>CM053762.1:34622102-34672731 GCA_028658305.1 Pachyuromys duprasi
AAAAATAAAAATTATAAAAAGAGTAGTTTGTTTCCCTAGGGAGACTCTACCGGAGAAAAATACAAGTTAATTTTCTTGTGGTTACCAACTGGAGACAGCTTCTGGGTTTGGTGTGAGGCATGTGTCCACTTCTTATTTCAGCTCTAGGATCCCATCTGGTGCAGACCCTTGTAGGCCCTGTGCATGCTGACTCAGTCTCTGTGAGTTCATGCATGTGCGGATCCTGTTGGTTTAGAGGACCTTGTTTTTTTAGTGTCCTCCCATCCCTTCTGGCTCTTATACTCTTTCTGCATCCTCTTTTGTAGGGTTCTGAGCCCTGAAGGGAGAGATTTGATGGTGACATCCCATTTAGAGCTGAGTGTTCCAAGGTATCTTACTCTGCATATTTTCTAGCTATGGGTTCCTGTATTAGTTTCCATCTGTTGCAAGAGGAAATTTCTAGGATGATGACTAAGAAAGGCATTGATCTATGTACTCAGGATTCTTTTTATGGCTGTTTCTTTTATAAAACAGTATTGTCATTTCTTGCAGGCATGATGCAATGTCAATCCCAGGTTTTGTGGCTGAATTGGTGTTTATACCCTTTTGGTAGCATTCAAAGTGCCTTTATGTACCAAAGATGATAGCACATGGGTTCGAGGTAAAGACCAGATAGACGTCTGTCTGTTCAATGAGTAGGGGTTGTTTTCAGCAATGTGGGCTTGCTGTCACCTTGTCACCTAAAGCCTTGGTATTTTGGGATTCCTACAGTACTCCTCTCGCAAAAATTCAATTAGATGTAACTCTATCCATGTATTGGAAACTTCATTGGGTGAGAAGAAATGGCCAGTTGGGGGCCTGTCTTCCCCATTATCTGGCAGTATCTTTCAGATTTCCTTCATGTATGTATACATTTTCTGAATCATCTATATAGTAAGTTTCCACACATTGCCTCAAACAGACCTCAATTTTAGCTGACTCTCCCTGTGCCCTCTTCCTCACACCATCTTCCTTCTCCCTCCCCGTTTGCTCCTCCCTTCCTAGCCACCCCCTATCCATCCATAACTATTCTATTTCCCTTTCCTAAGGAGATCTATCTAACCCCCAACCTCCAGTCTCTTATGCAATAAGTAACCACTGTTGATTTAAAGATTTTAGCTTGGTTATTACTGATTGAGGAAATAACATTCACATATATAAGTGAATACGTGTCCTATTTTTCTTTCTGGGTCTGGGTTACCGCACACAGGATGATTTTTGCTCATTCCATCCATTTTCCTTTGAATTTTATGATTTAATTTTAAATGCCTGGAAAATATTCTATCACATAAATGTACATCATTTTCACTACCCAATCTGTTGAAGGACATATAGCTGGTTTTCAATTGCTGGATTTTCTGTGTAGAGCTTCAGTGAGCAATGTTGAACAAGTTTCTTTCTGGTAGGGTGAAGCATCCTTTGAGTATATGCCCAAGAGTGATAAAAAGAGAGCTTGAAGCTTATCAGTTCCCATCTTACTGAAGAAACATCATACTGATTTCCATACTAGCTGCAGGAGTTTGCACTTTCACTAGCAATGGATGAGTGGTTCCCTTAGCAGCAAGAACTAACACTTGTTTTCCTGATCTTGGCCAATTTGACAGGTGTTAGATGAAATCTCAAAGTAGGTTTGATTTACATTTTCCTGATGGCTAAGGATATTGAACATTTCCTTGAGCATTTCTCCGCCATTTGAAGTTCTTCTTTTGAGAAGTTTCTGTATAGATATGTACCCCAAATTTTGAATTGAATTGTTTCTTCTTTTGTTATCTAGTTTTTTTTTCGTTCTTTATATATGTTGGATATTAGCTCTTTATTGGATAGGAATTGAATGTGTAAAAATATTTCCCATTCTGTAGTCTGTTACTTTGATCAAATGATGGTGTCCTTCATCATGTAGAAGCTTTTCAGTTCCATGAGGTACCACATTAGTTTTTCATCTTAGTCTGTGCTAACACTGTTCAGTTCAGAAAAATCATTTCCTGTGCTCATGAGTTCAAAGATATTCCCAACTTTCTTTTTTATGAGCTTCAGTGTATTTTGTTTTATGTTGAGGTCTTTGATACATTTGATGTTTAGTTTTGCACAGGGTAATAAGTATGAATCGATTTGTATTCTTCTACATGCAGCAATCTAATTTGACCAACACTATTTATTGAAGATGATGTTTTTTTTTTCCAGTGTGTATTTCTGGCTTGTTTACAGAAAGAAGGTGTGTAGATTTATTCAATTTGTAGGTCTTCAATTTGGTTCCATTAACCAACAACTAATTTTTATGTCAATACTATGCTGTTTTTATTATTATATTGATTTTGGTAGGATGGTCATTTTTACTATATTAATCTTAATGATCAATGATTATAGGAGACCTTCCATTTTGTGCTATCATCTTAAATTCTTCCTTTAATGACTTGAAGTTTTAATTATACAATTCTTTCACTTGCTTGGTTAGAGATATAAAGAAATTTTATACTATCTGGGGCTATTGTGAAAGATTTGTTTAATTGACATGTGTATATAGGAGAGGCTATTGATTTTTGTAAGTTAATTTTGTATCCTGCTACTTTGCTGAAAGAATTCATTGGCTTAAGTGTTTTAAAGTGGAATTTTTAGGGTCACTTATGTATGCTTACCATATCATGTGAAAATAAAGATGCTTTTACTTTTTCCATTCAAATTTGTATCCCCTTGAGCTCTTTTAGTTGCCTCATTGCTCTAGCTAAGATTTCAAGTACTATATTGAATAGATATAAAGAGAGCAAACAACCTTGTCTTATTTCTGATTTTAGTAGAAAGGCTTTGATGCTGGCTATGGGTTTGTTGGAAACTGCCTTTATTACATTGCGTTACATCCCTTGTAGCATTAATCTCTCCAAGATTTATATCATGAAGATGTGTTTGATTTTGCTGATGTCATTTTCTGTATCTACTAATATGATAATGTAGGTTTTGTCTTTCAGTTTGTTTATATGGTGGATAATTTTTGTATATTTATGTATGATGAACCATCCCTGCATGTTTAGGATAACGACTATTTGATCATGGTAGATGGTCTTTCTGAGATGTTTTGGGGTTCAGCTTGCAAGCATTTGATTGAGAACTTTTGCTTCTGTGTTCATAAGGGAAATGGTTCTGTTAATTTTCTTTTTTTGTTAGTTCTTCATGTTGTTTAGATTTCAGGGTAACTGTGGCCTCATTGAATGAATTGATCTATGCTTCAATTTGTGGAATAATTTGAGGAATATTAGTATTGACTCTTCTTTGAAAGTCTGACAGAATTCTGAGCTTCTTTTAGTTGGGATACTTTTAATTACTCTTGTTATTTCAGTAGGAGTTATGGGTTTGTTTGAATTGCTTTTCTAACAGTGATAACTCTGGTGCTTATTGGTAGCAAAATTATCTACTTTTTAATTTAATTTAATTTTAATTTTTTCAGATTTTCCAATTTGGTAGAGCATAGGTTTTTAAAACATGACCTTATGAGTATCTGGATTTCCTCAGTGTCTGTTTTTGTGTTCAACCCTGTTTTGATTTCAACCCTGAATTTGATTATTTATGCCTACTTCTTTTGGATGCGATTTATTCTTTTGTTCTAGAATTATCAGGAGTGCTGTTATTAGTATGTGATCACTCATTTTTTTTAAATATAAGCACTTAGTCCTATGATCTTGCTTCTTAGAACCATTTTCATTGTGTCCCATGAGTTTGGGTATTTGCGTATTAATTCAATTTCTGCCTTAATTTCTGTCTTGACCCATTTTTTTATTCAGTAATGAGACTTTAAGTTTCTATATGTTTGTAAATTATCTGCTGTTTCGTTATTTGTTGAATTCCAACTTTTATTCTTGATGGTCAGATGGAATGCTGGTGTTACTTCAATTTGTGTGTGTGTCTGTAGTGACTTGCTTTGTGACGTGTATTTTGTCAGGGTAAAATGTATGTAAATATCTGTTAGACCCATTTAGTTTTTAACATCAGTTAGCTCAAGCATATCTCTGTCTATTTCTTCTCTGGTTTACCTGTCTACTACTGAGAGTGGGATATTGGTAGTGAGAATACTATCAATGTGTGAGGGTCAGTATGCGATTCAACGTAGAGATTCTTTCATGAACTTTGGTGCCTTTGCATTGGGGGGATATATTTTAAGAATCATAATGTTTTCTTGGTGAGTTTTCTCTTTGATGAGTATGTAGTGTCTTCTGATTATTTTTGTTTAGAAATCTATTTTTGCCAGATATTAACATGGCTACACCAGTTTGATTCTTTGGTCCATTTGTTTAGAATATCTTTATCCATCCTTTTACTCTGAGATGATGATTTTCCTTGAAGCGAAGATATGCTTCTTGGATGCAGCAGAGAATGGATGCTGTTTTGTGTGTATTTGGATTCAGGGATGCTTTGGTATTACTTAGAGAAAATGAATATGTAATCAAATATCTCTCCAAAATATTTTGTTTTATTAATAACAAAGAAAATATTTTAATAGTTTAATCTTACATATATTGCTTGGAAATATTTTAGAGGTAAGTAACCAAATTATTTTTCTTTTTACTTTTTCCTTTGGCCTTAAAAAAGTACAGTGTTTAAACATTTGGCATTTTCTTAGATGAAATAAAAGCTACTTTGCTTTCTAGAGATGATTTTAATGACTGATTGACCTTTGGAGTAATTACTATCTTTGTAATAAACCTAGATTTTTCTTGAGGACAAAGTCAAACTATTCAGAAGGCTTGAAACAACTTCAAGAAGATGTCTAGGGTCTCTCTTCTAAAAAGGACTCACCCAATCCCAGATGATCTCTCTTTATTGTGTTATTTACTGACCTAAGTCTTCCAAAAGAGGACTTGAGCTCTGTTTTAATAACAGTATTTATCCTTTAGATTGCCATGTATACATTAATCTTGTATGCCACATAAGTTCATGCTCTCTTTTCTTCCTACTTAGGGAGTAGTATGAGCATCTTATATAATGCATATTTTAATCCTATCAATTAGGTGAATTACATTACTTAAAAATTTTGAATTCATTACAGTGTGATTTTTGCCAGCACATAAAATAGTACAATGCATATTTTAAGATTTATTTATTTATATATTTTATGCATATGAGCACTTGGTCTGCATGTATATATGTACTCCAGAAAAGGGCATCACATAGTCATGAGCTGCCACATGGGTGATTGAACTTAGGATCTTTAGAAGAAACAGTGCACGCTCTTAACCACTGAGCTATCTCTCCACCACATAATGCAAATATTTTAAAATTCAATTCTTGAAGGTTTTGCCAACATGGTGACTTCCATATAATGGTCTACCATTTGACTTGTTACAAAATCTACTACATTAGCAGAATACAAAGTTGAGGTCCCAATGGACATTTGAGAAGCAAAGATTGAGAAGTAATGAATGTGTAGTCCACTGCTTCCAAATACTAGTGTCCATGATTAGTGTGTTTAAAATGAAATAAAACAGAATAGAAAGTATCTCAAGTTGTCACATGTAGCAACATGTATGTTGTTTTGTGTAAAGCTTGCTAGACATACCATATAGTAGGTCTGAGCTGAAAATTTCTGTATCCTGGTGGACAGTAACCTGACATGATGTATGACCTAACCTTGTTACAAGCAGCTGAGTTTCAGCCAACCCCAAGTAATCAATTCAAATTCTATTCAAGTAAAACAGACCCAAACTTTAACCATTTGGGCTCCCTCTGCTTTCCTTTCATTGGCTATAAATCAACCTGCCCAGATGGTGGAGTGGACCATTTTGAATGACACTAACTGCTTGAATCTAGAATTACAAACATAGCCAACAAGGATGTAAAAACGTGTCTTCTTTAACCAGTGTGTGCTTGCAACACATCAGCTTGGGCTGCCGAGCTGGCCCAGTGGTTAAGCAAGGTCTATTATGCTTACATGGGACCTGGTTTGGTTCCTAGCAGTCATATGGTGCCTCAAAATTGCCTATAACTCCGGTTGCAGAGAGGTCATATTAACCTTTTTGGCCTCTGTAGGTACCTGCTTTGCATGTTGTATACCTAAACACGTATAGGCAAACACAAAATAAAAAAATAACAAAATAAAAATGTTCTTAAAAGCTTAGAAAAAAATCCATGAATAAATGTGCTACCTATGCATAGAGCATGGAGAAGATAACTTATTTATTGTAGTATGAGTAAGAAAACTTGAAAGCTGCTGCTTTGATTTTAGTTTTCTCTTGCGTTTAGTTGCTATTTCCCACCTATGAGAATGTGATGTATCATATTGTTCATTTGAGTTATTCTCATGGCTACTTTGGCCATGTCTGCTCTGTATCCTCAGCAATACACACAGGTAAAGGCTTTTCTGGAAATAGTTTCTCCCAGGTGTAACTTTCTCAGCAATACTAAAGCAGCCTTCCAAAACACACTTGTGTTAGATGCCAGAGCTCTTCCTTTCATTGGCAATGATCTCACATCTTTTCTTGCCTGGGGAAGTTCCTACTTGGTACACTCATCTTTCTATGGAGTTTCAAGTCTGTCACATAAATAAACAACAAGCAAGAGTGTTCTACAGTGATCAAGGGTTTCACTAGGACACCCCTCATTAACAAATTGTTTATTCTGCTTCCCATAGGACTGACACTATTTTCACTGAAATTGTGCAATTTGTGTGCTAGGAATTACAAAGATCCTTCTCTTGATTGACATGACAGTGTGGTTAGTTGCCAGTTAAATCTGGCAAGCAAAGCTGCTTTAATTGGCCCATATTTTAATTAATATCCTGTATTTATGCCTAATAAATTCTCAGATATTAATTAAGTTTATCAGAAAGATGATCAGGTCTGGCAAGTTCAGGCACACAGTTGACTGACTCTTTGGTGGCTTATTTATATAAACTGCTATGTAAATATTTTCTGTCTGCTTTGTCTCCCCATCTCAATGCAGCACTCAGAATCTTCATGCTGTGTTTATTACTAAGGATTTAATGTATGTGTGTGGAATAAATAAAAATATGAATGGGCCAGGATGGCTAAGGTCAGTTCTTGCCTACTTTGTATTTGTTTTTATTGATGCATGGTTTCCCTTTCCCTCCCATCTCTAGTAACCACACTATTCTTTTCTCGACTATAGGATGGATGGGCTTGGATTCCACATGTGAGGCAGGGCATGCCCAGTTTGCCTTTCTCTGCGTGACTTACCTCATTTAGAGCAAAGTGCCTGTGTAACGTCGTCATAAAGCTGAATAGTGTTTTGTTGTGTAGACATGCCACATTCTCTTTGTTCACCCAGCCCCTGACAGACATTTATGTTGGTTCCATGGCTTGGTTACTGTAAATAGTGTTGAAATAAACATGGTGTGCAGATGTTTCTTTGACATCTGGTTTGCTTTCAGGAACAATAGGATTGCTGGACTCTGGGGTAGTACAACTTTTTTGAGGAATCTCCCTACTGTTTCATAATGAGCTCTTGCCAAGAGTGGATGAGTTCCCCTTTCTCTGTATTTGCACCAGCATTTGCTCCTTTTTTACTTCATGGTGATAAATATCTTAACTCATCTGAGGTGATATTGCAGTACAGATTTGACTTATATTTTTTTTGATAGAGTTAAATGGTTTTTTCAAAAGTGTCCACTCTCTCTTTCTTTTGGAAATGTCCAAGGAAATTGAATAAGCTACAAATAAATAACAAGGTTTCCTATGTACTTAGACTGGAAGAACTGATGCTATTCAGATGTCCATAGACTCAGAGAATACTGTGATTATGAGATTTAGTAATATCCTCACTATATAATTTTAAATACTTGTCTTCACAGATACAGAGAAAAGACAAAATCCTGACATGCATTCAGAACCACAAAATATCCCAAAATATTCAAAATGATTTTAATCAAAGGAAACAAATGTGGAGATAGCAGAGGATCTGATGTTAGAAAAAAAAAACTACAAAATATGGTAACCAAAATAGCATGGCAATGACAAAAGAAAATACACAGGGAACATAGGGAATACAGGGGGAGCCCAGAGCTATACCAGCATAGTTACAGCCAACTAGAGTTTTAGAGAGTTGGCAAGAACATAACAAGAAAAGAAGAATCTCTTCAGTAAGCAGTGCAGAGAAAGTAGATAAGCCCATCCATAAGAACCAATGCGTTGCAGACTTCAGCCTAAGAGTTTAGAACTCTTAGGCTGAAAACACTAAGAGTATAGAACTGCTGCATTGGTTCAGGCAATGCCATTTTAGCTAAGCTCACAACCCTACAGGCAACAAAAACAAAAATAGAAAAAAGAGGTCACATTAACTAAGAATTTACTCAGCAAAAGGCATAATAACTGAGTGAGCAGTAAAACTAGGACTGGTAGGAAATATTTTCAAGTCACACATTAGACTAGAGGTGATTTTCTAAGAAACAAAGAATAGCTTAGCAGCAAGGAAATAATCTAAATTTAAAGAAGAAAAAAAGTAAGGCCAAATTGAATGAATAGATATCTTTTCGGTCAACTGTACCGAGGATGTCAGCGGAAGGTTCAGCTCTGTGCACTCTTTCTCATTGCATTTGAAGTTTATCCTGCAAGAGATCTTATTCAAACCCAGAACTTCATCTATCAACTCTACTAAAAGAAAAGTCCCCACCACTGCCCTGTTTCCTGAACTCTAATCTTTCTCTAAACTGTCCTTCAGCTATGCATCTCTGTCAGAAGCTAATCTCTCTTTCATCAGCCAAAGTGTACTTTCCAGCTGAACGCCCATTGCTTTTCAGTGTTGCCTTTCTCATCCCACACACATAACTTTGAATCCACAGCAGGTTTGTTTCTCTTTTTTACTCACTTAACTTATTCAGAGAGTTTCAGGTCAAGATTTTCCGTTCTTCATTGTGCTGAAGGCCTTAGTTCTTAAAAGATTTTTTTCTTTCTCTATCCAATGTCAAAATTTATGACCTTAATAGTGAGAAGCTAATCTCTTTGCCTCAAGCCTCTTGTCTTTTATATGCATTATTTTATGACACTAATACACAATACTTGTCAACTATCTCTCGCTTCTCTGTCAAGTGCATTCTCTTAGGAATTTGAGCCTACCAAACAAAGCCAACAGTGTGTACACTCACAGATTTTGTAGATAGTGAAGTGTACAGTCACAAAACCAAGGATAGACACGTGATAATATAAAAGCCTAGTAATCAGTTATAAGGAAAAAAACAGCAAGAGAATAACCAGGTACAAATTAAAGTTTAATTGCTTTTCAATTGAATTTAAATTTGTAGTCACTTAAGGGAAATTTGTAGTTTGATGGATAAGTGTCCTAAAGTGCTGCGTTCTTTCAATATCTCTATTCAAATACATGCATTAATAATCCATATTAAAAAACATTGAGATAAACTTCAAAGGATTTAGCAGAAGATTCTTAATCTCGTCTTAACTGCTTTTGTTTGCTCTCATTTCGTAAGTACAAAAGTTTCGCAGCATTGCTTAACTTTTTGTCTTTCTTGCCTGTTTAATTGGATCCATTCCTATCTGAAGAACCATTCTATTTCATGCTCTTTTTGCAAAATTTCTGCTTGTTTGTAAATCTTTCACATACACACACACACACAGAAAGAGAGAGAGCAAATACTTCTATAAAACTGTAGAATCGTGTCATCCATAATACTATAAAAAATAGAAAGTAGCAGGTGAGATTCCTTTTGGAGATGCTCTGACTTTGTATTATGCTAAATCCCATGATACTAGGTTTCAGGGAAAATATGCATAAAATGAAACATTATTAATTGAGACTTATTAGCACTACTGTGGGAAAATTATACTTGAATGAAAGGAGCTAGACTTTTTATTGAAAATGTAATCAATTCATGAATAACTAACATGGAGTAATACTTTAGTCCAAAGGTGAATTCTACATTGCATAATACATGTGAAAGACTGGACTTTGCAAGAATGACTGACAAAGCGGTAGGGGAGTACAATGACTCCTCAAGGTCTGATATTTGCCATAGTGAACATCTTATAGAGATAACAGGGCAGATTGTGTTATCAGTCATAGCACTTGAGGTCAGAATGTCTTTCTCATCACCAACTTGACCACAAAAATGAAGTCCTAAGTCCTGGGAATCTACTTTTGGCCAAATTTCTTACTTGTCCTTATAAAAATAAATGTTTTCATTTAGCTGTGCTTATTAAAATCTAATTACATAGTTTTTATTTTATTTTTAAGCAGGGTTTTCACTAGGCCCAACTTGCCTAGAACTCCTGATTCGCCTACTTTTTTCCCCCACAAGAGCTGGTATTATAGGTGTCTATCACAGTAGCTGGTTGACAGAGTTCTTTTTAAAATTTTTTTTCTTTATTATTAAGATTTATTACAATTTATTTATTTTGTATCCTGGCTGTAGCCCCCTCCCTCATCTTCTCCTAGTCCCACCCTCACTCCCTCCTGTGTCCCTCCCCTAGCACACTGATAGGGAAGATCCTCCTCCCCTACCATCTGACCCTAGCCTATCAGGTCTCATTAGGACTATCTGGATCCTCTTTCTTTGTGGCCTACTTAGGACACCTCACCAGGGGAGGTGATAAAAAAGCAAGCCACTGAGTCCATGTCAGAGACTGTCCCTGCTTCCCTTACTAGGGTACCCACTTGGAAACTGAGCTGTCCATGGGCTACATCTGAGCAGAGGGCCTAGGGCCTCTCCATGTTTGCAGTCTTCGGTTGATTCATCAGTCTCTACAGGACCCCCGACCCAGATTTTTTGGCTCTGTTGGTCTCCTTGTGGAGCTCCTATCACCTTCAGGTTTTTCTGTCTCTTCCTTCTTCCATAAGTTTCTCTGCACTCTGCACAAATTTACTTATGTGTCTCAGCATCTGCTTCAATACTTTGATGGGCCCTCTGTGGAAAGCTTCTGTCTTCTGTTCTCTGTCTTCTCCTACTTCTGATGTCTATCCTGTTTGCCTTTCTGAATGAGGATTAAGCCTCTTCCCTAGGGTCCTCCTTGTTGTTTAGCTTATTTAGGACTATAGATTTTAGAATATTTATCCTATATTATATGGCTAATATCCACTTATCGTTGAGTATATACCATGTGTGTCTATCTGCTTCTGGGTTACTCAGGATGATCTTTTCTAGTTCCATCCATTTGCCTACAAATTTCATGATTTCCTTTTTTAAAAAAATTGCTTAGCAGTATTTCATTGTATAAATGTACCACAATTTTTGTATCCATTCCTTAGTTGAGAGACATCTAGGTTGTTTCCAGATTCTGGCTATTATGTCTAAAGTTGCTATGAACATAGTTGAGTAAATGTCCTTGTTGTGTGGTGGAATGCATTTTGATTCTATATCCAAGAAAGGTATAGCTGAGTTTTGAGGTAAATGACACTTTCATTCTTTCTAGTTGTGCAGAGTGGAGCCCGAAAAAGTTCTGAGGCCATTTTTTTCATTTCATATACCCATTCATCATGGAAGACTGCTTCTACCTCCTGAATATTTCTTAAGCAATTAAATTATCTTTGTTTTCATCATCAACTTTCTGTTCTAGAATGTTATCAGTAGAGATCCAATCCTTCAGAGTGGATGGATTCTCAGTGGCTAGAGTGGGTGCAACTGAGCTTACATATGTGTGAAGTCACTAGCCTGTCCATGTGCACAGGAAACTAAAGAATCAACAGGGAGAAATTTTAAAAATGGGTATGACTTAGATATAAAAATATTGTAAAATAATATATGTTTCATATGTTAAAACATTTGATAATCTAAATGTAATGACAGGAATTCATAAAAGAAATATGCCCTCTGAACTGAATCATGAAAATATAAAAATGCTTGGATGGACTTATAGCCAATAAATACATGAGATCTAATATAGAATATCTACCACCACCACTACCAACAACAAAAACTATTCCAGAACAACCCAATTCACATTTTTCTTCTGTACCCTAATCTTCTTGCATCACAAGAAAAAAAATTATTGGCAAGTCTAATCTTGAGGGTTTTCCCCAATACACACACATATGCTCTTCTTATGACCCATGACTATTATTCATCAATTAACAGTCTTTTAAAAAGCTTTTTAGTGGTGTTTTACCATCTCCTGAGACCCCCTTTTCTTTTATACATAGAAAAGTTGCTGTTGCTGACTCTGTCCTTCACACATGGTCGCCTTAAGTGGTGAGCTCATACCAAAAGCTAGATTAGATGACTCCAGTCAAAGACCTCCAGAGTACTGTAATAGAGCACAGTTTCTTTTATCGACTTGTTTTAATGAAGGAAGCCATCAACTCCAAGCCATGGCAAGACATAGGAGCACGCAAAAACAGTGACAACCTATGGGCTTTAAGGCTTTGAAATTTACATTTAGCAACATTGAGTAGATTTCAAACAAGCACTTCTTTTGTTCTGAATTGGCTGCTGTGATCAGGAAGTGAGGGTAATTCTATTACTAGGATATTTAATAATTATTATCTAGGCAGTAGAAAAATTGGAGCACAGCCAAAGCTATAATTAGTGAAAAGATCTTTGGTCTTTGTGTTTGTGTGTGTGTATATGGTTTGAATAACACACTTGTTACAGAGCATTGGTGTTGTTGTTTTGTTCTATCAAAGTCAGATTGGCTTTTTCTGCATTTGTCTTTCCCTGAAATTATGTTCAGAAGAGAAACAACATATCTTAGCTGCCAGCAGCATGCTAGCTTTCAACAGCATGAAGGTATTGTAAGAGCTCCTGGACTTCAGAAATAGCAGTCCTTGTTAGAGTGGATCAAATCAGTGAGGAATGGGATATTCAGGAGGCTTTCCACACCAAATCTGCTTCCTAGGTCTAAGCCCACAAGCCAAATTCTAGGCAGGCAGATTGTGATGCACAGATACCAGCATTTCAAGAAAGAACATTTTGTTTTTCATGTTCCATTTTGTCCCGGTTTCAAAGTCATATTACATTATTGAATTGTGAAGTTAGATAAGTAGCATCCCTTTCTTGCTGAGAAAAGCGTGGCACACCTTCGCCTGCACTCACTGTTGTAATCACACAGAATAAAGCAAGTACAGCAGCTTTCAAAGTTCTTTCCAAAAGCCAGACTTTCTACATATTTTGAATAATTTTGCCGAGATTATCTACATTTTCACTGCATAGGAAATCAACAACTGGATTTTGAGAAAGAGCAAATGCCATTGAAACTGGTATGACTTCGGCACAGACTGCTGAGGAGGAACCAAGTGGAAGATGCAGCCAGAAGACAGTAATAAGTACAGGCTGGTGCCATCTGTGCAGTTGAGGTTTTATATTAACGTAGACGGTTTTCTGATAACAGGAGTTGCATGGCTAACAGGAGCAGGAAGCACAGTGATTTACCCAAATTCTTCTGGGATCAGTGAAGCCCAAACTACAGAGGGTTCCAGAAAGCCACTTTGTACTTCCTTTTGTGGGAAAGCTTTGATCTTATCTATGGCTATGCAAAAGCAGTAATTTGTCTCCAGGTCAAATCTGAGCTGAAACAAAATGCTAAGCCATAGCTGACATCTTGACTAAAGCCACCTAAAGCGCCGCATGACAATGAACGTTTTATAAAGCCAAAATATACAGGTTAATTAAAGCAAATAAGCTACATGTCTGTAAACAAGATCTGAGAGAGAAAGAGGGTGGGTGGGATCATTAGAAACCTGTGTCTGAGGACAGAATCTCTCAGCGAGGAAAGGGTACAGCATGGGGACAAGCTGATCTTCAGCACTGCCTTATCTCTTTCGAACGACTCTGCAGGTGCTTTTGTCGTTTCCCCAAAGATTTCCTACTTTCCCATATAAAGTTCTAGAATTTTCTTTATGTCAATAAATACTTGGCTCCTAACATTATCAAGATAAAATAAAACTATCAGGGAGACCTATTCATTTTTCATTAAAAGATGTTCTCCAGAGCCTTTAGACCTTATGGGTAAGAAATCACTTCTCACACCACTTTACTCCTCACCTTCTCATAACCTTCCTTACAAGTAATCTCTCTCTCTCTCTCTCTCTCTCTCTCTCTCTCTCTCTCTCTCTCTCTCTCTCTCTCTCTCTCTCTCTATCAGACACGCTATTCCTAGTTGTCCGAGAAAGTGCCAGATTGATTTCCAGAGTGGTTATGCAAGCTTACATTCCCACCAGCAGTGGAGGAGGGTTCCCCTTTCTCCACAACCTCTCCAGCATGTGTTCTTACTTGAGTTTTTGATGTTAGCCATTCTGATGAGTGTAAGGTGAAATCTCAGGGTGGTTTTGATTTGTATTTCCCTGATGACTAATGACATTGAACATTTCTTTAAGTGTTTCTCTGCCATTTAATATTCCTCTATTGAGAATTCTGTTTAGCTCTGTACCCCATTTTTTAATTGGATTACTTGATTTGTTGCTCTTTAACTTCTTGAGTTCTTTATATATATTGGATGGACATTAGTCCTCTGTCAGATAGGGTTGGTCAAGATCCTTTCTCAATCTGTAGGCATGTTTGTAGCAGCTTTATTTGTAATAGCCAGAAGCTGGAAACAACCCCTATGCCCCTTAACTGAGGGGCACAGAAACTGTGGTACATACACACAATGGAGTATTACTCAGCAATAAAAAACAAAGATATCATGAAATTTACAGATAAATGGTGGGAACTGGAAAAGAATATCCTGAGTGAGCTATCCCAGAAACAGAAAGACACACACGGTATATACTCACTCATATTGACATATAATATAGGACAAGCCTACTAAAATCTATTCACCTAAAGAAACTGATCAAGAGGGAGGACTTTTGCTAAAATGCCCAATCCCTATACAGAAAGGCAAAGAGGATGGACGTCAGAAGAAGGAGAAAACAGGGAACAACTCAAGAGCCTGCCACAGAGGGCCTCGGAAAGGCTCTGCCCTGCAGACTATCAAAGTAGATGCTGAGACTTATGGCCAAACTTTGGGCAGAGTGCAGGGAATTTTATGAAGGAAGTAGGAAATAGTAAGATCTGGAGAGGACAGGAACTCCACAAGGAGAACAATAGAACCAAAAAATCTGAGCACAGGAGTCTTTCCTGAGACTGATACTCCAACCAAGTACCATACATGGAGATAACCTAGGACCCCTGCACAGATGTAGCCCATGGCAGTTCAGTGTCCAAGTAGGTTTCATAGTAATGGGAACAGGGACTGTCTCTGAAATGCACTGATTGGCCTGCTCTTTGATCACCTCCTCCTGAGGGGGGAGCAGCCTTACCAGGTCACAGAGGAAGACAATGCAGCCACTCCTGATGAGACCTAATAAGACTAGGATCAAAAGGAAGGAAAAGAAGACCTCCCATATCAGTAGACTTGGGGGAGGGACATGCTTGCAGAAGGGGGAGGAAAGAAGGGATTGGGAGGGGAGGAGGGAGGGAATTACAGGGGGATACAAAATGAATGAAATGTAATTAGTAAAGAATTTTTAAAAATACCAGCTATTGTACTCATTTGGTGGAAGCATGGACTTTCCTCAAAACGCTAAAAACTGAACTATATATGAACAGGTGATCCCATTTCTGGGCATGTGTACAAAAAAATAAAAATCAGTATATTAAAGAAATCTCTGAACACCAAAGTTCAATATAGTGCTGTTGTTCACAGTGGTCAAGGAACAGAGCAACAGATAAACAGTGCATTAGTTTTAGATCCCTGTGAGAAAAATCAGTTCAAAAGAGGAAAGAGTAATTTTCAAAGTTTTTACTTCACAGGTGACTGGTACAACAATGTTAGTCTAATGACAAAGTCAAAGCACTGTAACAGAAGGGCATAGTGAAAGAAAGCTACTGTCCTCAGAGTAGCCAGGAAGGAAAGCAGGGGGATGCTAGACATAATGTGTGCCCTTATAAAGATATGGCCCCAGGGACCCACAACCGTTATTCAGTGATGTAATCATGACCACGAACCGTTAGCTAATGTATTGGCAAGTTTAGCACCCTCATATTACTTCTCAATAGCACCACCAGATAGGGCCCAAGTTTAAATACAGGAGACTTTTGGAGAAATACTTTATGTGTAGTTCATAGAAAATGAGCAAGGCAAGTATAGGCTATATGTGGTAGATGTGCCATAATCTTAGCCCTCAGCTCTGAGTCCAGTTGGATTAGTCACAGAAAACACCAACACGTATAAACTGTGGCTTAAAGTAGCATCTCCAATCTCCTTAGGAGCCATAATCATGTTGAAATGGTGAAGAAACAACAGAGACCAGAATGGCTGGACACTCATTAGAGAAACGATCAAAAGGGTCCTCAAGTGGCCAGAGCTTGCCAGCAGGACTCAGGACCCTGTCTTCAATACATGTTCCAGTTCTTGAAATTTCCTACAAGTTACAGATGCGAAGGAAGTTGCACTAATGATTGGTTTTACCATACTATGGTCACTTTGTTTAACTTTCAGCTACCAAAAGATTTTTCTAGTTTAGAAAACAAAGGTAACTTGAGCCTGGTGTCTAGCAACACATGCTGGAGAGAGGGATTCAGGGCTGGGTATCTACAGTCTGTGATGCTCATCTGTGCCTGCCTCAGAGGTGTAAGATATGGTATCGTTAAATCCTTTGGGCCAATAATCCTTTAGCAACTTAAATTATATAAAGATTTGTAAAGCCAAACCACAAAAAAGATTTATTAGACTAAGATACAGAATGCTCTCAAATGAACTCTGTCCACTGATTAATAAAATAACTTGAATTTTAAAATATGCAGTGTATTCTCTAGGTCCCTTAGTCCCTCTAGGTAAAAAGACCTTTTGTGCTGTTTAAATACGGAGAATTGCTTTGTTACTCAGGATTTTACAGAGCATTAAAGGATACTATGTTCACTTAGCCACCAAGGAATATTTTCTTTCAAGAAGATTATTTAAGAACAGAACACAGCATTCCAGCTTTATAGAGCACAGACTCCAATGTTTGAGCCTGGCTCTGCTGGGCAAGACACAGTTTTCCACTTCACAGAAAACCAGTGTGAAAAAAAAGATGCATTAAAGAAAAGATAACATACATTATATAAATCTCAAATGTCTAATGTGAAACATCAAATGTAATTAATGAAAAATCCCAATAGTGATTTTTTTCCCTGTTGAAATTTGTGTTTACATAAAAAATTGAACCCTAGACTTAACTATAAATTTTTGGGCTAAGTATAAAATAGCCAGAGGCTGCAGAAAATGAACAAAACCAGGAATACTCTATTCTAGGACATTTACTCCACACCAGGTCTGAAGCAATGAAATCCTAAGGGGTTTACAGAAAATCACAGAGTTGTAGATGTCTACTGTACTGTGCTATGTGGGGTGTGTTCTCTTCTTTGATTTGATTTGATTCTCCTTACATCATACCAGGAAGTTACCTTGCTGAAATCATATTAAACCCTCCCTGTTGACTGTGATGAGGAACAGCTCGGGTCTTATTTAGGCTTCCTTTTGGCCTTCTCTAAGCATGCACGGCTCAGAGAATGATGGGAAACCTGGGTAAGGCTCCTACACAGAATACTACCTCTCTTTTGGCTGTCTTTGTGTAACTGTCTTTGCCCTGTGCTTGCTATTATTTCTTTCCTAGTCCTCTAGGATAAAACCCAGCCTATTTTTTTTTTAAATCTTAGCTGGGTCATTTGCCTGCTGCTACAACAGAGACTGCCTAACACATCTGGAGTGGATTGTGTTTACTCATGTCTTTTGCATCCATGTATGCCCTCTTCCATTTCCTGTCTGGTTTCACCTGCTGGAGCCCTGTGCTAGTTGTTTTGTATTTTACCCAGTGTTTATAGATGTTACATGTAGAAAGTTCCAATTCTTAAGTTCTAGTCCAATGTCACTAACTTAATTCATGTTTTTATTTGGTTCTTTTGTGTGTACTCATAAAAGGAAGGGACATGAAATGTGCTGGCTGGTCTTATGTCAGCTTGACACACAAACTATAAATATCTAAAAGGAGGGAGATTTAATTGAGAAAATGCCTCCATAAGATCTGGCTATAAAGGCATTTTCTTAATCAGTTATTGATGGGGGAGAGCCCAGCCCATTTTTAGTGGTGCCATCACTGACCTGGTGGTCCTGGGTTCTATAAGAAAGCAGTCTGAGCAAGCCAGTAAGCAGCATCCCTCCATGGCCTCTGTATTAGCTCCAGCATCCAGGTTTCTGGACTGTTTGCATTACTGTCCTGAATTCCTTTAATGAGCAATATGGACACATATGCCAAATAAATACTTTTCTTGCTGTTTTTAATCATGGTGTTTCATTACAGCAATATAAACCCTAAGACATGTAGTTCAAGAGGTACTAAGAATTTCTGTCTGCCTTTTTCAGGGTCTGTTTAACTGAGTGAGTTCTCTCCTATTTCTTGACTGCAACCTGTGGCTTCTCTCTCTCTCTCTCTCTCTCTCTCTCTCTCTCTCTCTCTCTCTCTTTCTTCTTTCTTCTTTCTTTCCTGCTTTCTTTCCTTCTTTCTGTTTTCTTTCCCCCCCCGCCTTCTTCCCTCCATCCATCCCTCTCTCCCCCCTTCTTTCCTTTCTAATTTTTCTTGCCTGAATCTAAATCTAAACATGAGAGTGTGAGTTAACAAAGGATTGTGCCTTCTTTCATGGACCATGCACAGACTGGGCCATGATGGAGAGAGGAGGATGCTGATGGGAAGAAAGCAGGTGGCCCAGCTTTGCAAACATTCCTCACGAAATTCTTATCAGATGTTCTTAGAATCCTGAGAGATTCCTGATCTATTCTTTCCTACTCACTGTGTACCTAGATATTTTTCAATTAGATTACATGAAATACCTCATTATTTTCATAAGCAATACTTTTTGACAGTTTTATATATCTACTAAAATTAATATAAGTATGATCTAATACCTAGTTAATAATCAAATCTCTTTAGTTTCTCCACAAAGGCCCAAAACCAAGATTCTAATGAGGGCCACACATTTCCTCTGTTATCTTTATGACAAGTCCCTACCGAAGGGACTTACTTCCAATTCTATTTAACTTGTCACTCTTACTTTGTGTGTGTGTGTGGGGGGGGGGGGGGTAAGCCATTGCAGCTGCTGTAACAGAGGACATCAGACAAATATTTAAATACCAGAATTTTATTTTCTGCCAGTTCTGAGGGATAGAAATCTAAGATTAAGGTGCCAATGAGCTGGTTTGTAGTTAGGTTTCTAACCTCACAGAAAGCCTTTTTGTCCCCTGAGGTCTTTTCTCTTGGCCAACTCACACTTGGTGTCTCCTCCTTGCCTTTACACAAATCAGTCTTGCTAAAACAAGATTCTACACACATGACCTTCACTGTCTTCTTAAATGCACTCAGATTTTAGCTACTTTGGTAAAGCATTAACCCTTGAACTTTGGGGTATGCCAATTTGAAATTAACAAACTTGAGCTACGTTAAAAATTAGTAGTCTTTCCTAGACATACGCAGTGTGTACTCACATATAAGTGCATATTAGCAGGAGCTTTCTCTGACATTGACTCAGTGGCTGGCTCTTTGATCATGTCCCCCTGGGGAGGGGGGGGGCAGCCTTGCCAAGCCACAGAGGAAGAGGTTGCAGCCAGTCCTGATGATATCTGATAGGCTAGGGTCAGATAGGAAGGGAGGAGGTCTTCCCTTTCAGTGGGCTAGGGGAGGGGCCTAAAGGGAGAAGAGGGAGGAAGGGTGGGACTGAAAGGAGACAAGGGAAGGGACCACAGCTGTGATACAAAGTGAATAAATTGTAATAAATAATAAATACTATTTTTAAAGTTAGTAGTCTTTCCTTCTCTGTCATCTCAGTCTCAGTCTCTCTCTGTCCCTGTCTCTTTACCATCCCCTTGTGTGTGTGTGTGTGTGTGTGTGTGTGTGTGTGTGCTGTGTGCTGTGTGCTGTGAGTACGTGTGTTTGTGTGGTGTGTGTTTGGGTCTCCTTCATGATGGGATTACAGGCATGATGGCTTTTACTCATTTGAGTGCTTTATAATGTTTAATGATAATGGTACTCTGAGTTCTAGAATGAAGCATACGTCTATGATTGGAAGCTCTCTTTAGTCAGCAGTAAATGTTTAATGCTACCAACACCTTTGGAAATTATTAAATGATAGTTCATAGCATTATTATATTTATTCTGATGTTAATGCATTTCTGCATTCCAAGAATACACCTCACCTACCTGGGGAGTATTACCTTTAATAAGTGCTGTTAGAATCCATGTGTTGATACCTTAAGGCTTTTGCATCAGTGCACACGCATTTTATTGTCCTGTAGTTTTTCTTTTTGCCCAGTCATTATCTTAGAACATTGTTATACTTGTTTATAAAGCAAATCAGAAAATTCCATTCTTTGCCTTTGCTTAGAAACAGTTTGAAGAACATGGCTATTAGCCTTTTTGTGACTAGAAACACTGCTGGCCAGTATTACTTATCTTCATTTCCTGTACTCTGAAACATAATATGTAATTACTATTCCTATGCTGTTTGTGTCTTCTCTGTTACTCAATAGCCATTTATCAGAAATTCTTATTTGCCAGTGGAAAGGTTTTAGTGTCTTTTTTTAATTTAATGTATTCTTAGAAAGTTGTTTGCATCATGTGCACTCTTCTGAACTCAGAAAGTTTTCCCAATGATTTTAGAGAAAGTGGATTGAGTTCAACATTTAATGGGCATAGCATATATGTGTGCTCCTATTCTATCTTTACTGACTCCTGTTAGTATTCAGTATTTCCTTCTCAATCTTCTTTCTTCAGCGTTTTCAGACTGAAATTTTGTGAAATGTGAGCAACGTGTGTTTCACTGTATGTTCCTAGTAGTATGTTTTCTTAGACTTTCATTTTAACATTTTTAAATAAAATTTCAAAGGATATATTTTGTATTAGTTCTTTGCCCTGTGGCTCTGTTAAAATATCTCCAGATTAAGAAAGTAATTGCTTTCTTTGACTCACAGTTTGAGACCACAGTCCATGGTGGTTGGGAAGCCAAAAGCATATAGTCACATTCCATGCAGTAAGGAATGAGGGAGAGATGAATGTTTAGGCTCAGTTTTGGAGATTGGTCTGATGTTCATTACTGGGCCCCAAGATCTTGTCCTTGCTCAGAAGAGCACATTCTGAGGTAAACCTATCCTTGTTGTGTAAACTTATCTTTGTCCTTTAAACCTGCCTAAGTCATTTTATCTGATTGGTTGTTTAAACAGCCTAAACCTGGGCAGGCAGAATGGGGTAAGTGTGGCTAATATTCCTGTCCTTGCAGGACAGGGAATCACAGGACAAAGACAGATGGGAAGAGAGGAGGAAGGAGGATGCCATTATGGTTAGCATGGAGAAAAAAACCAAAAAACAAAAAACACGTGGGCTGAGAGAACGGATTCTGATAATGGTGTGAAAAGGCCCAGGTGATGAATACAAGCAAATACTATGGGATTGTGGATGGAGAGTAGTCCAGATGAGGAGGATGAAGGTGGATAGCACTGGGTGGGAGCTGGGAGATGAATGGTGAGGATATTGAGATAGCATAGATGAAATGTCTGCCCTCCCCAAGGTAAATACGGCAATTAAAAAAAATCTAACAGGTGCCTGTCTTATTATTTGTGATAGCAGGTTAAATAATACCACCGTGATAACTGTAGGGATAATAATAAGTACTCATTTTTTTCTATATTAGTTCAACAGCCCCTGCTTTTTATATGTTCTTCAGGACCAAAGTTCAGGAATGGTGCTTCCTTCCTTAAGGTGGGTCCTGCTACCTCAGTTAACCCAAGGAAGATTATCCTCAAATAGAAATATATATATATATATATATATATATATATATATATATATATATACACACACACATACATACATACCATGGAACTTTATCTTAATGAACAAATATAAAAACTTGTGTTTGGTGGGTTAAAGAAAGCCCATCCATATATTACTATGATTGACATATTTGCCATGTTCTATAATTTTGTAGTCTATTTACCGTAAAGATAAACGTGGTGTTTTTTGGCAGTTGTTATATTTCAGATTTATAATAACTTCTGATATTTGGGAGTCAATTCAATTGTCACCTTTTTTAGAAAGGCCTTCTTTAGTCCAATGGAAAACTTCTTTGCTATGAGTTTGAATCTGTTGTTCCTTGTCAGTTTTTCCAAAATGTGATTGATATCTGAAATTATCCTATTGACTATTAGTTTAAAAGTTGGTTGCCTCCTCTCTCTGAGAATCTGAATTTGCTTCTAACAGCATTTCTCTCGTATCCATATATCATTATTTCTTCGTGATCAGTGATATAATTAGAACCTGTAATAGTGACCATTGAAAATAGATAGCACTTAGTATTTGGTATGCTCTTTGAAGATATAGGTTTTTTTTTTCTTTATACTTGTGGTCTATTTCCCATTATGGTATCTAAGTTAACATTCATTGTGCATTTGTTACTACTGAATTGAAACTTTAGACCTCATATGTCGTTCTCCATTCAGCTGAGACCTGGATTTCGGTGCAGCCTGGAACTTGCTTTCAGATGGAGAACAGGGTTCCATTTCTCTCAGGGGCAGCTAGAGAGCTTTAGGGCTAGGCCTATGTGTTAAACTAGGGTGTAGAAAAAGTTTTTTTGGTTTTGTTTTGTTTTGTTTCCCCCAGAGTGTTACAGTTTAGCTCTTTTAGCCAGGAGATCGCTGGTGGCAGTGGAAACATGTGTGTTCCAAAGCCTTTGCTGATACCAAAGTGTTACAGATCTTTGTTACACTGCTGTTCTGAGCATGTCAGGGGTGTGGTTAGAGCCCAAGCCTGGTTGGCTTGTAGCCAAGGCACAGGCCTGGAAAGACCCAGACTTGGTGAATGAGAGGCTGAGAGGCGGTCAGGGTGGAAGGCTGATGGTGTCACATGGCAGTCGACAGCATGCATGAGCCCCCTGCACGTTAATTTGAAATCAGAGATTTATAAATCTTGGGCAGTAGAAAGGATTTTGAGGGTGAATATGTTAGATTTGCTGGGGTCAGGGGCTCAGGGATACTTGAATTACATGTAATGCCTCCCTGTCCATGCAGTAGCATGGTCCTATCACAAGAAGGAGAACATAGTACTTAATTTTCCTAAGTACAATTGAAGGTCACTGCTTAAGACTAAGTTCTAATTCCTGAAGAATTAGTTCCCGTCATTTCCATTTTACATATAAGAAATTAAAGCACAAAGGAAAATCGTGACTGTTCTAGGAACCCACACCTTAGAATCAACAAGGGCAGAACCAATCTGACCCCAAATCTGTGCTTTTACGCTAACTTCTGCACCATTCATTGAGGACTTCTAATTGATTAAAGCTGTGGTTCCTAACCTTTGGAGCCTCATGTTCCCTTTGCTCCCTTGTGGTGAAACAACCCTCTCACATGGGTTGAATATTAGATATCCTGCATATCACATATTTACATTATGATTCACAACAGTAGAAAAATTACAGCTATGAAGTAACAAAGAAGTAATTTTACTGCTGAGATCAGCACAGCAGGAGGAACTGTGCTAAATAGTCACAGTGTGAGGAAGATTGAGAACCACTGGATGAAAGGCATATGTTTCAGTGTGAGGTAGCATGGATCTACAGTATTTTCCCCTATCACCTTATCTCCCCAAATCTTAGGTTTATTAGTTTAGCCAATTCAAATAAGACACAAAGTTTAAGATTTAGTGATTAATGCTCAGTGAATTGGAACATAGACCAAGAAAACATACAGCTCTCAGAAGCTACCATTAGCCTTTAGGTTAACAATGATTATTTAACTAAAGTCATATTTTAAATAGGCTTTGAGAAACAGCAATTTTCTCACTCATTATATGATATTTTACATCTCTCTTCTTTTAATATAATGTATATCAGAATTGGATGTTGGTTTAAAATATCCATGAAATTCAAGGTGTTTTTGTAAAGTACAAGATGAAGCATAAGAGCCCAAAATAAATTCCCCAAATCAAGAATGGCTATTTGATTTTAGACAAGTACAATTCTGCCTCAGATGTCTTAAACCACATTAACGTTTCTTACTTTATTGCAGAATGTTGTTTACAGTTCAAAAAAAAAGAAAGAAAAAAGATATGATCAAATGCAAATATTTCATTATTATAAAATTTGGCATTTATTCCATATTTTAAATACAACTATGTTATAAAATAAAGGTATTGTTTTCCAAAGGAAATTAAATGCTTAGAAGCTGTTACTGAACCAAGTGTACATAACTAAGACCTATCTTTAGATTTCTTTTTAAAAATGAACTCATCCATCTGAGGGCAAACTATATACTGCCAAAAATACATAGTCCATTGCTTGTGACACCAAATCATGACAGACATGCTTATCTATTAAATAAGTATCAGATTATCCAAATCATCCAAAAAATGAAACAATAATTTCTTTAAATTTAATAATTAATATTTTATTCAGATATATAATGTAAAATGTATTGATAGTTTGTATGCTGACAAGTATTTTACAAATTATATTTTATATATGAAATTTTACATATATTTTGTATTTAAGATACACATTTATAATCTAAAATACAAGGAACATTAAAATGATTACTGGGGAAAAAAGGATATTTTACAATGGATCTAAACTTTAAGGAATCATTTGTGTCTAGAACATTTCATACTAAGTATTTCTAATGAGTCCATAACCTCTATCATTACCAGTTACTGATTTTAGACCATTTTATATTAGTAAAAAATACTCTTACACAAAGAAGAATTTGTTATTATTAGCAAATGAAAAGAGATAATAACTAAACAACTTGAAAATTGCATGACCTCTATAACACCAAGTGTACTTTTCCATGTAGCATTAAATATGTTTACCCCTCTGGTAACATATGTAACAAATTTATAGCATCACTACCTAAATATTTCTATAAAAGTAAAGTTTATACCAAATACTCTCCAGTAGCCACAAAAGATCACAGACTGTTAAACTACTTCTAGAATTTGGTATAACATTGACGACAGTAACAAAGTAACAAAATTTCCCTCACTTTGGTAAGCACTTACATTTTTAGTTAACCCACGTAGCAGAACATACCCACAAAGAAAATAACTGCAGACCTTACAACAAAGACAAAAGCTGTTTAAAGTGTGAGAGTCCTACCTTCTGAAAAAAAACTGAAACCCTGAAGAATTTGCCACATTTAATTTAGTTCTTAGAACAGATCTTCCTTGCTTGATCTCAGTCCCATGAAAACTTTTTCTGGCCCAGAAAGTAACTGGTTCTGACTTCTTCATTCAATAACAGCTCAAAAGTCTATATTCATTACAACAAATAAAAAATGTTTCAAGCAATGCACAGATGTGAATATCAATAATCATGCATACACAGCCTCACTCTTATCAGGTCCAATGTCTGAGAAAAGAATGGTTGTTAGGGTACTTTGTCTCTGTCAGTCATCCATGTTAACCTTGTAGGGAATCAAGTCTTGAGGTTCTAGTCTCTTAAACACACACATCTTCATATGTGGGGAAGAGGCACAAATCCCAATGTGTATAATTTTCTTATGATCCACAGGAGTTCTATATGGACTTAGTAAACAGAGAAAGAAAACTTCTTGTCTTCAACAGATTCCATTTCAAAGCACTTCTCTGAGGACAAAACAAAGGTACAAACAAAACCAGAACCCACTGAAGGTGAAACTGGTATTTGTACAAAAAGAAAAAGTGATTCTAAAATTTAAATGGAGCATTTCCAGGAACAGGAACATAGGCATGCTTTCTCTTCCTCCTCCTGCTCCGCAATCTGAAGTGATCCAGAGGAGACCCCTGTCTCCCAGCTGGGAGATTTTGACCATGGGCTAATGCCCTGGGCAAAGGGGTGTGGTCTTCCAGCTTCTGCACACTGAAATGATGAGCTAATGTCACTGTTAGTACCCCGGTAAGATGGGACAGAGTACATCTGGGCTCCTTGACTATATCTCATTTGGAGATCAATGAGAGGAGTTATAAGCGTTTGCATCTTGAAAGATAAGCAACAAAGACTGAATATAATGTTATCCTTATGTGGGATTTTTGTGGCTCCTTGCAACTACTTCTTGAAATAGCTAATGCTGACTCACTTGCTTTGGGGACACATTCACTGCATCCAGAATTTTTTCTGGCACTTGGTTGTGAGAGCTCAGATTATCAGTGTTGCTTGGCAACACAATAACACGCTAGACATTTTTATTTTGATGTACCTAACTTAAACTTCCAAACTTTCAGAAAGATGACAGATGGTTTTAAGATTTTACATTTGATATCTGTTTAAAAAAGAATATATTTAGCTCATTTTTTTCTCCTAGCCCAAGAAATTCTGAGTTAATTTCTTATGTGATGAAAAGTTCTATTTATAACGATGTTCATGTCCTCACCATTTCCTCCAGCCTCTATCCCAGATGATCTTTCTACTCACACTCAATGAAAGCTCTCCCCATTGAGAGTTTAGCTAGAATTTCTGCTCCTGAAAAATCATGTATAATAATACAAGTAAACCTTTCTTATTTTTATTTATGTGTGTCTGACTATGTGTCTCATATGTGCACATGGAGGCAAGAAGAGAGTATCAGATCACATGGAACTGGAGGTTCGGGGGTCTGTGAGCATCCAATTTGGGAACAGTATCCTCCAGTTTCTGTGTAAAAGCATTAAATGTTGTTAACAGTTGACCAGTCTCTCTAGTCCATCATGACAAGATGGGAGATTAAAAGAGGAAAAGGAACAGAAGGGAGGAAGAGGATGAAGAAGGCGGAAGGAATGAAGGAAGGGAAGAAGGAAGTGGAAGGAGACAACTGGAAAGGAAGGGAAAGGAGTTTATAACTGAACAGCCATTCAGGAAATTGCTTTCTGTATGTGATAAACACCAATTTCTAAAGAATTTATATAGAGATTGAATATCTGAATATCTTTATAGAGTATATATTTAAAAGATTTAAATATAATATGGTAGAAGTGAAGTATACATTTCATCCAAAGTTAATATATCAAGTTTTATAAATACATTCCAATTAAAGTATTTATCACAATATTATTAATATGATCACAAATTCATTAAAAATTTTTCAAGTGAAGGGAAGATTTACTAACATGTATCTATGGAAGAGAGTAAGAATGTATTAGATCATATGTAACAGTTGATTACAAAGATTGCATATAGAACAGGATGTAATTTTGGCAAAATGAAAACATGGGGGGCAGTAAAAACAATACAACTTGACAACCCTGGGAAGATGAACCTCATTTGAGAAAATGTCTCCATTGGACTAACCCATACATATGTGGGGACCCATTTTCTTAACTGTTAAGTGACTTAGGAAGGCACAGCCCATTGTTTGTGGTGCCAGCACTGGACAGTTGTGTCTGAGTGCTGTAAGAAAGCAAGCTGAGCACGCCAGAGAGAGCAAGCCTGAGAGTAAGTCCTCCTTTGTAGTCTTTGCTTCATATCTGCACAGAGTTCCTGCCTTGCGCTCTTGGTGCTGGTCTATAACCTGTAAGCCAAATAAATCCTCGCCTTTCCCAAGTTGTTTTTTGGTCCATGTTTTATCACAGCAATAATGACACAAACTAGGACAAGTGGAGTCCAAAGGAGAAGTGGTTTCTGCTGCAGGTTCAGGCTGTTGAGTAAGCTGCACTTCCCTCTGCGGATCTAGAAAAGTTCCCATTAAAGCTGGGGTTGGATGGAAGGGAAGGAGGTACTCCCCTGTTGGTGGACTTGGAGGGGGCGGGGAGGAGGGAGATGAGGGAGGGAGTGGGAGGGTAGGAGGGAATGAGGGAAGGGGCTATGCCTGGGATTCAAAGTACCTAACCTGTGATTGAGATAAAAATAAATAAATTAAAAAAAAAAAAGATCCAAGAGCCTATGGTAAATAGAGGTAAAAGGTGTTTCCACAGACTGTTGAGCAGGAGATCAGCGTTTTGGGAACGAATCCATGTAGTATTTGGCATATCCCCTTTTTTTCCTTCCTTCCTTCCTTCCTTCCTTCCTTCCTTCCTTCCTTCCTTTCTTTCTTTCTTTCTTTCTTTCTTTCTTTCTTTCTTTCTTTCTTTCTTCCCTTTAACCTTCACCCACAGTGAATTATCCAGCTTGAACCATCACACTAATCTTGCACCTACCTAGTGCTTGTAAACTGGGTGTTTCTTAGCCCGACAAGCCATTCGTTTAGGTGAATAGCTGATCACTGAATTAGAGATGAACATGAGGTGTTTCAGTTATTTGACCTTCAATGTCTTTCACCATTGAAGGTCATTGCCTTCTCTCAATCTGTGGAGATTTTTATGATGAAGGAATAAGGACACTTAAGCTTATGGTAGAGATGGCTGCATTTCAAGAAGAGAAACTATTCATAGGCACCATATTTCCATTAAACTGAAAGTTTTCAGACTCAGATATCACGGAACTAACAGTTGGTAATGGTTCTGTAAAGAAAGAGGCAATAATTTATTTTCAAAGTGGAAATAACAATATTAATATCACAAAGTGTGTTTCTAAACAAATTAACGATTGTCAAAGAGAGATTGCATAATATTGAAGGAATCACTTCTCTAAGGAAATGTTTAACACATCTAAAAATAGTGGAACCACAAATATGAATCCTAATCCAACAGAATTCAGTTTAGCAGTAGATGAATTCATTGGGTAGGCTGGGCCTTTAATAACCGCTATCAGAAATATGTATATTGTCCGCAGCAGCAGGGCAAGATAGTTGTAGCTTGCTTCAACATCTCCACTGATCAGTGATAATTCGTCCACTATCATCCAACTGCACCTTCTTCTCAAGGTAACCTGGAGCATTCACAAAGACAGACAACACTGTGGACCATAAAACACACCTTAACCAACGTATAATATCTACATGGGAACCCGAGTGAAAAGAAATGAAAAAGTAATAAAAGATAACCAGAGAAACAAACAAGCAACAAATATTTATAGATTAAATCAGGATCAGTAAGACAAGAATTAAAACAAAAATCAGAAAATAATCTTAAATTTTTTGTAGATAAATGGAAAAAGAAAAATTCAACTTGGAATGCCTTGAACAGGTCTTGGTGGGTACCTGGAGATATTAATGCATATGTTTGGGAGAAAATGCACTGAAAATATAAGACCCTACCCTAGAAAACTAGAGGAAGAAGAGTAGTTCAATCCACAGTAAACAGCAGGAAAGAATGGAGAAGAAACCAATGGAATTGAAAGAGAAAACCAATATAGAAATCAACAAAAGCAAAACAGATTCATTGAAAATACAGATCAAATTGACAACCTGTTTCAGGATAATAAACAAAGAGATATAACAAATTAATGATATAAAAATGAAAGTTGGATCATCATTATAGTTTCTATGTATATCAAAAACATAATAAATGATTATTATAAACAATTTCATAACAAATTTGGTTACTTAAAACAAGAGTCTAATTTCTTGAAAGATGAAATCTAGTTTGCACTCCCACCAGCAATGGAGGAGGGTTGTCCTTTCTCTACATTCTCTTCAGCATATGTTGTCACTTGAGTTTTGGATCTTAGCCATTCTGATGGGTGTAAGATAGACTCTCAGAATAGTTTTGATTTGCATTTCCCTAATGACTAAGGACGTTGAGCATTTCTTTAAGTGTTTCTCTGCCATTCTATATTCCTCTGTTGAAAATTCTCTGTTTTCCTCTGTACCCCATTTTAATTGGATTATTTGGTTTGTTGGTGTTTAACTTAATGTATTGGCATTTTATTAAATTATTTATATATTCTGGATATTAGCTCTCTGTTAGATGTAGGGTTGGTGAAGATCTTTTCCCAGTTGTAGGTTGTTGTTTTGTTCTGTTGACAGTGTCCTTTGCTTTACAGAGGCTTTTCATTTTCATGAGGTCCCATTTGTTACTTGTTGATCTTAGAGCCTGAGCTGTTGGTTTTCTGTTCAGCAAGTTGTCTCCTGTGCCAGTGAGTTCAAAGTTTTTCCCCACTTTTTCATTTAATACATTTAGTGTATCTGGTTTTATGCTGAGGTCTTTGATCCACTTGGACTTTAATGAGCCTGGTGCTTTCTCAGAAAATTGGGAACAGCACTACATCAAGACCCAACTATACTACTCCTAGGCATACCCTTGAATGATAGTCCACGATACAAAAGGGGCATATTTCAGTTACATTCATATCAGTTTTATTCATAATAGTGGGAATCTGGAAACAACAACCCAGATGTCCCTCAACTGAGGAGTGGATACTGAAATTGTGGTACATTTACACAATAGAATACCAGCTATTAAAAACAAGGAAATCATGAAATTTGCAGGCAAATGGGTGTAACTAGAAAAGATCATCCTGAGTGAAGCAAAGCAGAACCAGAAAGACATACATGGTATATATCACTTATAAGTGGATATTAGCCATTTAATATAGGATAAGCATACTAAAATCCACAGATCTTAAGAAGCTAAATAGCAAGGAAGATACTAGAAAAGATGCTTAATTCTCAATCAAGAGGGCAAACAAGATAGACAATGGAAGCGGTGGAGGAGAGTGAACAGGAGGAAAGCCTATTATACAGGTCGTCTGAAAGACTCCAGCCAGCAGTGGATTGGAGCAGATCTTGAGACTCACAGCCACACTTTTGGAAGAGTGCAGTGAGTCTTATAGAAAAAGGAAACATAGAAGGACAAGGAGGGGACAGAAGTTCCACAAGCAGACCAACAAAACCAAAAAATCTGGGCCTAGAGTGGCCTGCAGAGACTGGTGCACCAACCATGGATGGAGAAGACCCAGAAACCCTGCTCAGATGTAGCCCATAGGCAGCTGAGTCTCCATGTTAGTACCCAAGTAAGTGGAACAGAGAAGGTCTCTGACATGAACTCAGTTGCCTGCTCTTTGATCACTTCCCACAGGCCACAGAGGAAGAGCACTCAGGTATTCCTGACGAGACTTGATAGACTAGGGTCAGATGGTAGGGAAGAGGACTTCCTGTTTTGCTGTAATGGAGATGGGGGTAGATGGGAAGAGGGAGAGAGGGTGGAACTGGGAGGAGATGAGGGAGGGGGCTATAATCAGTATATAAAGTGAATAAATAGTGAAAAATATAAAAAAGCAATTGAAAATTACTTATACAAGTAAAAATAAAAAGAAAAGAAAGATGAAATCTGCTAAGGTTAAGAGGCTTATATTTACTAAAGGAATTTTACATCACTTTCTCCTTTTCCTTTCTTTCTTCGAGTCTCTTTCAAAGTCCTTTTCTCCACTATTTTACATCCCTCACCCATTCTTGAATGACAGGCTTTAACAGACATCTCACAAAAAATTATGCAGATGGCAATAAGAATCCAAAACATGTCTCATATCTTTTTGTCAGCATTCAATTTTTTTATTAAATTCTTTATTAATTACACTTTATTCACCTTATATACCCCTGTAGTTCCCTCACTCCTCCCATCCTAATCCCTTTCTTCTTCCCCCTTCTGCACCCGTGTCCTGCCCCAAGTCCACTGATAGGGGAGGTCTTCTTTTCCTACAGCATTCAATTTTTATATTTTTATATATTAATTACCTTTTATCTACTTGGTATCCCAGCTGTAGCCCTCTCCCTCATTCCCTCCCAATCCTGCCCTCCTTCACTCATCTCCTCCCATGCCCCTCCCCAAGTCCACTGATAGGGTAGGTCCTCCTCCCATTCCACCTCACACTAGCCTAAAAGGTCTCATCAGAACTGGCTGCAGTGTCTTCCTCTGTGGCCTAGCAAGAATGCCAGCCCCCTCAGAGGGGAGGTGATCAAAGAGCCAGCCACTGAGTTCATGTCAGAAACAGTCCCTGTTCCCATTACTAGGGTACCCACTTGGAGAATGAGCTGCCATGGGCTACATCTGTGCAGAGTGTCTAGGTTATCTCCATGCATGGTCCTTGGCTGGAGTATCAGTCTCAGAAAAGACCCCTGTGTCCAGATCTCTTGGTTTTGTTGCTCTCCTTATAGAGCTCCTGTCCCCTCCATGTCTTTCTATTTGTCCCTTCTTTCATAAGTTTCCCTGCACTCTGCCCAAAGTTTGGCTATGAGCCTCAGCAGCTGCTTTGATACACTGCTGAGGTGAGTCTTTCAGAGGCCCTCTGTTGTAGGTTCCTGTCCTATTTCCTGTTTACTTCCTCTTCCAATATCGGGTCCTCCTTCTTTCTTAGATTCTTTAGGTGTACAGATTTTAGTATGTTTACCCTATATTATATGTCTAATATCCACTTACAAGTGAGTTTATACCATGTGTGTCTTTCTGCTTCTAGGATACCTCACTCAGGATTATCTTTTCTAGCTCCCATCATTTGCCTGCAAATTTCATGATTTCCTTGTTTTTAATTGTTGAATAGTATTCCATTATGTAAATGTACCACAGTTTCTGTATCCATTCCTCCACTGAGGGACATCTGGGTTGTTTCCAGGTTCTGGCTATTATAAATAAGGCTGCTACAAACATGGTTCAACAAATGTCCTTGTTGTGTATTTGAACATATTTTGGATTATGCCTAGGAGTATATAGCTGGATCTTGAGGAAGCAGTATTCCTAATTGTCTGAGAAAGCACCAGATTGATTTCCAAAGTGGTTGTACAAGTTTACATTCCCACCAGCAATGGAGGAGGGTTCCTCTTTCTCCACAACCTCTCCAGCATGCGTTGCCACTAGAGTTTTTTTATCTTAGTCAATCTGGTGGGTGTAAGGTGAAATCTCAGGGTCGTTTTGATTTGCATCTCCCTGATGGCTAAAGACGTTGAGCATTTCTTTAAGTGTTTCTCTTCCATTCTATATTCTTCTACAGAGAATTCTCTGTTTAGCTCTGTACATTTTTTAGTTGGATTGCTTAATTTATTGCTTTTTAAGTTCTTTAGTTCTTTGTATATTCTGGATATCAGTCCTCTCTCAGATATAGGGTTGGTGAAGATCCAACCCTATATCTGTAGGCTTTCGTTTTGTTCTGATGACAGTATCCTTTGCTTTACAGAAGCTTTTCAGTTTCATGAGGTCCTTATTGATTGTTGATCCTAGAGCCTGTGTTGTTGGTGTTCTGTCTCAAGCTGTACTGCAGAGCAATAAAAACAGCATGGTACTGGCACAGAATCAGAATGGTGGATTCAATGAAATTGAATAGACGACTCAGAAATAAACCCACACACCTACAGATACTTGATTTTTGACAAAGAAGCCAAAACCAAACAATGGAAAAAAGACAGTGTCTTCAACAAATGGTGCTGGTCTAACTGGACATCTATATGTAGAATAATGCAAATAGATCCATATTTGTTACCCTGCACAAAAGTAAAGGCCAAGTGTATCAAAGTCCTCAACATAAAACCAAACATACTAAATCTGTTAGAAGAAAAAGTGGGGAAGAGCCTTGAGCTCATTGGCACAGAAGACAACTTCCTGAACAGATGTCTCATAACTGTATGCCACTTGGGAACTGAGCACTAAAACAGCAACAAACCATTACACATCTAGCAGAATGGGAAAAACTAAAGCACTGAGAAAAACTGTATTTACCTTTGGAAGTTAGACTTCTTATTCACTATACAGCTAAGTATCTTCCTACCATATGATGCAGCTGTCTCACTCATTAGTAGTTACCCCAGTTAACCAAAATGTGCTCACATGAAACCCTGCATGTTGACATTGCCCAAGCGATTTCCTGATGGCTAATAACTTGGAAGCAACTCAAATATCCTCCATTCGATGAATGTATACTTTTATTGTATCCAGACAATAGAATATTTTTCAGTGCTAAAAAAAAGTGTTATCATACATTAAAAAAAAAGCACAAAGAGCTGAAATACACATTGATTAACGAAAGAAAACTGTCTAAAAACATACACTAGGTTGCCAACTGTAATGTGCTACAAAAATTAAAAAGCATGGAGATAGGAAAATGTTCAATGGGCACCAAAGGTGCATGACATAGAAAGATCAGTCAGAGCACAGACACCTTGCACAGCATGAGAACATTCCACGTGATACTACAGTGGCAGATACATATCACTCTACATTTTCGGAGACCCATAGAATCTAGTGCGTGAATGTAGACTGTAGTCCCTAGGTGATGATGATAGATATTATAGCCAGCAAACTTGTGCAGCGAGCCGTTGACAGCTGAGTTTTGTTTATGTCATAAAAGAAGGTACGTGGATGGATATAACCTAGAACCCCTGCTCGGATATAGCCCATGGTAGCTCAGTATCCAACTGGGTACCCTAGTAAGGGGAACAGGGACTATTTCGGTCATGAACTCAATGGCTAGCTCTTTGACCCTCTCACCCCATCCCCCAAGCGAGGAGCAGCCTTGCTAGACCCCAGAAGAGGACTTTACAGCCAGTCCTGAAGATCACTGATAAAACAGGGTGAGATGAAAAGGGAGGAGATCCTCCCATATCAGTGGACTTGGAGGGGGGTGGGGAGGAGCTGAGGGAGGGATGGAGAGAGTGGGAGGGAATGAAGGAGGGGGCTATGGCTGGGATACAAAGTATATAATCTGTGATTAATATAAAAATAAACGAATTATTTAAAAAATAAAAAAAATAAAAAAGAAGATACATGGATAGTCTTTGTATTTTTTATTCGATATTGCTATCAGCCTAGAATGGCTGTAAACATTTAAGAAAAAACTTTCTCTTTTATGGTTTTTTTTCACTTTTAATTTCAACGTGTGAAAACTTAGAAGTGTTATATGTTTAAAAAAACGTTTACTGTTGCTTTAAAATTATGTAGGTCAAAAAGTACTATATACTTGATGCTTAATTGTGTATATATAATTCATAATACATCTTTAAGAATCTGTTACTCCCCAAATATGCCCCCAGCACTGAACTTTTTAAAGGAACATATTGTAGTTCCTGTGTAGCTGGCACAAAAGTCATGCAACTAAAGAACTGGAATAAAGTGCAAATAAGTAGCCACAAGGAAAACTACATAAAACATCATTTATATTTTTAAAATAAATTTTAAATTCCACTTGATAATCAGGTACAATAATGAATCTAAATCTTTTGGCATGTTTGCATGTCTTACTCACAAAATAAAATAAATTTATACATTCATAATGACACTTTTTTTTCTTTTTAAGAAAAGGTGGATTATAAAAATGCAGTTAATTTAAGGCCAACACCACCAGGGTCAGCCTGGCCTACAAAGAGAGCTCCAGGCCAGCAATCTATGACTACACAGTGAGTAGTCTCATAAAAGGCCCCCAAAGAAGCCATAAATTAAAACAATTGCCTAATATTTTCAAAATATTTTAAATGGAAAATACATGTGTAATTACTTGTGAATATAACATTTAATATATATCTAAGTATATGTTATACTTAATAACATATTACAAATAATAACATTGAGTATATAATTATAAAACTTTAGTTTCAGTTGTTTTTTTATTGAAAAAAAAAACCTTTTTAACAAAGTGTTCTCCTGTTTACCCTTATTTCCTCCTCAGGTTCACAGTTACAGAGTCAAAGCAGGTACTGTATTTTAAAAACTTTAAAAAGTGTAGAAAACCAGCAACAATTACAACAGAAGGCAAGAAAATAAGAAACACAGTATTGCAAATGCATGTTTAACCAAGTCTTCAGAGATAAGCTATCGAGCACTTGGTAAATAAGCTTTGGAGAAATAATGCCCAAAGGTTGTGTTTGCCGTTGTACTTGGCTTTGGCTTCGCATGTGATCTGAGAGACCAGATGACCAGTAATCTCCCTTGCCCTTTCTTTCCCTTGGTCTCCGTGGACTCTGTACACAGCTCCTTCCCTTGGCCATCACCCACTCCCTTGTCCTAGGATGTCTGCGATGGTTAGGATTCAGCAGATCGCACCTTAGCCTGTCAGGACCTGGCGTCTCCTGCACCCTGCATCAGCCCATCGCTTCATTTCACCTCCAAAGAGCCCAGAGACAGGTCTACCTTGTTAGGCTCAGATCACAGAGAGCCCAAGGCAGACAGCAGTTACTGTTGGCTTTCCTGTCATATCTCCTTATGTCTGAGATATCCAGAGTCCTTATTAACCCCATCAAAGCCTGGGCCAAACAAGGAGAACATGATGGATGGATATTGGACTGGGGAGTTTTAGATTTACTCTATGCAATTCCAGAATTTACTAATTGCATGTGTTAGACCAAAATGTATGACAGTCTTGAAGTTTTTGACATAGTGAAATTTCTCAATCATTTACTAAAGCTTGTGTTGCTAAGGAAAAAAAATGGTATTTGTTTAAAACTTCGACTTGCCACACCTTAATAATTTTCATCTTTACCATAGTCCTGATGGCCAGATGTTAATATTTTCCCCCATCACACTGCTATCCATTCCCATATTTAATAGACTTTTTATAAGAATTTACTTCATATCTAGGACTGCTCTTAGAGTGAACATACAAGGAATAATACAGTAGTCTTATTTTCCACAGACTGTGGCTTTGGGGGAGAAGGGTGGAGGAAGACACACAGTACTCACGGTACATAAGATGGCAGATGAGCAAAGAAAGGTAGAACAGAACATACCTAGTCAGATGGGATGAGAAGAAAAGGCAGAAAGCACAGAGGAGGGAAAGACTGATGTAGCACCTAAGGCGGTGGGTAGTACCAGAGGGAAAAAAAAAGGCTTAGCAGATCCTAACTCAGTTGCCAGCACCCCCACAGGCCCTGTGAGATGTTCACCCATATTGTTTGTTTCATTTTCAGATGTAAACAAGATTTTCCATTTATATTTCAAAATTAACTTACTATGTTTTGAGCATTTATAATTTTTAGTGAAAAACAGGCTAACACTTAATTTTATTTCAAAAATAGTGTTTAATATACAATTAAACGATTTGGGGGATAACTTGAAAACTCTTTATGCTTGGCCAAACTAAATATGTTTAAGATGTTTTACTAAGTAATTAACAAAGAATCAAGCAACAGAATTTGAGTACACTTCTCTCATAGACTAATCTGGAGCCAAGTCTTTTGTTTTTGTTTTTGTTTTATTTTATGGTTTTTGAGACAGGATTTTTCTGGGTAACCTTGTATGTCCTGGAGCTTTCTTTGTAAACCATGCTGGACTGGAATTCATAATGATATGCCTGCCTCTGCCTCCCTGAGTGCTGGAATTACAGGCATGCATCACCATGCCTGACTCAAGAGACAGGAGTTGTTAAAAATCACATTAAAAGGACAATCAAAGCAAAGCCACAAGTACAAACAGAAACTTTACCCAGACTGCACTTTAGTCTTTCATGTGGTAGAGACATCATTCACTTTCATATTCCAATTTTCAAGGTTTTGTCTACAAATTAAATGATATGAGCATAATTTAGAAAAAGTAAATAAGTTGCAACCTAAAATTCTATGCATAAAGAAAACACTCTGCAAAGAAATAGTGTTTTTATTTTTTGGAAGTTAAATAGCTTTTATAGAACAAAATGTCATAGCAGATATTGAGGGAAAATGCTGATATTGATATTTCAGGACACTGTTAAAGCATTTCAGAGACAGATTATAACAAATCTACATTCTCTACAATCTCTTTTAAAATTACTCTGCATGAGCTATAGGGTATATGGGTAGGTAAATTACCTCTATGGATAGAGAAGTTTATCTTTGAAATATTACAATAAGGAATGTGTTCATCAGGCTTGTCAAAAAGATTTGAAAATGCTTGATCAACATCGTATAACTAAACAGTAACCACTGACTGCAGTGACTTCCAAAATCACTGCACTGTTTTCAATACAACAGGGAGATAAGCATTTTCTCATTACAAGATGGTGTCAGAACCTGATGTGGGTAGGCCCTGATTGCCATCCCAGATATGACTTATTCCTAAAGTTCCTGATCATGCCCATGACACAGACATGATGAGAGACCCTCTCATCATGACTAGATGGCTTATTAATCTTCTGTCAAGACTCTTGGCACACAGGTCTTGAGATCCTTGTGGAGAGTTCTTTCACCTGGTTAAAATAACATGTGGGAGCCTGGTGTAATAGCCCAAGCATTTAATCCCAGCACTCGGGAAGGCAGAGGCAGACAGATTGTTGTGAGTTTGAGGTCAGCCTGGTCTACAAAGGGAGTCCAGGACATCCAAGGCCACACAGAGAAATCTTATCTCAGAAAACTAAGTAAAACCAAATAGATAGATGGATAGACAGACAGACAGATAGCTCGCAGGTTGGAAGGTTCTTATACTTGGCAAGTAGGAATCATGAATGCTGGATCGTATCTGAAACTTGCTTTTCTGTAACATTCCTTTTAGTGTGCTGTGAAAGGAGCTTAGATCTCTCAGCAGCTATAATGTAATGTGAGAGAGAAAGAAGGGCAGGCATTACAGTCTACCACACGAGAGCTCAATGATTTTGAGGCAACAATATACCTTAATTTTACCAAAATTCTCACTTCATTTTCTTGTTTCAAGCTCATACTAGTCCTTCTAAATATGGTAACCACCTACTGGAAGGCACAGACTAAAGAGATCGTTGTTGAGTGTATTATAGAACAAAGTCTTGAAGAATGTATTCCTTTTAAAGTACCACCTTTTTTTTTTGAGGAACAAATGATGTTCCATCTCATTTAATGAGAGACAGGTAGACAGACATTAGCTGCCTTTTTACATTGTCCTTCAAATACCCTAATGTACTTTTCCTGCTTGTAAATGTCCTTGAGGTGAATTCAAAAGACTTTCATTATATCTTTTTTTTCTTTTATGTGGTTTTTATTTTAAAAATTTAGTTAATTGCTCTTCATTTTATCATAATGTATTTGGATACTTTACATCTTTTTGTAGCCATAAGGACTAGAAATACAAACAAATTTACAATATACTTTTCATGTAATTTGGATCACAAATAACAAGCCTGCAGCAGAGTAATTTTTGCAATACTAGAAATTATCTTTACAGGTATAATTTCATAGTTTATGAGAATTCAAGAAACTAGAGTGCATTAGAAGCTAAAGTATGAGTTGAGATCTCATTGCATCATTCTCTGAGGACCAGATCATGAGAAAATACAAAATGTAAGCATTTGGGTAAGAAATTGATTTTTTTATATATTTTGGTGTTGGTGTTCTCATATGATAAAATTAGAAGAAAAATTCTCATATGTATTTTATACAGTATCTTTGATAAAATGCTGTAATGATAAATCTTTCTATATTTTCAATGCTTACATAATTAAAACAACATTTGAAATATTTTCCCATGCTCACAATTTTAAGTAAGTATTTTCTCTACGCTTATCTACTGTCCTCTCCATTTCTAAGCTAACAACAAATGTAGAGCCAAGCACTAGCAAAGGCTCAGTGCTATTTGAAACCCTGGGTTTGACTTAAATGATGACATGCTTTCTTGTAGAAAGTTGGAAACATTCATTTCATGGACTAAAGCCATGGATTAGCTGTTGCTGCTTTTGCCATTTATAAAGCAGTGATGCAATTTGTCCTTTTAACATTCTCTCTCTCTCTTTTTTTGTACTTGGCATCTTTGAAGCTTGAAACATGCTGCAAACCTTATCATCTCTCTCTGTAGTCTAAATTGAGTTAATTGGAGTCTGTCGTTTGGACCCAGTTTGTTTTGTAGAAGAGATGAAGAATGGTACAGACTCAATCATATTATTTTATTGTCTGCAGGAGGCACAAAGCCACTGGGATTTCCCTTATTATGTTATTGTCTACTGATTTCAAAACGTTCCAGTGATACAAATACCAGCAGGGACCACCAGGAATCTCAATCTCCCATCGGTCTTATTCTTCTTCTTCTTTTCATTCCTCATACAATCCAGTTAATTCAAAGGTGATGGAGGAAAAGAAGCATGCTATATGTCAAAATGACAGAGCCGATTACATGATTTGAGGAAAGAGTAGCAGGGGGCTGTTATGGGTGAACTCTCATTTGTACCTTTAACTGACATTCCTTTCTGACATGTTTTATTAAAATCTTCCTACAAATCCATTTGGACAATGTGCATCTCTGAGTAATCTCTTTGGGTCAGCACCACCATGATTTGATGACTATGAGAAAAGAAAAACAAAATCTTTGTGACTCTGTCACACTCAGAACCTGTAAAATTCAGAATCTGTAATCCAAGCTGGTATCCCAGAGTCAAACTTCACTTCGGAGAATCAAGTTTCCAAGGTCAACTTTTGTTATGAAGGAAGACATTTCATTCTTCAAAAATAATGTGGTCTAGGTCACTCTGAATGTCAACGTACAAATAAAAATTCTTTACGAGGCACAATAACTAGTTTTGTAACAACATGTAGTTGAGTGATCTATATAATACAACTTAATAGCTAACATAGAAACAAATAAAGACTCAACATTAGTGAGCCATTGATATTGGCAAATAGAGGCTTTTCTTTTTAACTGGTAAGTATCGTTAAAAGCCATTATGTAAAAGAAAAATCTTAAAATTCACCCCTTAAGAAAATTCTAATTGAAAATCACTGGGAACCATTAGACCATGAATAAATGCAAAATAAATGGAAAACAGATTTTAAGATACAAAGATCAGGCAGTGGGAAAGAAAATAAATGTCAGCTGCTTAGGAAATCTACATTGAATAAGAAACGACAAACATGATTCCAAAAGGGATATTAAGGACTTATCCTAAACACATTCTCCTCACAGCTGAGATTCATAGAAGCAGCAGCCAAGCTGTTTTACCTTCTTCTAAAATAGCATGAAAACAGTGTTTATTATTAACAAAAAATATGTTTTAATTGAGTATAGTGAAAAATCAGTTCCTAGGTTAGTGTTACATTACTTCCCCAAAATACACATATTCAGGAGACTATTCAATCCTTTGCACACCCTCATTTAGATAAAGTATAGAGTAGAACCGTACTTTAAATAGAACCGTACTTTACACTATAAAGGTACTACATTGTCATTGATTTTTGTAGCTCTTTAGAAACATAAGTTAATTAATAAAACATGATTAAACATCTAATTATTGGAAACCAAAGTTCAATGAGGCCTTTGGATGGGTCTGTTTTTAGCATCTACATTTATTTGTAGATACAGTATTTAGGGCCGTGGAACTGCCAAGTGGATTGTGAGTTTTAATTTTGCTTGTGACCACACCTCATAACAATCTGAATTCTCTCCAAAACCCAACAAATGTGTTCAATTCCTGTTTGTTGGCTGTAACTCAGGGTGATACTCCTTTGACTTTCTCCAGGTGTTATTATGAGAACTAATGGAGCATCCATGGAAATTGACTGAGGGCAGGTGTGGACATGGTACTTGAAGAATGTCAAGGATAGCATGCTCTAACAGGATGATATGAGCAGAGCACTGTATTCTGGGAATGTTTTTGGTGGTGGTGGTGTTGGAAACGCAGAGTTAAATAGTTCCTGTGTTGCCTTTGTATGTGAGAAGCCCTGAACTTCAGGCATATTCTGGTCTTGTCATACCCATACTGGGACTTGCTGAGAACATGGAGCCAGGTAAGTCAGTTGCCCCTGTATTGGTGAACATCTGCATAACATGGACATTCAATAGTACCTGAATGCTATAAACTCAGATTACTTCTGAACAAAGAAATACCTAATGGATCCCAAATACAACGAATAATTGAAGTGTTCTCATGAGTAAAGAGAAACATTTGTTTCATATAGCAGGATTAACTGTGGCTATTCAAAGTTCAGATATGAATGTGGTTGGATATGGATAAACTCAGTGTTACATAGCAGAATGTTTGACCACAGATTTTTGTGAACTACAAACACTGACTTTTTTTTTTCAATGAATCTCAGTGTTTCACATTGAGAAGATAGTGAGAAGAATGTATATAATGAAAGAATAGTAATGATGTACATCAGGTATATTAAAGAAGTGAAGTCACACTTTAGCTTCACATAATCAGAATGCTGTGCATATATGTAAGCAACATGAGAAGCAATGTAATTTCCCTCTTTTTCCTTTTGTTTTAAATGACTAAATCTTGAGCCTACATTGTATATTTCACATGTAAAGTGAATCTCAATCCAATTACTACATTTTTAAGGAATAATTTATCATATTTAAATCAATAAAATTTATAGTTGAGAAAATGGTCCCAGGCATATTTATCATACCCTCAATGTAGAATTCAATAACCTGTGTGACAGTGACACTTTGAACATTTTATATTGAGAGGTCACATGTGACTCATGGGTACAGTACAGCCCAGCATCTGAAGCTGTCACAGAGTTCCCAAATGTAAATCGATTCATCAACAGGTATGAACTGGGGCATATTAAATGAGTTAAGCCTGAAAAAAAAAACCTTTTACAAGCATACAAGATTTTATAGACCAATACACTAATGGGTGCAAGGATTTATACACCATAGAAATAGTTCTTTTGTTTTCTAATTAATTTTTTGTTCTCTTTTTCAAATTTTGAAATTTATAATAGTTCCATTTATGACTATGTTCTCTCACTAAGAAGGGACATGGCTCCTAGTCTGACTGACCTTTATTTCCCTGCTGATAAGAATGAAGACAACTTGGATGGTGTGTGTGTGTGTGTGCGCGCACGCGCGCGCGTGTGCATGTGTACATATTTAGCCACAAACTGGAAAATTATGAATAGTCACAGTTCATCACTCACTTTCCTACTTCCAAGAAAAAACCTAAATACATTGTTGAAAGTTCTATTACCCATTTTTAAAAAGCAGTACTTACTGCAAGTTCACTATGCTATTTTTCTCTTTTTATAACTTTTCAATCTACACTAGAGAATGGATTTCCTTTAGAGATATATTATCAAATTTAAGTTATTAGTAAAACAAAAAAGCAATAACTGGAGATCTGCTGTAGAATGTTATTTGACATTGAGTAGCAAGCAAGACTGAATATAACAACATATTCCTAAGTGAATAAGTAATTGACTTGAAACTTTATATTAATTCACTATAAAAATATATCACAGTTGAATATTTTTATTACTTCTGAATTCTTTATATTAAATAATTTATGCCAATATTTTAAATATATCTAAGCCATTGCCTAATGTATGGCACTTTGACATAAGAAAAATTATCAAATTTTATTTTTAAAACTTATATATAATTTTTAACACATGCATTGAAAGATAAGAGTAGACTAAGGCTCTTATTATCTAAATATTTGATATGGATTTTCCATTCCAAGACTAGTCAGTGAGAGTTGGGGAAAAATGGTTATGAAAACGTCATGTCTTTTTTTCTGAATCGTTGTTTGCAAAGTTTGTTTTGTGTTGTATGGAAGTCTTTGTGTCTACATTTGATATGAATTTAGATGACCTCATAGAGATTGCCTACATTCATAAATTCTTCATCCCATTGAAAACTAGAGTACTCTTGCAATTTCTTATTTTTATAATCAGATTTTTTGTCATGTCTTTATTCATAATGTCCTCTGTACAGAACATTGTGATATTTATTTCATCAGTGTAATACTTATCAGAAAAAAACATGCTGGATTTTCCAGTGGCTCAGTAAAGAGGCAGCATACAGCACTCATAAAGGGTTGTTCTAGGCAGATAATGATGTGGTAATAAAAGAAACATGCAGAACCATGCTTTTAAAAGAAAATAGCTTGCATAAGACAAATTCTATTTCAGGAAGTCTGTTATTACACTTAATATTCTTGTCCTAGAATTTTATTGTGTGTAATGATACTTGTAATATACAATACATTATTGAAAACGTAGAATATAATTTTTTCATGTACTTTACTTAATGAAAACAGTTACAGTGGGATTTGTGATTAAAGATATAAAAATTAACTCTTTGATTTCTGTTCCTAATTTATGAGATAATTTTTTTTTTACATTTCAGTATACCTACTGGAAATATTTTATAAGTGTATAATGCCATACCCAACCATGTAAATGTGAATGTTTAGTTATATGAATCACAAAGAACACGTCAATTCATGTTAATATTAAACATAAGTAGTTATTCATTGCACCATTATTTGAGCAATTTATTCAACCTTGTTCATATGTGAACACAGAGCTAAAGAATGCTGCCACTTTGTATACTAGAAAAGACTTTTGTATCCCTATAAATACCATAATTGGAAGTCAGCTTCGTCTATCTGTATTTGTATATTATTTCAGACTTCTGAAGTTTAGAATCTTCTATGGTCAAAGCAGAGCTGGGGAGCTGAAAAAAGTGTTTGAATCTTTCCATACAGTTCACACGGTTGTTAACCTTTTATGCATTTTTACACAGGTAGCAAATCATTTCTCCCCCTTTTTTTTTAAAACTAAAAATTGCCTCAGAATATTGGGAGCTTTGTTTAGGTAAGTTCTCAGTCCTCCTTCCATTGGGAGCTGGGTTCAGATAAGTGCTCAGTGTCCCCACCATTGGGACTTTAGTTCAGGGGAGTCCTCCGACCATTGGGAGCTGGGTTCAGATGAGGACTCAGTCCTCTCCCTTTGCTGACATGCTTTAGAAATATTGTTACTTTCCATATAAATAGTGATATTAACTTTTCATAGAAAATCTACATCTTTATGCTGGGTTCCTAATAATCCCTCTGTTTCTCTCTTAATTAAGATGCCAGAGATAGGAATATATTTTTTTTTAAAAGAACAAAGCGCATAACAGAAACTTTACTGCTTGGAACATTTTAGAAAACCAAAATTATTTTGTTTTTAATTAGAAAATGTTTAGAAATCAGTAACTTGTACTTTACCAAGTTGAATGAGTGGTTCTGAATTTGATCACTATTCTTATAGTAAAAGCTATTGTAAAATTACCTCAAATCACAAAGTTCAACACACAATCAGTTTCTCAACTTTCTGCTCAAAACCGATTTTCCAAGATTTGAGGATATTGGGTTCATCTTGAACTTGCTTAAGAACCCTACAGATAATACTGAAAGCAAAATTTCTCGAGAAGTTTACTTAAATTGAATAAATTCATGATAAAAATAGAAGGGCTGAGTTAATACTACAAAAGTGGGAATATAACAAATTAATGAACACATTATTATATAAGGCTTTGCATGAAAGTTCACTTGAAGATAGTGGCGCTTCGAATATTTCTAGTAGTTTCCATTTCTACAAATCAACTCCTGCAAATGACAAATATGAAAATCTAAAGGACCCAACAGAATCTTTGAGAGTGGCTTCAGTGCTTCTGTGTGTAAAGGAAAAGTCCTTTTGAAGGACAGCGTTGACACTGGAGGACACTGGCATATTCAAATAGCTTTCTACCTTCTTTTCGTTTAACATCAGCAACTCATCTAAAGAACACCCATAAAATGGTATGCAGGTTTCTTGAAATTATTATAGGCATAGATATTCTAGTTTCTATTGCCCACAAATGTACACATACAGAGTGAAGAATGAGCAATATCATGGTGGTTTTATTGCTTGCAGCCAAGATTTCTTCTATTCCCTCTACTCACAGAATAACTGGTTCAAGAATTTGCATCTAGTAACTAATATGAACTTTTACTTAATATGTTATAAAAGTTCAAAATGTATTCTCTACCATGCTTAACATATACTATCATCACTATCATTTTGATAGAAAAATAAAAACACAAAATCCTGAACTGCTTTTCCTCTGAAAGACAGCACTTAAAAATGATCTCAATAGAGCAATTTCTCAGACAGGTTCAGCTCCCTCTGTTTATCCTTCTAAGGAAAGAGGTTGTTGCAAGAGGACAACTTGTCAAAGGTGGGTTTTGCTTAGCAGATCTGATTTCACATCAGGTGACTACCCCCACCATCTCTAGGGAGATTATCATCACCTGGAGCCTGCACTGCCAGGTGTAAGCCAGGTAAAAGGCAGTTTGTGATGCAGCCAAACCGATGACTTTAAGTCCTCTTGCTGTGAATCCTTCTGCTCTGCAAATTGATAGCCACAGCTAGAGGGATTATGTAAATACTCAGGGGAATGAAATGCCAGGCAGTGGGTGTAACTCTATCTGGGCTGCAAAGCAAGAGACAGTATGTGCTTGGGCCACATATACTAAAGAAGAGACGTGTCTAAAAATGGAAGCACAGTTACTTTTTATAGCTCTATTCCTCATGAGTATTTACAGTGATGTTAAATAAACTTCACATTGACAAAGATACTGCCACAGAGTCCTGTATTCTTCCATATCTTGCTGCCCACAGTTCTCTTCAAACACATTTTACATGTCTGAAATCATAACAACTAACCATCCAATGTCCTTTGCTTTCATCAAGAACATTTTTTAAATTAGTTATAAACTCGGTACATAAAAGGAAAGGTTTCTCAAATCACTTCCTTGGAACCATGATGTATGTGACTCATATGTTTGGGAATTCTCCATTGTCAAATACACCTTCCTGCTGTTAGCTTCTTGGACTCAGTTATCTAATAGGTAAGTGGAATTAATAGAGTCATGGCCACCAAAATGTGGATGACTTCCATGGATAGAAATTATTCAATATTTTAAGAGCTTGAAAGAGTCAGGTTGACTACAGGTTAAAGGAGTTCTGAAAGATTTCTTATAATAAAGTCACATCAATACTAAGATATGAAGTGGTAACTAACTCAGTAAAGACACGTGGGGGAAGAAGAGGTACTGGAATAAATGAGGAACATTGCTGGGCACAGTGGCTCATTCTTGCAATCCCAGGGAAAAGGGATGGATTGAGAGAGGAAAAGAAGGATGAAGGGAGAGAATGAAAAGACAAATGGAAAGATTTACATACAAGAAGACACCATATTCTAACTCACATATACAAGACAAAGACTTGCGTTTCTGGAAGCAGTCTGAAGCTCAGCATTTATAGAGAAAGAAGTAGAGAAGTGAGCCTGTGATGAGCCAGGCCTGCCATGAAGCAAATTTAGCACAGTATGCCAAGGAACTTGCATTTTGTCTTCCAAAGAGGAGCAGTGGGAGCCATCGAACAGTCGATGAATCTGTGCGTCAGAGTTCATCATACTTGGTGAAGAATGAGTGAAGACTGGTGCCATGCTCACTGCTCAGTTACTGAATTTTCTCGCCCCTATTAATGTCTTCCATGTTGAGTTTTCAATAAGTATCTGGGAAGCTATCACTTTAAATAATTTCTTCTTTAGCCTGGTATGGAAAATGCTATGCTAGAATATTTCTCAATATTTCTTTATTTCAGACTGAAAGAATTTCTTTAAGAAATTTGGCCATATAACAGTATCCCATCACTAACCTTTCAGAGGGAGTGGAGAAGGGAGGGTTTGAATTTTTTTTTAAATTTAACTATGGACTTTAGCATCAAACTACCATGAACCCAATCATTGAGAAAACACTTTGATTGCTAGATTGCTTGACGGTCTGCTGAAACAAGACTTTCACTTAAGCAATCAACCATGTTATCAGCTAGTTTGACTTTTAAGCAATCAATGTCCCAATCCTTTTCTATCTCAAAGTGCCACATCATTGTGATGCCGGATCATGGAAGGATTCTCCCTCATATTCACAGTGGCAGCAAGTGAAAGCTATCAGCTACCTAATTCTTTTTCTCTTTTTAAAATTTTTTTAAAATTTATTTTGTGTCCTTGTTGTAACCCACTACTTCTCTCCTCCCAGCTCCTCCCTCCCCCTTTCCTTCTCTCTCTCTCACTCCCCTTCCCACTCCCTCTCCTCTTGTCCTCAAAAAACAGGAGCTTCCTTTCACAGGGGGACTTGCTGAAACTGAAGCATCAGCTACTTAATTCTTGACTTTGAACAATGATTGTTTATGAAACACTGAAAGCGGATTAACATCAATTACTTTTAGCAATTCAAACAAGGTGATAATGTCATGGGCAGGTTAATTTGTCTGTCTTCAATACTTTAAATAGTGGAAATGGCTAAATTTGAAGCATTTATATGTGTATTAGCTACTTTACTCATTGCTGTGGAAAAGAAATGACAAAAAGTACCTTAAGGAAATGTTTATTTTGGTTCCTAGTTCAAGGATACAGTTCATTCCAGAGGAAGCATAATAGCAGGAAAAGCATGAGGCTTTCCCTATGCGTCCATATTCAGAAAACAGACTGGTGAGTCCTGCTACTCCACGCTTTCTCCTTGTTATTCAGCCTCAGGCCCCAGCCCATGAAATGTCATGATCAACAGTTCAAAGTGGATCATCCTACATCAATCAACCTAATAGAGGAAATATCACAGAACCAGGACCAAAAGACTTGTTTCCATGTGATGCTTAACTATTTTGAGTTGACAGTCATTTAAAATAATTTGTTTTTCAGATTAGAAAGTGTATGTCAGTGTTTCATTATATATATATATATATATATGTTTTAGAAATAAGTTTCTAATAAGCATTTTGAACATATGATGTCTGCAAGGGAACAAACATTAAACCATTCAAAAGGCAAGTTCCTTATCATTAAGCACTGATTATAACTGGAGGCATAAAGCAATAAAGAGTAGTTCATTCCTAACTTACCCAGCCCCATACTCTCTGCTTCTGGGTTGTTCATCTAAGAATCCTAGTTCCTGATTTGAATCAAAATACTATCCACTTGACACAGAGTTTTAACCTACTACTTTCAGTGATGTTTCAATATACACAAGCAGTACACATAAAATAGCACATACAAAGAAAAGGGACCAAAAACAAACAAACTAACTAACAAAACAACCTTTTCACTAGATGCAGAAAAAAAAAACATTTGATAAATTTTAATATCCTTTGATTATCAAGCACATCAATAAATTGAGGACCCAAACTGTCCCCCAACTGGTCAAATATTCATAGCCAGAATCATTCTGAATAGAGAGGATGGAAGTCACCAAGAAAGCAAGGTCCTTTAAATCAACAGGATCAATGCATCAGAGACTGAGGCAGAATGTACAGGGCCTGAACAGGTCTGCACCAAATGGGGTCCTAGAGCTGAAAGAAGTAGGCACATACCCCATTCCTAAACCAAAAGCAATCTCCAATTGATGAGTACTTGCAAATGAAAATTTATTTCTCTTCAAGGACATTCCACTGGGAAAACAAACTGTTCTTGTGGTAGAATGCATGCCGAGCAGAAGCTGGACAAAAGAAAACACACTCAACAGCATCATTTGAGGTTCCTTGTCCAATAATGTCATATCAGGGCTTTTATGTTATTTTATGTAACACATGTACACACACAAACACACATATATATGTATTTCATCTTACAGGTCTTTTGAATATATATTATGGCTTTCAGTTTAGTGTTTTAAGGGATTCCTGAGTGCAAGTGAGTGGGTCTCTGGATTTATCTATGATTCTTATACCTTTTCTTGGGCTCTGTTTTTTTTTCTTTTTGTTTGTTTTGTCCTACTATGATGTATTAATTTTGTTTTATCTTAAATTTTATCATTAACCCTTAGAAGCCTGCTCTATTCTAATGAGAGGCAGAAGGAGGTGGATCCAGATTGGAGGTGAGGAGAAACTGGGAGGAGTAAAGGGAGGGGAAGCTTTAATCAAAATAGACAATATGAGGAGAGAAAAAACTATTTTCAATAAAAGGAAAATTAAAAAGTCCAAAAAAGAAATATGTGCTAAAAGTGTTTTCCATGAAATTGTAGAAATAATCAAATAACAGGCAAAGGAAAATAATTGTTGCTGTATTTTGAGCTCTTTAATGGCTTATATTGTCTGTTTTCAAAGGTATCTATATTCCAGAAACCAAAGACAGACACAATAATTTCAACCAGAGATAACTAATTCTGTAAATGTGCTGCTGTGCTATCAATGAGGTTAATTTTTCTCACTTAAAAGAAAAAATAAACAAAAGAAATCAGTAACAACTTTATATTGTAATGAACTTTCAGAAAAGAAGTTAAAGAAATCATTCACAAAAAAATTACAAATCGTCAAACACCTTTGGAAATCATTTACATTCTGGCCACTTACTGTGACCATTGCCCTCTCTGGAAAGTACTTTGGTTTGTAGTGGCTCCTGTGTTTACCAGTTTCAGTAATGAGGTGAACTTTCAACAGTGTATGTGAATGTTTGTTAGATGCACTTTTGTGCTCCCTGGTCAGTAAGCTCAACTCACTCCTACTTTTAGAAAAGCTGTAAAAGTAATTATTAATCATTGACTATTATGGTATAATCTTTTATGCATGATCACTTGATTACTTTATAATTTCAATGAAATATTAACAAAGGTTGTCTATGCAGATGCTTTTAATCTGCAGAACAAAACTATGTCAAGGATGACTTGTAAATCAGACATGACTATTTCTCACAAAGAACTTTTAAAAAACAAACAGCCTGAGTTTGTAGTCAAGTGAACAGATCTAAGGTTACACAAAAGTCTGTGAAAATTGACTGTGAATATTAGTGGCCTACAACACCACCATGGTGGAGAAATACTCAAGAGAAGCTTATTATTCTGAAGCTGGAACTGATTCTGTAAGTTCACAACATAAAAGCACACTACTCAGCATCGAACATTCTTACCAATGCGATTCGTAAATCCAACAGACTGTTACATGCCTGTTGTCATGACTGATGACGAGAACATTCTACAACATGTTCCTGATTACAGAGCCCTGACATTCCTCTCTAGAAATTCATTCCTTTCCATAGGTCCTACGATTTCTCTTTCAAACTATGCTGTCATGTCCTGACAATTAATTTTCAGAGGTTGTTACTTCCAGCAACTTTATTTCCAACCAGGGTCCAGCCCCAGGTGAGAAAAAGACCTGAACAAGGGTAGATGCAAGAGGTGAGGGAGGAATGAATCAGGCACAGGGAGTGGGTGGAGGGATTGTCATGGGCGGGGGGGGGGGGG
>CM053762.1:34672831-34685556 GCA_028658305.1 Pachyuromys duprasi
TTTAACACTCTTACAGTTTCAAGGGCATATTTTGTCAAAGCATTATGGCCTGGTCTCAGGCTGATAATTCTTACAGTTTCAAGAGCACCAGACAGAAAGAAAGTTTCTAAGCCAGCCTAAGCAGATTGTCATGTCCCAAGCAATATATTAGCAGCTTTTAATAATCAGAGTACTAATTGTCATTAGGCCCACGAAAAGTCTTCATGCCAAAGCTGCTATAGTTATTATTCAATTTCTGACATAATACAATGTTTATGTTTTAAATATTTGTAGAATATATTTATGTCTAATCTTGGTGTTCTTTGTTCCTTGGTCATATAACACCAATGGCCCTGTATTAACATTTTCTAAGAAAAGGAGGTGTAAATACTTCCTTCTTTTATCATTTATCCATACAATTCTTTGTCCATAATAGTTGGACAAGGCTTTTAATTTCATCTGCTGTCCCTAAATCTTATTTACCGTTTTAAGTTTATGTTGTTCTGATTATCTTATTCCTGAGTAAGTATAAGGGTAGATTTTCCAAAAATATTTTGGAGTCAAAACATCATAAAGAGATCTCTGGTGTTTTTATTTGAGTCACAACCTCCAGCCATTAGAAAGACCTTCCAGTAGGGCCAGATAACAATATCTGCTTAAAAGAGGGAGGAGTAGTATGGTCAGGACATTCTCGGGACTACTTAGAAGAAGCACTTAGAAGAAGCACTACTAGGAGGAGGAGTAAATGATTCATAAGAAAAATTTCATCAATACAATATCTCCAAGTTGTACAAATACTAAAAGCCCCCTGAGCGTGCAACACATGGAGATCAAGGCCAGAAAGTGAGAGACCACACCACAGTGATTGCCTCACTCGGCTCATCTTTGCTGGATCTTTGTCAAACAGCTGTGCTGGCTTTATGACTTCCACTGTTCCCATTAGACATGGCTGTGAAATTTATTTGGTTTGAAAATTCAAAATGAAGAATTAAGTACGTTTATATTTTATAAGATAGTTGTAAAGTGGGTAAATGTGAAAGATTCGAGGCTTTAACCTACAGGTGGCAAAATTTTGATCAGGAGCTTTAGCAAAGTAATGGAGAGATTCTTTGATAATTTAAAATTATACTGCCTATAGCAAAGACTATATCTTGGAGGAAGTGGGGACATGTTAGGCATTAACCACCAACTCAGGAGCCAGGCTCCTCACTGGATAGCAATGCATGATCTCTTCATTTCATTCTTGCCCACCATGGTTAGAAGGCAACTGGAATGTTAGAGTCTCAAGAAGGTGCTGTGTCCACTTCAGCAAAAGCCTGGGCTATTCACCAAGGAAGTGCAACAAGAAGTTTGTGAAATTAGCCGTGCTGGGGGATTGGAGCTTAATGACTTCAAGATCAAAAACAAAATTGCATGTAACTATGTACGCCCAGTTATCCTATTATTTCATAGCCTCAGTCAGTGGCTTGATCCCTGATCCTGCCTGAAAAGCTCAGCATAGTATTAAGGTTGCCCTAAGAATCAGGGCTTTAGGAAATTAGATTATAAATCCTAGTTATGATGAATTTTTTTTCTTGAGAGCCACACAACATGTAGTTTCTCTATCAATTTCTGTTTTAATCTTCCTATGTAAATTTCCCTGAAGAAGCTAACCTGTACAGATGAGAGCAATTCGTGTTGGAGAGGGAAAAGTCATGTTCAATATTCCTAGCAGAATGGGACCTTGGAGAGACAAATCTACAATCCATTGAATCAAAGTGGATTTTTCTGTGAAGACTGATTCTAGGGATGCATTTTTCAAAGGTCTGAATTTGTAAGGAATTGGCATCCCCTTCATTCTTCATTTTGCTCCTTTATATGTCTTTCCAAAAAACATTTTAGGCTAATTATTGGGGGAAAAAACAGTAATTCTCTGTGACAGAGCAGAAAATGAATGGCCCTCACCATTATTCATAAACACATACCCCATTATATATTAAGCTAGCAGCCAATAATACTGGCACCAGCTGAAACGGGTTTACAAAATACTAAGGAACATAAGATAATGATCTGGACAGTACAGTACAAGCGTAGGTTATTCAAAGCACACTTTCTCTCCAAACCTATCCTTCACAATGATGCACTGTGTTTAGCAGGCTCCGGTGGAAGATCAAAGAACTAATGCTTGAGCCTGTATCCAAAAAAAAAAAAAAAAAAATCTAGTCACTGAAGAGCTAAACAACATAGATCAGAATCGTCTTTCGAATTGATAGAAAGCTGAGGGAAAAGGGATAAGTGTCTTTCTAGTGAGTGGAGAGACAGAGAGGAAAACCAGCCATGGGCAACACAAAGTGGAGGCTTGAAGCGCAGGTGCTGTGTCTGTTGGAGACCTGTAGACACTTTCATCTTTATCACACCACCACTGCCAAATTGATGATTAATTTTACAAAATTTTCTCTAAGTTGTGGATCACCGTAAAAAATTTACATTGCTAAATAAGAAAGAAAGCCTTTCTGAAAATTGTCCCCAAACACTGATACCTTCACCATTTTAGGCACACTGGGTCTAATGGAAAGCCATTGTTATTGACTCACTGACTCACGTACTTAAGCTAGCAGCGAGGATTGCTTGTGCCAATGCCGATCTCAGAGACTTCCCAATTTCAAATCTTTATGAAACAAAGCCTTTAGGAAGGACAAACCTACACATTAGAACAAATATAGAAACAAAACACATCTGAAGTCTGACATTTCTGACACAGTTGTGTGGAACACTGAATGTTTCTCCCATCTGAGTGAGTAAGAGAGCATGTTGTACAGAAGCCAGAGGCCGGAGAAAACGCTCAGCCAGGAGCAAAGAACACTTTTTCTTGCACAGTGAGTCAGCACTTTCAGTTCACGTGAAGAAGTCAGCTGATTTCCTTTACCTACTGCTATCCATAAAACTGAAGTCTACAGCTTTATCTTTATCACTACATACATACACATCATTACAGTTTGGTGTTTTCACAGATAGTTGTGATTCTACTGAATGTTTTTCTATGAGTGCTTTCATGTGCAAAGAAAAGCTAAAACTGAATCATCTCAAAGGCACTTTCCAACCTTAAATCTTTATAAAACAAAGGCATTAGGAAGGATAAACTCACACATTTGAACAAACAGACACACAGAAAATAAAATGCATATAAACTGTGACATTTCCCATAGAGTTATATGGAACTCTGAATGTTTCTACCATCTTGGTGACTAAGGTAGCATGTTAAATAAAAACCACAGGCTAGAGAAATGGCTCAGCTTGAACAAGTATTTACTGCTCTTCCAGAGCACCAGGGTTCAGTTCTCAGCACTCATATCAGGTGACATCTCCTTGTAACCCTAGCTCCAAATATTTCAACTCCCCTTTCAGGAACCCTCCCCAGACACCCACATATGCTTATACACACACACACACACACACACATACACACACACACACACACACACACACACAGAGAGAGAGAGAGAGAGAGAGAGAGAGAGAGAGAGAGATACACATATACATATTACACATAAAGAAAAATGTGGCCTGGAACCCCCCGACAGATGGGGCCCATGATAGCTCCGTGTAGGACTGAAGACCCTAGTGAGGGAAACAGGGACTGTTTCAGTCATGATCTTGATGGCTGACTCTTTGACCCTCCCCCATACAAGCCTGGGAGTGACAGACTGGCTAGATCCCAGGGGAGGAAATTGCAGCCAGACCTGAGGAGACAGGATAAGCTGGAGTTGGATGGAAGGGGAGGAGGTCCTCTCCTGTTGGTGGACTTGGAGGGGGCGGGGAGGAGGGAGATGAGGGAGGGAGTGGGAGGGTAGGAGGGAATGAGGGAGGGGGCTACGCCTGGGATTCAAAGTACCTAACCTGTGATTGAGATAAAAATAAATAAATTAAAAAAAGAAAAAGAAATTTAAAAAATAGAAATTAGTACATGGTTTTACAATCTGTCAATCAATCCATCTCCCCTCCCAACCCCCCATGGAAATGTGGTTTTTCTAGGTTTACTTTATATTTAGAGTTTGGCTTTTATTTTCTTTCAAGGGGATTTAGCATTATTTCTTGCCCAGTGAGTCAGCATTATTTCTTGCTCAGTGAGTCAACAATTTGGGTCTGATAAAGAGTGTAAACTGAGTGCCTTATCAACTGTTAAATAACCATGAAACTGAAATCTATGGCTTTATCATTTCCCATGATATTCTCTTAATCTTTAACCTCTTTACAATTCAAAAGGCCCTTGTGTTTGGGCTTTTATAACATGGGCTACTCCCTGTGTATACACCTGAGGTCTTGTTTATGTTTGGTTTCTGTGGCTCTACTGACAAGAGCATTTTTGTGGTAGGCGTTGCTGTTTGCACCAAACTTTAACTCGAGCTTGACTAATGCACACCAAACCCCAGTAAACACAAGACAATGACATGTAGCTGCAGTGTCTTTGATTTGAATCAGGCCTCAGAGTTCTGTGATTCCAACATCCTGGTCCTCATGGAGATAATGACCACTTTTGTGGCAGGAGAATAGAAACCCGTAGAAAGCTACATCACAATTAACATGTAAAGTAAGTCAGTAGCAGAAAATGATTGAAGACTTTCTCCACCCGGGCTTCACGTAGAGAGCAAAGCATGAGTGGAAAAGTACACACTATCCAAATATGGAAGAGGGAGGGCTACATAACAAGGTCTCTGGCCGATTCCTCTTGAGTGCATAGTTTTCCCTCAGTTCACTGTGAGTGCATTCCCTTTCTTAATAGACTGTCTGTTCTTTTTCTATGTATCCATGTTCCAATTGCTTGACACAGGGTAACACAGAACCTGGCTTTTACAACAGGTGCACTATTCAGTACCCCAGTGCCTATCACACTTTAGTACAAACTTGAGGAGGACAAGATGTATCATGTTGTGCTTTTGGAAGAGGCCTCCTGGTGAAGTGGCTCTGAGTGTGTTTAATCATAATAGCCCAAATGGACACCTTCTGTTCATTAATAACCATTTATGAAAATTCGCAAAAGGGAAACTTCACAAAAAAAGATTAGAATGTCATCAGAGATGTATTATTTCGGTAACTTGTTATATCACAGGTACGTTACTTCAGGAACTTCTATCCAATTTATCTAAAATATGTGAGTGAGACTCAAAGTAAATCTTCACATTTGTGCACATAAAAATATAGTCTTTAAATGGGATTCAGGCTATCCAAGTTCCAGAAAGAAAGACTGTTAATATGATTCATTACTAAGGTCTCTAATCTCTTGGATTCTTAAGTAATCTCTTTCATCTACTACTTGAAAATGCTTCCAAACCACAAAATATCCTTGCATCACAAATGAAAGACTGTGCCAGTATGTTTCTACCATTCTGCTGAGCTACATTACTAGATGAATTTCCTCTGCAAAAATTACTATTTAAGAAACTACACCCCATTAGAGGACAAGAACATATTCTCAATAATCTTTTAATACAAAAATCTAGGATTTGATTTCACACTCTTTCTTCATCCAATTAGTTATATTTGTTTGGGCTTCAGCTAGGGACAGTGCAGCATGAAGGAAAAAAAATGAAATGGTCTTCAGTGGCTCCAATATCAAGATAAAAAACAGGTACATTATCACATCATAAATCAGTATGACTGAGATCACAGGCAAGAATCCCAGGCCAATATGAAAGAATAGCACAGCTGACAGTGGAGAAGAGACAAAATTGTAATGGCTTAATTTGAACCTCTGAATCAAGCTTCATATGAAGACCTCTCTGTTCTGATAATTGCTTGATTCATCCATTTCTCTTCACCTTATGTCATTTTGTTAAGGGGTATGAGGTGAGTTTTGTGTTTGCTGCTAAAGATGTTCTAATAGAGAGTAAAAGGAAGATAAAAATATAAGAAGGGGGTCATACTTGAAGACCCTAGAGGAGTTTACAGGAGTGACAATGGAATTAAAGGCCAGCTGTGTCCATAAAGGCCAAGGCTTAGTGGCTCATTAGATGTGTGAATAAAGGGACCTGTTTGTTTTCTGGTATGGTGATGGATAGCCAGTGTGAAGAAGGCAGTGACAAGTACTCTGAGGCCTGCAGGCCTGCAGGAGTCAGGTACAAGCTTGCTGTGCACAGACTTGCTGCTCCTTTACCTAGAGGAAAACACCGGTGAGGGCAGCTGAATTTAGCAACACAGTAAAATAAGGGTGATTATCTGTACTTAGCTCCCATGCTCACCATTGCTGTGAATGGGATGAAATCTAAGTCCTCCCCTTTGATGCTGCTCTGTCACTGAGGATGACAGCAATTCAATCTGCAGTTCCCAGAGGAATAAGTGGCAACAGCTTTGCAGACACAAAGCAGCTCTGAGTCAGGACTGCAGCTGGAAAGGGAACCCAACATTTCAAATCAAATGTTCCGGCTGAATAGAGGAAGATTTTTTTCTTTTGTAATGGCCCGAGAAGAATAGAGGAATGCTCAAGATGCATAAAGTAGTCTAACATACACAAGGCCCTAGTACAATACACAGCATATATGTGCAAGCGCGTGCACACACACACACAAATAGTTTGTAAACTGTATAAACTGAAGTCACAGAAATAAGTGTCCCAAACAGTGCAGTGTTGAGTAGGAGGATGAAGGAAAAGAATAAAGATTAGAAATAAAAAACACAAAAGCAATAGCTGAAACCAGGAGTTCTTGCATAAGCTGATGGCCCATGCCAAGCAAGTTTATTAAGCACTGCATCATGTATATTATCAAAGGAGAAAATGGCCGAGGACATTGGAGACCTATTAAACAATGCTGGCAAAAAGAACACAGGATATCTCACACATAGCTGCCTGAGCTGCCGAAGTCCGGAGTGGGGTGAGGGGGTGGGGTTCTCTAGAAGCCACAACCTTGACTCCTAGGAGGCACTGGCTCCAGCCTCAGAATGACTTTGCCAAGTCCATTCTTGGACAAGGACACAGAAATAAAGTTCTCTTTGTCCTTTTACCGGCTCCTCTGAGAAAGCCTTGGGCCCATATGGCTCCCTATATTATGCATATGCATTTGCACAGCTGCCCTGAGGACAGATTTACTTAGCCTCACAGTCATTCAAATCAATTTGAAGCAAAACAAGACTGAAATGAGACTGTTTCCTTACTAAATACTTGCAGCCAAAAATTCAACATTTCACTGAAAAAAATTATTGTTCTGCAACCTAGTACAACAATCTTCAAATTATGGTGTGCTAAAATTACAAAATAGCCCTTCTCTTAGGCAATATTTCGGTTTCCGGGTCTATATCTAAGAATATATGTATATACCTAGAAATAGAAATATATATATAAATTGTATGTATGTATGTATGTATGTATGTATGTATGTATGTATGTATGTATGTATGTATGTATCCAAAAAAGTCTCATTTAGCCCAGGAGAGCCTCAGATTTGCTTTGGAGCTGATATTGAGCTCCACACTTCCTGCATGCTCAGACTATAGGCATAAGACACCATTGTGAGCTTATTCGGTGTGAGATATATGGATATTATTTCAGAGAAGAACAATATAAATGTTTTAGATATTCATTTCAGTATTCTACACAATATCAGATATATTAGGGAAAGTTTATAAATGAATCCTAAAATACTACCAACATGTATGTAGAAATACATACAAAAATTGATGCAGAAATATGTAAAGTGGTTGTGGTAACTTTTTTAATGAAGCAGTTTATAAAATATGTATATGTTGCATGCTGTAAATCTATAAATTTAGACAGGGAGCAAGCTGAATCAAATAAGGAGACAGGTAATGCTTGTGTTGATGGACAGAAAGAGTTCTAGAGAAATGCTATTTGAACAGCAATCAGTTCAAGCTACATTAGTCTTATCTGTGATAGATACAACTGGCAAAACTTTAAAAGAGAATTTAGATACACATTATACTGGTCTTGGTCGAAGCAATAAGTCATTTAAATTATATACTTTATCATAATATAAAACTTATGAAATTAATTGAATTCACAAAAATAAAGATGTCCCATTCCTCAGAATGGCACCTAAAGGACACAAATTCAAGCTACAGTTTGTGAAGTGAAAAGATAAACTGACAGATGGTTACTGTGCAACCTACATAAAAAAATGAAAGGTGGGCAAGATCCTGAACATACAGAGAACAAATGAGAAAATATAAATAAACAAAGAAGTAAACAAAGAAGAAAAATTCTCAAACTCATGAGAAATCAAGTCATTTCATGTTAAAACCACATCAGTTATGACTAAATGAAAGAGTTTGGGGAGCAATGGGAAAGAAGGTGCTGAATACCTTCTGGTCCAGTAGCAACAGAGGGGAAACCAGCATGGATTGTCCAGTTGTACTTAGAAGTTGGTAACGAAACTGGAAAACGGACCATTTAAGGGATAATAATTACTATTATTACAAAGAATGAAGTTAAATTCTGGAGTGCTAGAAGATGGAAGGTGCAGAGGGAATCCCCACTTTATCTGGGGAAAAGGAAATGCTGTATTTGGGTTCTTAAGTCAGTGTCAGACTGAACTCTAGAAAAAGTGTGCTGAGAGTCATGAGCAATCTTAACTGCTGCTATAAGGGAAAACGGTAGTGATGGGGTCTGTTGACAAATCTCTCTTTCACCTGAGATAACAGTTAGCTAACGAGCAGGAGGATGCCAGCTTAGCTAGGCATACTTATAGAGATAAAAAGTCCAAAGGTAGATCTGAAAAAGTGACATATTAAAGATGTGTGCTTGGAAAAAAATTCATCAGAATCCTTCAGGGCTTTCTACTCTTAAACTGAACTGTGAGAACTATGTAGAGATCACTCCCTTTCACAGAAGATTATAGGAAGGATGGTAATATTTTGTATGAGTTTATTTTTTTGGCATGTGAGAAAAAGAATTGGGAGAATGGCATAGTATCACAGAAATGCTAAATTTAACTTAAGATACAAAGAAAACAGAAAAGAACCTTGAAAAGTGAACCTGTAACAAAATAACAGTGCTCCCAAGATGATGTGTCTGTAGACTTCTTAGCAAGGCAGAACAGCATTAATTTTCTGGGAATTATCCTTGAACATTGACCAAAACAGCAACCGGACTCTCTACCGTCATATGTTATACTGCACTTGAAAGATGGAAGTCTATGATGAGGGTGTATTGTATAAAATCCCAAAATAATTAATAAAAATATTATGTGAGGAAAATTGTTAGTGTAAGTTTAAAAAAAACAACTATTTTTGCACTGGATACTCTACTGGAGATTAAGGCTCTTGTCATTGTGAGCCATCTATTTGCCAGCTTAAGACAGACCATGACTCAGGGGTCTAGAGCGCAAGATGCTACACTCAGTGCTGGGTGCTTTCTTTCAGTATTAATACCAACCATTTAGTAAATGTGAAAAAGTGTATCAAACACCATGTTCTTCTCTCTGGACCTCATTTGGCTGGAGGGTGGGTAAAACAGATTATTATAGATCAGAATAAGATTAGAAAATATCCATAGATTGTAGAAAATCCAAGTGACCAGAGTGACTTCAAATGTTGGGTGGAAGCATTAGGAAGACAGCAGGACTCTTGGCAGTATGACTCTGACCTCATCAATTCCTTCCATCCATGAGGAAAATATAAGTTGCTCTTACTTAGATTTTTATAGCATTAAAGCAAAGTCATGCTCATAATACCCGCAAGTACCTCTTGGTGTCATTACTGCTGTTTTTCTGGTTGTCAGCACAATTCTTTAGAAGCCTGATTTGAACAAACAATACCTAACATTTGAAACCAAAGGTGGATGCTCAGCACTAGAATCACAGCTGTTGGCCATTTCATTGGTGTGGCCTGCAGAGCCCAACAGGAATTAGCACAGATTTACTACGTAAAATAGTTTCCTAAGCCAGATGCTACAGGGATCAGAAGGCATCAAGATTTTCTGACCTTAGGTCTATATTTAGCAACAATGATTCTCTGTACTTCAGTCTTTGAATTTCGTGGTCTGCCTTTTTTGGAAGGAGACCTCCAACAGCTTCTTTCTGTGTGCTGACCAAATCTTAAATAAATAAGTAACATAAATAAATAAATTATAAATGTTCTTTTGGCTTTATTAAAAAAAACAAAAAACTCAAACATGTAAAAGAGTGCTTCTGTTAGGGTCACTTTTTTAATAGACTCAAATAGTCATTAAAATAGAATGGGAGAACTCTATTCTGTGTAGCATAGGGAGATCTATGTACACAGTTTTGAAGACCCAATGTGACTATTTTTGGTATCAACTATTTCTCAGAAATTTACAGTTTGGAGGTACTGAATTACAGAAATTACTATATTTGGGAAAAACCAAAATAAAATGTTACTGCTAAATGAACTTGCTAGAGTCTTTTGAAGACTTTGAACTGTAAAAACCACTTTTTTCCCCCAGACTTTGTACTTTTAACAGGTCATTTTAGTATATCATCTGTGTTTATGGAGTTTATGACCCCTGCGCCTGAGGAAAATGCATGAATGCACTGCTACATTTTTGGAGTTAAATTATTTCCCAGTAAAATCATCTCCACTTGGTTGTGAGACAGCTTTTGAAATCTGGGTCCAGGAAGAACCACAATGCAATCGCCAGAGAGAAACCGTTTTCTATGTTCCCACACAGTTCGTTGCAAAAAATGCTTAAAGTCTACGTGCTGAATTGCTGTTTCTGTGCTGTGAGCAATTGCAGCCTCACTTCAGGGAGAAATAAATCCCAACAGTCAGGATACTGTGCAAACACTTTTTGTAAGTATTCAGGACAGTTCACAGACATTTTGGATTAACACTCACTTTGGGTTTGATCTTTGAAGAAAGGAAAACTTGAGGGAAATTGCCTCATCAAAAAGATGTTCGGGAACAACAAGAAAAATACACAAAAGCTGGCCTTGTGGACCATCCTTGATGGGCTGTCCAGCACATGCCAGTGGCCGTCTGTGCTGTCACAGAATCTGAGAACTACAGATGAAACAGTAGGTCAGCAAGGATAAACATCCCGAATGTTATCAAATTCAGATATCCAATGGGCATTTGTTGCTGGCTCAGCTTGAAAGTATCGAAGTATATTCACTTACAAAGTAAAAGTATGGTCCTCAGGCCTTTGCTAGCTCTGGTGTCTTAGTCTGCTTCCCTATTAAAGAGCCAGGCGTTGTTTGCAATAGACCTGGCTTGTCGGGCATTGTCAAAATTGGGGTTCTCTGTGCTTCCTTTTGTGTTTTTAAAAAGAATTTACTTTAATGAAAAGTGCACATTCTGAAATGGTAAATTTTTAGGTATAAAATTAAACATTTTGATAAGATCTGTTCACTCGCTTTTCCTACATGGCCAATGCAGTGCACAGCTACCCTTATCTACCTGGAAAACATTTCTTATACCTCAATGTAAATCTCATCATTGTGTGAGATTTCTTGATCTCCTCTTCCCCTGACGGTCAATCTGTTTTCCCTTTCCTGATCTACTCCTTTGAATGTGAGAGTTCTAACAAGTTCCTGTTTTGCTTATGATTTCATATGAAAGTGTCTCTCTGCTTCCATGCCCAACATCATTAAGCATTCTAGAACTAAGGACACCGTCTCTCTTCATAGTCACTAACCTGCAGTGTCCGTCTGCAGCATGCATGCTATTTTATTTAACTGTCATGGCTGTGTTCTATCTCTGTAGCTATCACTGATATACAGCAATGACAGTAACTTCAGATACAACCATGACAGCACACTTCTGAGTGAGCTCATATCCCTAATGAGTGAGCTCATTGCCTCTGTGAAGTAATGTTTGTGTCTCTTCCCTTTTTTAGTTCTCGAAGATAAACTAAATATTCCTTCAATTTCTCTCTCTGTGTGAAAAACTGAAAATTATTAAGGATTTTCCACTAATTAATGGCACTGTACTCTGCCCCTACTGGTATGATCAAGGACAATGGTTAAGGGACAGGAGGCTGGATCAAAAGCAAATGTCAGGAGCAAGTGCCAAAGTATAATCAGATTACACTTTCGCCACTGAGAACTAATGCATTACCAGATACATATTTATTTGGTGTTTCTATCTGCTCCTACAGAGTTTCATTGGCCAAGATATTAACCCCTTTGGCAAAAGTACTCCTGACTGAGTAACACTAATTTTTTTTTTCAGACACATTCAAAGGTGTTTGAGTATTAATGGATTTTTATCTTGATTTAACCTAATTTGAAACTTTAAATAGTCACACAAAACTTAATATTGAAGCAAATAAGATTAACTTACAACTTTTAACCTGAAGTTAATCGAGACAGTCTATGAAAGGGCAAAGGTAAGAGGAGACAGGCTATAATCAAGAAACACATTTCCAAACATGAACATCTATGAGTCTTTTAAAAAAATGTTATAATGAAAAAGAGTAAGAAAATTCCAAGAAATTGATTGCTATTCATAAGAAAAATGCTTAAGACATGCAAGACTAATAATGAACAAATCATTAAAAGCACTGAAGTTTCATGAGCCAGTCGAGTGTTCTTTAAATGATTATGCTTTTTCTTGTCTGATTAAAGTAATAATTTCCATTCTGTTTATTATAGTAGGCTAGATTACATGAGAATTCAATTCAGACTGGATATTTTACAACTAAAAATGCAATGTAAGAGTGATAAATACGTTGAGCATTTCTTTAAGTGTTTTTCTGCCATTCTATAATCCTCTACAGTCAGTTCTCTTTTTAGTTCCATACCCCATTTTTTAATTGGATTATTTGATTTCTTGCTTTTTAACTTCTTGAGTTCTTTATA
>CM053762.1:34686056-34753661 GCA_028658305.1 Pachyuromys duprasi
AGAATAGTGGATCAATGGAACCGAATAGAAGACCCAGAAATGAACCCACACACCTATGGAAACTTGATTTTTGACAAAGAAGCCAAAACCATTCAATGGAAAAAAGACAGCATCTTCAACAAATGGTGCTGGTCCAACTAGTTATCATTTTTAATGTAATGTTTCATTTTAAAGGATGGTTCATATAGTCCCTTTCTCAGTTTTCCTAGGATACTTATTAATTATATGTACATAAATATATTTTTTCTAAAATGTGAAGATCTTAGATTTAGAAGAATTACTGCAACTGTATTTGGCTTAGGAAACCAACACATTCATTTATTTTTAACTTTTGAAAAGTATGTAATATTTGATCATTTAACCACCAATCAAGAATTACAAGGCAGATTTTAAGAGCAGATTTAAATATTTGTCTACTCATTTTGCATACCCAGAGATCAGGCCTTATTCAGTTGTCATCAGAGAAGCTTTCTCTTGCTGTAGATGGGTTCTAGAAGAGAGACCCCCTATTGGACAACGTCCAGAGCACAAGAAATTTTTGGAACATTCACTCCTAAATGAGATGTCTTCATCAAACCCATACCCTCAGGAGTTAGGGAGTTCTGTGGAAGAGGAATAAAGATTGTAAAAGCCAGAAGCGACTGACGACAGAAACAGTGTCTTCTGTACACAACAGGACTGATAGACATATGTACTCGCAAAGACCGAGGCAGAATGCCCAAGGCCTACAGAGGTTCAGTCCAGATGGTGAGTCCCAGTGCTTAGAGAGGGGAGTGGACAGGAGCTCCCATCTCTACCAAAGCCATCACCAACTCAAAACAACCTGCAAAGGCATAATTAGTTTTCTACAATCGAGTCTCAGTGGGTCTACAAACCAGACTTCAGGGCAGGCTCCATATTCAGCAATAGATAACCAATGCAGAATGAACTCATTAGTACTTTTGGACAGTTTTTTTGTCTCATATTGTTTTTGTCGGCCTTTTTTCTCTTACTACCCTTTTGCTACAATGTGCTGGTTTCTGATTTTGTATCTTTTATGGGTTTTACTTGTGGGGGTGTTAATGTGTGTGTTTCTTGTTTTGTATCATTTTTTTGTTTGCCTGTTTGTTTTCTAAGTAAAGAGAGAAAGAAACAGCATGGGGTTGGGTAAGTATGAAAGTGAGGAAGTTCAGGGAGGAGTTGCAGGATAGAAAATTGTGGTCAGAATGTAATATATTAAAATTTGTCAATAAAAACATAACAAATAAATATTTATCTACTAAAATAAGTTTGATGATTACTGTATAATCTTAAGAAATGCATCAAGTAGAAATAATTCTAATAGAAACTTTCTTGCTGGTAAGGAGGCAGCTTTCCCCAATGGGAAATCATACAGCCTTTGCACCTGGATAAAAGCAAATTGCTATGGTTTAAATGTCCATTTGGTAAAGAGATGAAACATTAAATCCTTGTTCTTCAAGAAAGTTTTTTCTGCAAACATTGCTAAGATGAGATCAGTGCTTTAAGAGCCTTGTTGTAAACATAGCTGGGCTTCAGTTCTACATCTGTGTGTTGAATTTTGGCCTTAGGAATTTTGAATAACCTTTCATTACATCCAACTTAGTCACATCCGCACCATCTTCCTTTCGGGTTTAACTTTTGCAAATCTTAGTATGACATATGTTAACCTTCTAGTTTTGTCCTTATCTGCTGTTTCCATTTTGAGATAATCATTCACTGTTAGGAAAAAAAATAAATAAATTACAACCTAAAGTCCTTTCTCATACAGAAAAAAAAAATCTCTCTTTTTACTTCTCCTTTAAACTTCTTTAGCAAAAATATATTTTATGCCTATAACTATATCCCTTTTTATCATTTTATGCTTCCTTTCTCTCTCATTTTCTTACAAGATTCGGAGTATACTTCTTTAATAAAGAAATGAGTATCTTAGAAGGCACATGCTGGGACATTTGAAATACAAACAAAACAGTCCTGAAGACATTTCTGCTTTCTCCTTGTCAAAAATGTTCCATTAACGACTCATCGATGACTTTGGTCTTACTATACTAGGCACTCAGAAGATCATTTGTTTCTCATTTGGGTCCACAAAGCAACCAAAAGCAGGGTGAAGTCTGGCATGTCTGCTCTTATCTGCTGTTGCTCTCAATTTTGGGGGGTCATCTGTTTACTTTATTATTAAATATAATAGTCAAAAAGTAGGGTTTGTTCAAATTGTCTCATTTTCAAAACTGAAGACATACATATAAACTATTTTTTTTCAAAAATACTGTACAGAAGGTAGAAATCTAATTTATATGTATGGTGCAATGAATCCAACTAAGGTCACCTGTCCATCACATGCTTTTTTATAACCCCAAAAGTGGGCTACAAAAACTTATTTTTTTTGTCTTTCCATTTTACTTTAGTCACAGATTTTAGATTGAACTCTTAAATGTCTGTATTTCAGGCCTAACTAAGTTAAGGATCCTGAAAAACTTCTTTTTTCAAAAGAAGCAAGTACAGAGCAACTACCAGTAGACAGACATTAAACCCTATATATTAATACCATAATTTCAAAATTTAAAAACTCACTCTAAAATGTTAATATTCACATTAGTACACATATGTTAAATCAGGCATAATAATAAAAATAATGTTGATATAATAATAGTGATAATGATAATAATCTCAGTAAAAACATAAGTTAAAAACAGAAAACTAAAATTGAACCCACCATACATTTGCAAGTCAGTTATTTGAAAAATTCTGGAGATAGATTAAAGCTTTGTCACAAAGTGACACTTTAAATCTGGTGACATAAATACAACTACGATGAACACACCCAACACAAATACATGTAATCAGAGTATACCTGGTGGAAACGTGATAAAGCGTTGAATTCTTGGGCAAAGTTTCCTTTAAGACAGGAAAAGCTGAGAAGGAAAATCTCGATGTGCAGGCCTGTAGAACATCATCCTCTTGCTTAGGAGCTAGTAGGCAGAGAAGGAGAGTTCTTCACTGATAGAAATTCCCTCCTGACTTCTATTAAATCTCCTTTTTGGCAATTTCAATACATATAGAATGCATCCAAGTTATCTCACCCACAGCCTGCTTTACCTTCTTTCTACTTCTGTCAACCCCATTTACTCCTTCACACGCCTTTCTCACATTCAGGTCTTTGTGGTTGTGTGTTTGTTTGTGGTTTGGGTTTGGTTTGTTTGTTTGTTTTTATAACATTGATTTTAACCAGGGCTGTGTATGTGGTCTTGGGATTATACACTGGAGTCTGCTGTACTCAGTAGAGCCAACACAATGGAAGATAATCACCGTCCTTCCTTGAAAATCATTAGTAGCCAATAGCTCACTAAGGTGACAGGGCATCATGAGCCATTTGTGGTCTATGTACAAACCAGAATTTGAAATGAATGTCAGAAAAATCTCATTTTTCAAATCAAGTGTGATTTGAAATTTTTCAGTAAATCCAAAAGTGTTTAATCACAGTTTTTTTTCAAGGAGTCTACATAATGTGAGCCATTGATTCTCCCTCAAGATATTATCCCAAAACAGCCCCCAACAAACTTTTCTTTTGGCAATGAGTTTTTTTTTTCTCTTCTAAAGCATTACTTGAAAAGACAGTAGAAGGAGAGGATGATAAAGAAGGAAGAAGAAGTAAAGTCAGAGAAGAGAAGGGGACTGAGCAGCCAAATTCTTCACAATTCATCTTAATTTTGACCAAAAAAAAAAAAAACCCTACAATTTCTTTACCAATTTCCTATTTCTTTTACCAAAGCTCTCTCTCTCTCTCTCTCTCTCTCTCTCTCTCTCTCTCTCTCTCTCTCTCTCTCTCTCTCTCTCTCTCTCTATTTTAAGGGCTTCTAAAACTCATCTTTTCTTTTGAAACCTGGAAATTCCTTATTTTTCTTAGATTTTTTTCTTTACATCTCATTTAAATAACTTTACTGAGATTATTCTCTTAGATACCTTTAAATTCTGGTTAAAGTATGTTGCCAGCTTTTGATCTTTAGTTTTATTACATAGGACCCATAGTTGAGCACACACACTATTGTGTTTTATTAAACACCATTGGTTTTATAAAACCAATTTGAAAATACCAAATGTGCTCACTATTTCCAAGAACCTTCACATCGAATGAACATAATTATGAAGCATAAAACGAGCTGGAGTACCAAAAGGCAGTTCTTCTCTGCACATTTCCTCATTCCTTCAACCTGTTTTCCATTTTCTCCCCCAATCAGAGTCTTTTCTAAGCTAGCTAACAGAATTTGTGTGGGGAACAGAACTGCTTCAACCGTAAGAGAAAATTTCCTCGAGCCTCACTCCAAGTGGTTCCTCCCACTCTGACTCAGATGGATCCCTTGTGTGGGTTTTCTTGGTTGAGCCAACTGATGCTTAATTAGGTACACAGGGCTCGTGATACCTGGTCCAGTCCAGTTGATTTCTCAGTTCAGAGCAAATCATGTTAAGAAGCAAAATCTGTCAACATTGAACAGTTCTCACTTCAAACAAAATATGAGTCCATTCTTGAGTTAAATATGAGTGACCATGTCCCAGGAACATGGATTCAGCTTGCCTCAAATAAGAGGTTTTGATGTGGAAATGGTTTCATAATCTTTTATACTTATAAAACAAAAAAGTCATAAATCAAGGAATTTTTTTCAACTATGTTAGTGGGTCTATCATGTAGGTGGTTACAGAAAAGTGGACATGCTCTACTATTCATCACAGAGCTTTCTGATGACACTTTAAGATGTGATTTGGTAGCAGATTACTAACTAAATACATTCTGAAAGATGTTACCTAAAAGTCTCAAGAATGCCAGGAAGTCATCAAAGAATGGCTATTATGGGGACTACAAATGTCCCAAGATAATTTGGCCCTCCCTCAGCCATACCAAAACTCAACATGTTCTTGAAGTTTTAGTATGTCAGTCAGCCCTGTAGGAGCTTTAACATGGGTGTGACTATTGTTTCATTTTGGTTTGAATTTTTGAAAGTTCAGAGCAAGATCTGAATGATATGAAGAATGATTTGCATCAAAGAGGACAGAACTTCTGATTAGCAGTGAGTTATTATCTTGAGCAGATTTAAAGCTTGCCTAGTCTCTGTGAACCCCAGTATGTCCAGGTTAGTTTACTCTATAGGTCTTCTTGTAGTGTCCTCGACCCTTGACTCTCTCAATCCTTCCTCCCACTCTTCCACAAAATTCCCCAAGCTCACCCTATTGTTTGGCTGTGGGTCTCTGCATCTGTTTCCACCAGCTGCTGCATGATGCCTCTCAGAAGACAATTATGCTAAAGCTCCTGTTTACAACAGAGTATCATCAACAGTGTCAGGAGCTAGTTCTCCAACCAAAGAGCATGCACAGGTTGGACTTAAACTTCTTCACATATGTAGCAGTTGTGCAGTTAGGTCATCATGTGGGTCCTCTAACAATCGAAGTAGGGCCTGTCTCCAAGTCTCTTGCCTGGCTTTGGATTCCTTTCCCTTAGATGGGCTGTTTTGTCAGACCTCAGTGCAAGAGGATGCTTAGTCCTATTGCAACATTACGTACCAGGGTGGGTTGGTACCCCAGTGGGGCCTCCCCTTCTTTAAGAAAAAGGAGAAGGGGGATGGAGCATAGGGGGATGAGGGTGGGGCTTGGAGGAGAGAATGGAGTGGGCTGGGATCAAGCTGTCAAGTGTCTAAATTCCTAAATAAATGATAAATAAATAAATACATAATATAAACCCCTCCCCCTAAAAAGAAAGTATGTCCAATGCAATACTAAGGTATTGTTTTATATAGTTTTGATGATAGCAATGGTTTTCCATTTAGCATGACCATAGACTTACAATTTTGGAACTCATATACATGAAGTCCTATTCAGCAGATGAGAGTAATGCAACAGTGTCTATTTCCTGCAGGGGCTTTAGCATAGTGTCCACGTCTTTGTCTTTTCTAGTTTGTAGAGCTCTATTCATTGTGCTCCTTGGCTTCTGACTCTGTCTATGAGTTTCAAAGTCAGAAGCACAGCGTTTCTTTTCATTGGCCACTTTGCCTTTATGTGCTGTGGTCACACCTCTTCTCTCTAATCAAACTTTTACAGTTCAATTACATAATAAAAACCCAGGAATGTCACCTTTAGATTCTTTCTTTTACCGTTTAACGTTCAGTATACAATGGATCTTTGGAGCCATCATTCAACCTAGAGCAAATATTAAATAAATACATAAGTAAATTGACAGTAAAATCACACCATTTCGATGATGCATAATTTCAAGATGTCAGAATTAACACTGTAATAGATTTTTGTTGTTGTTGTTTTTGTTTTTTCTCATCTCTGTGAAACATATCTGACAGATCAGCCCAAGGTAGGAAATTACTTATTTGGGTGTATAGATTTTGAGATTTCAGAGCAAAGCCCTTGGTTGCATCGATTCTGGCCACTGGAGGAGAATATCAGTGTAACAGCAGGAGTGTGGAAGTGGAGGTATATCACTTTCTGACACAGAGAGAATAAAAGACCAGAGACCAGGCCACACCTTCCAGCAGCCAGACTCCACCTGCTTAATTTTTTAAGAACCCTCCTCCATAAAATAGTGTCAGTGCCTAAGGATCAAGTGCTCAGCACATGTGCTTCTGGGAGACAGTTCATACTCAAACTGAAACACTCACTGAAGTTGAATTTGATGCAACATTATATACTTTCTTTTACTTGACTTTTAAAACCACAAAAGGGCCTGGAGAGATGGCTCGGAATTTAAGAGTGCTTACTATGTCTTCCAAGAGCATGAATTAAGTTAAAATCACTCACCAAGTGAGCAAAACCCACAGGAATAAGGGTCCAAAATGGCAAGGTGTCAAGTGGGAGGACCTGTGATAAGAAAGAAAGAAGATAAGAATGAAAGAAAACAAAAGCAATAGCTCATACCAAGCAAATTTCTTCAAATAAACTATTTGCAGGAGGGGAAATGTTCAGGTCAGCGGAGTGCTAAGTGAGACAATGTTGACAAAGAGAACACAGAATACCTCAAACACATCTGCCTAAGGACTGATACCCACAGCCAGGGAGAAGAGGTGGTTCTCCAGAAACCACAGCCATAACTCCTCTGAGGCACTGCTTCCAGCCTTGCCAACTCAAGTCCCATTCAATAACAGAGACCCCAAGTTTCTCTGGATGTTTCATCAGGGTTCTGAAATAGAAGTCCTACCTAGCACACTATTAAGAGAAATAAATATAGGTGTCAAATAAAAACAAGAAAGTCAAATTATTTCCGTTTGAGACGAACAGGGTTTTGTGAATTTCAAAACATAAAGACTTCAGGCATACAATGAAAAACAAATTCAGTCAAGTTACAGGATAAAAAAAAGAGTCAACATATAAACATCACTGGCAACTTCATATTGTAAGGAGCTTTATGAGAAAGAAATCGTGTTTACAAAAGTTAGAAGATAATAGGCATATCAAAAAATCATTTGGATTCCGGTCACTTATTACAGCCTTTGACCTCTATAGAAAGTACTGTGCATTATCATCCTCTCATGTTTCCATGTGGGTAGCTAGGAAAACACTCAGCAGTGCCTATGAACATGCCTCTGTGCTCCTTATATAGTACATAAACTCAGCTAGCCATTCTTTATGTAAGAGTAATTCATAAAATAATCATTAGCCATTTTGATGTAATCTTTAAGGCATTATTGTTTGATCAGTTTGTAATACCTAGGAAATATTTTTTTCAAGACAACTATTTTTTTCTCTTTTTTTAAATAAATTTACTTATTTTTATATCAATCACAGGTTAGGCTTTTTACACCCCATGCGTAGCCCCCTCCCTCATTTCCTCCCACCCTCCCCAACCCTCCCTCATCTCCTCCCTGCCCCCTCCAAGTCCACAAACAGGGGAGGATCTCCTCCCTTTCCATCTGAGCCCAGATCATCTTGTCTCCTCAGGGCTGGCTGCAATGTCCTCCCCTGGGATCTAGCCAGGCTGTTACTCCCTGGCATGTATGGGGGAGGGTCGAAGAGTCAGCCATCAAGTTCAAGACTGAAACAGTCCCTATTTCCCTTACTAGGGTCTTCAGTTCACCAATGAGTTATCATGGGCAACATCTGAGCAGGGGTTCTAGGCCATATCCATATATGGTCCTTGTTTGGAGAAACTGTCTCATATGAGACCCCTGTGCCCTGCTCAGTTTGATCTTTGTGGAGCTCTTGTTCTCCCCAGGTCTTACTAGCTTCCCCTTTTTTTTTATTATTACTTCCTGCCCTCTGCCAAGGGCTTAATTGTGAGTCTTAATATCTGTTTTGATACATTGTTATACTGATTCTTTCATAGGTCCTCTTTGGTATGCTCCTGTCCTGTTGCTTGTTTTCTCCTCCATTCAATGTCCATCCTAACAACTATTTTTATTTAAAAAAAAATTAGAAGAACTCACAGCACTGTCTAGCTGGATTATAAAGTCATGGACATCATCTGCAGAAATCTATCTCCATACTCTCTTAACTTCTCTGCTTGTCAAAGAGAGCACTGTGTCAGCTCCTGTTTCTATGACAACATAACCACTTGTGTGAAACTCTCCTGTTAGAAGAAACTCTTTAGCTATACAGTGACTGTGTGTACTGGGGACTTGCAATGGCTCAAATGTTTGGGTTTTCTTTTTTTATATTAATTATACTTTATTCACTTTGTATTCCCCCATAAGCCCCTCCCTCCTCTCCTCCCAACCCACCTTTCCTCCCCCTTCTCCACACATGCCCCTCCCCAAGTCCACTGATAGGGGAGGTCTTCCTTTCCTTCCTTCTGATCCTAGTCTATCAGCTCTCATCAGGAGTGGTTGCATTGTCTTCCTCTGTGGCCTGGTAAGGCTGTTCCCAGGTGCATACTGCCAGCCCAGCAACCTGCTGTGCACCAACTACCCACCACAGACAGAACTGTGCAACCCAGGACACCACAGCCTGGGTTGCCCTATCAGGAGAAAACACCACAGGGAAGGAAGCAAACAGGGACTGAGTTAGGGTACCCAGGATCTCCCTGGAAAAGGTCCCGAGACCAGTGGGTGCGTGCTTACCTAGGAAATATTAACCAAGGTTGTTTCCTCATTCATTTTCTAATCAATAACCAATATATAAATCAAGAATGACTATTTATTCCTCTCAAAGATCTTTAAAATAAAGGCCTAGGTCAGTTCACAATAGGTTCAGATATGAAGTCACAAGGGAACCTATGAAATATATCTGTGAATGCTGATGGCCTACAATATCACCATGAACTGGTAGAGAAGCTTATGATTCTGAAGCTGGGACTGATCCTCCAAGATCACACCATTGATAAGAACTCTTTACGTCAAATGTTTCACTGTGAGATTTGTAGGCCTAACAGATCATTATGCTCCTGCTGCCATGACTTATTAAACATGAAAGACTTATGAACATTCTAGGACACTGTGCTGATCACAGAGCTCTGACATCCATTGCTAAAATTTTCTCCAATCACTAAATCATGTGTTTCTCTTTTAAATATTACTCTGGGATGTTATTAAACTGACATTTAATTTTCAGAGGTTATAACTTCCAGTAACTTTTCTCAACAAATAATTACTGAGATAATGTATAAGGTATATAATTTCATGTCATCTTTAATACAACATACACTTTCAATGACACATGACACATAACGTTTTACCATAAAAATGTATTTGAAAAAATCCATAAAAAGATATTGACCCAGAGTACATGTAGTGCGTAAGTACATATAATATTCTACTGGTTTTAGTTTTCAAAATGCTGTTCCTAGCCCACTAGGCTAATTCTTTAATAGCAAACTTTTCTTTGGTAATTACTATGATTATTGGATTATTCAATTAAAAATGAACACTCAGAATGAAAAATGAAATGATATCCAACTAGCTCAGGATGAACTCACATTCTCTCTACATAACCAGAGGAAAACTAGGTCCCAGACATGACTTACCCACAATTTACCACTTGAAAAGGCAATGTGCTTGGCAGGGCATGAATGGTTCATTCTGGTAACTGGGTCTGGACAGCTCTTAGAGATAAGAAGCATTATGCTAAGTAATTAAGACTGCCATCCCAAAACATCTCTAACTTTAAAGGAAATAAGAGACAGGCTATTATGGAATAAAACATGACTGACAATAAAACAGAACTTAGTTTGCCACAAATAACAAGGCCCAATTTTGGAAATGTTTTCACAAACTTATGGGTATTTGTTGTAAGAAGCCTTTGACAGTCCATACAGATATGACCAGAGTCCAACTTGGGGGGTCACTATGGTAATAGGGGTGAAAAGTTTCTTACAGAAAGCATAAATGACTCAAAACCTACCACAGATGGGTGACAGCTCACCAAAGCTGGGAACCTGGTTGTTTAAATAAGAATGGCTCATATATCTGAATATTTGGACCCCAGTTAGTGAAACTGGAAAGGATTAGTAAGTGTGGTACTTTGGGGGAGTTGTTTAACTTGGAGTGGGCTTTGAGGTTTCCAAAGTCCCTGCCATCTTCCAAAATCCTCCACCCCCAGCCTCATGGTTGTTGTCTCGGTATGTAAACGCTCAAGTACTGCTTCAGCAACATCTGAAGCACAACGAACACTTTATTCTATAAGCTGTTGCACAACAAAAGGAAAGTAACTATAACAAGTGGCTTCTAGGAACACTTTGGAATGTCATCTCAAGACGCTGACTCACATTTGAAAACTTCCTTTTTATCATATAACATTCACTACAGCTAGGGATATCTTTGAGACATCACTCAAACTGTTCAAAATATATAAAATGTAACAAAGGAAATTCCACGATTTTTTTTTGATTATGCATCATTTCAAGACCTCAAAATTAGCATTGTCTTAGTTGTTTTCTCATCACCATAACCCAGTATCTGACAGAAGAAATTATTTGTTTTGGCTCATGGATTCTGAAATTTAAAATCACAGTATTGGCTGTGTTTATTCTGGTCCATGGGAAGAAAGATTAGCATGCCAGTAGGAGTGTAGCAATGAAAGGTCCTCATAACTTGACACACAGAGAGGAGACTGGCAGCCAAGTACAGCCTTCTTTCTTCAACTAGGCTTCACCTGCTGAAGTTTTGGAGTCCAGCACCTGGGGACCGCATGCTCATCCTATGTGCTTCTGGAAGACAGTTCACACTCAAAGCAGAACAGCCATTGAAGTATAATTTCAGCTGTTTGAACCGAAGGTGAAATTTAAATAAACAACCAATATTAATAGACTCAAACACTTTAGGCTGAGTTTTAAATTCTCTATTTCAACTCATGCATTTGGGCTGTATATTTAGATATCTCCCATCAGCTTTGTTGTAGATATTACTTTTAATATATGGGCTTAATGATAACAGTTGCTTAAGTTGCTTTTCAGGGGCTTGAAGTCTGCTTTATATAACCTTTGACTCTTACGACCACCTTTTGGTGTTAAAGGCTGAGTGCTTAGATTATTAACCTAGCTATTTTCTGAACAGGGAATCTAATAAACAGTTACGAGTTTTATTATGCGTCTACAGACAACTGACTAGTTATCTTTTCATATGTCTTAAATAATATGATTCCTTTATCACTCAAATATTCTGAAACATTAGATAACATTCTCTAGAATTAGTATTAGATAACAATCTCTAGAAGAATGAGATCGATATAATGGGTATAAATTGAAAGGGGATTTATTAGATTGGCTTTAATAGATTATCTATTCAGCCCATGAGGTTCAGCACTTTAGCCATCCCAGTCTAGTACTAAAGTCCTAGAGGATTCCTAAAGAGTTGATATATTTCAGTCCTCACTGGAAGGCAAGAGAACCTTGGCCCTGGTGTCATCAAAGAATGGCAGAAGCAGGGGCATCTACAGGATAGATATGATGTAACCACTAGCAAGGAGTGAAAGGGACCAGTGTGATAGAGCCTTTCCTCTCAAGCCTGACTTTATCAGGTCCACCACAGAAAGCGTTTCCCACCCTAGGGACTCGTCTTCTCCGTCAGCTAATTCTTCCAGGAAGCACTCTGGCACACTCACCTAGAGGCAAGTCTCTTAGTATTAGGTCTAATAATATTGTCCACCATCTCACCCTCTCTTTTTGGAGGTGGATTTGAACCTAAGCACCTGCCTCTATCTGTGTGGCTCTCTTAGGAAGGGTCTCTATCTTTTGCAGTAGGAAATAAAGGCTATTCTATGCACATGTGCACCTAAATTTCACAAAATATTACCATATCCTTTGAAACATTTTTGAATCTTTTTAAAAAGTATGATTTATTGGACTACTTAGTAATTTTTAAATTTAAAAATGATACTAACTCTCCAGAATGGTCACTAATGATAAATCTCCTGAATGGTTACTTAGCCTATATGCTTTTGTACTACTTCTTCTATGAGGGAGTGTGAAGCAGGAAGCACTTGAGCCTGGCACTCAACCAGGAGAACATGAGCATACTCTTAAAATAAATAATAAAAATGAATTACGGTGTATGTCCCAAACCTACATGTATTTGACTGTTTTCATAAAGTAACATTTTAAAGTGAGAGTGTTTGTCCTATATTATGTGTCTAATATCCACTTATGAGTGAGTGTATACCCTGTGTGTATTTCTGCTTCTGGGATACCTCACTCAGGATGATCTTTTCCAGTCCTCACCATTTGTCTGCAAATTTCATGATTTCCTTGTTCTTTTATTGTGGAATAATATTCCATCGTGTAGATGTACCACAATTTCTGTATCTATTCCTCAACTGAGGAGAATCTGGGTTGTTTCTAAAATCTGTACAGCTAAGGAAACTAATCAAGAAGGAGGACTCTGGCTAAGTTGCTCAGTCCCCATTCAGAAAGGCAAAGAAGATGGACATCAGAAGAGGGAGAAAACTGGGAACAGGATGGAAGCCTGTCATAGAGGGACTCTGAAAAACTCTGCCCTGCAGGGTATCAGAGCAGATGCTGAGACTTATAGCCAAACTTTGGGCAGAGTGCAGGGAATCTTATTAAAGAAGGGGAAGATAGAAAGACCTGGAGGAGACAGGAGCTCCACAAGAAGAGCAACAGAACAACAACAAAAAAATCTGGGCCCAGGGATCTTTTCTGAGACTGATACTCCAACCAAGGACCCTGCTCAGATAAAGCCCATGGCAGTTCAGTGTCCAAGTGGATTTCAAAGTAATGGGAACAGGGACTGTCTCTGACATGAACTGATTGGCCTGCTCTTGGATCACCTCCCCCTGAGGGGAGAACAGCCTTACCAGGCCACAGAGGAAAACAATGCAGCCACTCCTGATGAGACCTGATAGACTAGGATCAGAAGGAAGGAGATGAGAACCTCCCCTATCAGTGGACTTGAGGAGGGACATGGGTGGAGAAGGGAGAAGGAGGTGGGTTTTGGAGGGAAGAAGGGAGGGAGCAACAGGGGTATACAAAGTGAGTAAACTGTAATTAATAAAAAAATAAAGTGAGAGTGTGTGACCCCAAGATCAGAGTGACCCTAAGATCATTCCATTTTCTAGTGATAATGTTGTCCCCAGGCAAATACTACAGAGCAAGGCCAGTGTTCTGAATTTGTGAGTGTTCAATGCTTGAGCTCAGAAACTTCACTTGATAGAAACACAAACTGTCATCTACTCTAGTTTGTTGCAAGATAAATTTGAGGCTAGAAGTCTCCATGAGGAGACATCCCTATGATAAAACTAAACAATGTTAATCTCTGGCCTGCATTTCCCTGGTGGAAAACAGTTGGATGTTTATTTCATTCATGACAATTCAAGTAATTGTGGATTAAATAATTGAGTCATTTGAAGTTAGACTAGAGGTAATTTGAGGGAGTAGAAAAGGGTTGGTGATCCTGAGTGAGGAGCCAGTGTGTTGTGCAGCTCTGACAGGTTTCCCTATCCAAATAATGGTGGTTATTTTTTTTTTCATCTTATAGCTACTTGTTGATCTGTACTCTCACGGTTATTAACTATAAATGGTACATTTAACTGTTAAAGAATTTGGCAAATCATAAAGGTGAGGAAAATCCACCATCCCACCATGTCTTGAAATCTCAGTTCTGATTCAACCCTCTGTGTCCTGGGACTCAGTGACAAGCCTGATCCCACTTGTACTCACTGCTTCACTCAAATGACCTAACTAATGCAATTTAAGTTATGAGTGGAAAAGTGGAAAACAAGAATTGTTTCTAGTAAAAGCTTCAACACGTAGGGCAATCTGTGCATAACACAAATATAGCTGTCATGGGGCAGCTACAAAACATTGCAAATGGCCTCGTGCATGTGTCCAGCGCTTTTATTTTATTTTTTCTCTAGTATTAAGAAACAAAGTAGAAAGCATAGAAAAAAAAAAACCCACCACCACCTACAACAAAACCAGAGTGTTGTAGCGACAAAGTCATTGTTAAGCCTGTGGCAGCCAAGTTTGAAAAGATGGCCTTGGCCCATAGGTTTAGCAAAAACCTTTAATTATCTAACAAAGTCTTTAATCTACAGTTAGTTTCAGAGACCTTACTGTACAGTAAGTGCCCCCAGATGCCAGAGATACATGTCATGTCTTAGTCACAGGAAACAAATAGAAAAGCAATGATAAACTATGTGAGGAGCCAGAGAAATCAAAGGTGGTGAAATATGACTAGAGGAAGAACAGTAACTGAACGGAAATTAGCCCACAAATACACACATTTAGTTTAATACATGCTTTTTAACATTATCTTATCAATCAAGCACAGGCAAGGGATACTTGTTATAAATTATTTATACCCAATTCCTCAATATAAGTAAGAATGAAATTGAATCAGACAAATATATAGGCAAAATTATATGTTAAACCCTATCATGGAGCTACTAGCTTAACTGTGCTGAAGACAGCAGGGGCTCACGGGGTAGAGATGAGACCCATGACCCATTTGAACAAGACTCTAAGTTTCCACAAAATATCCAGGATCAGAAAATATGAAAAAGAAAAAAAGAAAAGAAAAAAGAAATAAAAGTCACTCTAGTCTTTTAAAAATTTATATTTTTTATTGATTATAGTTTATTCACTTTGTATCCCAACTGTAGCCCCTTCCCTTGCCCCCTTCCAATCTCACCATCCCTCCCTCTTCTCCACCCATACCCCTCCCACAGTCCACTGATAGGGGAGGTCCTCCTTCCATCTGATCCTAGCCTATCAGGTCTCACCAGGAGTGGCTGCATTATTTTCCTCTGTGGCCTGGTAAGGCTGCTACCCCCTCAGGGGGAGGTGATCAAAGAGCAGGCCACTGAGTTCATGTCAGAGACAGTCCCTGTTCCCATTACAAGGGATCCCATCCTGGGCTTTCTGGGCTACTACAACATTCTAAAACTTATAAACAAGAAAATGTTATTTTTCAAAAGTCTGGAGGCCAGAATTTGTCTGTCAGAGTTTGGCATTGTCAGGCAGTGTGAGGACCAACTTCTGGGTAGCAGACTCCTAAACTCACCTTGGATTTTTGCATAAAAGGAATTGTCAGGAAAGGCTAGGCTGCATTTCACTGAGTGTTCGCCTGTGCATAAAGCTCTGGGATCAATCCCTAGCATCACAAATGGGGTTCCCTTTCATGATCCACTTCATCCCAAGGACCCCACTTCCTCCCACCTTATCATTGTGAGTTAGGATTTCAGTTTGTGTACTTTAGGGGAAGCAAGCATTTGATCTATTGCAGAAAATTTCATCTTGATATGCAATTAATTTTGTTTTTTTTAAACTATAATTTTTACTTTTTTTATATTAATCACAGGTTATTTACTTTGTATCCCAGCCATAGCCCTCTCCCTCATTTCCTCCTAGTCCCACCCCCCTCCCTCCCTCATCTCTTCCCTGCCCCTTTCCAAGTCCACTGATGGGAGAGATCCTCCTCCCCTTCCATCTGACCCTAGCTTATCAGGTATCTTCAGAACTGGCTGCAATGTCCTCCTCTGTGGCCTAGCAAGGCTGCTCCTCCCTCAGGGGGTGAGGAGGTCAAAGAGCCAGCCATTGAGTTCATCTCAGAAATAGTCCTTGTTCCCCTTACTATGGTACCCACTTGGATACTGAGCTACCAAGGGCTTCATCCGAGCAGGGGTTCTAGGTTATATCCATATAGGGTCCTTGGTTGGAGAAACAGTCTCATAGAAGACTCCTGTGCCCTGGTATATTTGGTCCTTGTGGGGCTTCTGTCCTCTCCCTAACTCCCCCTTCTTTCATATGATTTTCTGCACTCTGCCAAAGGTTTGGTTATGAATCTCAGCATCTGCATTGATATACTGCTAGGTAGAGTCTTTCAGAGGTCCTCTGTGATACTTTTACACAATGGAATACTACTCGGCAATTAAAAACAAGGAAATCAGGAAATTTGCAATCAAATAGTGGGATCTAGAAAAGATCATCTTGAGTAAGGTATCCCAGGAGCAGAAAGACACATACGGTATATAATCACTTATAAGTGGGTACTAGACCTATAAGATAGGATAAACACACTAAAATCTGTACACCTAAAGAAGATAAACAAGAAAGAGGACCTGGGGTAAGATGATCAATCCTCACTTAGAAAGACAAATGGGATGGATATGCAATTAATTTTGGTTACCCAATCTTTCACTTTAATTTGAATTATTCATGTTAGTCAGCAGTTCAGCTACTCCTGTAAGAAGGAGAGCTTATCTTGTCAAGAATTTCATTTTGATGGAGCCATGGACAGAAATGCAGTCTGATGAGATTGGTTTTGGTAAAGGTAGGTGTTGTAGTCTGTGCATTTCTTGATGTAAGTAAAGACTCCATAGGCTAAAGAAATGACTCACTGGCTAATAGCACGCGACTCTTGCAAAAGACAGAATCTCTGTTCCCAAGCTCCCATATCAGCTGATTCATAGCCACCTGTATTTCTTTTAGCACCAACAGATCTGGCCTCTCTCTTTTAGCCTCCTGCAGGCACCGATGCTCATGAGTGCATACCTTCCTCCTACACTGGCACATAATTTTTTTTCTTTAATTTAAAAGTAAATCTAAAAACAAAACAGCCTTATGAAGTGTTGGAGACAATCGCATAACCATTATACCAAAAATTATTTTACTCATTATAATAATTATATTATAGAATAATTTTCCTCTTTCCAGTCTGAGAATAGGTGGAGACATAGATATAGATGATAGAGCTAGAGATAGATATATGCAGTTCAGCTTGGCACAGGAAGAAAATGATGAATTAGTCTCTGCTGAGGACCTCACATTAAATTACCAGCTCTGGCATAAGATTAAAATACCTAAAAAGTAGGCCTACCTGGTATCCATCATCTTACCAATGTTAGTTTTTTTTTTCCTCTATAAAGGAAAAAGGAAAAAAAAATTTTTACTTGTGTAACCATTCCAGAAATAATCTTTTCTAAAAAGTAAACCTCGGAGCCTCGGAAATACATCTGTCAGGCTTGTGGTTTCTGGGAAGAAAAGATCAGCTCAGCCAACACAGTAAATTTGAGGAACGACTGGTTCCTACACACTGCTTAGTAAATACCTGGGAAATTAGATGGGCAGGCATGGTAACTGTCTCCAAAGCTTCCTTCATCTGCATGTGTAATGCTTGATTTGAAGAGCACATTATTACATAATTATCCTTGTGTTTTCTTAATACAATGAATGATGTGCCCATTCAGAGAGCAAGATGGTATGTCAAGTGTGTTGTGAAGCTTGTGTTTTGTTTTGTTTTTTCTTCTCGACATCAAATGAACCAGCTTTGAATCTACAAACAACTGTGACTCTGCAAACACAGCTGTTTGGGCATTGGCCTAAGCACCACTCTGTGTGTTATGTAACAGCTGTTGAGAAATTGTACATTTAACTCAAAAAGCATTTATGAAAAAGAAAACAGTTCAAGTTTTCAAAAAGGGGGAGGGGAGAGAAGTGGGTTGGAAAGGGAAGAATATTTGAAGAACATAAACTTTCCTATCCAGACTCAAATATGATGAGCCAGGCATTCAAGAGCTGCTGACTCTAGGGAAATGGTCACTGTCATGGATCTGGCTTGATTCCTACTTTTTACATATACAAGTCCATTAAAAATAAGCATTTGTTTGTCTGTTGTTTGTTGCTCATTTTAGTTAGCACAAAATATGTTGAAACAGAACTGCTATGTCCCAGGAAGATGAAAATGTTTCCCCTCTCTTTCATTAGAAAAGTTCACCCTTCCCTGAGTTAATCATAACTTCCATGTGTATAAATATCTCTGGGGGACCCCAAGCTGAGATTGAGCCTATGTGGGAATCATCTTATGGATATCACGGTAAAGCTGGAAAAGAGGAATAACAAACTGAGGTGCTTTGCCTAAAGTGAAATTTCAGCCTTATACTTCGAGGTTGGTGATCATAAGCTGCATTCCTCTCTATTTTTACAAAATGAGAAGTTCAGGTCAAAGTGGAAAGAGAAACAGGTTCTCCAAACCCCTGTTCCTTCCCCTAGCTAAGTCCCCGTGCAGGGAAGGTGGCAATTTCAGTACAAAGAAGTTATCGCTGGTTCTTAATAAGCAGAGCATCCAAAGAATGTTATCTTGTTCCTTCCATATCTTGTGCTGGACTTTCAATACAGAGAAGCATTGTATTCAAAATGAAAATGCTGCAGTTAAAAATTGTCCTTTACGAAGTTCCCAGCTCAAAACATTTGGAATTTAAACTCTTAGGGAGCGATATTTACATTCTTTCTTTCTACGTTGCTTAAAGTAATGACTCACAAGCCCAGACGCTTTCCGACTCATACATTACTTTCGCTTTAAATGAATTTTCACAGATGACTTCGGCATGATGCTCTTTGGAGGTCTGTGAGTGACAATGAAAAGTCCTGAACAGCTTTCTGTTCCCACCGGGGGGGTGGGGGGTGGGGGGTGGGAGGAGGTGAGACAATTTGAGGATTCTGATATCACATGAGGTTGCTGATTTTTTTTTTAAGCTGGGGGAGATAGAGTCTAGAAAGAGGCATTTCTCCCTGACAGCACCTTGATCTGCTGGACAAGGATGGATTTCCTGGTAGCCATGTCCTGCAGATTCATGGTCCTCTGCTCCTCAACTCCTAGAGACAACAGGTCTCTTTAGACTGCTTTTAATTTCAATATCTTTGGTTCCAATGGTCCCCAGTCTGTTAGAGAAGGAAAAGTAACATAGTAGCATAACAAAACTTGAAAAGGCAAAGAAGAAGGGGGAAAAAAGGAATTACTAGCTTCCAGTGTCTGGAGCAGCTGCACACACAGCCTTAGCACAGGTTTGGCTTGGTAAATTAATTCATCTGTAAATAGCGAACAGTCTCCAGATGGGACTTCAGGGCTGAGGTGCAGGTTCCTTAAGGATTCACATTTAAAGGCAAAGGCTCCCAACTCTAGGTGTTACAAGGGAGTAGTGCCCTCTCTGCCCTGCCCTGACTCTGCCCATCCAATCATATCCCAATATGCAAATGGCCCTTAGTGCAAGCAAATAAAAGGAGCAAATGCTCTATCAGAACCAAACTGCTGAGCCTGTGTCACCTGTGTTCCAGGACCCAAACCAGCCATGTCCTCCCCTGCACAGCCTGAAGTCCCTGCACCTCTGGCCAACTTGAAGATTCAACATACCAAGGTAAGTCACTTGTAAGCAGGGCTTTTCCTGGGGACCTGGTTAAAGCACAGGCTGATTGAGCCTCTGGAAGAGCTCTTGGCAAACAGGAAGACAAAAAATCTTGCAAAGCTAGTGGCCTGATTCAGGAGTTAATTCTAAACCATACCAGACAGCTTCTCATAAGTTTATCTCTTGACATATGTCCAAGGGAGAGGGATTTTACTCTGTATGAAAGGTTCTCGTGCCAGAGTGCAATGAACCATAGTGAGCCGTTCTAATAACTGTGCAGTGGGCACTTAGGGCAAGGGAGACAAACAGAGTAACTTACTGGAAGGAGCCAGGCATGTGGAAACAGCTGGCCTGCTTGTTCGCTTTCTTCTTTCTTTTCTTCTTTCTTTCTTTTTTTCTTTCTTTCTTTCTCATTTCTTCCTTCCTTTCTTCCTTCCTCCCTCTCTCTTTCCTTTCCTTCCTTCCTTTCTTCCTCATTTTTTTCTGTCCTTTTAAAGGAGAACTAGCACACTGAAACAGTATTACAAGACCATATGTTTGATGATATGGTGTTAAGTAAGGTTAGAGGACTTAACTCTGAGCATCACATGGAAACTGTTGTCAAAATCCCCCAAATCGCATGAGTTATTTGTTTAAGTTGATGTAGAAACTATGCTTATTTATTTCTCCAGGAAAATTTGTTGCTGTTGGAGAGCCCATGTGATTGTTAAATGATAAATATTTAGAGACTCAAGACTTCAGAATCTTCAGCCAGGGGGAGTTAGAAAAGGATCAGGCTGGGGTTGTCCTGAGATACTCCGAATTTATCCTGCCACATAGTTTCATGCTTACTTTTGTCACAGACCCTAGGGTTCGAAAATTAAGAAATAAATGTCACACACACACGCACACAGAAAAGCCATTCAAATTAGCTGTGTGGTATGATGCAGAAAGTAAAGAGGTGAGCTTTTAAACTCTTAGGAGAGCCATGTTGACTTCTGAATAAGCTAATGAAAACCAAGAGTAGTAAAGTAGATGACGAGGAGCCAAGTGCCCCCTTTTGTGTGTTTATTTCCTTATGCATAAACTTGGGTTCCTTTGAAACACTGAAGCCTTTTGCCTTTTCCTGAGCACCTGAAGTGAAATAGCTGCCTGGCTTATGGGCTCTTGCCATGGGACAAGGTCTGCAGAGAGGAGTGAGTTTTTGTTACAGCTGAGAAGCAGCTAAAAAATACACTAAACCTGAATTTACAAATTTTGAAAAGAAAGAAAATGCTTTTCAATGTAGGCTTGTTTCTTCTTTTCTTCTTTCTTTTCTTTTTCTGTTTTTTTTTTAATTGGTAGATGCAAGCTATGGTGAGTTCATAATCTCCCTCCAACAGCTCACAGATATCAAAAGTATGTACAAACCACAAATTTCAAACTCCCTCCCTTTCTTTTTCTCATTTGAAAGAAATTCCTGTCAATATCTGTACATCCAGTGTTTCCTGAAGGTTGGAATCATTTACACGTATTACATTTGAAACACTAAGAAAAATGTAGTGATCCCAGCTAGGGATGGATTTTGGTCATTGGGATGCCCTATTACTTTTTAGTGCACTAGTGATTTTATGAACTTTGCTGAGCTTTCATGTCTTTGTATGTGTGAATCTTCAAAGAAGTCTTTGATGTTAACTATTTTCTCACTGAGTTAAGTTTAATTTATTACTTCTTATGGAAACATGCAAATGAAAGTACTAGAAAAATGAGCTATTCCTTTAAGTCCCATGTACAAACACAGGGCCAGTAATCCCTTAACACAGACAGATGTTTCCAGATTGAAGCCTCTTCCCTGCAGAGACATTGCGTAAGGGGGACATAGTAGGGAGGATGGTAGAGCTAAGTATTTAAGAACCGAAAATGCATTTGCGTGGTGTTCAAGTACCTCTCTAGTTAATAATAAGCAATGCCACTCACTGAATTTTTGATTGTCTGTGTATCTTCTATATAAGCCTGCTCTACTCAGTAAGCATTATACCGTTTGATGTGCTGGTCCCAGCATTTTCACACTTGGGAGGACACCAGTTATGTATGCAATTAAATCTCAATAGGAGCTTTCTCTATGACTGTGCACGTTCCTTTTACTGTGTCCCACTGAAGAACTGTATTAGGTTGGCACTCTTAGGTGGGTTGAAAGCAGTGGCTGTTAGCTCAGCTCCTGGTTGCAAACCATAAAAGGCAGGGTATTAGGAGTATTTGTCAAATTACCTTTCCTGACCAGTGTCTCGGATTATGTATTATTTTTCCTAGTGCTTCTCTGTTTCTTTATTTCCTAAAGCAACTTATTGTTTCATGCCAGAGGCCTAGAAAACAATAAGCAACTAATAACAAAAGCGAAAAGAATATCAACAATAGTCAACCAGGTGCAGAATCTTAACCTCCAGAGTATTTCTCTCCTCACCAAACCACTCATCAATGCAACTTTTTAGAACTTAGCCTCTAGCTTAGTTCCACTTTGATGCAGTAAATGAAATTTAAAGTTTATGAACTATCTTGTACAGAGGACCCAATCACATCCTTATCTTCATTACCCGCTTAGGAGGCCTCATGTGACCTCCATTCCTGCTACTTGAGATTTTGCTGGAAGAACTCCTTTGAAAGTTACAGGAATCCTTGTCAACTCCATCATCTCCACCTGCCTCTGCTTTTTTCCGACTGATATAGGATAAAAGTGTAAACAGTCTCCCCATTTAATTCGTAAGAAGCATTTGAGGGTTTTTTTTAAAGGTTCACCCAGACTTTCAGAATTTGAAATTTTTTTCTCTCATGGGATTTTCTCACTCCAATTTTTCTTTCTCGTTTCACTCTCCTTCCTTTAATAACAAATAAATAGGAAACTCAAGAAGACAAATGTTTTCACGTAGGGTTCAATCTTCATTAACACTTAACCTAATTGTTGAATTTAACTCCTTACATTATAGTTCTTTCATGCTTGGAAGACATTTTTATCTCCTATGCCATATGCACAGAAAATAATTACAACCAAAATGTTTTACAATAATTTCATTTATTTTCTCACAGCAGCCCTATTGGAAGTTCTGATTTCTTTTATATAGACAAAGAAACTAAAGGGCTGAGTAATATAAACTTACACAGCTTGTAAGGAACAAGTTTAGACCTCGAATGCTGGCTGCCTGCCCCCCTCATGCTAATATGGCCACGATGGTGACTTAAGGACATACAATTTACAGGCTGTGCAATTTTCACTTTGACTCTTACCTGCCCGTTTCTGAGTCCTGGAGGATGGTGACCAAACTTTTCTGGATGCTTCTCTCAGGCCATAGGAAGATACTGGTCACTAGTTTTGAGAGAAAGGAGACAAGAGAGAGGGCAGACAGGAGAAGCTTTATTCACTGGACTGAAAGGAAAGGTCTAGCTTGGGAGAGACTGAGGAAGGTGTTGAGACACAAGCGCACGCTTCCTATGTGTACTACATTACTTTAAGCTCTCTGGATTCACGTTTTGTTACAGTAGGTGATTTTGTTCTTAGATGTCTGGTTTCATTAATCTGTCTCTTTCTTTGTCTGTGTCTCTGATTCTCTGTCTCTCTGTTCTCATTTCTCTCTGTGCACATGAGTGTGACACGTGAGCATATACCTCTGTACAAAAAGTTATGAATGATTAACTTTTCTGTGGTAAGCACATGTTGAAATATTGAAATGTTTAGTTACTCCAATCTTTCTTTTTTCTTTTTTATTATCTCTTAAAATTCTTAAAATTTACAAATTCAGGCTACTTGTTATTTCAAGTGCCTCCTCCCTGCTTGACTTAATTTTTCCAATTTTCTCATCCTTTCTTCAATTTCCCTTTTCCTTTGTTTAATAAATTTGTTGTTTGACTGTTCCCATAAAAAGTTAGATGTTAGATTGTTGATATGACTGTTGACTCAAGAAATCATATTCTTAATGGATTTATAGGGCAGCAAACAAGCAGCTGGAATATATGGAATAGATAATTATGGAATATGCTTAAAGGATGAAATCAGGAAGCTGGAAGGATATGTCAAAGGAATAAAGTGGAATAGGAAAGAGTGTGGCCTTTAAGAATGCCTTCCTGGACCACATGGGCTGATGGAATCTGGGCAAATCTTGAAGATGCTTAAAGGAGGGAAGAACTACCCTTGAGATAAAGCTGACTGCTATGGTTGTCTTTATTTGGAGAAATCTTTTCTAAGTTCTACCTAAACTAACATTATTTTCTCAGGGCTTAGAAGCAGTTGAACAAATAGCTGAATTTCTGTGAGATATAGTTGTTTAATTACAAAGACCTGGATTCACTATCCAGAGTTCATACGTATATCTACCCTAACTTTGGCCAAGCTTCTAATCTACTTGGATTTAAGTTTTTTTTTTTTTCTATCTATGAATTAGCACTTAATGAAGATGCTACCTGGAAAAGTGGCTACAAGGATTAAGTCAGTAGGTTATGGAAAGTAAGGTCTAACATTTATTATTTGGTATCTTCCTGAAGACTAGACTCCTGAAATCGCTCAGTTTTCAATGCTAGTAAAATCTACATCTTTTTTACTTAGTACAGTGTGAACCTGATTTCAACTGTTTACCTCATTTGAGATTAATAAGTAACTAGTAGAAAAGAATGAGAAAATACTACTATTGTCCTATTTCTAAGATTGGAAAGCTAAGTTCAGAGAACATGGTGACTTATTTAAGGCTACCCAGCTCTTAAGATACAAAACCAAAATATAAAGATTATGGGTTGTACCATTTCAGAGGCACGTTTCTATATTGCATCCTATTCTTCCTGACTACTAAAGGCAGTGGTATTCCAATCTCATTCAAAAAAAAAATCACACCAACACAAATCCCAAAGTAAATCACACATACCTTTTGAAAGTCACTGTCTTCATTTCTCAAAGACTGTTCACTTGCCTTTTCCAGCATAGGATATACCTGTTAAATATTTCTCTTACTCCTTTCAAGAAGGAGCAGGTTATGTGTAAAATGTTCAGAGAGTGTGGTGGACCCATGTAAAGAGCAATCCAACCTGATTTAATGCCTCTGCTCTACACTGATGTTTTCTTTTAAGTGAAGAGGGTCTGATGCTGTTAAAGAGGAAGTATACACAGAAGATTTTGAGACTTCTATAGATTAACTCTGATTCAGGACATGTAAGACACACAGATGTGGTTTTGTTATCTATTGGGCTTGGTGGTGCTGCACCTCAAGATAAATGCAGCAGCATCTTTTCTCCCTGACTGAAAGGGATTTAAAACAAGGGCAAATGACTATGCAGTTATATCACTAGTTGAGGAAAACTTAAGCGGAAATATCAGGAAGTCTGCATTTCTTCTAATTGATTTTGGTCAAGCTCACTTTGTTTCCACACCCTTTATAGCAGATAGCTTTCAACCATATATTATTTCCTGTTTTTGTTCTTTCCCCTTTTCAATTTATAATCACAACATTTTGATTTGATGCCTCAGGGCTTAGGTTAAAAGTAGTTATAGGAAATCTACCTCTATTTAATGTTTAAAACACCACTTGACATGTTCTATCCACCTATTGCTTACTCTACCTTATTTTTCATCTTCTTCTTCCAACCATTTCCCATAGCCTTGGTACATATTCAGATTGCTAAAGATGAGAAAATGTACACATTGTGAAATCTGTCATTCCATACATGTTGACATCACCGCCCATTGGTCTCCAAGCTGTGTCCTTGGCTTTCAGAGTTGCCAATGCACGCAGGTGATAAGGAGTGAGGACAGACTTTAGCATTTCTCTCCCTTAGACTATTTTAAAATACTTTGTCCTTTAAAATTTAATTTTTATGCATTCTCAGCAACTAAGAAAATAATGACTTCCATTACAAGGACCTTGAGCTGGGTTGCCATTGTGCAGAGATAAAGTGAATTTAGGGCACTTTGTTGGAGGAAGTTGAGTGATAATAGGCCACCAAATCTCTTATCAACAGATTAAAAAAATTATTTACTATGTCTATTAATGAAACCTATTTTAGTATGAGTCAGAAATATTTTGAATGAATGTCTTATTTAGTAAAAGGAGAAAGGTTTATATGATCTGAAGAGAAAGCAGAGTGTCGAAAAATTTTCTATTTACCAGGCACATGTTTTTTTTTTTTTAATTATGAGTTGGGACACTAAAGTATGCCTGACAAACAGGAAGGTAGTATGTGCCTCATTTTAATTTGAGATATGCAAAGTATAGATGTCAAATTTAAGTTCCCTAAAAACTCTTATTGATTGTTTCAGCAGAATAAAACAATACTAAAATATAAAACCTTGAATTCCAAGATTACAAAGGTCACCTTTAAAATTGCACTGGTTTCTGCAATTTAGGGATAATACCTATTGTACCCAATTCCTTAAAGCACTCCAAACGTATTCATACTATGGAGTATGAGGGTGGGACAGGCATCATTTTCACTTGTCTATGTAATGGTAATCCCACCAGGCTCCTAATGGATCATTCTAAACCTATGGACACAGAAGTGATCGGTATTAAATTCATATTTCAAACAAATAAAATAAAGTAAAAGCCATGTATGTGAAAGGGCGTACAGAGAGCTTGGGAGGATTAATGGAAATAGAGAACGATTAGAGAAGTGAGGTGCTGCACTAATCAGGATACACTTTGTACTTGTGTGAAATCAGCAAAGAAAACAACTCAATAAAAAAAAATTTAAGTTGGCCATTCAGGATCCAGTTATATAAAACTAAACCAAACAAACACTAGATTCACAGCTTTCTTTGTTATTAAAGGTTAAATTTGAATAATGCAGAGTCACGGGTGCTTGAGGCATTATCCACACCCTGTCTCGGCGGTTATCTGAAGCCTACCAGGTAAAACTTTGATAATTCTAGTTTGACTAGCTTCTGAAGCATCTACTGCCTTTAGTGTAAAGGAACAGTGTACAGTTTAGGTGCATGTATTCTAATATCAAAATGGCATACACGTATTATAATGGTTCTTTCACCAAAAGAGATCATGGGCCAGAAGTCACTAATGGCAGCAACATCAATAATACCTCACAGACGGAAGCGTGTGAGGACCCAGGCAGAAGCTAGCTAGTCTCACAACAGCTTAATGAAATGCAGTTATCTTAGTATGGGACTTATCTTCTATTTCTAGGTGAAATTACAATTTTCAAAAAAGAGAATGGAACTATGAGTCTGTCTACATATTACAAGATGTTTGATTTCTTGGTCTATCAATGAAAAGTCTGAGGTACAATGCAATTCCTGTGGCAGAAATAAGGCAGAATGATTAAGAGTGGGTAGATTTTATGCTAATTTTAAGGCTGATTATAATGTCTGTCTGGTTTCAATCTTAGAGGCTGTGTGTATCTAACTTTAACACAGAGGAGACCATACTAATTTTGTAGTAGAAGATTAATGGTTTCTTTGGAACAAGTGAAATTACATTCAGTTGGAGAGACTAGTGAGCAGGTCAAAACGTGGTGCTGCTAAAATTAGTTTGAAGTGTGATGATAAAATGTTGAGGTTCCCGCAGAGAAACTTGTGACAAAAAGTGAAGCAGAGGAGGACTGGGTGGCTGAAGCAGGGAATGGGGTTGTGCTCAGGGACTTTGGGACCCAAAGTCAGGCTGAAAAGCCACCAGTTATATTTTTTATTATTATTATTTTAGTATGCACAAATCTGTGTGTATTACATGATGAATGAAACACAGGATGGGCATTTTAAGACACAGAGAGACATGCAACATGTAGTTGCCGTATATTCTTTTAAAAGGTTCCTCAAACGTAAGGCGTATTTAAGTGCTCTTATCTGCTCTCTCTGAATCTCCACAGATCTTCATAAACAATGAATGGCACGACTCGGTGAGTGGGAAGAAATTTCCCGTCCTTAACCCTGCAACCGAGGAGGTCATCTGCCATGTGGAAGAAGGGGACAAGGTAAGTCTCCCAGAACCCTTGGGTCTACTTTACAGCAGGAGCCTTTGTTTCTCATCATTATGAGCTCAAAATCATAAGATCACAAGATCAAGGAAGGGCATGCAGACATGGCTGCTCTGTCAGTTGGGTAAATGTTGCGTTGTCCTTGGCATCAGGAAAACACTGCAGAGTCCCGTAACGACCATCAGCCGGTGCCTTGGGTGAGGTGCTGCTTCTTTTTTTAAAGCTTTTTTTTTTTTCGTGACTGTTTTTTTTTTTTAATCCCCTTGGAAAAGTATCTGTGTTTCTTTCACAAACTCCATGGAAAGTAATTTATCCTAGGATAAAAAGGAGAGGCTTCTTTTACTAACTTACGGTTGTTCTTGTACATTTGCCAAGTGAAGCTAAAAGGCGATATAGGACTTTTAGAACAAAGTATTAGCAAATTATTTTAGAGAAAAGCATTGATTTGGGAATGAGGAGGCAGCTCAATGTATAAAATACTTAAGTTTGAGGGTCTGGTTTCAGAACCCTACCACCCACACAGAAGTCACTTATTTGTAATATCACTAGTTTATATATAATAGTCAACAAATATGCATTGGATAAATAATTAAATTTCTATTTTAATTAAAAGCTTATTTTTAGATTGAGAGAATTCTTATACTACACCCTAAAAACTATTATACTAATGAAATAATGAACATTTAAAATTATAATGCTCTTTAGCAAACAGTTCAACATTATATTGTAATAACTGAGTCCAAAATGAAGCTCTTCCTAATCAATACTATTTTTGAATTATCATACTTAATAATCAGATGTAATTATAGTTGAACATTTGAAGAATAAGTCAGAAGGAAATGTATAATTTTAAAGAAGAAGAACTTTTAAAAATGTGCAAGTTCAGGGAAAAAACATTGAGATTTCATATTGAAGTCATCGGAGAGCAGCTTTGACATTTAACTGGGACAAACTGAGGCAGGGAGTAGATCTGCAGCTGCTGCCTAGTGGCCCAAGAGACATTTTTTTGAGAGTAATTTTCCAGGGCTGGAACTGATGTTTACCTACCGTGGATTCCACTGAGTGTGAAGAACTGAGGGACCAGAATTAAACTGCCAGCGGCAGACCAGTGCTGACTGCTTCCTGCTACCATGTAAGCTGGGTGTAGTACTGTTGGCTTCTAGCCGGAGTTTACAGCCTCTATGGTAGGCTGGGGCTTCCAGTGATTGTGGCAAGCATCTAAATAGAAAAGGAAAGGAGATAAAAAGATCACAAGCGCGCGCACACACACACACACACACACACACTTGATGATGAGGAAAGAAAGACTCCAGCAGGTAGGTTCCAACAAGCTTCTTTTCTTTATTTAACTTATCTTCATTTTGCTTCTCTTTCTGGCTTCTTCTACTTTACACATACATACATACATGTTCACATATTAGGCACACAGAGCAAACTCCAGAGAGCAACTCCAACCCAACCCAACCCAACCTTACATACATATACATACGTGCATCTTAGTGGATGGAAAAATATTCCAACAACCTTGCACATGTACATGTACACACATCTTGGTGGGTCGAACAAACTCCAAAGAGCAAGTTCCAAATCACCCTACATCCATACACCTTGGTCGATGGAAAAAACTCCAAAAAACAATTTCGAAACCATGCTTTCACTCTTTCCTCCACAGCTTATACATACCAGCAAAATCCTTCAAGCAGTAAAAAAATCACAATGTGGTTACATTCTCTTTTTCTTATACTAAAGGATTATGAGTACACATAAGAAAAACATGTTCCCCAATACCCTCACATGATCAAATGTTTTATGAATTATGAGAAAAAAAACAAAAACAAAAACCAAATTATTCCTAAGAACCCATGTATACTTGTAACTGAACAACTTGTTATAAATTAACAAGGTGAGCAAGCAAGAGAATTTCTCAGCCAGCTTTTCTTTGTGGGAAGGCTGTAGTTTGTGGTTACAAACAAGGAATCAAGTATTATAAAAGGTAATCTTATAAAAATCCTAAAATGATAACAAACCTAAAGTTTTATATAAGAAAACAATCTGCCATATCTGCTTTCAATGGTTGTGTGCACATCTACCCATTAATATTTTTTATTAACTCCTATCAGGAGGCTGAGAGCAAAAACAAGTAGAAGGAAATCAATTGTTGCTCAGTCCCCGGCCGAGCTTGATAGTATCACATCAGCCAGTTGCTACCTTTGGCTATTTTTTCTGCTCACCAACCTTAAAAAGCTTTTACCATTAAGAGAGGAATTTTCTGAACTTCAGATTGTTCTCTGAGATTTTCTACATCGGAGCCACTAGCAAAACATCTTCACTAAACCTTGCTAAATAATCTGTTTTTCCAAGGATTTTTTTTTATGTCAGAGCCACTAGCAAAAATATCTTTATCTAACCTTGCTAAACAAGGTTTATGCTATTCTTTTTTTAATTCTTTGTAAGGGTAGTGGACATTGCTAACAATCTACAACTGTAGGTTCTATTCAAGGGTAGTAGTTGAATCATTAACCTGTTCCAGCAGCAATGCCTGAAAGAGATCAAGCATTGTTATTTGTAGGGGCCAGTGATACTGCCCACTGAAGGGCTGAAATCCCCCTTCGAGTTTTCATACAACTCATATACTCTGAGGGAGGTGGTGACCATAAGGGCAACAAGCAGGTCCATGCTCATGAAGTCCTCAGATCATATAGTTCTTGGGGTTATGCCTCTCCAAGACAAACTCAGCGTGACTGTGGTAACTGGTGAGCCGCATTCCATGAGTTCTAGAGCTGTTTTGCTGTTGCTCCTGCATGGCTCCTAACAGGAAGTTACATTATATCATTAATTATAGTCAAATATGATAATGTTTCCATACTTTTTCATTGTATCCAAGAGATATTTGTATCTACACTTACATTAGTTTAAATATTATTCTCAAAGTTACTTACTTGCTATACAAAGTTTTTGAACAGAAAACATGATGTAAATTTACATCAATTACAGAAAAATGTCTGATCAGTAGTCTGTATTCTAGTAAACCTAGTAACTATAGGCAACAAATTTTCTTAGGGAAGTGCTGACAGAGAAACTTACATGCAGAAAGATGCTAATTATGACAATATAAAAAATAAAGAAAAGAGTATTTGGAATCACATATTTATTAAACTGATGATACAATGTCTCCTACCATTTTTGTTTTTAATATTATCAACTATAAATTACCTTACTGTCTTATGTGACACTTTTCACAAAATTAAGTAAAATAATTTAAAAGATTTGGAAAAAAAATGCTAAACTTAGTGACAGATGTGTAGAAGCCCAGAGTAGGTGAGGCAGGGACACGGATCCATGGGGCTTACAGGCCAGCTCATTTGTCAATTGGTGAGCACCAGATGCAAAGGGGACACTCTTTTTCAAAGTATATTATGAAGAGACACTGAAGAAGACTCCCAACATCCACATCTGGGTGCCACACGAACATATACACCAGAACACCAACACCCACCTCCAGACACAAGCCATTGACTCAGTATTTAACAGTCCTGCTCAGTTTGAGTGAAAGCATGACTCTGATTGATTATCTCTTAAAGATTGTTACACTGTGGCTAATAGTGGGTGAAAGAAGATTCTATTTCCTAACTAAATTTACCATTGATAAGAAAATGGAAGAACAGCAAGGCTGAATAATTTACTCAAGCTGACACTATTCATAGCTCACAAAATCAGCACGGCTTTTTGCCGTGCCAAAAGCCAAAGAGCATGGTCAGCAGGATTAGTTTGGTGGCGGGGACTACTGTTCCCATGTGTTACTATTCATTATGACGGTAACAGTGAAGTGCTAAAATGCTGCACACTGATGAGAAGCAGAAAGCCTTCAGAATCTTTATCTGAACACATATGTAAAAGTATGTGTGCCTTCAAGTCTACTTTAGAAAAAAATTCCCCACTGGTAACCATTGAAAAAAACATTCAGATTTAAATCTCTGTAATATATGATAAAGAATTAATAATAATCATAGTAATATACTGGAAGATGAAGTCAGCAAACCTGAGGATTATATCATTCTTGACACTGGGCTTCAGCTAACTGGCAATCACATGACCCTGTCACTTTCCACCCTTTATCATCTCGGCTTCATTCCATGCGGTCACAAATACTAAGATATTTGTGGAGCCACACAAAGGCGTATTACAGATAGCCATGGATCTTAGGTTCACAACATTTGCGGAGTTTGTGGAATCTAAAGGTTCAGATTACATTAAGATGGGCACAAAGTTAGCCCAGGGCCTTCAAAGACCAGGCCTCAGAATGTAACAGGGATTAAAGATTAATAAATAGAGAATGAGGAGGGCCTCTGTGGGATGCTTTCTGTATCCATTTTTCTATGCATACTAAAGACTTCACCCATAGGAGCTTCTTTCCTGCTTTGCTTTGATTCAGAGGGAAAGTCCTCATAAGGGACCTTCATAATGCCGCATAACCTTTGTTTATGGCCTCATACCCAGGCCACCTCATCAACAGAATTTCAACTTCCGGTCTGTGCCCTACTTCCTCTCAGACACAGCTTGAGGCCTTATCACTGCTTCTGCATGCTCCCCCAATGTGGTCCTCTAGAGCAAGCCCTGGCAAGCCACCCCATAGTGAGAGTTCATGCATTCCACATTTGGGTCACCCTCGTTTACCTCCTATTTCATTTCATGTAAAACAAGAACGTTCTTAGAGGGGTAAAGAAAATATATAAAGATCATGTCAGAGAAAACCCCTTCATTTATGGATCAATAATGCATCTTTAGATGTTATTACACTGTACACATGAAGGAAACTTCTATCCCAACAAGCTTTGAAATTTTATATAACCCACACTGCATATATTGGGAATCTAGTATTTATTCACCTAGTTACTGACAGAGCACAGTGATTATGACAATTGGTGTACATAACAATTTCTAGAAAGCCTGTAAAGTACAGATTCCCTATCTTCCTAGAATACTTTTCCACATTAGAGTGAGCCGGCGAACTGGCATTCCAGACTATTTTTTAGATAATGGTAGTGTTATTAGCTGGGGATGGAGTAGCAGAGTTTTGGAAACAATGAGTATAAATAATCTGTATTTTTTCTCAAGGGTTATCATTATCATTTAAATATGGGATATATACTTTTTTAAAAATAGCACTCAGGAGGCAGAGACAAGAGGATCTCTGTGAGTTCTGGGTCAGCCTAGTCTACATAGTGAGATTCAGGACATCCAGTGCTACATAGGGAGACTTCCTCTCTCTTTCGAAAAACAAAAATATATAAATAAATAATAAAACACAATTATATATATTTATAAGCCAAAACAAAATTAATTCAATATATGTACACTATGTATAATAAGCAGATCATGATAATTACATTTTCATCTCCTCACCCGTTCATCAGTCCTCTGTCTGAAGCTATGACCAACAATCATTTGAACCCAATATTCATCCTCTGTCACTCTTCATATTATGCTCTAGTTAGAACAATAATGTAGATTTCTTCTTTGATATCTACAGTTTGACTTTCAGAGGTTAGTTGTGACTGTACAGAATATGATTTTTTTGTCTTAATTCGCTTTAGCATACTGTCCTTCAGTGTCATGATTTTGATGCAAATGTAGGATTTCAGTCTTCCTACAACCTTTGTCACATTACATTCTGTATTTTTTTTTATCTCTGATGTGCACTTGAGTTAATTTAATATACTGGCTAATATAAATAATTCATAAATGAACATAAGATTTGATGTATCTCTTTGCTTAACTTATTTTGTTTTGTCTGGTTATATGCTTAGAATCAGGATAGATAGATTACATATATTTCTCATTTTTTCTGATAAGAATCAAGGGGTTATTTCAATCTTCTTGTATCTGTTTAGGCTTGCTTTGTGACCAAGTATATGGTCAGTTTTAGAGAAGGTTCTATGTGGTGCTGAGAAGAAGGTATTCTCTTGTATTTAGGTGAAATGTTCTGTAGATATGTTAAGTCCATTTGATTCATAATTCATTATTTCTCTTTTTAGTTTCAGTCTCGTTGACCTGTGTATTGGTGAGAGTATGGTGTTGAAGTCTTCCACTATTAATGTGTGAGGTTAGATGTGTGGTTTAAGCTTTAGTAATGTTTCTTTTACCAAAATGGGTACCCTTGCATTTGGGGCAGATGTTCAGAATTGAGACACAATTTTCCCTGTAATAAGTATGAAGTGCCCTTCCTCATCTTTTTATTAATTTTGATTAATCTCTATTTTATTAGATATTAGAATGGTTACTCCAGCTTGTTTCTTGGATCCATTTGCTTGGAAAGCCTTTTCCACCCCTTTTCGCTGAGATAATGGCTCTCTTTGTTGCTGAGGTGTGTTTCTTGTATGCAGCAGAATGATGGCTCCTATTTTCCCATCCACTCTGTTAGCCTGTATCTTTTCATTAGGGAATTCAGTTCATTGATGTTGAGAGATATTAATGACCAATGGTTGTTGATTTCTGTAATTTTGATATTGGTGGCAGTAGTGTGAGTATGTGTGCTTCCCTTCTTTTGTATTTGTTGGGGTGAAATTATTCATTTCCTGTGTTTTCTTGGATGTAATTACCCCTGTTGTATTAGAGTTTTCCTTCAAGTATTCTCTTTAAGGCTGTGTTAGTGGAAAGATATTATTTAAATTTGATATTTTCATGGACTATCTTGTTTTCTCCATCTATAGTGACTGAAAGTTTTGCTAGGTATAGTAGCAGTCTGGGCTGACATCTGTGGTCTTTTAGGGTGTGAAAATACCTGCCCCCCGGGCCCTTTTGTCTTTTAAAAGTCTCCTTTGAGAAGTCTAGTGTAATTCTAGTAGGTCTGCCTTTGTATGTCACTTGGCCCTTATCCTTTGTGGCTTTTAATATTCTTTCTTTTTTCTGTATGGTTGGAGTTTTGATTATGTGGTGAGAGGATTTCCTTTTTTGGTCCATTCCATTTTGTGTTCTGTGAACCTACTGTACCCTTATAGGCATCACTTTCTTTAGGCTAGAGAAATGTTCTCCTATGATTTCGTTGAAGATAATTTTTGGGCCTTTGAACTGGGAATATTCTCCTTCTTCTAATTTCTATAGTTCTTAGGTTTGGTCTTCTCATGGTGTCCCAAATTTCCTGGATGTTTTGGGTTAGAGACTTTTCAGATATATCATTTTCTTTGACTGATGTATTGATTTTTTCAATTGTATCTTCTACATCTAAGATTCTCTCTTCCATCTCTTGTAGTCTTTGCTTGAGTCAGTAGTTCCTGTTCTGTTTCCTAGGTTTTCCCATCTCCAAGATAGCCTCAATTTGTTGCTTCTATTTCCCTTTTCATGTCTTGAACAGTTTAATTTCTTTCACCTGTTTTCTTGTATTTTCCTGTATTTCTTTACGGCATTTATTTATTTCCTTTGCCTGTTTGATTGTATTTTCCTGTATTTTCTTTGAGACATTAATTTATTTCCATATTAAAGGTATCTACCATTTCCATAAGATTAGATTTAAGGTTATTTTTCTGTGTTTCGGGTGTGTTAGGATATCCAGGGCTTGTTGTAGTAGGATAGCTGGGCTCTGGTGGTGCCATATTGCCCTGGGTATTGTTGATTGTGTTCTGACACTGTCCTTCAGACATCTTGTTTTCTCCAGTGTTGACGGTAGTCCTTGATAACTGCCACCTCTGTGACCGCAGGTAGAGTTAGGGTCCTCATTTTTTTGGAAATTTTTGTTTGTTTGTTCTTTTGTTAAACAGGGTTTCTCTGTATAGCCTTGGCCATCCTGGATTTGCTTTGTTGACACAGCTGGTCTCAAACTCACCGTGATCTGCCTGCCTCTGCCTCCCTGAGTGCTGAAATTAAAGGCATGCACCACCATACCCAGCATATAGTTCTCATTTTTGAGAGATTTTTTTTTTGCTATTCTGCATAATTGAGAAATCAAATTCCCACTAAAGTGTACAGGGTTTTATTTTTCCATAATCCCATACTTACTGTGTTTTGATTTTTTTAAATAATCATTAGGACTAGAATTGAATATCAGTAAACTTTCATTTTATTTGGAGTTTGTCCAATAGCTAGCAAAGTGATCATAGTTTCATATTCTTGTTGGCCATTTATATATTTAAAGCAACACCTTTTATTATAATTTCCATTTAAATAAGATTATTTCAATGATTTTGCTTTATATTAGTCCCTTATGAAGCATGGAAAACAAATATTTGTCAGATAAACAGTCTAATATTTCCCCCTGCAGACTGCCTATTCACTCCCTTGTTCTGCAAAATTATTACTTAAAACTACACAGGTTTATTTAATTTTTTGTTTTAATAGTTGTGTTTGGGAAACTTCTCCAAAAAGAAAAATCACTGTGTAGTCCATTGTCTTGACATTATTTTTTCCCAGTTTTCTTCAGTAAAACAATAGTTTTGCATTTTTATTTAGGTTGTTGGTTCATTTGAGGCAGTTTCTATTTACCATGAAAGAGAAGGCTGTAAACTAACTCTTCCTTCTGTAGTTTTCCAGCTTCTCCATGAGATAAATGTTGGCTCTTCTCCAGTGTTTGTTGCGATGCATTTGTTGAAATGGCTGCAGGTGCATAATGGGAAATTGGTTTCAATGAATATACACATAGATGGCTGAGGCTGGCTTCGCCGCTGGTGTATCTTCATGGATTTCTAGAGAGCCAAACTTGAGTGGAGATAATTATCATCCACAGATGTTTGCTACAGGTGACCCAGAAGCCTCTTAGATAATCCCAGGAGGAAGTGAAAATATGTCCACTACATTTAACAAAAGAGGAACAAATGCTTTTTCCATGAGATTTCTAGGGATCCACACAGTATGACTTTACCTTAAATGGCACCCCTATTCGTTAAGTATCTGCAGAAAGAATGTGAGGGAAGAAATAGAAAAATAAGCCATGTGTACAGTAAGACTTAAACATACACAAACTCAGAGCCCAGCTGTTGTCTGTGCCTCCCCCATGTAGATAAAAAGATGATGCTCGAGACCATGATTCTGTAGATGAAAGTTAACAATAGGTCAAGTTCTTGGTGTTTTAACATTGAAACCTTGACTCCTTAGCTCCCAGGGGACATCTTGCTTTGACAATGGGATTAGGTTCATCAGGAAAACAAAATTCTCTGCTGGGGTCGGTATTAACCTTTTGAGGCACTCTGGGGACTTTGTTGGCACAGTGAGTGAGGTTTACCTTCTCCCTGGGTTGCAGAAGGGAAAGCTGGTGGCCAGTGAGCACTGATCCGATCTGTGCTTAGTGACAACTGCCCTCCAGTAGTAGAACTGATCAAAGAGACTTATTCATAGCCAGCCAAGCTGTAAGTCAGGGCACAGCACCAGTCTGGTTGGCTGGACAAATGATTCCTCTAAGGAAATTGTCAGCGATACAGTGTGTGATAAGCAAGAGCTTATTTCACTACCACATTCCTGTATCTGCATCCTTTTCCCTTCTTTGTCTTTTTTTTTTATTACTGAACAAATTGTCTTAAAATTGTTGATGCTTGAACACTTTGTAAGGAATCTAATGAGTACCTAGCATGGCTTAGAGAAAGGCTTTAACCTGGTAAAGTGCAGAGCCCCAAGAAACCTGATATGCTGCGCTGATTCATTAGGCCACAGGCTAAAAAAGGTTTCGGGAATTCCTTTCACAAGCAAAGCAGGGCCGCCAACTGGCCACATCCTACCTTTCATGGTATCACAGGGTGGGGCAGGGGCCAGAGCAAACGCATGCCTGTGGGTGGGAAGTGTTTTCTTTTCCCTTCAGTGGCTCCTTTAGGAACCACTGGCTAATCCTAGGCCATGAGCTAATCGATAATTGGAGGGGTAAAACTAAATGTCCATTAAAGTAAGTGCTTCAGACAGGTGTGAAGGAAAACTAGTCTGATTGCCTTTTTTTTTCTCCCATCTCTGACAGAAGTTAATAAGGGGGTACTGGGCCTCTCCCTAACTAGTCTTAAGGATCTTGCTTTCTCGCTACCATCCAAATTATCTGTATGCATTCAGCCTGCAGGTTCTGACTTAAAACTTTACTTTCTCTGGGCCACAAGATTTGATCATAAAAAAAAAAAAAAAACTCAGTTAATCTTGCTGTCTTACTAATTAAAAACAAACAAACAAACAAACTTGGAAACACCAGTCTTTGAATTAAGATAAACAAAACAACAGCTTTGAAATGATGGAAACATATACAATATCTTTTATGTGATTAGTACATTGGGTAATGCAAAAGTTTCATCACATAATGAAATCAGTTAAAATATTATCATTATATAAATATTAATAAAACAAGCTATATATGCATGCCTTCATTTCATAGTAACATAACTCGGTCAATTTACAAGAAAGCTAAAAAGTGATTAAACATGGCATGTGTATTTGAAAATAGCAGGAAACAGTCCAGTCTGTAATTCAGTGAGCAGTGTCTACGACACCAGTGCAGCTTTGTTAGAGAGTCTTGCTGAGGCAAAAGAAGAGAAAACGGAGATATAAATTCAGCCTTACTCTCTGCTGTTTCACAAGCATGAACTCCACCTACAAAACCAAGTACACGATGCTTACCAGTAATGGTAACTTCGGGCTATAAAGATCCCGTCTTTCGGTCTGGAGCCTCGAGCCTCTCTCTCCATCTTAAATCCCTTCATTGTAATGTCCTCACGAAGAAAGACATCACATAGCTAGATTAAGTAAACCACTCAAACAAAAATTTGCTCAGTCCCCAAACCATGCCTCTCAGTGAACTCCTACACAGGTAGAAGGTTCGAAGGGCCATTTTGAAGCCATGAAACTTCACTCGGGGTTTTATGCTTTCACTATCAACTATATTTTTGTGGGCTTATCCAACACAAAAGACTACAACAGAGTTGAAATTTAAAAAAAAAAAGAGTTAGCATTTATCCTTTTGCATGATTCAAGGGTCCTTTTGCCTGTGTTCCTGTGCTGCCTCATTCACTACCATTGCTCTTTCTTGGTCCCTTTTATAAATGTTATTCTATAAAACACAACTGCCCACATATACACATTTATGCATTATAGACTGGGATCTGCACGTTCTATTTTTTTTTTTTTGCTGAGTTTGAGTGACCTTGCTTAATATTCTATATAGTACGTCTAGTCCTTCTCCTGCATATTCCTTGATTTCAGTTTTCTTTACAACTGAGTATTCTGTTTTCCATGTGGTCACATTTCTATTTTTCTGTTGATGGACACCTAAGTTGCTTCCATTTCCTTGCCATCATAAATAGAAAAAGTTTATGATGCCTGTCTATGGTAATAACAGTGCCGATAAAGAACTTGGCCTCCTTCCTGAATATGAGTTACAAGATCTTAATTAGTGTGTGCCATTGAGCTGGGTGTCTAGTAATTATTGTGGTAGGTTAACACACTGGTCCAGGCCTTAAAAAAATGTGTAGGACTTTGAAAATCAAGGGACATGCTGGTAGAACATTCTCTATTCAAGAAGAATTTCAGGAGCAGAGATGAAAAGGCATAGCCCAGACCCACCAGGAGAAACATAAACAGGAAGTGGGGGAAAGCAAAGTGGGGCCAGAAAATGCTGCATCTTGGTAACCAACACAGAGGCTTTCCCTTAAAATTGTGAGTGAAGCCAGCAGGTGTAAACACGAACAGGGAAGGGATAGGATAAATTACATGAAGGATGTTAGTTAGCCTGGCAGCCCTATAGAGATAGTAGGAAGGGAAGAGAAAGAATGGAAGGCTGCTAACAATACACAACAAAGCCCCGTGCAATAGAGGGGAATGGAAGCTGAAAGGGTATGCTAAAACGGACGTGGATGCTGTAGCTGCTTTCATGTGGGATCTGGGACCACAGTCACCTCCATCTAGTGAGCACTTAGCATGGCTGTCACATGGGGAATGTGAGGCTGTTGTTCCTGAAAGAAAGGAATGAACTTCAAACAACATATTTGTACTTCACTTTAAAATAGAGCAGACCATATCCATCCACAGGTTTCATGTTGGTAAATTAAACCACTCTGGGCACAGAATCTGTAGCTGTTGACACAGGTGATGTCAGGAGTCCTATCACAGCAGTGTGAATACTGACTTCTCTTGCGTTTTCAGCCCTTACTCTTTAAATATAGAGTATAACTACTATTTACCGAATACTGTTTTATGTATCAGAAGTAAACTAGAGTTCATCTAAAAGGTTTGTGGGTTGTATGCAAGTTATATGTAAATTTAGCATCTGTGGTTTTAGGGTACCTTTCCAGGTCTTGGAGAGCAGATCTTCCTGGATACTGAGAAAAGCTCATGTGTTTGCAATATGATAAGGTGATGTTTGGTTATGTTACTCCAATTTTGTGATTATTTCAGAACAAAATCTCCACTTCACTTTTTTATCATTAGCTGACTTGTAGTGAGAACACAATATAGACAGATGCATCTTTGGGTACCTCACATCTCATATGGGTAAAAGGAGAAATCAAAATTTAAAGCTGGAATGTTTTTTTCTCTGAAAATTCACCATCTTTAGTCTCTTTCTGGTACTGAAGAATTAAATACATGATGTGTGAGAAGGCAAGTCATGGCTTAAAATATATAAACATAAGAACGAAATTATTTATGACAGCTTTGTGTAGCAAATGGCAAGGTTTGTTTCAAAACCCTTTGTCTATCCACCCTTCAAGGAAGGCAGGAAGCTCAGGACAGCTCATATTTGGCAAAGGCCAATGACATAACACTGAGCAGAAGAATCCACGCAAGAGCTGCATCTCATGGGTCTGTCTAACATAGAGATGTATGTGTGTGTGTGTCAGACAGAAAGAGTATGTGTGTGTGTGTGTGTGTGTGTAAAAGCCATGGTATCTGTGTGAGAAAGCTCAGAATTTTTTTTAGGATTGCTTTTTTTTTCTCCAAACAGTGCTCTCTTAATATCCCTAAGAATAGCTTAGAAAATGTGTTGTAAAACAAAATAGTGTCCAAATATGAACAAAAATATGATCAACATGATGTCTAAAATATACATTGTTCTCACTGGAACAAAGCAATCACTATGTTCATTTAATTCTGCATACTCATTGTTCTTCAAATAAATTGACACTGGTATATAAAGTAGTAGAGCAAAATAATATCAGTGTGCACTTTTAAACATTGACTTGTTTAAACCAGAATACACTTTTATAAAGGTTCTTTTTGTACCCTTTTTAAACACAGACCATTCTCGATTTATACCAGTTGGGCTGATAATTTTACAGCTTTGCTAAGACTAGAAAGCAACACACATTCAATAGAAACTGGACATTTTGTTTTGAAAATCCCAATGTCCATGAGGTCTCACAACCTCTCTAGACAGTGCTAACACCCAGGTAACAACTGTTAAAATATTTTAACAGCCTATAATCAACATTTCACATGCAAGCCAATACACTATGTATACAATAAGCCATCATCTCCAATTGGATACAATGTGAATGTGCCCAACTTTGGTACTTCAGTCCCTAATTTGATAAAGGAGATCATCTCCTTTATTTCTGAATCAAATGAGCTAATATGTATAAATTAACTAGAACTTTATTTCAAATGAACTCTAGCCATTACAATAGGCTAAGGTAACAAATTTTAGAACATAATATCTCTACTCTAGGAGTTTAACTATTTGATAGACAATTGGAGCTTATTCTAAATATTACTCAAGAAAAATCGTTCCAGCATACTGGAGTGCAGTGTTCCAGACTTTGGGTTACTGGAGGTCTAGCTTCCATTTGTAAGGACCACGTCCTAGTTTATAGGTTGTGATGTTGCATTTGCTCATCGAGTATTTTGAATATCCTGAATTGAAAATTCTGCGATTTCCAGGCAGATGTTGACAAAGCCGTGAAGGCTGCACGACAGGCCTTCCAGATTGGCTCCCCGTGGCGCACCATGGATGCTTCAGAGAGGGGGCGCCTGCTGAACAAGCTGGCTGACTTAATGGAAAGAGATCGTCTGCTGCTGGCTGTGAGTATTGATCAGTACCAACAACAGTATACACTGGAGGGTTCCCAGGAGGATTCACTGTTTGGACTGACCAATCAGTTTGGCCAAGAGAGCACACTGACATCCTGTCTATTCCCTAGAACTCCCTAGAACCCTTAACATGGCCAAATGTTCTTCTAACAATATCCTTGATTTTTCAAATTCACTCATCCTGAAGTCCTTTAGGAGAACATTCATGAATCTGTTAAAAGTGCCAAAAAATTGCTCTAAAATAAACCTTAATTATTTTGAGCAAATTTTTTAAATGGTTCCTTCTGCTGCCAGATGTCTGTCTGTGCACAATGTCAGGAAGAGAGGTAATTTTTGTTGTCACAGGTGTAAAAGAATTAACAAAACAGAATTCAGGTTTAATATTGAATGAAATCATGCTTCTGTTTCGGGTGCTGTGCTTTTTCATTTCTGTGGATAGGTATCTCAATATAGAATATGGCTTGGGAATATATGTTCTTGTCTTCTGAGTTCTGCTTTCTAGTAAAGTCAAATGAAAACAGCATGGTCTCCAGGTAGATTTCAAACTATGTCTTATTATCTTTATTTTACTAGGAGCATTACCAATTATTTGTAAAGAATCACCCTTTTCAAAAATATGTTGAAATTTTCTAAATAAAAAAAAATCAATAGCTACTGTAATTAAGCCACACCATCCTCAGAGTTCTACAGAGAGAAAGCAGTATCCCAAAACTTGGCTTCTCTCAATTGTCTGTGGCATGAAAAATGTTAACTGCCCCTGTCAGCTTGAGGGGTCACAGAGAACTAAGAACAGACATACAAAATCACAAGGGTATAGATTCTGGAGAAGTGGACAATATAAATTGGAGGAAGAAGAACATTAGCATCACCTCATAGAACTTAGAACTATAAGTAGACCTTTATAGTCAGCATGATAAGAGAAGGGAGGGAAGACACTACAAGCCCAGGAAGTCAGAAACTTTATGCTGTGACTATTGAAATGTCATGGGAAACTGCTGAGGAAAATCCATGGCGAAGGAGGTAGGAGTTACATTTGGATGAACAGACTTTCTATATGTGAGGAATATGACCGTGATTACTCAGGCATTGAGAATGGTTGCATGCCCTGAATTATCTCTAGAGTTAGATGGCAAAGTGCGATCCTGTTAGAGGTCTTGTGTGACAAGGAGTCTGGGAGCCATTTTCATGGCTGTGTACCTGTGAAACTGTGCCTCGCACTTAAACATTGCTTAGTTGAAAGGAACTCAGACTGTGACAGAAAGAGCTCAAGGGTCAGACAGCCAGCATCTATTTCCCGTACAGAGATCTTTCTATGTGGCCATAAACAAGATATTCAACCCTGATTTAAAAACAGGAGTCTAATCAAGAAGGTCTGAGGCTCCTTATAATTACAAAGCTCTTATGTATTGAAATATTGACCACATATACTTTTAATTTATTTTTTATTCTTATAACTTCCCACACACTTATAAAATTGATACTGATCATATCCATCCATAACTAATTTGTACCAACTCCTTCTACTGCCCCCCCATGCCACCTACTTTGCATCCTCTTTTTATTCTTTTGAGTAAACTCATGAGTCCATTTGTGCTGCTCAAATGTTCAGGAGCATATGGTCCTTCCTTTATATTTTAAATCATTTCATGGGTATGGATGTTTACCTTCCATGTGTGTCTCCACACCATGTGTGTGACTGCTGCTCTCGGAAGACAGAAGGAGGCATGATATCACATGTTAACTGGACTTATAGTTGATTATAAGCTATCACATGGGTGCTGGGAATTGAACTGGGTATTCTGAAACAGCAACTCATAATCATAACCACTGAGCCATCTCTCCAGCTCCACTGAGCAATGTTCTTAATCCACTGTTCTTGTTGGAATTCTTGACTGTGGTTTGTTTTGGCTTTTCAGACTATGGAGGCAATCAATGGTGGGAAAATCTTTGCCAATGCATACTTGTGGGATATAGGAGGCTGCATTAAAGCACTGAAGTACTGCGCAGGCTGGGCTGACAAGATCCATGGACAAACAATACCGAGTGGTAAGTATACCGAGTAAAGTAATGAGGATGGTGGTAGGGGCAAGGCCGCCATTACAGAGATGATACCTTAAAATCTTGATAAAGGTGTAAAACAATAAGGAAAACTTATGTTCTCCTTAACCTTGAATAAACACATTTCTGAAGAAGGAAGTTGTATTAAGGATCAACATATTTTAACATGTATAATCATTAATTATGCAGAAAATAAAACTATGGAAAGTATAGAGAGCACTAACGTAATAAAATTATCATAGGTTCAATTAAAAATTCAAGTGAAGGTCTAAGAGCACAAAATGTTCAACGCTGAACAGTGAAATTACGATAACATTTCCATAACAACATTTATGTTCTATCTACAATATAATTTGTGTAAGCATATGGTCCAGAAAGAGGCAAGTATGCTACTCAGGGACTTTAAAATTTAGTGTATTCAGAACAAACTAATTTATATTAACGTGTTTCAAAATCTGAAAAGTAAGATGACATTATTCATAGTAACTGACTTACGAAGTTTGCATGGAAGTGTTTGGGCAAGGATTTCTCAGTGTGCATGTATAAGAACAGACACATGAAAAATATTTCAAGTAAAGAAAGAATTAATTCGGGAGTGTAGTAGAGGCTGAGTTTCATGTCTGTAACTGTAATGATGTCAGGAACTCAAAGAGTCCACTTCCAGTTTTGCCACTGACATACACTTCTAATCTCAGTGGATGAGAGGTGGGTTATCAGGAAGTTAGAAGGTAAGAGGGAGACAGCAGAGCTACCACGAACAGGGCTGTTTTTCGGCTCTTACTCCACTCTTAGGAAACATAGGTGAAGCTGTTCAAAGTACCTGTGGATCTTGACAGGAAAAGCACTTGTTGTGGTAGCAGTAGGCTCCTGTGGAAGCCAGAACAAACACAGAACAACAAAACTCCCAGAAAGACCACATCAAAGTAAGCACAGGAGTTGGCCAAACCCAGGTATAACAGAACCATGTTTCATATCAGACATAGTTTTGTTTGTTTGTAGTTTGTATTTTATTTGTTTCCTTAGATAATAGATATTCCATTTATGTTTGGTAGGTAAACAAACACACAAAAACAGCAGCAATTTCAAGTCAGTAGAAAGCCTTTACATTTTTACTATTTTAAATCATTTACTATTTTACTATTATAGCATTTACTATTTTAAATTATTTACCATTTTAAAGGTTCATGGTCCTAGGAAATGTGAGATGTTGGAAACATTTGCACATGGTTCAGCCCTTACCCAGAGGGGATCTCACCTCCTAGATCCTTTCTGCACCACTCTGTGAACAGGGAGATGTAGAAGGCAGCCATTTTGAATGCACTGTAGTTATCTACCTATAAGTTCTTTCCCTCTCTTGTCACTTAGTTTCATCTTTAGATTCAAATTGCAGGGTCCGTTGTTAATGGTATTAACCTTGTAGATAGATCTTTTGTTCCCCTTTTGCTACAGACTGAGCTGTTTCTTTTATATCACCCACACATCACCCTTCATGCCTGCACAGCCAATTTGCCTTAACGAGTGACATGTCTGCTCTGTTTTTCAGATGGAGACATTTTCACTTACACAAGACGTGAACCTATTGGGGTGTGTGGCCAGATCATCCCTGTAAGTTCTCCATAGTGACTCTCAATGGGAGAAATAAAGATCTAAATCCAGTGATCTGGTGGTGAATCCCATTCCCACATAAGCGAAGCTGGTGTGATGCCTGTGTGCTAAGTAAACTCGACAAGCATAACTGCCTGAAGCTCATCGTCCTGTACCTGAGCTTCTTGACCATGAGCTAACTGGTCCAAAAACCCCGATGTACTTCTGTAGCCTTTGACGACATTTCATCATTACCACATAAGCCCTAAGTGTTGACTGCATGAGTCATTTCTGAAATTGCGCTTTGTTCTGTCTTCATGAGCTGTGCTGGATAAGTATATGACAAAGGTTCATCACAGCTCATCTGCGCTGTGACTCCACGTCAGAGAACTCAGCAGGCCTTGCCACCACTGCACTTCTGTCTCTTCCTTCAGACTTCTTGCCATGGACAGTAGCAGCAGCAAGACTGTCCAAATTCTAGAAAATATCTTTTGATTTATGTGGAAGTAATCATCTTTGTGGCAACTGGAAAAGTGTGTGGCCTGTACTCTACCTGTAGATAAGTAGGGTGGGGTACTCAAAATTTTTCTGTCAGAAAGTCATGCTCTGGATGGAACCAGGTTTCCTCCAGGTTTAACATACAGGACACTGGCCAGATACAGCTGACATAATTTAAAAGGCTAAATGAAAATATAGTGATGTGTCCTGAGGATATGGAATGACAGTGACTCTTGTTTAATGAGACTGAATGTATCAAAGTATTTAATGGAAGTGTTCATCACTTGAAAGGCTTAAAAACATTCAAACATATCTACATTACTCGACTAGATAGTAGTATTCAACAAGTTTAAACATTAGCTTCCCCTGTTTTGTTCTGTTGTTCTGGGGATCTAAACCTGGGACTCACATATTCTAGGCAAATGTGAACTGTCTCCCAGCCCTGAGTTTCTCGATTAATTCTGAGGACATCCATCTAAAGTAGAGAGAAATGTTTTCAGGACTCACAGGGAGGGAAAGCCTAAGTAGAGAATCAGTCACGTACCTCACTTTTTACAATTGGCCAGTAGGTTTGCAGGGATCTGAAATTCAAGCATTCACCTTCTGAATGTGAACGTCCTTTGCCATTAACAATATTGTTTGTCCTGGGCTGAGCATAGCTCTCTGTTGTGGAAAACAAAGTCAACAAATCCGTTGCTTGGTTTCAGTCTGCAGGATCCAAGAAGTAAAAAATAAGTCTCCTAAACATTAAATATACCACAAAGGTATTATAATTAGGTAAATTTAATAACTGGTCTCTAGGAAAATATAGGAAGAGAATGTCATCTTCTACCTGTTATTTTATCTTTCATTTGACATGCTTAATTACAAAAATATAAAATAATGTCTTTCTTGTAGAATAAGAATTCAAAATATCAGAACATGATTAAATTTGGGAGTCTTTTCCTGTTCCCTTCTATATGGTTAGTTTAGAACATTTATCCTTTACTAGCTGCTTTTAGCAATGAACCTAAGTGAGCTGCATCAGATAAGTAGACAGGTCTTAAAAGGTTTTATTCAACATCTTCCAAGGCAGGTTGTTGGAGAAACTGTGGATTGAGACAATGTAAAAAAAAAAACTATTGTTCAACTTTGCTTTCTAGTGGAATTTCCCAATGCTTATGTTCATTTGGAAGATAGCGCCTGCCCTTAGCTGTGGGAACACAGTGGTTGTCAAACCAGCAGAGCAAACTCCTCTCACTGCTCTTCACATGGCGTCTTTAATAAAAGAGGTAAGTCCCTGAGTCTACACATGCAGGCCAATTCAGGGTCCCCAGTTTACCTTAGAAGCCTCGTTCACATGGACTGTGAGCTTCGCTGTTCATATGTGGCTCCTGCCCGGTCATGCAGAAGACAAAAGCAGAGCTGTCGGCTGGACCTTCTGTCAGCACAAAATGCGTGTCCACACAAATCAGAGGCTTATAGGCAGTCACCTTGTAACCTGTTACTTATAGTGTTCATATCTTATGAGCATAATTCAGGAGGAAATGCAGCATTCTTTCAAATGCTAATATACTTGTTGACACTGCTGCCCTTATAACTGGCCGGGATGCTTCTATAAACTCCTTCTATTGTTCTGGTTTTAATATGGCTGAAAGCTGGAAGACATTGTGATAATATGCTTGCTGCAATATTGGGCCATATAATGCAAAGAATATATACAGTTGTTCATATTCACTTGTCTATTATAGCTTCATCTTCATTTTTGGTTCTGTAAAGTACAGAATATATGATACTTTTATGTAGTTAAGCAAAATGTGATTTAACCTCTTTAAAACAACTGATTGGTTTTTTGTCCATAGTATCACACCAAAAACTTAAAAGGCCAACTTAGCATTTTGAAATGTAAAACAATATCTTTAAAGTAGTTCTTATTTCAAATTAAAATGGACAAAAAATTTGTCAAAATGAGGCATTTTGATTTAAATGCTCTAAAATGTTAATATGTTCATTAAGCTGGTAGTTCTGTCCTTGATGCTTTTGATTGGATAGGAATCATACTTTCACTTTCATAGGGTAGAGAGAGGCTTTGCCTATGTAATGTTTTACTGATCAAACAGTGCCTCTAGGGATTTGTAACTTAGCTGTTCTGCCTAAAGTGTCAACTGAAATACTGAAAACTTGACCTCTAGATTTTTAGCTTTGCTCTCTATATACTTTATTATACTTTCCTGGATCCTACTTCAATGTGATCCCCCATTTGACATTTGGCACAGCTAATAATTAATTGGAACTATGATCCACTGATGATATATTTGGCTTTGGAAGAAAGTATTTCTCAATACTATCACCTTTGAGTACATTTTCATATGGACTAAGAAAAGAAATAATAATAAAGAATAAATACTAAAGTAAATTTTCTAGGTAGAAAAACTCATCATGTTAGAATAAGAAAAGAGCTCCAATCATGTAACCCATTCTCTTGTGAATTAAATTTTTGGTCTGTTGACTACTTGTAGGCAGGGTTTCCTCCTGGCGTGGTGAACATTGTCCCCGGTTATGGGCCGACTGCAGGGGCAGCCATCTCCTCTCACACGGACATCGACAAAGTGGCCTTCACAGGATCAACAGAGGTAGAGCCGTTCTCTGAATGTCTAATCTCCTACAAGAACAAGCATGCTAGTTCAGAAAGATAACATTTTTTTTCAATGTGTTTATTACCATCTCTTAGAAATTTAACCCTTGAGCCTGTCACTTGACTGGAAATGTGTATGGTAGAATTAATAAATTAGACCACAGTGATTTATGTGAGTGAATGTAAACACAACCTCTACATTCAGAACATTAAATAGTAGAGGCTTACCCTTAGCATCTTATTTGAGACTGCCTTACCAGCACACTCTGAAAGGAAGACAAATTCTGCTTCCTTCTATGTTTCTTCTGGAGAGTCTTAGTTTTCTGGCTTAACCGTGGATAGACACAAATCTCAAAAACAGGAATCATTCCATAAACATGAAGAAGAGGAAGGGGCAGGTAGAGGGATAGAAATAGGTTTGGAAGATATAATTCTGGATATTTCTTTTTTTATAATTTTTATTTTTTATATTAGTCACAGGTTATTTACTTTGTATCCCAGCCATAGCCCCCTCCTTCATTCCCTCTCAATCCCACACTTCCTTCCTTATCTCTTCTCTGCCCCTCTCCATGTCCACTGATACAGGAGGTCCTCTTCCCCTTCCATCTGACCCTAGCTTATCAGGTATCTTCAGAACTGGCTGCAATGTCATCCTCTGTGGCCTAGCAAGGCTGCTCCTCCCTTGGGAAGAGGGGGGTCAAAGAGCTCATGTCAGAAGTAGGGTCTATTCGCCTTACTAGGGTACCCACTTGAATACTGAGCTACCTACCATGGGCTATATGTAAGCAGAGGATCTAGGTTATATCCATACATGGCCCTTGGTTGGAAGAACAGTCTCATAAAAGACCCTGTGCCCTGATATATTTGGTCCTTGTAGAGCTCCCGTCCTCTCCAGATCATACTAACCCCCTTCTTTCATATGTTTCCCTGCATTAAAAACAAGGAAATCATGAAATTTGCAGGCAAATGGTAGGATCTAGAAAAGATCATCCTGAGTGAGGTGTCCCAGGAGTAAAAAGACACCCATGGTATATACTCACTTATAAGTGGGTACTAGACCTATAAGATAGGATAAACATACTAAAATCTGTACACCTAAAGAAGATAAACAAGAAAGAGGACCCAGGGTAAGATGATCAATTCTCACTTAGGAAGATAAATGGGATGGACATTGGAAGTAGGAGAAAACAAGTAATAGGAGAGGAGCCTACCGCAGAGGGCCTCTGAAAGATTCTACCCAGCACTGTATCAAAGCAGATGCTGAGACTCATAATTCTGGATATTTTTCATGAATATCTATTATAAACAAAATATCCAGAACTTTTGCTATTTCAGGCAAAGCCATGTTTGAGTCACTCTACTTGGTTATCATGTTATTTGCTATTCAACCGAAAAGATACTGCATCCCTCATTGGCATGTGTGAAAAGTAAGCTGCCAACATCTGAAAGAAATAAATAGGATGGAGATGTTAATCAGGTACTTGAGGAGATCAAAGGAAGGAAAACTCATCTGAAGCTAGGTGGGTGCTGGAACTTGCTGAAGGTATTGATGAATGGTTTTAACTACTTGAGGACTGAGAAACAAGAAGAACATTCTTCATGATGAGTTGAGATTACTTTTATTTTCTGATAATCACAGAAAGTTGCTTCAATATTTTATTAAACTTCACAGAGAATTGAACTGATAAAACATTAAATCCTATTTTTATTCTATTCTTGACCTTCTAAATCATATTTTCTCTGTTTTTCATGGGCAGTAGGAAAATAATACATGGTGAAAAATATCTGACTGAGATATGATAAAAAATAAACAATAAACCTGTATTCAGGATTTCCTGTGGAACAAAAGAAGACGGGAGGATGTCCAAGGCATGCCCCCCAACCCTCTGACACACTCAACAGGAAATCCATAAGGATTTCTAGATTCAAAACCTATGCTCATTTCTCCAGTCCATCTGAGCTGAAGGCTTTTGGTCATGATTCTAGCAGCAGCATGAGTGCTCAATAGTCTTAGCTGACCCTGAGGCATGCACTATTTGAGGCCTTTTATATGTGCCCCCAAAATAAGAAAATTAAAAGATCAGGCAATATGTGGGCTCAAATTCCAATCTTGCTTCCTAAGTTCTATGCCTCTAAAATGTTAAGTATCTTTGCAAAATTTGAGTTTCTTATTTGAAGAACACAAGGAGTGTAATATCTGTTTTACTCAATTTTACATAATAAAAGTGAGAACTAGTAGAATAAGATATTTAGTGCCCTTTTGAGAACTCAGTAAGTGGTCTTTGTCACTATCTTTCATTTTCCCAGGTTTTTGTTTATACATGCACATTGGCTCTTCTCACCTGATCCCCCAGCGTTCCCACACTGCCTTGGTGCTTCTCTCTGAAGTTCTAAGAAAATCGTGAATTAAACAATGTTTCCATCTGTGTTCCCACTGTCTGAAAGTCATGATCATGAGCTTGTGTGTCCTTGTGGATTATCTCCTTCTCTTGCCTGGCTAGTTTCAAAGACTCATTTGTTTGGAGATAGCCACAGAATGGTGTACAACTACTCCCAAATAACAAAATGATAATAATGTGGTTTTAGAAGCCACAAAGAGGGAAACATCGCATTAGTCCAACACCACTGCACTGTGGGAACTTCTTTATTCTTTTCCCTCAGCTTTTGTTTCCTGACTTATATTAAAGGTCCTGAACCATTTTTAATGCAGAGGCAAATGATAGATTGAATCTCTCATGGTCATAACAGTGAACACCATCTAATATAAATTTTAATGTAATTTAGAGATTAAGAGTTTTTTAAAAATCCATTTAGAATAGAACTGTAGCCCCACAGTGTAAGACATATTTTCCTGAACACTGGTCACCTCTGCTTCACACAGAATGCAACAAGAAAATGAACAGTTTGTATGTTTTCCCTTTTCTCTTTGGTAAAATAACATTTTGCTTTACCAAAGTATGGGAAGTAAATTAGTATAAAAATTGCTTGCTTGTTTTCTGAGAAAATTCAAACAATCTTTATATTGTCTACCTGAATATGATATATATATGTGTGTGTGTATGTGTGTGTATGTATGTATATATATATGTATATATATTTATTTATTCCTTATTCCTTACTCGCATTTCTAACCAGCTTCCATATTCATTCTTTTGCCTTGTGTAGCTTAAGAAATTTTCTTTTGCTCTTACTTCCTTAACCAAGACACACGATAGCTATGTTAGCAGAACTTTTCTACTAACCTGATTGGGCAACTCAAAAGGATAGCATTTGTTATGTAGAAAATAGAAACTTCTTAAATGAAAATACTGCAAAGACTGTACTGCAGAGTCTCCTCATGGTAGCAAACTGCTTCCCCCTCTTGGGAAGTGAGGCAGAAGTATCACAGGCTTGAAGCCAGACTGAGCTACACAGGGATTCACTGTCAGAAATTAAAGACAGGACAAAAGGAAGGAAGATGGTAGTGTGAAAGACAGGTAGGGAAGATAAATTTCAGGCAGGGCTACCTCAGGAAATGACTGCTTTTTGTTTATTTCTATTTGTCTGATTTCACTTACTTAAATTTAGACTTATGAAATAATTAATACAATGAAAACTTGAGTAGAATGATTATGTTTTCTGTATTGCAAAATAGCAATGCAATCTCCACATAGACATTATCTCAACACTTGGATGCAAGTGTTAAAATCCAACATGTAGAATAGCACAAGAAACCCAGAGGATTAGAGAAGCAAAATATTTTAGATATCTCAAGGCAACAAGGGAAAGGTCTTTTCAGTAGAATGTAGTCTTGGTATACACAATGAAGCACAGGTTTAGAAATGGAAAACAAGAACCATTGTGTAGAAAATAACCTCCAGTTGAAGGGATCCAAAAAGGGAAAGTACAATGAAATAAAATCCATGTCTTCTTTCATATGAAGGAACTAGGACTCACGAAGAAAGTAGAATGGCAATATTCCAGCTAGGACAAGAAGAACACAGAGCTCAGAGGCAGTATCTTTCTTCAATGTCCACTGTGCAGTGGCCTGTGTAGGAGAAACAGAAGTACAGCGCCAAGGCGATAGGAATGCGGAAGGGGTATCCAGATCCACCAACAGTGAGCAGACCATAAGCACACAGGGAAGGAAAGAATGAAAGGCTGTTGGGAAAGGTTTTGCAGACATGTAGGATACCATTTGGGATTCCAGATGTGTTTTCATGACCATCTGGAGACCAGGGGAAAAGAACCATGTTCATCAAGAGTCACCAGAGAAGGGCTTAAGGGGGATCTGTGCTAAAAGATGAGCCCAAACAGGGAAAGTACAGAGTTCTCTAAATGTCACTACTGTGATGAGAAGTCAATACGTGAGGTATTTGGGGGCATTTCTGATCAAATGCAGAGAGGAAGTTCTAATGAAAATGAGACATAAGCTCTTGTCTGCCCAAACATGAAGTCATCCCTGACAGTTGCAATGTCTGCTCTCCTGTGCATGTGCATTTTCTGATTTATCTTGCCTTTGCAGGTTTGATGATGGAGGCCCTTACACCCGAAGGTGCCAGATCTTGAACATACCGTTTAATGTTTCTTCCAAATGAAATTAAATGTTAGTCCAAATGTCTATCAATTGAAAGTATTAAATGAACCTATCTACATGAGACCACACTAAGCCTCCTCCTTTGTGATGTTTGATTTCAGGTGGGCAAATTAGTCAAGGAAGCTGCAGGAAAAAGCAATCTGAAGAGGGTCACCCTGGAGCTTGGGGGAAAGAGCCCTTGCATTGTGTTTGCGGATGCTGACTGTGAGTACAAGTACTTTGTTAGCATCTCACCTTCTCCCTCCTGATGCCTGATAATGTTGCACAGTCACCTGGAGTCTGACAAGTGACTTTGCTTCAAAGTGAAAGGAATTAACTAGAGTCCATGGTGACTCTGGAAAGCTTTTAAATTTTTCCATAATGTACATAAATCAGACAAGATTTTTCTCCTGGATTGCTATTTCCTAATGTTAATCTCAAATAGTATAAAGGGTCTCCATCTAGGATCTATAATCTGTTTTTGATAATTCTATCTCTAGTTGTGTTGAAAACATGAGATAATTGAGACATTTGGAGCCAAAAAGATCCTGGGTGTCAGCAGTTTCATATTTCGTTTCTGTCTTCACTCTGCCTACATGGATAGCTAGACTAATATTAGACCTTTTGGGATAATTTCTCATTTTTTCAACTACTATTAGTGAAATTGCAATATGTTAATTTATCATTTGGATTGGACACCCATCCATAATATTTTATATCATTTTGATTGTACTGACAAATGAAATCTCAGGTTACTTTCTATATAGGAGTAATTTCATGGAAATTCACTGTCAAGCATTTCTTGTCCTCTTCCTTCAATAGTTGCGTAATTAAGAGACTATAAACACAAATGGTTCATGGAATTTGCTGTTGTCACTGTTGTGATCCTTACTGGAGATTTTAGAACTTACTTCCTGGTTACCATTCAACACATGGTAATTTCCCTAGTTTGTCACTTGGCAGCTCTCCTCACTACAACTGAAGCAGCTAAGATTGGCTTGCAGATTGATGCCCATTTCTACAATATTGAATAGAATTTTCCATCTTCCTCATTTAAAAAATTCTCTCCTCTCTGTCTATTTCTATCTCTCTGTCTCTGTCTCTGTCTCTGTCTCTCTCTCTCTCTCTCTCTCTCACACACACACACACACACAACTTTCTTTTCATTAGAATCAACAATATTCTAATAAAAACTATAGGCACACTGTACTACATAAACTAAATAATGAATTACAGGCATTTTTGGCATAGCCTTTAGATAGAATCTGAAAATGTTTTACTTGGAGTAAGATTCATATGGTCAGTGATGACTTAATACAAATAGGTTTGTTGTTATTTTGAAAAAGATAATTTTTCTCATTGATCAAAGCATATGAATGTATTGAACTTATTTAAGGCAACAGGTAGTTGAGATTTCAGGTTTTTTATCCAATTGAAATCTGAATGTAAAAATAGGCATAAACATCTTGATCCTTAAAAAAAGAGTTAAAAATTATTTATATTGCTATTTGTTCTTATAAGCAAATCGACATTCTTAATAAGTTCTGTGTTAAGTTACATTAGCACCTCTTTCCAGATTCCTTTTGTTGTTATTATTTCATTGTAAATAAAAAGATCACAAAGATTACTTTGTTACCTGGCTTCTAAGAGGTGGAATATGTTGTATCTATGCCTGTTTGGTGATTCTTCTTTTTACCATATCACCATTTTCATATGAGAAAAAATAGATTCTAAAGATTTGTTTTGATTTAGATGTTGTGTGTGTGTGTTTGAGTGTGTGTATGTGTGTGCGTGCGAACCCTCCTGACTGTGAGCACATGTGCACATACATGGGTGCAGCATATGCATGTATGCTTTAGAAAATATGTCTTCTCTAATGAAAATGTTTCCTTTGCAGTGGATACTGCTGTTGAGTTTGCACACCATGGAGTGTTCTACCATCAAGGCCAATGTTGTGTAGCAGCATCCAGGATTTTCGTGGAGGAGTCAGTTTATGATGAGTTTGTGAGAAGGAGTGTTGAGCGAGCTAAGAAATACGTTCTTGGAAATCCTCTGAACTCAGGAATAAATCAAGGCCCTCAGGCAAGTATACAAGAAAAAAGACAAGCATTTCCAGCTCAAGAATAAGGAATCCTACTTAGAACTAACAGAGTTAGTTTTACCTCTTAGCTATGGACATTGCTGGTTGATATTAGTAACCTGATCTCATTATACAAAGAGTCTAATTTCCAATAGAAAAGGAATCATTCTGTTTTGTGTTGATCAAATTTTTATATGTCTAGAAATAGTTTAGGAACCATACATGAAATTACACATGGAATTGTCTGAGGAGATGTCCCAGTGGAAAAAGCACTTACCATGTTGTTTGGTAGCCAAAACTTAAACACAAATTTCAAGAGATAGGGTAGGTATTTTCCAAGGTGACTAACCGGAATAGCAAAACTCATAAGTTCTATGTTCAGAGACACAGCTTATTTAGAGTCAGAGTAGAAAATAATAGTAAAAGACATTAGGTGTCTTAGACCTCTTGGAAATTCATATACATTTCTCTCATTTCTTTCTAATAGTCAGCTTTCACCTCATCTGCCATTCTAAAAATAGAAGCAGTAGAATACTCATCAATCATCTGCAGGTCTTCAGTCTCTCTGATGTAATATCAAAAGTGATCCTCGAAAATTCTGGTTTTTGGAAATTTTCTGAAAACGTCTCCCTTTTGTTATAAAAAGCTAGCCACTCTCCAAAGGCTCTGGGTATTCTTCTGTGTCATTAGATCTACTGTGAATATGAATCCCTTTGTCTCTCACTCAAAAGTCAACTTTTCTTCTTGCACAGATTTTGTTTATGGTCTGTTGTTCAAGATTTAGGACCTTTGATTCTGAGTTCACTCCTCTCCTGGATCCTGCTCTAAAACAGTGACCTTCAACCTGAGGCAGTGCCTCCTGCCCCATAAGAGACATTGACCATGTCTGGAGACAGCTTAAGTTGTTATAGCAAGGTGGGAGGTATGGGTCCACATGCATCTAGTGAACAGAGAAAAGGAACACCCCATAGTGAACAGGAAAACCTCACAACCAGAGCTTGATGTCCCCAAGTGCTAGTAGAACTGCTCCTGAAAGCTGTGTTCTAGGGACTGGACACTGACCTTGAAGACATCATTTTTTCACATTAAATATGATACACTGTATGTTATTGGTTAATTGGAACCAAACCTCATTCTTGAATTATTTAATAAATATAAAACAAATTCTATTAGCAAAAATTTAGGAGACATTGCTACCACCAATATCCTGAGAGAGGACCTTGACAAAGCCATGAATCCCAAAAAGATCATGGTCAGTAGCATCTTGGAAATTACCACCTAGGTAACTTGGAAGAGGCTCTTGGAGCTTTCTTCTCAGCTAAAGTATCTATGTAGAAAATACGTAGGACTAAAGTAGTATCCCAAGATATCTGGCAAGTGACAGAATTATTTGCATTGTCTCAATCCCACACTTTTTTAAAAACATTGAACTCAACAAGTATATAAACATAGTTGTTGATTTTTTATATTTTCCAATTATTAAGTGCTTATTTGAGTTGATCTAGCAGTAAAAAAAAGACATAATTCTTAGTAGTTTTGTTGTGATCATTTTTTCTAAGTATATATCAATCTATTTTCTGAATATAAAACTTTTATCATTAGATATAGGTAAGCATAAATGATATGTAGCTAGATGAATGATAAATAAGTAATAGACAAATGTTAGCTATATATTTAGATGACAAAGGATAGAGAAGTAGAGATTATCTGAACCCTTTCACGTTGAACAATAGTCATTTTCTTTTCATCAAGGGGTCTGTTATTCATTCACAGTCTTCAATTGAGTAGCAATGCCTTTATTATTTATAGGCTAAATTAAAACATACTTTAACCATTGTGAATAATAAGATTTTAAAGTAAACAATCCCATATTCTAATTAACTATTGCATGGCGTTAGTTTCTGCAAGTGCACTAAGATATGTTGCTCTGAATAAAAGCAAGCAGACATGTTGAAACCTTGGAAGCAAAAGCTTGATGAGACCCAAGATCTCCTCTAGCCTAAGTTTTATTTTTTTGCTCTCATAAGAAAGATCTTATGAGAAGAGATACATATTGGCCAACTTTTTCCTAGTGCTTCAACCACAATGGATGATTCGCTGAGACTTCTTAAACAGAATTTGGGGATCTATCACAACAAAAATAATTACACAGCAAATTAAGGCCGAGGACATTTGTTTAGGAAAAAATTTTTTTTAAATTTTTTTTATTAATTACACTTTATTCACTTTGTATCCCCCCTTTAGTTCCCTCCTCCCTCCCCTCCCAAGCCCTCCCTTCCTCCCTCTTCTCCACACATGCCCCTCCCAAAGTCCACTGGTAGGCAAGGTCTTCTTTTCCTTCCTTCTGATCCTAGTCTATTAGGTCTCACCAGGAGTGGCTGCATTGTCTTCCTCTGAGGCCTGATAAGGCTGCTCCCCCTTCAGGGTGAGGTGATCAAAGAGCAGGCCAATCAGTTCATGTCAGAAACAGTCCCTGTTCCCATTAGTATGGAACCCACTTGGACACTGAACTGCCATGGGCTACATCTGTGCAGGGGTTCTAGGTTATCTCCATGCATGGTATTTGGTTGGAGTATCAGTCTCAGGAAAGACCTCTGTGCTCAGATTTTTTGGTTCTGTTGCTCTCCTTGTGGAGCTCCTGTCCCCTCCAGATCTTACTATTTCCTACTTCTTTCATAAGATTCCAAGCACTCTGCCCAAAGGTTGTCCATAAGTCTCAGCATCTGCTTTGACAGTCTGCAGGGCAGAGCCTTTCAGAGGCCCTCTGTGGAAGGCTCCTACCTTGTTACCTGTTTTCTCCTTCTTCTGATGTCCATGCCCTTTATCTTTCTGGATGGGTATTGAGCATTTTAGCCAGAGTCCTCTCTCTTGATTAGTTTTTTTAGATGTACAGATTTTAATAGGTTTATCCTATATTATATGTCTATATGAGTAAGTATATACCATGTGTGTCTTTCTGCTTCTGGGATAGCTCACTCAGGATGATCTGGAAAAAATCTTTTATAATGTTTTTATTTTTTCTTATTTTAAAGATGAAAAACCTAAGGCATTTCTGTTTTAGAGCAAATTACATTATATTGTTTATATAATATTTACATATCTTAGACATGATATATTAATATTCATAGTGTTTATATATGAATGTCTACAAACACATAGCTTTTTAATTATAAAGTAATAGTTGTATTTGTCTTCATGGACCCAAATACATATATAGTTTAAAATGATCAGCATTTTCATTTGGAAAGTATAAACTTTCCTTGCCAATTAACTAGAGATAGTACTATCAATCTTCATTCTCTATGTGGTGAAGAGAGATAACTGGGAAATACAACGAGCACAATCCTTATCTCACTATGTAGTCATAAATATCAATTAAATGTCTCTACAAATGATGGCAGTTATATAGAGTAATACATGACACCTTTTTATATAATGGTATAGACATACACATTCTCTTCATAGATATAAGATATTTACATGTCTATTCTCAATGTCCTTGTTGAGCTCTGGTTTCCACGTAGGAATATGTGGTTTCTATGTATGAGCTTGTGTCTTTTTGGTTTATGTTGATTTTTCAGCACATAAACTCTAAGAAATAAGAACATTAACACTCTATATTCTTCTACAGAGAATTCTCTGTTTAGCTCCGCACCCCATTTTTTAATTGGATTACTTAGTTTGTTGTTTTTAACTTCTTTAGTTCTTTATATATCCTGGATATTAGTCCTCTGTCAGATATAAGGTTGGTGAAGATCCTTTCCCAATCTGTAGGCTGTCATTTTGTTCTGATGACAGTATCCTTTGCTTTACAGAAGCTTTTCAGTTTCATGAGGTCCCATTTGTTAATTGTTGCTCTTAGAGCCTGTGCTCTTGGTGTTCTATTCAGGAAGGTGTCTCCTGTGCCAATGAGTTCAATGCTCTTCCCCACTTTTTCTTCTAACAGCTTTAGTGTGTCTATTTTTATATTGAGGTCTTTGAGCCACTTGGATTTTAGCTTTGTTCAGGGTAATAAGTATGGGTCTATTTGCATTTTTCTACATGTGGACATCTAGTTAGACCAGCACCAATTGTTGAATAGGCTATCTTTTTTCTATTGTATGGTTTTGGCATCTTTGTAAAAAGTCAGGTGTCCATAAGTATATGGGTTTGTTTCTGGGTCTTGTATTCGATTCCATTGATCCACCATTCTCCTTCCATGCAATACCATGCAGTTTTTAATTACTGTTGCTCTATAGTACAGCTTGAGATCAGAGATGTAGATACCTCTAGAAGACCATTTATTGTAGAGGACTGTTTTAGTGATTCTGGATTTCTTGTTATCCCATATGAAGTTGAGAATTTTTCTTTCAAGGTCTATAAAGAATTGTGTTGGTAATTTGATGGTAATTGCATTGAATCTGTAGATTGCTTTTGGTAAAATGGCCATTTTTACTATGTTAATCATGCCAAGCCATGAGCATGGGTGAACTTTCCATATTCTAATATATTTTTCTATTTCTTTCTTCAGAGACAGAAAACTTTTTTCATACAAGTCTTTGACTTGCTTGGTTAGAGCTACACCAAGGTACTTTATGTCCTTTGTGGCTATTGTGAAGGGTGTTGTTTTCCTAATTTCTTTCTCAACCCTTTTGTCTTCTGTATACAGGAGGGCTACTGATTTTTTTGAGTTGATTTTGTATCCAGCCACTTGGCTGAAGGTGTTTATCAGCTGTAGCAATTCCCTGGTAGAATTTTTGGGATCACTCATGTATACTATCATATTATCTGCAAATAGTGATACTTTGACTTCTTCTTTTCCTAACTGAATCCCTTCGATCTCCTTTCCACATTGTCAGTTGCTGTGCTGGTGTAGCTGTACCAAGTGTGCAAATTCCTTAGGTGTCCTTCCTGAAAATTTACAGAGAAAAACACACTCAAGAAGGAGCAAAATGAACTGAACCTCTGCCCCATGTTTCAACATGTTAGACTTAACAGAGTATCCCGGAGGTCAGAAGCTTCATCTTCACTTCTTTTCCTTTTCCATGGCTTCTTTTCAACTAGATTGACAAGGAACAGCATGATAAAATACTTAATCTCATTGAGAGCGGGAAGAAAGAAGGAGCCAAACTGGAGTGTGGTGGTGGACGCTGGGGCAGCAAAGGCTTCTTTGTCCAGCCTACGGTCTTCTCCAATGTCACAGATGAAATGCGCATTGCCAAAGAGGAGGTAATGCTTCAGCATGATTCTACTTTGCTTGCCATGTTCTCTGTGTGTGTTAGCTGTGTGTCCCTCTAAAATCCTCAGCTCCTTTTCTAACATTCCCAGGAAGTGCTTGATTGGTGATCAAAGCTAAATAGCGAAGGATCTAAGAAGCCCACAAAAAAATTCTGACAAACACAGACCAAAGTGCACAGCATTTATAGAGGCTTTACTCACAGCCTTAAACAAATGGAACACGACCCAATTAATTTCTAAAAGCAAGAATAAATGTGCACACATTGTATTATAAATGCCAGGCATAAAACAACACATACTGCATGACTTCCGTTATACAGAAAGCATTATATAGTAAAAAATCACAGAGGTAGGGTGGACTGGCTTTAACGAGGAAGTAAAGGTGAGTTCTGGGAGGTTCAATCTAAGCAGTATCAAAAAGATGATACCCAGATAAACAACATATAATAACTAAAAGAAACTCAGTTGTGATTAAAATGGTAAATAATATACATCTGGATTATGAAGGCTTTTACTATATGCAGAGATTTGAGCACTTGTTTGATATAATGGAAGTGTTATATGATAATCTATGATAAGATACAGTGACTCAACTATACTAAATCATAATTTCCCCATTCAATGAATTTATACTCATATCGCTGATATGGCAGAGGACCTGAGAGGTTATTTTCTTTACCTCCATAATATCATCAAATAAAGAGAAAGGGGAATATTTAGCTTTGCAAGGAGATGAAATAAATATAAAGAACAGAAATAAAATTCATAAATATGGATCATCCAACATATTTAGGTTGTCTGCATCAATTCACTCCTCAACTTCATTTAAATTTCTGTTCTTATTGGCCATTTCCCTTTGATTAGAGCTATTGTTCTTGTAGACCTTTATTAACATGGGTAGGAAAGACAGTAAAGCAGACAACAATCTTCATTCAAGGGAACTTTTTTTCTGCTCCTATAATGTTCTCACTAGAATATCTTATTTGCTGCTTCAGAATAGGAGTGTGGAGTCTACATTGTGTCGTATGAGTTCATACAACTCTGAACAAACCTGCTGACATTTTTGGTACACCTGCTTCCCATTTACAATGTTCACATTGTTATGCTTCCCAGTTACAGGGTCATGAGGGAGCTTAGAACTCCAGGATCTGCCCCTAGCCTGACACAGTGATCACAAACTGCCCCATACCACTGAAATAGACTTGGAACCAGAAAACCGTTTGACACCTCTAAATTTTTGCTAAACCATTTTCACATTCCGTAGGAAAATATGCTGACATTCCAAGAAAACCCTCTTTTATTTAATTTTATAAGCATCAAAGTATAGGAGTTTAATATCTATGAGAAAATACAGTTGTTTTTTCTTACCTGTACAGTGAAATATTGAGGTGTGTGTGGAGGCTTTCCTGACTAGATTCCAGCAGAAATAAAAAACTGGCTCTTACTGTAATAATCCACTATGATAATAGCCACTGCCAGGGACCTCAGGCTTTGATTAATGTGTGATCGTTCCAGAGTTAGGTTTCTAGTGATGAGTCATTTTGTTTGGCAAGGGTGTATAGAATTGGGTGACAAGAAGGAATAACAATCTGTGGTATGTTAGGCAATATTTATGATTATGAAATTATCCAAATCCAGTAGAATGGGTTGTTATTTAAACCAATGGTATAAATAAACCAATGACGTTTAAAGAATAAACATAGTTCTCAATCATTGCCTATTTGTTACTTTTAGAACAAAAGACTGCTTCTTGGTCTAGCTGTCTTGTGCAGTAACTTGAACAATGAAGAAAACTAGGCTTAAAGTTTAAAATGTTTCCAGGGAAATCATTCAGTTAGTGATTTGATGTTCAGCTCTTTCACAAGATCCAAGATTAAATGCTGTCATAATGATTGATATCTGCTCCACAGAGAATGTCACACATCATCACAAACTTTTTGTTATTGTTCACTGTCTATGGCCACCTGTTTTTATTCTTACTGATAAATCTGAGATGAGAGACAGCACCTAAAAAACATATGCAGTGTATTTAAAATAATACAGTTAAACCATTTTTGTGTCATTCTGTGTAGATATTTGGACCAGTGCAACAGATCCTGAAGTTTAAGTCCATAGATGATGTGATCAAGAGAGCAAACAATACTACCTACGGCCTAGCAGCAGGAGTCTTCACAAAAGACCTGGACAGAGCCATAACTGTGTCTTCTGCTCTGCAGGCCGGGGTAGTGTGGTAAGTGCAGTTGATGTAGGTGGTGCCCTTCCTGTATTAGCCACATAGGCATGTGAAGTTCACCTCCTCCACAGTTGAATATCCTTTTGAAATTATCTAACCTACTAGAAAAGTAATTGTCTAAATTCTTTTAAAGGCAAATTAATTTTTTCCAACTTTTTCAAGTTAACTTGTCTTAAACACTTTATGGATATTTACTTTTTACAATATGAGTTGCTAGTGATTAGGATGTAAAGTGAATTAATTAATTAACTAAAATTTTATGCTAGAAAATGTTTGGATGCCTTATGCACACTGAAAGTTATTGTTGTCATTATTATCCATGAGTATTAGACCTAGTACCTTGCACATTCTAGACAAGTGCTCAATCCCTCAGCCCTATCTGTTGCTTTATTATATGTATATATAATGTTAGACTTGAACTAGTCCAGGTTAACCTTGAACTTGTTATACTCCTGCTCCAGGTTCAAGAGTTGTTTGTATTTCAAGAGTACGTCTGTCTCTCAGGCAATATACTGTGAAGCTTTTATATTAGATTCTTGCACTGGGTTTTTGTTTTTGTTCTTGTTTCTTAGAAGAACATAATAAATTTTGTGAAGCAATTTCCTCTCACTTTTGACCTAGTTTGTTCTTTGATTTTTGTGATTTAACTTAGAAGATTCTCAGGATAGCCTGCTCAAACTGCAGCTCTACCAGGTAGCTCCACTTCAGGACGGCCTCCTCAACAGCTCTTTCCTCGTCCAGCCTCCCTTTCCTAGTTCCCAGCGACAGCACAAGCTATCATCACTATCTCTCCTAGAACAGTGCAGGAAAACCAGGCGCAGAAAAGCATCTGAAGAAAAACAACCAGACAGTTCTTGACATTCTCGATAACTTGAAAAATCTGCTCCTCTTATCAATGTGAGAGTCATCAGTTAGTTACTATTAATTCAGAGTGGCAACATATTTCTTACAATCCTTGTTTAAGCTAACATGAAAACAATTATTAACCCAAACCTTATCTGTGGTAAACCAAGGAACTTGCTTATGTTACATAACTTATCAACCATGCAATAAATAGCAGAGGGAGAGGCAGGCCTTCCACATAACTCTAATAAGTCATCTTACAAACAATCAGACACACAAACATACACATTAAAAAATAAAATAAATACAGTTTTTTAAAAAACAGGGATATGGAACTGGAGTGTTGCCTCATCAACTAATAGAAATTTCTGCTCTTACAGAGGACCCGAACTCAGGTCCCAGCACTAAGATTGGGAAACTCACAACCACTTGTAAATGATAACTTAATGGCCTGATGCCAGATGACCTCATGTAGTTGGTTGTTTTTTTTGGGGGGGGGGTTGGTTTTTTACTCTATAGGCGCCTACACACACATGGTATATGTACATATATGCAGAAACACCCACATTCACATTAAAATAATAAGGATATTCAACAAATAAAATCTATACCAACATTCTATAATCTGAAGATTTCAAAACTGACACACTCATGGTCTCCAGAACTTCAGTTAAAGGATACGCAACCTGTATCATTTGAGAGCTTAGATACATGTCATCAGGGGCTGTGGAAATGGCTCAGCTAAGAAGTGCTTGGTGAGAAATCACAAAAACCTGGGTTCATATTCCCGCAGCTATGTGAAAATCTGGAAGCATTGGTGTATGGCTGTAAACCCATTGTTGGACAGACAGTGGAAAGAGTTTCCCAGACATTTGCTGGCGAGCCTATCCAGCTGAATGGGCAAACTCCATTCTCAATGGGAGACTGTGCCTAAGAAAATGAGATTGAGGGAGAGTAAGTCTTTTCCAGGACAGAGCCACCTGGTAGGTTATTTAAATAATAACAGACACATACACACATATGACAATACCAAATAGATCCATGGGATATATTTATTTGGAAGGAGGAATGGAAATTATACAAATGCAGTACTCATGTATAAAAACCAAAGAGTTAAAAATAATTTTAAATTAATAATTCAAAAAATAAAATATTCACTATACAAATGAAATAAAATTAATTAACAAAAAATTAAGACTGCAATTATAGAAAATGTCCAGTGTTTCCCCCTGGCTTCCAAGTACACACAAATCCACAGAAATATGCATTATTGTGTATAGTAAACAAGATAAATATATAAATGAGTTAACAAATAAATAGTGTAACATGATTTTGAGCATAGAGGATGTTAGTTAAACATCCCAATATGTCTTAGGATTGGCTCTGGGCATAGTTGTTGTATAGAGCAGTTTTTAAATGTTCATTTAATGTTATTATATAGTTAGCATTGAGCACCATAGTTCAAAGTCTGTTGTGTCTTGTTTTGATTATTTATGTTTTTCTGATACTTAATGAAATTTTTATCACAGAGTTAATATGACTATTGATTAATATAATTTCTTCTAGAACAGCATACTATTAAATTAGATTTACTATACCACAAGTGTTCACCTGCTGAAGGCTTGCTTTGTGTTGTCTGTATCATCACACTGAGTTCAACAGCCTTATAAAATACCATTTTCTCTAATGTTAAAATAACTGTTTACAGCCTACAAAACTGTACTGTAGTCACCATTGCCCTCTTGCTCAATCCTCTTTGAGCTTCTCTTTAATTCTATGCACATTTTTATAATGTATTCTCTATAGAAATATTTATTATTTTTATAAACTGATTGAAATTCCTAATTATTTTCAATTCCTGCCAACACTTTTGTATAAGGAAAGAGATGAACTGGGTATTATGACACTCACTGCAACTGCTAAAGAACAATGATTTGGGCCTGGTACGTACATAAGCATTACAAATCTGCCTACTGAATAACAGCAGACAAACCCAGTCTCCAGCCAAAGAAACACCTCTTTTGATGACACGCTAGATCTTTGCTCTGCTGTAGTTCAGACAAATCTTGCTTTCCGACTATTCACACTTACCATGGTTCCATCTATTTCTAGAAAAATATGTGTTTACTTTCTGCATTCTAAACTACAATACTGCTTTTTTCTTTTTATCCCAAATGAGTATATTATACTGAATAATGGAGTTTTTAAAGAGATCTCTGATTCTCTTCAGTCTCGGTTTGGGAATTATGAGATAAGTAAAGTACTAACTATAATGTCCTTCTCATCTTTGTTTAAGGGTAAATTGCTACATGATCTTGTCAGCCCAGTGCCCCTTTGGTGGATTCAAGATGTCTGGAAATGGACGAGAGCTGTAAGTTAAAGTTTGTATTACTAACATTGTTACGAGGAGGATTATAACTCCTAGAAGACTGGTCCTTTTCCAACACCTTAAGCAAAGTATACCTGTGTTCTTCACTGAAGTTTTCTTACTACAGAATAACATTTTAAATTTTGGAAGTCATCCCAAAGTGCAGAAAACCAATAATGGAGGGAGTATACTTAAAGCACCATGTTACAAACTCAACCTTGACAGCTGAATTGTTGCCTGCTTTCAGGATTGCCTATGGTATAAAGGACTAGAACCCACTTGGGAAGCTTTCACAGAAAGGGAAAGGATAAACTGATAATCCATAGATTTCTTTAAATAAGCATGGAAACACTCTAGGCATTTGAATATAGTACTTAAATGAATTAAAGTTGCCTTAACCCAAACTAATATGCTTCTAGTGAAGTCTACCTAAAAATTGGCACATAACATCTCCAGACAACTACTGAAGTGACTATCTCTAATGACCCCCCCCCCAAGAATGTTATAGTGCATTATTTTTTTATCTTAGTATTTAGGATACAGAGGCAGGCAGATCTTTGTGATTTCAAACACAGCAGACCCTAAGTAGTGAATTCAGGTCATCCAGGATTATATAGTGAGATATGGGCTCTTTAGAATAACACAGTGAAACCCGAGAGAGAGAGAGAGAGAGAGAGAGAGAGAGAGAGAGAGAGAGAGAGAGAGAGAGAGAGAGAGAGAGAGAGAGAGAAACAGAATCAAACCTGATGGGAACAATGACCCCCAAATTAGGCATATACAGTTCCCAAGGTGTTCAGTGGAGCCCAAGTCTTGAGGTCTGAATCCGTGATTAGTGCTGGCTCTAGAACAGGTTAAATGGCCAAAGTCTAGCTCTTTGTAATCCTAGTCACTTCATATTTGTTTACTTAATTCACTTGGGAATGTTCCAAATTTAGGTACTCTATGTAATTCACAGGCTACTTCTTTTTTCAGTCAATTTTAGAGAATAAGAAAAGAAATGGAACTAGGAGGTATTCTTAAACATTGTGTTTAAAACAAGAACTAGAATGAATTTTTATTTTGCTTGATTAAATTTGTCAGTTTCAGCAATTTTTCTGAGACTTTGTGAAAGTTAATTTCTGGACACAGAGGAAAGCAGACATGTCCTGCTACTAAAACCTCACATGTTACAAGGTCTGTGATGAGAAGCCAGAGCACCATGCAGAAGTTTAGTGGAAATACGGTAACAGACCACATCCAGGGCTCCTGCCTGAGAATCAGCATGTGAGGAAAGCCGGGTTGATTTGATGCAGTGGAAATTCAGAAGCACAGAACTAATAAGGTGTAGACTTCCTGAGCTAATGAGAAGTGTAAGCAGGTGCTCCTTTATTCTGGCTTGCAACCTGTACATGTGCAGGATTCCTAAGAGTGTCAGCTTCAGTGTGACCACAATTGTGCATGCTTCTCCAGTGAGTGACAAATGCACTTGCAGCTCTAAAACACAGTAGAAAGCAACCTGCTCAATGATTGTGGCTTAATTTACCTACCTCTTTGAGATGAAACACTAAATACTGTCTCTTAATCGAATTTAAAGAGATGGTTTTTAGCTCTTTAATTACTGTGAAAAGCATTTTCACTGAAGCATTCAAGAAGTATTTTCAACTTTAATTACCCACAAAATAATCAGTATACGGAGATTCTGTTTCTAGGGAGAATAAGACATCTTCTACATACAGAAGAGGAGGGCATCCGAGGTAGCACTGGTAAAGAAGCCCCAAAATCCTGTTCCTCAGCAAACCTGTGTGTGCATAGGTGTTAGGATATTGAGAATAGTCTTAGGCGTATGTAATTTTATCTTCTCACCAAAACAATGCAGATTGTAACTGAGCGCAACACACAGTAGTTAAATCATCCACCAGGTAGAAAGAAAGCATAATTTCCAAAGTTGGTGTGGGACAAAACGCTGATTAAAAGTCACTGTTGGGACAGGAGTATGCCAAGGAGGACCTCTGGGGGGCGGGGGTCAATGTAGCGATGTATCAGAGCAGATATTAAGACTCACGATCCTCCGCTCAATGTCCATCCCATTTGTTCATTCAAACAAGTATTGATCATACCA
>CM053762.1:34754161-34800376 GCA_028658305.1 Pachyuromys duprasi
AAAGTCCAAGTGGATCAAAGACCTCAACATAAAACCAGACACACTAAACCTTCTAGAAGAAAAAGTGGGAAAGACCCTAGAACTCATTGGCACAGGAGACTTCTTCCTGAATAGAACACCAACAGCACAGGCTCTAAAATTTTTTTAAATAAAAACAAACAAACAAAAAAAGAATTACAGAGGATGGATTCATTTTCCTAAAACCAAAACCAATTCCTATATTTTCAGTTGATGGATTTGAGCCATGGGTAAGTACGTTGGCAGGCTGTGGTGTGAGCGCTGAGGCAATGCACCCCACCAGAACACTTCCCATATATCACAGAGATAGCTGTGCACAGGGCAAGACAAAAGCCAGAAGCATGTTCCAATATTTGAAAATTAACTCTTCCTTGTATAAATAAGATATTATAGGATTAAACAAAGCCTTTCTGCTTTGTACTGGCTTCTTCTAAGTGTCTGGACTTTGTGTGTCACTCACTGTGCGAAAACCATACCAGCAATCATTCTTAATACAGTGAAAAGTTACAGATTTCCTTATTAATTCATGTGTGGGCAATTTTATGAAGAATTTAGCTTTGCTGATGTAAATATGACTTCATTGTCCACCATGTTTATACAAGAAAGAGATTTTCATCTTCCCACATACCAAGCATGGCAAAAAATTGAAATTTACTGTCGAGATAGGTAAAATGTCAGACCGTAAATACAGGTTTTTAAATGTTTAGTCCTGCAAAAAAATTTTTTCTCTTCTTTTCTGTTTCTTTTTTTACCCTTTGATTTTTTTTAGAAGACGTATGCTTCTGGAACTATTTTTGAAATAGCCAGATAAAAATATGTGAATGTTGGTAACTTTATTATTTGTTAAAATGGAACAGACATAAGGCAAGAATCTTAGCTCTTTCTTCCTGTAACTCAGGAAAAAGTGTAATAACTTCAAAGCCCCTTCTCGTAGGCAATATGAGTCTCCTCTCCATATTCTCTGCCTGTTTTATCACTCCTTTTACTGTCTGAAGTCCAGCTAGCCTAGTTTTCAATGAGTTGATTGTTTCATTGTTGGAATTCACCCACCCCAAAGCAGTTCTCAATCAAGACTGAGCCAGTTCTTCAATTCTGCTATACACCAGAGGGGGAAAAAATGGTCCTTAACCACAGCCATGTAAAACAATCCCAATCACAGGAAACCAGATTTCTCACCCACATAGTGTCTACACCAAGGCAAGAGCAGAGCTCCTATGCCCACTGTTCTTTAGTGTGTTTAAATGTTTCCTGAGAACGTATCACATGAGTCGGCTTTTCGCCAAGAGCTGACATGTCCCTATGAATGAGTTCATGGTAGGGTTAGAATTTTTGATTGGCTTTTCTTTGAAAAGTTATTTACTCAAAGATTCATCAGCCCTAAGAAAACATTGAAAGGCACAGGACTGACAAAGCTAGTAAGTAACTTGCTAACTTATTTTTAAGTAATGTCAAACTTGTAAAGGAGAGGCCAGAGCAGTGAAAATAACTCTCCTATGCCATTTACTTTCTAATTTTAGGTGTTTTCTAGTCTTGATTCTGTCATTACCATTCTCCATACAAAGACCGTTTTCTCTTTTGGAACATCATACAGATATCAGAAATTCAACTTAAATTGCTACTCCTGTCCTGGAAATATACTTGTCCTTTCACAAAATCACAATGGAATGATTTTATGCTGAAAAAAAAATAACAGAGTACTACTATCTAGTACCTAGGCCTTCAACAATATTGCATAATTGTCCCATCAAAACCTTTATGAAGGTTGCATGGTAGAAATTGATGGAGATTACATAGTGCATTTATCTACCATTGCTTGCTTTGTTTTGTTCTTCATTCTCGATGAGAATACAACTTTAAAGCATACTTAATTCAGTCAGATCATTAATACTCTCTTAAACTCAGAAGTTAATAACAGAGAAAGGCAAAGGAGATCAACGGTTTGAAGCAGAAAGGTTTGTAAATTAAATGTTTGCTTATTTGTTGTAATCCAGACAAGGATATTTACATTAACATGAGAAACTTGTGTTTTTCTTCTTGGACTATTGTAGAGAAATCTATAGGCCTTAGAAGACATCAGTTTCTGCACTTTGTATGTTCATAATAGAAGTCTCATTTATTTCATTCTTTACCTTACTATTTGAACTCTGTCTTTAGTCACAGGAAACTAATAATTAAAAAAAACAGCTCTCACCTCAAATCAACAAAATGTATGATATATTCTGGGTTGGATATGAATGACCATTACATAGGAACATAGATAAGTTTCCCCACATAAAGATTTTAATGAGATAGCAATTCCCTGAGTTTTTTTTTGATTACAGTAACAGAACACAGGCAGGCATATAATATCATACTTTTCAAACACATTGATGAGTATGTAGAGGAATTTTAATCTAGCAACATGCTCTGGAAAGAGACCACATCTAAAAACCTAGGTCTATGTGACCCTGACAGAAGGCAGACACACCTGGATTACAGTATGACCAGACTGGAATACAAACATACCCTTGGCATACACTTTTAATTTCAAACAATGAAAGTAAGTTTCATTGCGGGGCCGATAAAATGACAAATCAGAGAAAGGTTTGACAGAATGCATCAGAGATAGGATATGCCCAGCTCTCATGAGAACAGAAAGTAGAGAGAGGCTACTTAAGAGAGCAGCACAGTGAGAGAAGGAGCAGGTTATTAGCAGCAGTAGTAGCAATATAGGGTAATAGTAGGGTCGTAGTGTGTGTGACAGTTTTACCAGGTCAATTTTACAGAGTCAGGTTGCAGAAAGAACAAGCCAGAGAATGACAAGGAGCCAGAAGATTAGTTAGTTTGAGGCCAAGGAGAACAATTCAGACAGAAGCAAAGAGAGAACCCAGAATGACCCAGTCAACTCGGAGAAGCGGTTTGGGACAGACTGCTGAGTTGATCCAGCCAGCCAGAGTTCAGAAAGAGCTGGAAAGGGTAAGTTTATACAGCAGTAAGTCTCCAGGCTGAAATATTCTAGGCCTGGGTTAACAAAGGGAGGCTGGAAGCTGAGGCCTTCAAGGTTCAAGGTAGTAGTGTATGTCACAGTTTTACCAAGACAATTTTACAGAGACAGGTTAATTACAGAAGATTAGATTGTACACAGGTGGAAGTTTCTGGTTTCTTTGAAGACTGAGTTCTGCCATGGGATGTTTGGATGCAAGCTGGGCATGTGATGTTTTGCCCAGGTTGGCTTGTGAAAAGGCACATAAAGTTTTTCTGTGAGCTCTTACATGTAAGGGGTGGGACTTTAGCCAGCTAAGAACATCCGTAGAAGTTATATAGAGGAGAGGAGATATATAAAGGCCCACTCACAGTGAGACAACACATTTTGAATCTGACATCACTGCACTGATCTTCACGCTTCGACACTTGACTTCACAGAAAGAATCATTCTAGAGAACTTCTTGGGGCAATCCAACTGAGTCTTGCAGCTTTTGCTGACTTTGTATTGCTGCTTGGTGTTGGCCTTTGGACTGAACTGCTGTTATCATGACGACTGAGTTTGGTAATCCCCTAAAGACCCTAATCAGCAGGAAGTAGATAAAAGAGGTCTACAGCCCTTTTCCCTACTATTCTCCTACTTATGGACAGGGGTTTTGGAAGGAAGTAAAGTATAAATCTGAATAAAATAGGTTTGGTGAAAAAAATCTAAGCCTACATGGAGGCTAGAAGCTTCTGGGACTAGGGCTAGGGATAGATAGAACTGAGATAGAAATGCTCTGGGCTTAGCCCAAGCCATGTATTCACACAGCTTGGGTACATCTCTTATCTCACCCCTTTATTTGAGGAAATAAATACAACATTTACATCTGGAGCTCAATTTTTACATGGGTCCATCATGTAGGTATGTGGTAGAATGTGGAGAGGGGACTCAACTACAGGCCTCAGATGCTATCTGATGTACTTCTTAGCTCTTTGATTAGTGGACACTAGAGGTCTGTTCTTACATTCCAAAAGACTTATCCAGTGGTTTCAGAGATTTCAGGTCATGTTCAGAAAAGGGCAAAACTGGCTGTTAAGATGTTCTCAGATAGCTTGTCTATGATCTTGCAGCATTCCAGTCTCTCAGTATCTGATCAGTCATTCTATTCTAATCAGTCATTCAATCTTTCTTGTCATGGATTTCTTTCCTAGGAATTTTCCAAATCATGGATTTTCTGGTGACATGAGGGAAGACTACTTAAAATCAAATGGATAGAAGTCCCTTAGATATAAAGAAATTTCATTATCCTTTCTTATGGAGTCATACAAAAAAGATCCTGAACTTTTGAGTCAAACTACTGCTGAATTGTGGTTTTAACTCTCACAATGGCATTTATTTTAATGAATGATTTATCTTTTTCATATAGTCATTATCCAACAGAAGAGGGCAGCTGTTGATAATCTGGAGGATTTTAAGACCCAACTACATGGTTTAAGTGCACTCTTCTGAACAAAATGAATGTGGAACTGGGAAACATTTCTCCATATTTCTAAGCTACTATTTATGTTTTATTAAAAGAGATTAATGATAACTACATACTTATATTATTCTAGTAAATTAAATAGCATTTTCTTAGCAAGATCCCCAGGTTATAAGTGTTTAATGATATATCGTGCATATGCTGATGTACTTAATAAAATCTAGACCTAACTGAAGTGGAAATTTCTGGTTTCTTTGAAGACTCAGTTTTGTCAGGTGACGTTATGCTGCAAGCTGGCCTGTGAGAGGGCATGTGATATTTTGCTGTGGGCAATCTTGTGCCAGGGGTGTGACTTTGGCCAGCTGAGAACATCTGTGGGTGGACTTTGAGGAAAGGAAATAAATAGATGCCCCGTCACAGTAAGGGGTTGCTTTTGGATGCAGGTCCCAGTGCTGATCTTCGTGCTTTGACACTTGACTTCAAAGAAAGAAATGTTCCAGAGAACTTCTTGGGGTAATCCAACTGAGTATTGCTGCTTTTACTGACTTGTCCCATCTCCTGAATCATGTTGCTGCTTAGTGTTGGCCTTTGGACTGGACCGCTGGCATCCTGACAACTGAGTTTGGTAATACTCTAAAGACCCAAGGATCCTATTCATCAGAGAGTAGATAAAAGCTGTGTACAACCTTTTATTCCTACTAATATCCTATCTAAGATGGGGAGGAGTTGTTGGAAGGGAGGTAAAGGTGTTTAAGAACCTTAAATAAAAGTGGGTTTCATGAAAAATCTAAGCCTACACCTAGTAGTTACACAACAAAAGCAATAGTTACTAATAGATGCCATGTCTTCCTCTTGAACTTGGCATTGTACCTTTTTTCTTGTTCATTTTTTTCAGCCTTTCTTTAAATTGTTACTCAAATTCAATTAAATCTCACTACAACTGTGTTTTATTTGCCAGTCCTTTTCAATCTATTTTCTTTTCAATTATTGTCTTCAGTTAAAAGGTAAGATTAACTATCAAAGAAAGAACTGGCCAGAGAAGAATGTGATCCCGAAAGTTGACTAAGCACACTGTGTTCTAATTAATGGAATTTCACTGCCTTTCACCATAGTCATGGAGACTAATCTTTCAGCTAATAGAGACAAGAGGAGGGGAAATGAAGAGTAGAGGAGGCCCGTTTCAAATGCAGCTACAGCCACAGAGATGCTGGTCACCTGTTGTCTAATGTAGAACTCATCCTAGTCATTTCAGTGGGGAGAATTAGAGGATTGAAAGAGAGACGGCTTAGCATTTCTGCCCGCTGTGAAGTCACCACTCACTCATGGAACCCCACATGTGACACCTGAAAAGGAGTCTCATGTTCTTCTAGCATAGTAACTAGTAGCTTTCTTTTGCAGAATTATGAATAAATCAAGCAACATGTAAGACATTACCAAGTGATGAGGAGCAGAGTTTGATACGATTCCTATTAGTTCTGTACTACTCTTTTTGTCTTATGGAACACTGTACATATATCACAATAATTGATTCAATATGAAGCATCCACATTTTATTAGTTTGTATTTTGTTTTTATATTTTATTCATTTGTCTAAGAAAAGAAAGGATTCTATAATGCCCATACTTTTGTTTTACTTCTGTGTATTCATGAGTTACTATTCATTGATTTGAGTCTGGAAAAGAAAAGCTTAAACATAAATATTAGTCCTTACATAGTGCAATTAGTTCCCAATGTTTCCAAAGCACTCCTGATAATTCAGTGACAAAAGTTAAAGGCAGCATTCAATTTATTACATGGTTAGTAGAGAGTCAAAATGGAGAAAATACTGAGCATTGTAGTGAAATCTTGTGTGTGAAGTTCTTATCCCATGTGGTCTGGATAGCAAGTAACATTCAGTGATTATTTGCTTGGCACAATAATAAAAGAGCCTCCATGTGCAAAGCATTTCTTAGTCTATTAGAGAAGAACATAACTGTGTTCTAAACCCTTTAATCATAAACCAGAATACACAAAGTATCTTGTGCTTGATAGTAAAACAATTTGCAATTGTTCTAATGGAAGAAAATGAGTTGTGTTGTTGATGATGATTCTATGGAATATGAATCGTAACTGGCATTGTATGCTGAGTACAACACAGGCATGTACAGATAAGGCAGGAAGCTAGCTCTACCCTGGAATGAGAAATAAAATTAGAAAGGTGCATTTTATATGTGTGATAAACGCCCTACACTTCTGGCATTTAATGCTACATGGGCAGTTTGGGAAGACCAAAGAAAAACAAGGCCAAGCCATGAAGCTTAAAAACTGAGGGGGGAAAAAGTGTACCTTAATATTAATGGTAATGTGTTGAATTTAAATTTTATTATACTATCGCTCTTAACTAATTGTAGATTCACATGTATTTATCTTAAACAACAGAGTGGCAGCCACTTCACTTATACCTAGTACACTCAAGTATAATAACTTGCTAAACTCTGGAAGAATTTCATAAGTGTGACCTGGAAGTCCTCACAACCCAGGAGCAGAACAGCCCCAGTACCAAACAAGTCCCTGATCTTTGCTTTCAAGAACTCATTCTGTTCCTCATTCTTACCTCTGGAAGGTGGCAGCAAGAGCAATCTTGTTTTGCATTAAAGTTTCCTGAAAAGCCATTGGGGTTTTTCAGGTCACAGGCATATAATTTTTTTCTCTTCTTGTGTTGAGGTCTGAATTCTCAAGCAGATCTGCTTTATTTATCTTAATGATTTCTACTGGTACATATCTAAACAAGCACTGGTCACCATGGCAGATGACTTTGAGAAGCATGGGAAAATGCTTTCTGCTTCCTCTAGGTCCTTTCCATAAAGGACCATGTGGGATAATAATCATCTCTCTTGTCATAGAACTAAAGAACCAAAGAGTCCCTATGTCTCTCCCACTGCTCAGGTGCCCATGCATTTCAAAGGCCAAAAAATAAAATGGCTACGATGATGATTCTATGACTTTCTAAAATTCTTGGACTCCTCTCTGATGATTTGCTAAAGTGAAAATATTTTATTTTGCTGCATCTCCTTCTACAAATAGAATGCTTTTTTTAGACAAAAAATTAAAGAAAAAATATAGAAAATTAGAACATCCTTAGCGTTAATAATTATTTTATACTAAAATCAATGAAGATTTTGAGCAAATAAGAAATCAGGCACAAGACATTTGCAAACACGTACTAAAGGGTGAATAAGAAATGAAATCATATAGTGGCAGCACTTTTCTACCATTCACTTAATAAATTAAGGCCTTTTATAAAATAATTGTTTGCAACCATTTTAGTTAGAAGTCATCTGTGTGACTTCTGGCATTTCTAGGAGACACTATCTCCCAGCAAACTTTCTTTTTCTTTGGCATTTACACTCTTTCCTCCCCCTCTTCTGAAATGATCCATGAGCCTTAGGTATGAGAATTCTTTTGTAGATGAATCAGTTACAACTGGGCTCCACAACTCTGCATTTGGATCCATTGTGATTCAGTAGCAATTTCCACCTGTTGCAAAGAGATGTTTCCTTGATGATGGTTGAGGAGTACTCTTACCTGTGGGTATAAGCATAAGCATTTAGAATGCAGTTAAGGACTGTGCTAGTTTATTGGTTGTTAATTATCTTCCAGGATCCATGACTTCACTAGCCCTGTATAGATATCTAGGTTTCTACTACCAGGTATTGCTCTCATTGCTCAAGCCTCAAGTCTAATTAAAGGGCTGTTGATTACTGCCAAGGTGTACACATCACTACTGCATGCTTAAGACTGTGGTGCCATGCTGAGATGTCTAAGAGATGTAGTGGCTTATCCAAGTTGACACAAGAATAGAGCAAATGTTACGTTGAAACCTAATCGTATCACCGCAGTTAGACAGTATTGTTAGACAGTATTCTCTCATCTCTCACTGTAAAAGAAAAGTCAGAGCATGTGACCATGTCTAGAAAAGAACAGTTCACATCAAGCAATAGGAAATAAGGAGACTGTAGGAAAGGAGAACATGGCATTGCTCAGAGGCAGATGGAAGGTTAGAATTTGAAGGAGGGTTCATCGGAAAGTAACAACTAATTGCCCTCTCCCAGGCTGGTCTGAAGGGTTTGTCCCTCATTTCCAAAGAGATGGTCAACTTTCATGTACTCTACTTACATTCATGCTTTGACCTCCTAATGCCTGGTTCCTTTCCATGTTCAATACTAAACAGAGTATGGTACAGAATAAGAAAAGATAGCACAGAAATGAAAGGTGTAAGATAGAGAGAACAGTGTATTGTGCTATTCTCCTTTTGTGCTTGAACCTAATCCCAGTTACCTTTGCATTAATGGATGGACAAAGGCATCAAAACCACACATTTATAGTGAAGGAATATAATACCACATGGATTTCTGAGCCACATGAACAAATATTGGAGGTTAAAACAAAATATTATTTTTGAGCAAAGTGTGTTTCGTTAATCAGGATTTACAATTCTGAACAGCCTAGAGCTAAAAGTAGCAGCCAGTCAGAGGAGAGAACATTTAGCTGAGAGGCAAGTCTCAACCTGACCCAGCAGAAAGGACTGAAGACAGATAACAATGTTTATTTACAACTTGCCTGTGGAAAGACACATGTTTCAAACAACAGAAAGAAAAACAAGAGGCTATACTGATTTGTCACTGGAAGGTACTATTAGCTTGCAGAAATTGCTGACCTTTGAGTAAGGCAATAGGTAAAAAGTGACTGGGGAAGGATGGTAAGGCATAGAAGGTCATTCTCTGCAGTAAGACATTGTCACCTTTTCTTTTACTTTAGATATTTTGAGTCTTATGTGATAGGGAACAAAATACAAGATGTGATTTTTTTTCCCCACAGCTTGACAATGAATTTATTTATTTTTTAACTACTCCAATGGGCCATGCTCTAATCAATTAGGTCTTTTAGAAGCAACACAATGTAAGCAGCTGTGACATAGTGGCACCCAGCAGCCACCAGATGCACTGAAATCACATTTATAAGTCACTCATTTCAATTAAATTTTTAGAGCATTTTGACTGTGACAGGCTGTCATATAAGTGAGAAGTTAGAATAAACTGACCCCGCCCACTAGAAATTAACAAAGAAGCCATCTATATAAGCTTAAGTTTATGAATGAGAATAGAGCTCAAATACATTCAGTCCGGTGCTATCATTGCACAATTATAGAGGCTCTTGGAGGTCAGGTAGATTGCTTGTTGTTATTTCAGGAGTAACCACACTGTACCATCTATATTGTACTACATATATCAATAACTGAGAGTTGATTTCAAGTGTGGCAGAGGATGTGTTCACATTCTGTGCCAGAGAAATGGCAATTTCTATAAGGGACTTGAACATTGCGCTACTATATTATCTACGGGGTAAAACTATAAAATGAGACCCATCTGAGAGCTTATGAAAATTTTTTCTACTAATTTCATTCACAGAAACTAAAATGTTCCTTATACTCATAAAATTTAATATAATAATTAGATGTCAAGTGTCATTTTCTTTTACATAATGCCTCACCTTTCTTCAAGGGAATGACTATCAAGTAAAGACAGATACAATCAGCTAAACTGAGCATAAGACTGACTTTTTCTTCCTTTTTTTTTTCTCTTTCCCTGACAGGACCTTTAGCTCATCTGAGTTGACTGAGCCTATTTCTCATTCTTTAGGTCAAGTCTGATGTGAAGACAACCTTGGTGAAGGGTTGAGGAAGTTCCCAGTTGTGTGCAGTTGTGAAAGTTCCCAGAAGGCTGGTACTATTGTGATCTGGCTTTGTGTACTTTGAATTCTGCTGAGGGTAGTTTCCTATATTCTTCAGACATTGCCAATGTTGGGCTTCATGCTGCTCAATTTTAAATGTTACCTCAACGTTCCTTAGACTTACCTAGAAAGAATCTTAATTAGGAGTTATCCATATGAGATTGGCCTGTGAACATGCCCATGAGAGATTTTTCTTAATTGGGTTCATTCAGATGAAAGAGTCAGCCTATAGGTGGGAAGTACCACTTCCTAGACTGGACCCTGGAAGCTTTATGAGTAGAGAAATCCAACTGAGCAGAAACAAGCAACCATCATGGGTGTATTCATTTCTGTTCTTGAGTGTGAATATGGTTGACCAGCTGTCCCAAAGCTCCTTCCTCTGGGACTTTGCTGCAGTGATGGACTGTAACTTATAATTGGAAGCCAGAAAAACCCTATGCTTTTAGTCAGGCTATTTGTCACATAAATAAAAGAGAAAGTAGGACAGTGTTTGTTTACTATTCTATGCATTCAAGAAAATAAAAATTATTATGTCAGGAATTTATTCTATCAAGAGAATAAAACAAATACAAGTAAATATTCTTTGAAGTATTCTATTATCTGAAAGGGGTGTCCTCCATGATAGGCACTTGGAGAGAGAAAGAGGAGAAACAATTGATTTTTACAAACCCAGGAAAGGTTCATTGCCTATACAATCTTCTTTAGGGTCTGAAGATATCTAATAATCTTTAAAACCCTGCTTCCACCACACAAAAAAATGCACCCTCAAAGCCAGATTATCTTTCCAAAATATTATAATATATAAGTTAATATTTTGACAATATTTTAATCCATGTCATCACCACAGCAACCATATCTTCCAAGATATAGACATAAATGGCAAAGATATTTAAAACTCCTTTATTGATTCCAATTGGGTTTTCTGGGTCATTGTTTCTGATTGTGGGTACACAGTTTCTTTGGAAGTCCAACTAAAATTAACCCAAGATGTATTTGTTTCTATCATCCCAATGTCACACATGGCGTTTATATCAAAATAACAAGATTTATTAATCTTCCAAAGCAGTTTTAGAAACACTTAAGTATATAGCAATATAAATTTGGAATAGTTACTAAAAGATATTCTTAGATTATCAAAGTACAAAAGCAGTATATGTAATAATATATAAATGACATGCCACTCAACAGGTCTGATAAAAAGAGGCTAAGAATAGAGTGGGAAAGAGACAGAAAGACAGTGGGAAAGCATAAGGGAGGAGAAACAGGGAATGGGTGGAGCAGCCCAGGAAAGAAAGTCAGAGAGAGGGGGAAAAAGAGAAGCCAAAGGAGAGAAAGAGAGAGCAAGAGAGAGAGGATGGGGGGGGTGGTATATCATGCACACTTGGAGCAGGTGATGTAATAGGATGCAGGTGGCAACATAGGACATTGTCAGGACCCTAAAGGCCCCTGAGGGCAGGACAGTTGAATTGCCTGCATACCAATATAACATTCTTCCCTTTTGGTTTAATTAAAAATGAGAAAATAGGAAGGGGTTGAGAGAGGGAATAAAAAAGCAAGAGCACAAAAATGTCCAGATTTCATGGTGAGGAAGAGGGGAAGCCCCTGTCCTGGAAATTTCAGGGTAGAGGGTGGGGTTTGCCAGCCATGCCCAGCAGCAGGTAGGGACCTAACATCCCAACCTTTTGTTGAAAAAAAAAATAGATGGATAATAGGCAAAGATATCAATCATTCTTTGGCTGCTTTTGGCTGCCCTGGGGGCATTGATTTGAGGATCAAAAGGCTGGAATGCTGGCCAAGTCTCAGGAGCAAACTGTTTTGTTTTCTTTTGGGATCTGTGAGACCATCTGTGGCTAGGTAGGAAAATGCAGATCCAGCTTGATACATGCAATCTTTGAGGTTAGACAGGGGCACCTGCAAGGTAGTTGCTTTGGCCTTGTCTTGGATGTAGGAACACCTGGGCCTAACAGAATACTGGCAATTTTAAGGGCAGAAGACAAAGTTAAGTAGGTTGGGGAGAAATTTGGAGGTATATATTTGAGACTTTTAGGCCTGTGGACTTTCAGGCTCATGGTCTTGGTAGATGGGTGGGGAGGGGTGTACCAAAACCAGGGAATGGGGGAGAAATCCCATCATCTGAAATAGGTGATAGGTAGAAAACTTAGACTGTTGATTGGTAGTATTTATCTGGAGTTTATTTGACCTGAGAAGTGGATTTGGGTGGATTGCCTGTAGCTGACAAGAATCCTATTTAATTTTACAATGGGAGACAAACGTCAGACATGTTAACGGTTTAGACTTGTTAGCATTATCATTGTAGTTTGTAGTCAAATACATATTGTAGAAAAAGGCAGGAGACATACATTTTTGTGTCTTAACATAGCAGAGGCTTGGAAATAACTCTGGGTTAAAAACATGGACACTCATACTCTTAAGGAAGGCAGAAGACTTCTGATAAGTCAAGGAGGCAAAAGTTCATATGAGCTTGACTTTTAGTATGATGACATACAATGGAAGCAAGGCTGATCCGCTCTAACCAGAAGAATGCATATATATGCATATGCAAATATATATATATATATATATATTTAACACAATGAGGAACAACTTTAAGTCTATACTTAAAAGACAAACCAAAAGAAATTTAAAATCTTGAGCTTGGAACTATGATAGCAGATTATATAGTGGAATGTTTTTATTTACTCAGAGTTAGATTAATAAATTCCAGCAATTAATGCCAGAGCTCTGAACAGTCTTACTACAACCGCAGCATATCTGAAGCATTTTTATCTATTTATTTATTTTGGATATCTTAAATCATCTTTTAGGCCCTCCAACCTTCCTACCTTGCATTTACCAACCTTCAAACACATTTTTAGATCATCCAACCTTCCTAACCTTCATTTATCAAACTTCAAACACTCTTTTAGACCCTCCAACCTTAGTAACCTGTATTTACCAACCTTAGAACACCTTCTTAGACCCTCAAATACTCTCCTAGAAGCTTTCCTTCATAACTTTAACAAACTTTGAAACATCTTTCAGACCCTCAAACATTTTCTTGGAACTTTATAACTTAAATTTCTGTGCCAATGTAATGATATATAAATTACATGCCACACAACAGGTCTGATACAAAGAGGTTTATTTAAGAGCAGAGTGGAAAAGAGACCGAAAGACAGTGGGAGAGCATAGGAAAAGAGAAAGAGGGAATGGGTGGAGCACCCCAGGAAAGAAAGTCAGATAGAGAGAGAAGTCAAGGAGAGTGAGAGCGAGAGAGCAGGAGAAAGAGAAGGGGGGATCAGGCAGGTTATATCCTGTGCACCTAGTGCATGTGATGACATAGAACATTGTCAGGACCCTAAAGGCCCCTGAGGGCAGGACAGTTGAATTGCATGCACACCATAACACCACATATACATGGAAAAGACAAACACAGGGAGAGACACTTTCAAAGGTCCCTATTCTTCAGGAGAAAAAAAAAAGGATATTGTTTTGGTGATCTTTTCATGCACTGTGTATTAATCAAATGCTGATTTGTTCCAGCAGAGAGCTGAGTGCAGACAGTGCTTGATATTGTTGAGTACCACCTATCTCGATGTTTTTCAAACATTCACTTCCCTCACCTTCCAATTGGTTTAATAGATGAATGACCCATAACAAAGCCTGCAGAGGAAGGCAGGACTTCCAGAGATATAGGAGCTCTGGGAAAGAATCGGGAAAAGGAGTTTCCAGACACAGCATAAGAAACAGGGTTCTGGTACTAAGGAACAGTAACAAGCCACGTGGCAGAACATGGATTAATATAAATTGAGTAATTTAAGTTAAGAGCTAGCTGGGGAACAAGCCGAAGTTAAGGCCAACTTTAATAATAAATATAAAAGGTCTCCATGTCGTACTTAGGAGCTGACAGTCTGAAGAAAGTCCCTCTTGAGGATATTAGAAACCAACTTTACCAGAAATTGTGTGAAAGATGAAGAGCAGATGTTACTCTGAGCACTGTTCCTTACACAAAACTATGGCAATTCCATTAATGCCTTCCCAGAAAAAAATGACTTATGTTTATTAATAGTAATGGCTCTAGGCTGGGTGTGTGTGCAGTGAACAAAATCTCTAAAACTGTGAAGTTTCATCATTTTAACGTCACGAGCCTAATAATTATAAATATCATTCAAGAGTTCTAGGTGATCCCTAGAACTTCTTAAAATAAAATATTCATAGTATAGTTCTAGCAAAAAAATGTTTAAACTCTCTATACATATATGAACCTTTTTATCTTGTCCAGCCAATATGTGGTCAGAATAAACAAAGGGAAAGAGGAAAGTAGGTGTATCTCTCTGTCCTTTATTCAGAGTGCTAAATTAGAACAGGTTGATTAAGAAGGAAGGCAGCTATGTTCACCACCATACTATTCCCCTATCAGTGGACTGGGGAGGGGCATAGGAGGAGATGAGTGAGGGAGATGGGAGCAGGAGGTGATGAGGGAGGGAGATGGGAGTGGGAGGTGATGAGGGAGGGAGATGGGAGGAGGAGGGATGATGGAAGGGCTACAGCTGCAACACAAAGTACATAAACTGTAATTTATTTTTAAAATATGTTAATTTAAAAAAAAGGAGAAGGATGTCTTTTCTTCTTCTTGCCCTTGTGTGAGGTCACTCTGAACCCATCCATTCCTTTACTTGTGCGTATTCTGTGTATTTATTCATGCATTGGAAGTTTTCTCATTCATCCTGTTTGTCTTACTCCTGAACTCTCATTTGGCTTGTCTTTACACAACAACTACTTCTAGAGAACCAATATTCCATACATAAATGAATGAATGAATAAATTCCCTCTCAACCTCTTGAGTAATGAGCAGACCAGGTCAATACTATCCCAGCCAGACTCACAATCACTCAGAATTTTCTAACAGGACAATGGTAAGAAAGCACCTGCCCATGCTCACCTGAAAAGGTTTTTACATTAAGCACTAGATTTGAGGAAGCTTACAGCTGGAGAGACCACCAATCCCTCACATCTGTGTAAGAAAACACATAAAGAGCCTCATTCAGGTGGACTAAAACATGATCTAAAAGGAATTCCTATTCTGTGCAGTTCTTTCCAACAAGAATTTTGTCAAATGGTGAGAAAGTTCTTGACACTAAGATGAGGAATAATAATTATGATAGTTGGGGTGATAAGCAAGTCTAGGGAGGTTTTCTGGGTAGAATATTGGAGAATTTCAAGAAATAAGTAGAGCACTCCTAGAATGCTGTACAGAGTGTTTGATAGACTAAATTAATGGAAAAGAAGAAAGATCTGTTTCAACAGAAAGGTGGACAGTAAAGACCATGCTCAGTAGGTTTCAGATGAGAAAATATATTCTATAAGAACTTAAACTACCCACTGCATATAATGTCATATTTTGTCAAAGAATCTGGTTGCTGCCCCTTAGTATCCTGAAAACTGAAGTGAATCTACATTCAAAATCAGCAGGCTACAATGTTTTGAAATAAGATATATAAAGACAGCAAAATATTTAACAAATTTCATGCTTATTCCTTGCCACTCTTAACTAACTTTACAGCCATAGAGACAAGTAAAGCAGAAAGATCAGAAAAATGAACAGAAAGGCTACCTGAGTGTAGCCACTGTATCTGACAAGTACCTGAGTGCACTTTACTTTGTGGACAAGTCTTACCATACAGCATCACAATAGTTAAGGTGGTTAGTGCTGTTTATCAGAAATCTCAGTCTGTATAGATGAATAGGAGAGGTAGACCATCCCCCAGACCTCCCTGGGTGAAAAATGCAATTTATGTGAAAGACTTGCCTTTAAGAGAGAATACCTGGAAACATTGAGGAAAAGGTGTTCTCTGATCAAACAGGAACTCATGTGGAAATGACTTTCCCACCTCATCATAATATATTCTGAGGAGCCACAGTTGCTGTTAACAAAGAGAAATATACTCCATCTCAAGCAGTAGTCAGAGCTGATGTCATCACTGTGACACTGGTTTTGGAGATGTGCAATGCAAGTGTATTTGAGTCCCAGAGGCTTCTTCCAAGTTAAACAAACAGGTAGCCATATGGTTTCCTGCAGGTTTAGAGTTCCTGCAATGAGGACTTGAGAGATCATTGTTTGAGCTTTAAGGACAACTCACGCTGTAGAGATGGTGACAATAATTTTAAAAATCCACCAAAGAAACCTGTATGCACTGAGTCACGAGGGCGAGCAATCTAATGGTTGGTGGACCATAGGAATGGTGCTACTCAGGCCTGTTGGGAGTCAGATGATGTCACCATATAACACGGATGCTGGACATGGAGCCACAGGGATTGATAGTGACCCTTTGGGTTTTGTTCTGTCTTTGTTCTGGTCTATCCACTTGATCTCTTTTAAAACTGGCATGTTTGTCCTTTGTCATTATATATGAAAAATGTTTGACTTTCTTACTTGTGTTAAGAGCTAAGGGTTTGTCTTGAGTCTCAGAAGAGAATTTTGACTTCGGAGTTGTGAATGGCATTAGGACATTTGACCTTTGGGATCCAGAGGAAGAATGTTATGGTTTGAAATCTTCTCCTGTGAGTTATATATAAACCCCTGGTCTTTAGTTTATGGTGCTGTTTGGAGATGTTTCTAGACCCAGGTGATAGTAGAGGAACACTGTTACTTGCTCCAGTACCTAACCCTCATTCTGGTCCATATCTCTGATTCCTGATTTGCAAGCAAATAAAGAGCTCCCTTGAGCAGGTCACTACATCCTTAAATGAAGTCTTGGTTCTTTTAATTCATGAAAGCAGAGATCTGGAGAATATGTATGGTAATGGATTTTAAGGATCTCAGATAATAGTAGAAAGAACATAAATTAAATCAGGTTAAATTTATCTATTTGAGTGTGTTAAGCAGAGATCCTGAGTTTAATGTTGCAGTTTGCAAAGGGAGAACAGTATTAACAGTTTATTTGAATGGCTGACTTATGGGTCAAAGGATGGCATACTGTGCTTAATGCTGATGAAGGAATTCAAAGACTAAAGAACATAGAGGTACTGGGGTTGTTTTGCAGTGTAAAACTTAATCTTCCACAAAGGTAATGTCAAGACACTCTCTTCACCAGAAGTTTAAGAAACATTTGGGTGTGGGACAGGGACACCAGCACTCTTGAAAAACTGTCATTGTCCTATCTACATTCTAGACCCCAGCGGCAGACGTTGTTGCCCAGCTGAAAACTTAGAAATGAAGTGTGGCTCCAACTGTTCTCTCGAGAGGAGTCAGTCTCTTTCCCTAATCATCCTTGTCATGGCCACATGATAGTGGGATGATTATTCATTGGCTCAATGACACAGATTACTTCTCAGTACTGAACAAACAATGGCTGCTGCTGAGTGACAAACTTGTCAGCAATGGAGACCAACTAAGCCTTCAGTGTGTCACCGTTCCCTGAGGTGACTTCCCAACAACCTGGTGACAGTTAACTGTCAGTTCCACTTTGTCCGCCAGTAGCACTTTGTCCTTAGTGGAATAGATCCATACTTTACGTACAGATTTGCCATTTTTTGTTTTTTTGTTTTTGTTTTTCACAGAAAGCTACTACCAAAATTATCCATGAGCTTACAGAATGCCTTATTCATCATCATGGTATTCAACATGCTATTACCCCGATAAAATAATTCAAATCATAGGCAGAAACAAGTACAATGGTGAGCCAGTTTAGTAATCCATAAAGTGGAAGTTGAATAGAACCAGTAGCAATAGCAATCACTGTTAGCAAACCAAGAACAAATCATCTGCTTCCTGGTTCCATAACCTCTGCTAGCCCAGATGCTTTGATTCCAGGAAAAAGTGCCTATCCCTTTTGGTTTTCTTGCTATCACCCTCCAGCTCCCTTGGCTTTCCAACATAAACTAAACACCAGAGACTCTCAAGGAATACCTCAGACATTCATCACCAGATTGGAACAGCTGAGGCATCCAGCTCCATGAGCTAAGTTAGAGATTCTCAGTCTGTCTGATATGGAGGCAGCCACTGTTGGACTAATCAGGCTCTGTTCTGTAGGCCAGCCTAATAAATCCCTTCATAATATCTATGATTCTGTAGGTTATATTATTAGAGAACTTTGCTTAACTTAGAGTTTATAAAATAATCCTAATGTACAGATACATATGTATACAGAGAATTGCTTTTATTAAAACATATACTAATATCAAGACCATTCTATGGAGGCTGGATTAGAAAGAGACTAAAGGAGACTTTCATTGCCTGATTCTGATAATGTGTCCCTTAAGTTTTATTTCTCATTCACAGAGAAATGAAATATAAATAGATCAAGGTTTTTTGCTCACTTAGCCATCAATAATATCTTCTCTTTCTTACCAATCCCCATCTTTCTCTGTGGTAACTGTTAACTGACCTGTCCCTAGATTCTTACCCTGCCAATCCTTTACCGATTTGACCCTTGTTCCTCATGGGCACTCAATTATCATTGCAGACTCAGGCTTACAGATCAAAGTTCAATGCTCTCAGAAATATGCTACCCTCCAGTTCCTATCTTTGAGGTAGAATTAGAGGGACTTTACTTTCTTTTCATTAAATCTCTGAAGATCTCAGTCTAGCTTACCATGAAAAAAAAAAGTCCTCACTCCACTCTGGGCTCCATTGCTATTTGTGCATTTTCATTTAGGATATTTTTCAATTTCAATGTGTTTATCAATGTGTAACACTGTACTGAATCAAAGAAAAGCCATATTTTCGTCCATGTTGCTTCATCTGCAGCCTGGGCAATTACAGTTGCCCCTTACGTTGAATTCCTTTGAAGTTACTGGAAACATGCCCTTGAAGGGGATCCTGGGATCCTGGTCCTTTCTTCTTCCTCTTTGCTTTCTGGCCACTATGCAGTGAGCAAGCCTTTCCTGCCCTGTTCTCTTACCATGATGTTCTGAAGTATCCCATACCCAGCAACAGAGCCCACTAGCCCTGGACTACCACTTTTGAACTGGGACCCAAACAAACCTTTGCTCTTTTATGATGGCAACGTTGGGCCTTTTGTTATAGTGATGGAAAGCTAGCATTATGTTTTCTGAAACAAAGTGTTTTTAAATATAATTAACTTTTAATGTACAGTGTTTATTTTGTATAAGATATAGGAGGCAGGAATTTTTGATCACTTGTAATTCTATCACATCAAGAACTTCTATATTTTTGAAAATAGCACAAAATTATGAAGAAAGGAGTGGAGAGAGGGAAGGAAGAGAGGGACAGAAAAAGGCAGGGAAGAGAAAAGAGAGTATGAAGAGTAACAGAGAGTGAAGAATAAATAAAAAAATATTAAGAAGAAAACAGACTGAGGACCTCTTCGTATGAGCTCAGTAAGTATAATTTTCCACTCTTTGACATATACTGAACCCTAAACTCTTACTGTAAGAAAACATTCTTCCTTTTCAGGGTTTCTCCCCCTCCCACCTCTCCCCAGCTTTGGGCATAGAACTTGAGGTAACCCAGACCCTAGATTTCATCCTAAATGAGGTTCTTGAGCCAATGATATGAATCTCTGTAGACTTAGATTTTTCAAAAACGTACCTTATTTATGGTTCTTAAACACCTCTACCTCCCTTCCAACCCACTGACCAGAGGTAGGAGAGAAAGAAGCTTATTAGGAAAAGGAGGTTGTAGACCTTCTTAGACACAGTTCCTTGAGGTGATTTCATACTTATGTTGTCCAGATACCAGCAGTCCAGTCAAAGAGCAAACACCAAACAGCACTCAGCAGCAGCAATGGTGCCATTGGAAGAAACAGCAAGACTCCATTGAATCCGCAGAGCAGCAAGACCTAGCCAGAGGACTGCCATGAGAAGTTCCCTGGAGCATTTCTCTCTAAAAAGCCAAGTGTAGAAAAATGAAGACCAGGGAAGCAATCTGAACCTTTACAAAGTGTAGCGATGCAAAAACACTTTCTCACTCTCCATGGGCTTCTATTATCTCTGCTTAGAGTCCACGCAAGACTGTTTTTCTAGCTGGTAAAGCCACACCTTTTGCACAAGACAGCTTCCAGAAAAACATTACGCACCATCTCACATGTCTGAGGATGAAACGAAAATATTTCCACATCCAACATTTGGACCAAAACAACAACAACAATAAAAAAAACACATAAAAACTTTCACTACAAATCTCTCTCTCTGACTCCCTTCCCATATACAATGCAATCAGAAAAGATTTTTATATTACTTATGTAGAACTATAAACTCTGAACTTCAATTCTATTCTCTCTCCACTTCGTTGTTGTATATTTAACAAATATCCTTTGCTGATGTTTGGGCAAGCTCATCTATGAGTTATCAAAGTGGAAAGGGCAGACAATATTAATCCCTTTAATTTTGTTTCCCTTGTTGTAGTCAAAGATAGAAATCTTTCTTAGATCCTTCATTACTTTTAAGTCTGGTCAAGAAACCCAGCGGAAGAAAATCAGAGTTTTGCCGTCAGAGGTACGAAAGCACCCATACCTAGGCTACCACAAAAGTCATCTCAGGCTTTAGGAATATCTTAAATGCTTTATTTGACTCCCGGTTTGTCTTGTTTTCTTTTGCTTTGCTTTTTGTCATTGTGCCTCTGTTTTATAATGAAAGAAAAGGGACAAGGGCATAGAACAAGACAGAGAACTACTTTCTTGACATTTCCTACTGAAATATCAAAGCCGCAATAATAGTGAATATTTATTAAACCCTGATCAGCACAGCATGGTTTCACTTAATCTTTTTGGTGTGGTTAAAGGCCTTTACCAGTTCCATCACTCATAGAAGACATTGGCTCAGGATGTGCCAGCATGGGAAGCTGACCACTGTCACAGGTGTCCTGACTGCTGGAAGTATTAAAAACCAGTCACTTTGCTGACCTGCAAACCCTTTTATAATATCCAAAAGCCTGAGGTTTGGTGATACATTCATGGCAATGATTCAGGCTGAAGTCCTTTTAACTGCAAAGCTTGTGCTCTGACTTTTGTAGCACGAGCATTCTTTACTTCCATAGCACAACTATGCTGAGCTGTAACTCAGAGTGCTCATTCCCCATGCATATTTCTCCAGGACAGATTCAGCCCTTTACTGTGGTGTTCTTCAAAGAACATTTTAAGGTAGACTTCACAAGCACTTTCTTTATCCTTGGATTGGACACTGCAGTCATGGGCAGAGTAGCGATGTCTCTGAACTCACCCCTTATTAAGAGCTCTCAGCCCAGAATGATGGGAGGATGGATGCAAAGTGAACTAGAAAACAAAATAAGGTCACATCCTTGCACAACAGGGGCTTAGTAGCAAAGAGCTCTGCTAACTTGTAGAGATGATATTCCAGGCTAAGGAAGTCCTTGCTGAAGCAGATGCTCAGCACAGCAAGATGTTTATCAATACCTCTGATTTCTAGTTGCTGCATGTTCATAACACTTATCAGCTACTATGACAATCAAACTGTCTCTAGGCACTAATAAGCAAGGTCACCCCCAACTGAGAATCAATGCCTAGAGGCATATCTTACCAAAGAGAAGCAAGCAAACAGGCTACTAATAATGGGATATGATTTTAGCAAGGGCGTATTTACAGACCAATTGATTTAGAAAACACATCTTGTTCCAATTTCAATAATACCTTGACCTATACAAAATGGAATGATTCCAAGTTTAAAAGTCAGGGCATTGAGAAAAAAACTGAACTGACAAAAATCACAGTATGGACTAGGAGAGCTAATGTTTGCTTGAATCCCACCTGTCTGTCAATCAGTCCCTAAAACACAAACAGTGTTTCTAGCATATTTCTGTGCTTGCTCATTTTCTCTACCCTTTCATTCTCATGCTGAATCTTGGACTATGAATAGAAAAAGAAAATTTATGTTTTATAACTAATTATATCCATTCATGAATACCATAGCTAATCTTCACTGGCCTCATTGCTGCACCCTGTTTTGAATTATTTAGTTTGTGAGCCTGGTGTAGGTGCTCCGGATAAATATCTATTAATTCTGAAGGTTCAATAAGTTTTGAAACGTGGTTCCTATTATCTCTGGCAATCAAGATACTTTCTATGTATGCCCAAAAAGAAATCCTTAAAGGTAAGAAAGTGGTATACATATGACCAAGTACAAGCAATTGTTTTTATTAAAGTGTTTTCATAAGACACATGTAGAGAAATCAGGAACGGCAGGGAGAGGTAACAGAGAATATAATATCTACATGCTGTCTCTCCTTTTAAGAGTAATGAGGAAACTGAAGGATGAGAAAACTGTTTTCTTTTATGTTCAAAATTTATTCAGAAAACCTCAAGTGGAAAATTCCCTTTATATACCGGTAACAGTATGAATAGACCATCGTTGGCATGACACAGCCGTTATGTCTTTTTCATTCCACACTGCAGTAGACCACTAACTCCTGCCTCTGTTGACCATCACGCCTGTGGCCTTTGGTTTCTGTGTTCTGTTTCTATGCCAGCCCCACAGGTAGAGCATGGAGAACAACAGAGCTACCAGAACAATCACTGTTACATCAATGGGATTTGCTGTGGAGATTCTATACAGTCAAAAGTGATAACACTACCAACTAGTCATAGGATCAGACTGTCTGACACACTAATTTATAATTCATAAAGAACATTTAAAGGGCCGTAGATAGTCAGGACTGCATGGCAGATCTCAGAGAGTCAAATGCGGATCAGCATGCATGCTGATGTTCTAGGTGTTCCTTGGGACTCTATTGTGGTCTCCAAAATTTGATTTAAAGGTCGCTAATAGGTAGGATTCTGTTTATATGCCTCACTTAAGTTTCATGTCTTTATGCCCCTTAAATTGGGGAGAAAAGAACCTAATCCACTAGTTAATGCAATGGGCAGAGAAATCCACTAACAAAATGCAAAAGATGAGGTCACATTGGAGTAACACTCAAATATCGTAACAAACTGAAATCACCGCATAAGCTTCTGAAGTTTAACCCTTTAGTAACCTTCTCTCTGACTCCACCTGGTGAATGTACACTAGCCTGTAAAAATAACCAGCAATTAATGAAAACAGAGGCAATGAGTATGAAAATGAGCAAGGAGGGGCATATCAGAGAATTTGAAGAAAGGAGAAAGGGAAATGATGTGATATAATCTCAAAGAAGGAAACAATATTTAAAAAAAAAAAAGTGAAGCTCCCGGAAGCTCCTCAGAAGCAGTATTTTGGATATCCACTTGTTTCTTGCACTTAGTTCCCATTTCACATGTGTATAATAATACGCAAAATAGCTATAAGGGAAGAGATTATAAATTTGAGAGACAGGATGTTTTACAGGAGGAGCTGAGGAGCAAGGTAGAGGTATAAAAAGGTATAATTACAGAACTACAGTATGAAATTCTCAAAAGAAGTAAAAATTTACGTTAAATGAAAGATACACATATACAAAGCACCATTTAGAAATAGAAGGCCGAAAAATAAGCTGTACATATGAAGTGAAGAGACTTTAAACAAGGGTTTCAAGACCGCTGAAGGAAGAAATGATAGTCTTTGTTAAAAATGACCTCAAGAAGAGCAGCCTAGCATCTAACAGTAGGAGGCCAAGCTAGCAGAGGGAAAGGCAGAGCAAAAGCTTGATGCTATATGAAATTTCTATTCCCTAGAAGCAGACTAACTGTCACACATCACCTATGAACTCCTTTAAAACCAAAAGTGTACAGAAAATTCATAGTAAAAACAACCAAGATGTTCTGACATTTCATATAAGGAATGAATAAGTAACTTGGAGACATTCTTCCATTGGTGATATTGAACTAAGGGGTCCAATGATCGCTTCCCCTGTATTTGCTTCTACTACTGTTTGCTGTTATATTTGGTTCCTTGCCATGACTTCCCACAGGTATACACTAACCAGAAGCCACTTTGTAGGATGAGCTACATAGGAATTTTTGACTCTTAAAATACTTGACAAAACTGTTGTTTGAAAAGGTAGAATAGGAACTGAGGTCAACTGACAAAAGATTATCTCAAATTATTGCTTCTACATTACTTCTGGGAGCTTCATTTTGTTTTATTTTTAGTGTTTCCACCAGGTGGAGTGAGAGGGCAGGTTATTAAAGGGTTAACTTTCATGTGGTTGGCTAATGTTTCTTTGTCTTTTTGTGGGATGAAAATATTAGAATCACCAGGGGATCCTGTCTTCTCTCCAGTGGTCTTGCTGACTCAGGGTTTCTTTGTTATCATCATTTTCTTTAGCTGATATGTTAATGTGTGATATGCCCATCTGTGACTGTGACTGAGAAACGCATCTGCTGTGAATATGAAGCCTCACCAGATAGAAGGGTATGGCTGCTTTCCAACACCCCTAACAGCCAGAACACCCGCGACCATGGACAGCCTTTCACTCAGCTTCACCACCAGCCATGTCTTCTGTGAATAGTGGAATTGGTAACTTCCTTACATACTGCTTAAAACATTGAAGAAATAAATGACTAATTTAATAAATATTGGCTACTGTTACTACAACAATTGAATTTCAGTGAACAGAAAAGGAAAGAAAAGAAAAGAAAAAAAAATCTCTCTGTGTCTTGTCCTTTTCTCTTTATCGTTCATGGGTATCATCACCCAAGAATGCCAGAGGAGGGAAAAAAATGAAAAGAAAGAAAAATTTTAAAAAGTCAGAGACAAACAGAAGCATTTTAAAAACATTTTCTGCTATATCCCCAAAAGAGTGAAATAAATTTAAGGTGTGTGCAGGTGTGGTACTCTGCTCTTAGAAACCCCTTGGCGAGATGAGGTCTTGATTCCCCTTTATTCTGTTTTGGGGTCAGTAGTGAGTTATCCCCAAAATTTCTCTGTCTTTCATATGACAAAGAAAAGTACATTATAACTGCTGTCCAGTTATAACTGACCCTGTCCAGATAACCCTGTCATAGATGAGGGTGTCCAAACATGTAGAAGTGATATGTGTCAGGCGCATAGCAACACAATGGAGAGGAAACAGAATTGAGCCTTGGACAGGCTCATAGGTCCACACATGTAATAGAGGAATGATTTAGAATTATTACCTGAGAGAGAAGGGCAGAGGGAGGGAAGAAGAGAGACTATACAGTTTTCCATAAAAAGGCTCAGATATATTACTAAAGCTTTAAGGACTTCATTGGCTCATCCACCCCTCCCAGCTGCCTTGAGTTGTTGAGTCAGAAGATCAGTGCCTTGTCTAGAGGGTAAAATTTTACATCCATTGTTACTGCTAAAAGTGGTCCTCAAATATCTCCTTAGCTTTCATTTCCTTTCTGCTTCTCTTTCTTCATGTCACTTCTCCAACCATTTACCTCCTCTTCTTTTTTTCTTTTTCTCCTTCCTTTCTTCCTTCTTTCCTCCCTCTGCCCATGCTTTCTTCACAATTCCATGCTTTCTTTCACAAATATAGAACTTCTTGAGGTGTTAAAAATACAAACGATGAGAAACCCCTGCCCTCTTGTAGCTTCCACAGAATAAAAACAATGCGTCAAAAGCAAGATACATTTTAAAACATGTTACTTAGGAAAAGATAATGGTAGGTTTCTATGCATGCAACATAAATCCCAAGGAAGTTATCTTAAAGAAGTGGCAGGGGGAGTAGAGGAGAAGGTGGCTCCCTGTTCAGACCTGGCAGTCTATAGCTGGTGGGTCCTGTTGGTGAGCAGATGTTGATTCAGAGCATCATGGTAGATCACAAAGCTGAGGAGGCCTATACACTTCATGGCAGCCAAAAAGCAAAGAAGGAGAGGAAAGGACCGGGACCCAGGATACCCTTGAAGGGCATGACCACAGTGATGGCACGTTGCTATACTAGGTCTTACCTCCGAAAGATTCCACCACCTCCTCATAACACCTCAGGCTTCTTCTACCCAAGCATACAAAACAGAGGCTTTGGATATGGCCTAGAATCCCCACTCAGATGTGGCCCATGGTAGCTCGGTGTCCAACTGAAGACCCTAGTAAGGGGAACAGGGACTGTTGCTGTCATGAACTCAATGGCTGGCTCTTTGACACTCCCCCATACACGCCTGGCTTGATCCCAGGGGAGGACATTGCAGCCAGCCCTGAGGAGGCAAGATGAACTGGGGTCAGATGGAAGGGGAGGAGATCCTCCCCCTTCGGTGGACTTGGAGGGGACGGGGAGGAGATCAGGGAGGGATGGGGAGAGTGGGAGAGAATGAGGGAGGGGGCTATGCCTGGGATGCAAAGTACCTAACCTGTGATTGATATAAAAATAAATAAATTACATTTAAAAAAACAGAGGCTTTGGGGGAGCAATTCCTGTCCCCTACTGGTCCTTCCATCCTTCCCCCAACACTTCCACAGTACCCCCTAGAGGTCCACTCTGTGCTTGGATGTAAGTCCCAGCATCTGCCTCAGTCCACTGCTGGCTGGAGCCTCCCAGAGGACAGTCAAGTTAGGTTCCTCTCTATAAGCATAGCAGAGCATCACTAATAGTGTCAGGGGCTGGCTTTCTACTGTGGGGTGAGTCCTAGGTGGGGCCAATTATTGGTTGGACATTCCCTCTATCTTTGTTCCCTCTTTATCCCTGTACTTCTTGTAGGCAGGGTAATTTTTGGATCAAAGGTTAGACTTAGAGTGTTGGGGGAAAAATGGAAGGACCTGGAGAGGACAGGAACCTCAAAAGAAGACCAACAGGGAAAACTAACCCAGTCCCATTGGAGCATATAGAGACTGAGACACCAACTAAGGACCATGCATGGTCTGGACATAGACCTACTGCACATATGTGGCTGATGAGTCGCTTTGTCTTCATATGGGGCACCTGGTCTGTTAGGGGTGGGGAGGTTGTTTCTAACCTGGACTCTATTCCCTGCTTTTGGATCATTTCCCCTTGGCAGTGCCACCTTGCCTGGCCTCAGGGGATATGCTCAATCCTGATGTGATTTGGGATATGCTGGGAAGGGTTGATACAGGGGTTGGGGGCTTCCCTTTTCTGGGGGTAAAGGGAGAGGGGAAGGGGGAAGGAAGAGAAGGGATGGACTAGGAGAAGAGAAAAGAAGGGAGGACCATCCTTGGGATGTAAAGTAAATAAACTGAAATTTTAAAAAAGTAGTATTCGATATGTGAAAGTATTTTTCAATTATTTCAGTAGTCATCTCTGTTAACTGGATCTTTAAGCCTGTGATACATACCTTGGGTCCAGAGTTTTTGTGTAGTGTTTTATTTATGTAGTGTCTGGCAGGGTGGCAATAAGGTTTTTTCCATGTTGTTATCAGGAAGACGGAGAAGAATATTTTTGTCTTAACTCCTTCAATACTTCTACTTTTAAAAGCATCGCCTGTTTGTTTGTTTGTTTTCCGTAAGTGTTAGCAGTGCTGGTCCAGCTCCGTCAGTTGTAGCTTGTAGGATGCTTTTGATGACCATCAGATCTCATGACTTTGATAAATGGCCAGTTAATACTAAAAAATGTACTAGTATGTTTTGAGTGGTAAGTGGGAAAAAAATTCACTCAATGTTTGTTACTTTGCCGTAACGAATAGCCTGTGGTTTATTAAAAACCAAGTGGTACAGAATATGAAGCGTTTTCCCCGGGGGGGTGGGGAGGGGAGAAAGAAAGAAAATGAGGGAGAGGAGGAGGATCCCAATTTAATGTAACAAGTTATAAAGGGCAAATATATGCCAGACCTGGAGGATAAAGCAGGTGGATTGAGAGTTCTAAGCCTGCCTGGGTTGTGGAGTGAGTTCAAGGAAAGCATAAACAAAGTTTACAAAGCAAAACTTGGATTGAGGATTTAGTTCTGTCATAGAGTGCTTATTTAGCACACATGAGGTTCAGAGTTCAACCTCTAGTAACATACACAGAGAGAGAAAGTCAAATGTAATAATGAAGTCAAATATAATAATGTGTGCAAACATACTCTACAAAAACTCACAATCGTGTTAATGTTCAATGAATGACCAAACTACTCACTACTATGAATCCTATCTTATGGGCAGAGCTACCTGCTCTGTTAATTGCTCGCATTAATTAAATGCTTACATTGTTATTTTGTACAACCCTCTGAAGTGTGAGTCACAGATCCTCATTTCACTGATCAGACAAGGGAAAGAATTCCTGCAATTATTCTTTTACCTCAAACAGCATCCTTCTCCCCAATGCAAAACAACAAAAAACAACAACAACAAAGGAAGGCTGGCTCTGGCAAGCAGTCTTTGTTACCAGAGATAACTCTTTTATGTGCGTTCCTGCTGAGTTTTATTTTAATGATGTGATACCCTGTTATGTAATGGTAGGTATGTTTCTGATCTGCTTACTCTTGTCTGCTTGCAGTGTCTGTATTAAGTAACCCAAGACTTGATATTCAGTGGCTCGGACTCTCCCTCAGCCTCTACTTCCTGATGGCTGGTGTCCACACTGTTGCATTATCCCTAGACTTAGTGAGTGTAGGAAGAGAAAATGGGGAAAATGGGGCTCTTGGTAAATCCCACACAGAAGTTTTACATGTAAAGTAATTTTAGAAATGTCAGCCATTATTTGAAAAAGACTAGGACACTAAAATGTAGAGGTACTTGGCATGCTTTGTTGAATTCAGGAGAAGAGTTAGGATCTGCACTGCATCTGAGAATGTAAAATTAAGTATGTCTTCAAGTGTTAGTTTGTCATTTGCTTAGTCCAGGATGTGAAAAAGGGCAAGTAACAGGATGATAACTGAGAAAATAAATTCTTGTTAATAGATTGGCTAATATGCCCTAAGGCATGCAAAAAAATCTAAGTAGAAAAGCAGAGAAAGGAGGGGTCAGGGAGCGATCAGGGCTAAACTCACTATTGGCTTGGGTTTTACCATCAGCAGCTATCTGCCTCTTTAATGAAGGGCATTTTCGCTCTACACTCAGTCTGTGCATACACACTTACCCTTTGCCTTTGTTCTTTAGTTTTCTACTGTTTAATTTCACCCGGTTATTTCTTATTAGTCAATATTTAACTATAAGAAGGCGTCAACTCTAAAGACTTTTTCCTATCTTCTCTACATTTTTCCTTGATTTACTTTGCTTAAAAATTGAGTGTATCAAAGCAGATGCTGAGGCTAATAGCCAAACTTCGGGCAAAGTGCAGGGAATCTTATGAAAGAAGGGGAAGATAGAAAGACCTGGAGGGGACAGGAGCTCCACAGGAGAATAACAGAACCAAGAAATCTGGGCCCAGGGATCTTTTCTGAGACTGATACTCCAACCAAGGACCATGCATGGAGATAACATAGAAGTCCTGCACAGAGGCAGCCTATGGCAGCTCAGTCTCCAATCAGGCTCCCTAGTAATGTGAACAGGAACTGTCTCTGACATGAACTCAGTGGCTGGCTCTTTGATCACCTCTCCCTGAGGGAGGTGCAGCCTTGCCAGGCAGGAAGACAATGCAGCCAGTCCTGATGAGACCTGATAGGTTAGGGACAGATGGAAGGGAAGGAAGACTTGGGGAGGGGCATGGGAGGAGGTGAGGGAAGGAAGGCAGGATGGGAGGGGACAAGGGTAGAGGCTACAGCCTGGGATACAAAGTAAACAAATTGCAATTAATATTAAAAAATTTAAATTAAAAAAACTGGCATTGCTTAATTTGTTTGGAGAGTCGAACTCAAAATCCTTTTTTTATTTTGAAAGTCCTTAGAGAACATTCATAATCTTAGAATGTTACTGAGACTCCATAGTCATACTTCTTGGCCTCAGATGAACTAGGACACTCAGGGGATAATTGTTCTAATGGCAAAGGAACCACAGGGACCTTTGGAGGTTTTAGGATAAATGATAAGAGAGATGATGGTTTCGCCATTATTTTCCTTCATGAACGTGCTGTAGAGAAAACTGTAAGCATTCTCCCACGGTTCTTTTTTCCATGCCTGACTTCTCCCAGTAGATCTGGTTGCCAGAGGAGATCATTAAGAATATAACAGACTTACCCGAGAGATCAGGCCTTTAACAAATAAAGGGAAGAAAAGGATACTATTTCTGTAATCTGAAAAGTGCCAATGACTTCTCAGAAAACATTAATACAAAAGGAATGAATTATGTTTTGTTACCCAAGTCTTAAGGATGAGGGCAAGAGACCTGTGAAGGTGCTGGAATTGTTCTTTTCCTGGGCTGTGAAGATTTCAGTGTTTCACTTGCACAATTCCGGTACAGTTTAGTAAATCTTTATAGCTGGAGAAAATGGGTCAAATTTACGTGCTTTCCCTTCTATCATTTAAAATAAAACCACAGGAAGCTAAAATTATTTAAGAGCAAAACTAGAATCTATTTCAACTCCAATGAATTATTTATTCATTTTTGGTTGCTCATTGTCTCACTAGGTTTTTATGGTTTGGTTTTAGATATCAGAATCTTTTCAATTAAATTGTTATTTTTTACATTAATTACAGTTTATTCACTTTGTATCCCAGCTGTAGCACCCTCTCTCATTCCCTCCCAATCCCTCCTCATCTCCTCCCATTCCCCTCTCCAAGTCCACTGATAAGGGAGGTTCTCCTCCCCTTCCATCTGACCCTAGCTTATCAGGTCTCATCAGGACTGGCTGCATTGTCCTGCTCTGTGGTTTGGCATAGATATCGGAATCTTATATTCTTTCCTCCAACTTTGTGTCTAGCATAAGATGGAAACAAATAAGATATTTATCACTTAAAATACACGTTTCCCACTTTGATGCCTCACTTCTAGGTTAAAGCTGGCTTTCTTCTTGTTACAGATGCTTCAGTTGTACTTGATGCCAAGACCAGGCTGTGTGATTCCTAAGTAATGAAATCAGACTATATATATATATATAGTCTCTCTCTATATATAAATATATTTGTATATATATAAATATGTTTATGTAGTCATAAGTTTAAATATTTAATATTCTATAATCTAGTATATTTTATTGATATATAAAATCAATGTCTGATTAATATTAAAAGTAAATATGTAAATATTAAATATATGATTTAATTCTTTAATTATAGTTAATATATATAAATGCAAGAAAGCCTCAAGCAGTATACTTTCATTGTTTGTGCTGCAAGGTCCTCCTTGAGTGTCTGCTCTGACTTCTCTCAGTGATGGGCTGTAACCCTTCCATGTCCTGAGCTCATTTTGCTTGTGGTATTTGTTACTGCAACAGAATGAAACCAGAACAGGAATTCTATGAGAGAGGGAAAATATTATGAGCAGTTGCAAGTGTTCTCAAAGGAACATAAGTTTCCCCCCAATTGTCCAATGAGGAAGACGCTTTTGATCTCTATGCATAAATATCTTGTCTGGTTTGTAACTGATGATGTAGCATTGAAACGAATTATCAAAGATTTGCCCTTCCAGTCATCAATACCTTGGTCATCACAGCTCAGTGACTTCAGTGCAGTGTTTCCTAGCCCCACCTTGGAAGCCAAGGTTTTGATGTGTGCTGGGCCCACTGTGGAGAAAGAGTTAGAAAAAGAAGCTATGGTAAATAAGCAAGCATTACACTTTCTACATCAATTTTTTTTATTTTAATAGTATATAGTTTTATTTCTTTATTTTTAATCTTTTATTTTATTTTTTATTTTTTATTTTTATTAGTTACAATTATTCACTTTGTATCCCCCCTGTAGCTCTCTCCCTACTCCTCTCCCAATCCCACACTTCCTCCCCTTCTCCATTCATGCCCCTCCCCCAGTCCACTGATAGGGGAGGTCTTCCAACCAAGGACCATTCATGGAGATAACCTGAACCCCTGCACAGATGTAGCCGATGGCTGTTCAGTGTCCAAGTGGGTTCCATAGTAATGGGAACAGGGAATGTCTCTGACAGGAACTGATTGGCCTGCTCTTTGATCACCTCCCCCTGAGGAGGGAGCAGCCTGACCAAGCCACAGAGGAAGACAATGCAGCCCCTACATCAATTCTTAATATGGAAGAAGTGCCATAGAGGAGATTTAGTGAGACAATTACACAGAGTTTGCAAAGGATTGTGTATTGAATAGTAGAATAAGATATACATTAAAATTAAAAATTTCTGAAATAAGTAATCCCATTATGATCTCAGAAAATAGTATCCTGATTTTGAAGCATACAGAATTGTTTTGGGCTAAAAGGGCTGATGTTTAGAAAGTAGAGGGAAAATATCTCTCAGTGTCAGTGCCAAGGAAGAAACATTTAAAAACAGTAAATAAAGACTGTAGGAATTTATTTTCACTGCCTTGACAACTTCTCTACAAGTTTTAAATTATTTTAAAATAAGAAAATAAAAACTTAATTTTGTTTGCTGTTTTAATATTCATTATATTTTCCAAGGACTAATGAATACTTCAGTAAACAACCTGATTTTAAAAACAAACAAACAAAAAAGAGGCCAAAAGGCCACTTCACCTAGCAAGGCAGGAACTACTATGATGAGCTAATAATATATGAGAGGCGGGAAAGACAGAAAAATGGAGCAGAACATGCTCTGTGGAAAGAGGCAGAACTGGAGATGTGACAGCAGTGAGAGGTATGAGAAAAGGCTGATGTCAATAGTACAACCTACATTTGAACAGTAGAGTCAGAGGGTGGTGTGCATCAGCGTGGAGTTTATGCAAATGCAGACCCAACCCTTAAACACACTGCCCTGCTGAGGGATCTCCCTGGCTCTGGGCAACAAAGGAGGCCCAAGATGAGGAACAGTTCAATTTCTGGATTGTACCTTCTCAAAGGACCACATGACCCTTGATGACCTCCAAGGTCATGTTGATGTGAGCAGCTCCTGCTGCTGCCGCCAAATCCCGTGTGTTGGTCCATGGTCCTGATGTGGCTGGTGGGATGAGTTGGTGTCTGTGGTCAGCGTTTTCACCCAAAGCCAAGCACATGTTCCGTGATCCATGCCACTGCCTGAGGCTGTGTTGAGGTCCATGTGCCATAGGGCTGCCAAGGGCCAGGCTGATGTGAGTGGCCTTTGCAGCCACCTAGGGCCATGTTGATGTTTGCAGCCAGTGCTGGGGCTGAGGGCCATGGTTGGGTACTTGTTCCTGATGAGGTTGGGGCCATCTTGATATTTGTAGGCTGTGCTGCTACCTGGAGCTATGTTTTCGTGAGTGGCCTGAGCTGCCGAATGAGGCCTTGTTGATGTCTGGACTGCCTCCAAGGGCCTTGTCTACGGGACCCATGGTCCCACTACATATAACTGGGACCATGTTTGTGGTCTGTGCTCTCACGAGAAACCATGTGAAAGTCTAGGTCTGTGCTCCCACTGACTGCAAAGAGCAAGGATTTTGCAGAGACACAGTTGAGAAAGAGGGACGTGGAAGGCTTCCATGACAACCCCTACCCCCACCCAGCTCACCCCCAACCTCCCTAAAAATATAACTGAAAAGATATTCAGCTCCTTAGTCCCTACTCAAATGCAGGGTGGGTGGAGACATCTGCCTAGCTAGACTGGACACAAGTGAGAGAACCTGCCTTGATATATAATATGGAGATTAACAGAAGAGGACAAGAAATACCAACTTGTGGTCCTAACAAGCATACACACTCACTTGCAAGAGCATGCATATGAGTACTCATGTAGATATGAACATGCACATACTTACCCATGCATGTCATACATGTATACTCAAGCCATAAAAACTTTTACAAACCATCGAGGGAAGCGTATAGTTTTATTTTATGATTTCTTTAATTATGGAAAGAAATGGCTTAAAAGTTAAACCCTAAATTGAGTGGATTTTATGTTGATAGCAAGGATGAAGATCATTGCCCAAATTTTTGTTCAGCTATATCAAGATAAATCCAGAATTATGTACCTTGATAAGTAATGGGGGGGCAGGGGAGAATAATAAAGAGAGGAAAAGAAGAGACAAATACCTCATGAGGCCAAGCCATTTCAGGACCTATATCTGTAGTCTGATGCAGTCCCTGTCTGAACAATAGTCCCCAATTTTGGCAAATAGTTTGCACTCCCCAGAGGGAGAAACTATTTTGTCCGATGGCTTTTTGATTACACTTAGTATTATTATTATTAAATTAAATTCTTGCTCAACATTGCTGACCTATGAACTGAGAAGAAATCTTCTAACTTTACAAAGTTTTAAAATTTACTGCTGGTATGGATTTGAAACAAATAATAGACTATAAATAATTTTTGGAGACATAGTGTATGAGACAGTCTGAAGCAGATGTTTTCTGTTTAATCCTGTAATGGCTTATTTATACAAGAAAGATTTAATATCTGGATTCAGACATGCTTCTGGCTCTCATCTTCTTCTGTGCTCAGGCTTCTCTGTGATATATGAAAATGTCTACATGCAGTTATGCTGCGATCTTATGGACCCACAACTTAAACACACAATGTAAGAATGTAGACAGCACTCACTTGTAGGAAAATACAAACTTCTGTATTTGGACATTTTTAGTCTCATACTTTGTGATTCCTTCAGTTTACACAATAGTAGTTATTCCTAAGTCTTACGATGTAAATAAAATTGTCATTCTTATACAGTTTGAGAAAGTTAGAATTGCAATTCCCTCAGGTCTCAGAAGCCTGTATTTTTCTAATTCTCACACTGCGATTTGTGATGAAGAGAGCTATTACTATTATAGTATCATAACATCAGTGTCACAGGTGTCTACAATGTGGAGATTATACACTATTTTAATATATAGAATCTCAGTCTGGAAATTGCTAGTTAAAAGATTCCAAACTAATTTCAGTCCACTGAACTCAGACCATCTTAGAATACATACACCAATGCGCAAACCTCTCTCATGTTTACTTGATCCCATCTTCCTTTTCAGGTGGGATCACAGCCTAGAATGAAAAGGTCCTGGACTGTGCGCTTGGAGGACATCACTCCAAAGGCCCTTTTGATCTTCTTCCTCCAGGACCAGCGCTTCCCAGAAAGAACAGTACCTTCCAATAAGGCTTCTTGAATATGCATTCCTGTTAAATGGGGCAAGCAGAAAGGCAAGCCCGCACTTTCTCACCACAAAGTAGCTTAAGACAAGCTACACCTGCTGAGTTTTGTTTTATCATGGCATTTTCCACAAAACTCAGCAGGTGTAGCTTGTCTTAAGCTACTTTGTGGGTTCTTCTTTCTCACCCCACACCCGCACTTTCTCACCGGAATTTCACCCCTAATCACTAGATAGGAGAGAAAGAAAGATAGAGGGGACAGAGAGACAGATCCCCGAATCTAATTTCCTTCCTTTTTTCCTTCTTTGCTCATATCTGGCCTTTACTACTTTGTGGGTTTTTATTGCTTGCACTTTATCCCCCTGGTTTCACCGCGAATCACTAGACAGTGGAGAAAGAAGGATAAAGGAGAGAGACAGAGAGAAACAGACAGAGACAGAGAGCACTCCAAGTCTAGTTTCTCCTTATTTCTTCTTTGAGCATGACTACCAAAAAAAAAAACAAAAACAAAAAAAAACCTCTACCAGCTTCCCTGAATGACCAATAACACCAATCCCCCTCCCCTGCATCCATCAGGGCTCTAACATTGACATGCCACTGAAAATTTCCCAGATTTCCAAATGTCATACAATCTCAGAAACTAACTGAGCTGGGAAAACCATGCTTCTTGCTAAAGGATAAGGCAAATAATTGTCAGCTGCTGTGAAGTAGCCCCATATCCTGATACCTGGGATTAAAACAAAAATATATTCTTTTTTCCCTTTATTTATATTTTCTTTATTGCAATTTATTAACTTTGTATCCCAGCTGTAGCCCCCTCCCTCATTCTCTCCCAATCTCACCTTCCCTCCCTAATCCCCTCCCATTCCCCTCCCCAAGTCCACTGATAGAGGAGGTCCTCTTCCCCTTTCATCTGACCCTAGCCTACCAGGACTCATCAGGACTGGCTGCATTGTTTTCCTCTGTGGCCTGGTAAGGCTGCCCCCAGCCCAGGGGAAGGTGATCAAAGACCCAGTCACTGAGTTCATGTCAGAGACAGTCCCTGTTCCCCTTACTAGGAAACTCATTTGGACACTGAGCTGCTATGGGTTACATCTGTTCTGGGGTTCTAGATTATCTGCATGCATGGTCCTTGGTTGGAGTATCAGTCTCAGAAAAGACACTTGGGCCCAGAGTTTTTGGTTCTGTTGCTCTCCTTGTGGAGCTCCTATCCCCTCCAGGTCTTTTTATCTTCCCTTTTTTTTTCATAAGATTCCCTGTACTCTGCCCTTTGTACTCTAAAAGCCAACTCATTGTAAGTTCATAACAAGTCAAATTTCCTTCATGAAGTCATTGTCGATTGCCTCATATTTCACCTCTATCTCTTTGCATGTTACTGCACTCACAGTTTTCAGAAGTCTTGTGTCCATTAGCATTCCTTATTTTTTTTATGTGGCTGAGGTATGTTCATCCTCTTGAGTCACCTTGGACCATGAACCATTTGCTATTGACTGTTCAATGTACCACCTCTTCCAACATGAGCACAAAACTTTAACAACTGTTTATAAAAGAACAATGCAGTCCTTACTTTTTTGCAGTTTTTTCAAGGATTTCTCTACCAAATGAAAAGGTTCTTTATCCTTTTGAGAATCAGTCAATTAGACTTTTATTCAAAATGCTTTCCTAGGATCATTGGAACAATACTTTGCGGTAGGAAAGTGATTTGTCACCACAACACAAACTTACACCTAAAAAACTCAAGCTTAAAAATTAACTTATGTTTACTAATAAACATAAAGTTTACATAAACTTATAAAATAAAAATATTTTATTTCTAAAGCAAAATATATTTATTTTATTTATAAAATAAAATATTAGTAAAATTTTATTCATATTACAGTGTATCATTTTAGAAACAGACATGACATTCTAATAAGCATTTTGAAACCCACTGGAAACACACCAACTTTTTCAGCAGTTGATATACATGTTGAATAATTCAAGGAGTCATTAAAAGACATGTTAAATAACAACTTTGCCCTTTATTAAATGAATATTCTAGACAAATGGCTTCAATGGAAAACACCTGACACCCAAATCTGTCCCTCTAATTGGACATAGGACTGTGGCCACATATAATTTTCAAGAATAAATGTTTTCTATGTGTATTAGTATTGCTACTGATTTATTTAGTTTTACAAGTCAAAAAAGAACAAATCTATGCTTTATATCTATCATATATTAATAATTTCATGAGATTCATAGCTGTTGAAGAAAAGTTTCTCTCCACTCTTACGAGTTTTTTATGTGTTCTAAGATATCTTCATTGTCATTGTCCTGAGCTTTGTAAATTCACAAAGACAATATTCTCCTACAGAGACAAGGAAACAGAACACCTATAAACACCACTGCATTCAGCTGTGCAAATAAATGACTGGTCCTGACTTCATAGCTTGCATGTTTGACCAGGAGACAGTAAAAGTATTTACCTAAACACAGCCTTTTGTACAGTTCCTAGTTGGCTCTATGTCACCTAGCTACAGCCAAATCCCCAGGAAGAGACACAGTTCTTTAGCAATACTCTCATTATATGCTCTGTTAATTTCCACAAAAATTATCTGTTGGACATTATTCTGGTTCACCACAAAAACTTCCCCAAAGATAATATAATTCAACCTGAAATGTATCACTCTGTCATTATTAGTTTTTGTCAACTTGACATAAACCTGGGCATTCCTACCAAGAGGGAATCTCAATTGAGTAATCACCTCCATCAGATTGGCCAGAGCTCCCTGGCATCAGCTTATTGGTAGATCCTATTTTATATACAGGTTTTAGTAGAGGAATGGTCTTCTAGAATACTGGGAGTTAGAAAATTGCCTTTAAACACACTGTAGAATTTTCTTAGTCACTGTTCTAGCACTGTGAAGAGACAGCCTGCACAAGGCAATTCTTATTTTTTAAAAAAGCATTTAATTAGGGGCTTGATTATCATTTCAGAGACTTAGTCCTTTATCATCATGCCAGGGAGCATGGTAGCAGGTAGCCATGTTTCGGGAGAAGTAGCTGAAAGCTACAACCTGATCTGTGAACAGAGAGAGAGACAGACAGAGAGAGAGACAGAGAGACAGAGAGACAGAGAGACAGAGACAGAGAGAGACAGAAAAACAGAAAGACAGAGAGAAACAGAGACAGAGAGAGACAGAGAGAGACAGAAAAACAGAAAGACAGAGAGAAACAGAGACAGAGATGAAACAAAGACACACAAAGACAGAGACAGAAAGAGAGAGGGGTGGGGGGAGAGAGAGAAAGAGAACAGAAACTGAGACAGAGAGTGTTGGTCCTGGCATGGCTTTTGAAACTTTAAATCCTGTCCCCAGGGACACACTTCTTCCACCAAGGCCATACCTCCTAATTCTTGTAATTCCTTTTTTTATGTAATAAAAGTTTTATTTATTGAGAATTCCTGGGATGGTGGTTATCTCCCCCCATTCTGAACAAGGGCCAACACTGTAGGAAATCACTAAAAAATCACACTGTCCCAGCCCCCCTGGGCCAATACAGGGAGAAGAACCCTCTGAAAGGGCTGGTCTTCAGATACAGAGGAAGATACAGAGGGAAGATACAAAGGAATCCATCACATAATGCTTGGGTCAGGGTATGGTGTGCTTGACCCCCTCACTGGTTCCTCAAAACTGGAGGACAGATGCACCCACTTCTCTGCCATCCACTCATTTCTTTTTTCTTTTTTTTTTGCATTATTTTTAAATGTAATTTATTTATTTTTATATTAATCACAGGTTAGGTACTTTGTAACCCAGCCGTAGCCCCCTCCCTCATTCCCTCCCACTCTCCCCATCCCTCCCTCATCTCCTCCCCACCCCCCTCCAAGTCCGCTGATGGGGGAGGACCTCCTCCCCTTCCATCCGATCCTAGCTTATCTTATCTCTTCAGGGCTGGCTGCAATATCCTCTTCTGGGATCTAGCTAGGCTGTTCCTCCAGGGTGTGTGTGAGGGAGGGTCGAAGAGCCAGCCATAGAGTTCATGATAGAAATAGTCCCTGTTCCCCTTACTAGGAACTCCAGTTGGATACTGAGCTACCATGGACCATGAGCAGGGGTTCTAGGTTATATCCACATGGTCCTTGGTTGGAGAAACAGTCTTGTAAAAGACCCCTGTGCCCTGATCTATTTGGTCTTTATGGAACTCTTGTTCTCCCCAAGTCTTACTAACTCCCTCAGTTTTCATATTATTCCCTGCCCTCTGCTGAAGGCTTGGTTGTGAGCCTTAATATCTGCTTTGAGACATTGTTATATAGAGTCTTTCAGAGGCCGTCTTTGGTAGGATCCTGTCCTGTTGCTTGTTTTCTCCTACATTCAGTGTCCATCCCATTTGTCCATCTAAGCGAGCATTAATCATCCCAACCTGGGTCCTCCTTCTTGTTTATGTTCCCTAGGTGTACAGATTTCAGCATGACCTTTCTATCCTATAGGTCTATCCATCCACTCATTTCTTACCCTTTATGAGGCTGTCACTTCCCAGAGTAGAGCTTTCGTCCTGTAGATTCAGCACAAGGTTGTCAGCTGTGAGATAGACGTGGTTCTGTGTTGTGGCAATCATCTTAGAGATGTTCTGGGCAGCACGGATTTTTCAGAGATTGATAAGGCCGGGATTCTTGCTCAGTGCATCTCCAAGTTATCTTGGCAGCCTCTGCCTCACCCTGAGCCTGAAAGATCTGCCGCTGCTCTCGCTTTGCTTTTTCCACCAAAAACTGAGCCCACTAGGCTTCTTGCTGGGCCACTTGTTTGGCTTCCACAGCAGCTGTGCACTCTCAGCTGAAGCTCAGTTCTGTGATAGCTACATCATCCAGGATGAGGCTGAAGTCCTTGGATCACTCTGTCAGCTCCCTTTGGATCAAAAGGGACTCCTGAGCCTGCTGGGCAATCAGCAGGAATTGAATTTGGCAACAACACTCTTTGAGCATCTCATTGACAATGGATGGCTGCACTCATCACTTTAATATCCTCATATCCCAGCCCTAGGTGCTGGTACATGCTGGGAGATCTGGGCATTGGGTTGAGACAGCAAATGCAGGGAAATGTTCACCATCTGCAGCTCTTTGGAGCCTGTGGGGGAGGAGATTTTTTGGGGTGTCGCCAGAATATCATAGATGATGGAGTACAGGAACCAGGGTATACTGAAGTGAAGGCCTTCGGCCAGGACTGTGTCTTGTTACACGCACCGATACAATTAAAGCAGATAGCTCTATTGCCGTCTTCCAAGGCAAACACAGATTCGTGGACGCCATAGGCCACGGCTCCAGGCCCCAGCAGCAGCAGCAGCACCATGCCCATGCCTCGAGGCCCCGCAAGCAGGCATTTCGCTAAATCCTTCAAGTTCTGGGCTATGTCTGATCCTCCTGAAGGCAGCAGCACCAGCGGTCGGGAGGGGGTGCCTGCCATCTTCTACCCCATTCCAGTTTACAGACCTCGCCTTGCACAGGAGGATTGGGAGCTGTCCCTTGTAATCCTTTTAAACAGTTCCACTCCCTGGTGATCAAGTATTCAAACATAAAAGCCTCTGGAGGCCGTTAACATTCAAACCACCAAAAGATTGTAAAGAAATCAAACATGGCTGCCTCACATTTCAGTCTTCATCTATCACTCCCTTATGCATGCCTTACCTGTAATGTTTGTCAAAACTGTATTTACCAAAATCATCATGTATTTTCTAATTTTGTTATCTCCAAGAAAACGTGTCATCAGGGTCCAGTGAACTAACAGCATTTCAACAAATTCTGACCTTTGTAACAGGTTTTTACAAAATAATTAGATCTGTAAAGGATTTCTCTAATAATGGAAACCATTTTCATTGGAGTCCTCACTTGGTGATGGCCATTAGGCCAGCGGTGAAACATTCTGTAGGCCACTCCCATAACCATACTGAGGAAAATGCTGGCATTTCTGTTTCAAACTCAAGAATATTTTCAGCTCAGAAACCAGAAAACTTGAACCTCACCGTATGGCTGGCCATTGTTGGAGTCAGGAATCAACCACAAGTCAGTTAGAAATGTTGTGTGTTTTGATTCTGTGCTTATTTTGTCAGTTGATGTTTGGTCCCAATCTGTAGCTGTAACAACGTTCTACACATATCATCCAAACCAGTTTTATCACATTCAGAACTTTACACTTTAGATCCTATTTAGCTATGAGACTACCCCCGACCCCTTAAATCCACCCCAACTCACCCAATTTTCAAGTTGCACTACAAAGTGCAACTTAGGCACAGATCATGTTAATATCTTTTATTTGTAGAAGTGACCACATCTTGAAACGCAAAAGAATCATGATTAGCATAGGTTCCAGCAGACTGCAGATCTTTGCAGGAGACAGAATTCTTGTTGGTAATTAGAACAAGAGGAGGGAAATTATAATGACTTTGTTGAATCCCATTCCAGTTTGTCACTATCGTCTTGGAGAGTCATGGGCCTCAAATTAATTAATGTCCCTTTTGTTCCTTAAGTTGTATTCAATTAGGAAGTCCTAGTCAACCACATGGGTCAGCAGTAGAGAAGCTTATACTCAGGACTAAGGACTGGAGTTGTATCTTGGGATCTGATAAGTTGGCAAGAGAGAACAAATTCCCTATTTGACTTAGAGTTTCCATTGCTATTTTAAGCAACGTGACAAAAATCAACTTGGGAAAGAGAAGGTTTATTTAGTTTTATAGCTTGTAGCTCATTATCCAGTGAAATCAAGGCAAGAACTGGTACAGAGGCCATGGAAGAGTGTTCCTTACCTGTTTGCTCCTCAAGGCTCTCGCAACCTGATTTCTTATATACTCCATAACCAACTGGCCTAGCCAGGGCAGCACCACCTACAATGGTCTGGGCTCTCCCACAACAATCACTAATCCAAGTTCACAACCCCAGCCTAACTGTGACAGAAAATTCATAGGAGTTTAAGCTGAGAGAAGCCTGACAATATGCCTGACAAGAGGTCCTCCTTATAACTGACAGGATCGTGATGTCTGAAAAACCATCACAAAACCAGGGGTCACCTAAGGAGACGTGAAATGGATGAGGTGGTTGGGATGGTTTGATATGACAGAAAAGACACATTCTGCCAAAGCGAAATAAATCAGAATGAATGTGGATTCTTGTTTAAAAAAAAAGTGTCTGTGTAGTTAACTAATTAAGCAAATAGGTGGTGCTTATGTAATGTGATAATAAAAAAGCTATGGCTGCAAAACTACAAAGAAAGAAAGAAAGAAAGAAAGAAAGAAAGAAAGAAAGAAAGAAAGAAAGAAAGAAAGAAAGAAAGAAAGAAAAACAGACAAAATGGTGGGGGTATTTTCTCACTTGAGGTTCTCTCTTCCCAAATGACTCTAGCTTGGGTCATATTGACATAAAATTTGCCTGCAAACTCTCCAAGAGTTGTTCCTTGACATTCACAACTTCACACATGTGTGTGAGTATGCACACACACACAAACATGCACACACGCTCACATGTACTCATGAACACACATACATACAAAGAATGAAATAAATGAATTTTTAGAAGTAAGCCCTAAACTTACAAGTTTGAAAATTAAAGAGCAAATGACTCTTTTCATAGTATACTTGTCCTCAATTTCTGATAAACATGGTAATTTCATATGATAAAAGCGTATTTAGGATATCTGATACAGCCAACATCATCTATTAGCCTAGTCTACCTCATAAGAAACGTATTCCATAAACTGGAGAATATCTCATTTAACTTAGGAAATTCTGCAGCCTGGGTCTTTCTGTACTAGTTGTTCACTTTTGTGAACTTATGTCTGGATGGGAGCCCCAGCACCCTAGGAAGATACTATACTGCATATTGTTGCCTTGGGAACAAGTCAAATGTCAAAAGACATTTTAGTTTCTGGTAAATGCATGTTACTTTTGCATATTTGTACTTAGGAAAAGTGTAAGCCCAACTACAGTAAGTCTGGGACGCTCTCCTTTCACTGCACAGTGAGGGTCTTTTAGAAGTACCATCTGGTCTGAGCGTGAGAGAGCACACTAACTACCAGCAAGTATCATTCTACATTCACGGACCACACCCTACTATCGAACACTGAGATAAAGAGCCAGTATATAAAATGAAATTTATGCATTTAATGGTGGTTTTTCTATAAAATATACATGCACTCCATATTTTGTTAGTCATATTAAAATGTATTATTTTGACATTGTTTTATGTTACAAATTGTTTACTGAAATTTTTCCCCAAATTATATGCAGAGATCAGCGGGGGAAAGGATAAAAGCAAACTACAAGAATCTGAGTTTGTCTGTGTGATCTGTGGGCACCACAGTTCTTAGACACACACGGCTGTGTGTTAAACATTCCTTTAGTGTGTCATTCACATGGCTCCATCTGTTCACTGCTCTCCTTATGGGTCTTGGAAATACCTTGAGCTTCCTGCATCCCCAAGGATTGGGGAGAATCAGGCTCTGAGACAAGCATCTCAGCCCTGGGAAAAGCATTCCTACACAGAGCTGCTGGAAATGAAAACCCTCTCATTGTGACTCATGCGTGTATCTCTCCTTTTCTCACAACCTACATTTAGCGTCTCAGGAGTAGAAATAAACAGTGGCACTTAATTTTAGCTATGGATTGAAAGCTCAGATTTATTTCTAGTATCTCCTTATTATCTGACTCTGCATCTATCTGTCTAGATATTTTATATACATCACATGTCTATCATGTGCTAATCAGAAAACAGAAACATGAAGAGAGTATCCTTCTCCAGTATTCAAGCAAGCTTGAAAGACACACACCATGTGAAAGTGAAGTTGTCCTCATCCTCAAAGGGAAATTATTCTCACAAACTCCAAAAGATGACCTAAACTCACCTATGCTAAATTGACAAAATATTTGCATGTAACATACACACATACTCCTGTATAATTTAAATAATCTCTGGACTACTTCTGATACCTACTACAAATGATAGATAAATACTAAGTATACATTAATGTTCATTTAATAAGAAACAAATGGCCAAAAATGTCTTTCTGTTGGTATTATCATGGCTACGACAGGCTTCATCACATTGTCTGTGTCAGCAGTAACATTTCTGATCCGTATGGAATCTGTAGATGCTAAGGGTCTGCTTTATTCTAATGTGAAATACCTTGCGCCATGAGTTGTTTGTAGTTCATTTTTTCTTGTCTTTAAATTCAGGAACAGTTGTCTTACATTCTCTATGTGACAGACATGCTAAGTGCTTACAAGATGGACTACAACTGTGGTCATAGAAAACAGCCTAACATGAAACATTCTAGAAAGTTCTTTCAGCATTTTCTGCCCTCTGCAACATAGGCTTTGTTATTGCATATTGTCAGAAGCCTTCGATTCATTTCCTTCCCTTCCCTGTATCCCTCTAAGGTTTCCAAGGCTAATCTTCATATAATTTATCTTATCGTGTTCCCTTGAATGTTTGCGCTTGCTGACTTCATCCACAATTCTAAGGGCAAGGTTCTCAGGTTTCCAAAGTTCAACATTTTCTGGTCTGAACTCACAATTCAGCCAGCTCCTCCTCCTTTGTTCCTGAAAGTCTCCTTAAATAAGAAATGTTCCACCATGAAGCTCCTTTACTTTCAAAGTCTTACATATTTTTCAAGTTCTGGATCAGGAGTCAACCTACCTCAATAGTCACCAGAAACCCAGCTCAATGGCAGATAATAATTATGAGCATATTAAGTTCAAGAAAGGAAGGCAAGTCTTTTATAGCCACAAGTTATCATGACATTTAGGTATTATGAATCTTCTTCCACAAGTAAGTGTTAAACACAAAAGATGAACATCAGAGGTCAGTCCAGCAAGGAAGATGACACATAATTCCTCTCAGGGAAAAAGGTTCATCAAAATGAATGGTCCTCGAGGCTATGGTTGGACTCTGAAGTGGGAGAGAGAGCTCTATCTTTCAAGAATTTATTTCTAAAGAAAAGGTTTTCAAGTAAATTCACACTTTTCACTCTGTGGGGTCTTGATGACAGTGTCCCACTAAGTACTTTTGCTGTTGAACTAACCGCTTTAACTTTTGCTGCTTTGGCTGGAAACTCCCTGCCAAGTATTTAAATGTACTCAGGCAGATTTTCTTGCAAATTTTTCCATTTTTCAGCTATTTTGATCTACTTTTTATTCCATCACCGTAATTTGTCTAAGATGAGCAGGCATGCTACATACTAGTTAAAATTCCCTCTGCCAAGGCACATATATAATAATTTTGACCTCAAACTCACTCTAATTATAAGAGACTGTCAGAATATAGGAAGATTCTTTATCAGAATGGCCACCTTGCTGGCCTTATGGAATGTCTGATTCCATCTGAAACTGGGAGCTCAGTCTTCCTGGACAAATCCTTTCAATCATTCTGATCTTTCTCATCAGAATAGGTCTGCTTGTAGCAGTTCAGGTCCTATCTATCAAATTCTTCAAGCTGTTCAATATTACCCAGAAAATCTCTTCCAAAGGCTTCAGAACCATCAGACACGTTTATAACTGCAACAACCGAACACAAACAAATAAACAAATAAACCTTCCTTTTCAATGGCAGTTACTTTTCTTATCATTTGAAAAAGTATTTAATAGAAGCAACTTCAGAGAACAGGATTTATAGGAGCTCCTGGTCTCAGGAGATTTTGAGCACTCATGTAAGAGGAAGAATGATAACAGGAGTATCTCAGACCATGTAGACAGAAACATGATGCAGCCGTTGACCTTATATTTTTACAAAGTGAGACCACAGGCAGCTCTCTGTCCTCAAAGTCCACTCCATGAGAAGCCTTAGTCAGGCCCTACAACTTCCTCACACAGCACCACCAGAAGGAGAAGGTTTGCCCAAATATGAACCTACAGAGGGCAGTTTCAATTCCAATGACAATAGCCTAGTATCCTAATGGGAGAACTTGCTTCTTACCCCTTCTTTCCTTAGTCATTCATGCTGTGAGGTCACTTAAAGGAAATGCCCGAGGTGGTCCAATGATGAGAAACCTGGTAGAACCACTTTGTTCAATGTCTTTAAAATCTCCATCCCTGACCTCAAGCTGTACTACAGAGCAATAGTAATAAAAACTGCATAGTATTGGCATAGAAACAGAACAGTGGATCAATGGAACCGAATAGAAGACCCAGAAATGAACCCACACACCTATGGAAACTTTATTTTTGA
>CM053762.1:34800876-34866973 GCA_028658305.1 Pachyuromys duprasi
GGTAATTGGGGCACCTCGGTCTGGACCTGATACTATGGGTCCCAATCCGGGGTGGTTGCTGGGTGTGCCTAGGGGTGTGGGTCTGACCCGTGCAGCCCGCAGTATCTGGGTGAAACTCAGTCCGTCTGGGGTACCCTGTGCCCCAGCCCAAAGCGGCGGCTGCTGGCACAGAGGGTTGTGCGCCCGTGCCATGCAGCCTGTGGTATCTGGGTGAAACTCAGTAACGTGTGCCCCAGCCCAAGATGGCGGCTTAGGCGCCCAGCCCGGCTGTGCGCAGCCTGTCTCCCTCCGGAGTTTTTCCTGGGAATATCTGGGTGTCCCTTGGACTTTTCCACTTGATTTCCCCACCGTAGGAATTCTGCTCACCTGGCAGTCGCAAACGCTGTTGTTTTAGGTCCCAGATCTCAGTCTCCTGGTCATGTGCCTACACTATTGTCCTGCTCTTCAGACACAGTGTCCTCCTGGGGCAGCCATCTTGGATCCTCCGATGGGTGGGTTCTGAACATGAGTATTTGTTTTCTCTAAGTTCTGGAGGCTGGACAATTTCGGTCAGGTTTGTAGAGCTCTCCTCTCTGCCTGCAGACCTAGAAGGTTAATTGTTAGAACTTTCCATATCCCCACCAGGTCCTTTTCTCTATGTGCATGAATTTTTTTCTGTCATTTAATGTATTCTTTTTGGGTTTGGTTTTGGTTTTTCTAGACACGGTTTCTCTCTGCAGCCTTGGCTTTGTAAACCAGTCTGGTATTTAACATATCCTTAATGTAGCACCTATTGTACTATATTAAAACCATTTATTTGGCTTCATTTTAAGCTAACTGTTCTTTAAGGGTATTTTCTCCTTAATTTATGAGGATTGAACATAGCATCTAAGAAATATTGGGGAAGTCCTTTATCTCTCAGCCATATCTGTAGCTCTTTCCCTCTTTGAATTTGAGTGTTTGGGAATACAGTTTAGTTCTTTAACTTGCTGGATAAGAAAAATACGCAAAACAGTTCTCATTAGCATAGTTATCCTATATCTGTTCAATCAAAGAAGAATATTGGCTTGTTTTATAGCTGTAATTGGACAAAAGTCCTGGCACAAAGAATTGTTCATGTGACAAAGTATAAGATAGTATAAGAACCTCAACACTGGAAATGTTGACGTACAAAGGAAAATGCCAACAGGAGACCCTAAAGCGCTCAGTGAGAAACTGTAGTAATAGCAGCCCACTGAGAACTTTCACAACCTCAAACTATGTCTTAACCTTCTACCCCAGGCTATCTTCACCTTAAATTGCAACCAAAAAATTAAAGCTATGCTCAGCCAACTGGGAGGTGGTATAAGTTTGGGTTAGCAAAGAACAATATCTCAGTTTTGACTCTTTAACATCCTTAGCTTTTGTGTCTCGGCAGCAACCACTTGAACATGATAAAGAGTGGCTTTGAACAAAGGTTACCAATGTGAAATAAATGTTTCTTAATATTATATGAAATCTCACCTGCATAAAGAACCATTAGTCTCTGTGAATCAAGTTAGTAGATAGTAACCATAATGTACATATTAAACAGAACTTCTATTTAACAGAGTGTACCTTGTGCATAATATAGGAAGACTTAATGCATGTAGAGTAAGATTGCAGAAATGCTGGCTCTTTAAACACATGCAGTTAACAAGCATTTGTGCATCTGTGCAGCTCAGATCACTTTCTGCTCACTTTGTGTTAGCCAGTAACTAACACGTAGAAAAGTGACAGGTGGTGTCATCTCAGGAAATGTCTTACTCTAGAATTCTTACAGCAAGTAATGCTGCATGCCAGTCATCCACTTCCTTGAACTCATTAAATAACCACACCCATCATACTTAACATCTAGTAGTCATGGACTGATAATTTGGCCTGTGAAATGTCTTCCCATTGATAAATTTAAGCCTGCTGGCTGCATGGACGAATTTGTGAAATTCTAATGGAAGGACTTTGATTTTGTGGTCAACTTATTCTAACTTCCCAATTGATTCTATGGCAAACAACCTAACAAAAATCAAAACACCCTGGGAACTTAATTTGAAATGAATGACTGGTAGATGCGATTTAGTGCTTTCCTGGTAGCTGCTGGAGACCATCATGTCAGAGCTGCTTCTGCTGTTTTGCTTCTAAAGGACTTTATAGATCAGAAAAGAGCCCAGGGGGTGTTACAAAATGCATAGCAAAACCATTCATTTCATCATTGACGTATGCGATGCCACACCTAGTATTTTTTGTTCCCTGCCAAATATGTCTCAAAATGACAAGAAAAAAAAAGAAGAAGTGACAACAGCTCATTGCAGGGAAAACAATGACCTGTTATCCCTTCTCCATCAGTCATGGTCTACCTACTGGGACACTCTGAGGTCTGAGATCTTGATGTGGAGATAAAGTGGAGTTGTTTTTGTTTGTGTGGTTTTTACAGAGATTGCAGTCACTCCACAGACAGAATATAACGAAACATTTTTATCTGCCCTAGCACTTTCAGCTGGGAGCAGGATAGGGCATCCATCTCAACTAAAGATTCACTGTTATTCTAGGCTACAGCTCTTACCCACAGGGTGCTCAGAACTGTGTGTCAGAGAGACACTGTAGCTCTCTGATAATGATTCTTGTGTTTCACTTGTCTATAAGATTCAGAAATCCTTGTGGCGTTCCACCCCTTCATCATTCGTGTGTGCTTTGGTGCCTTTGCCCATCTGTTAGATGCAAGGGTACCTGGGATTAAACTGACAGGCTCATGCACAAAGAGGGAATACAGAGTGACAGAGACTGTTCTTTCCAGTATATACCTTTGAATCTTACGCTGTCTATCCTCACTCTGCTCTGTAGTGTCCTCGGTATTTAAAAAAAGGGAAGAGGAGCAGGCATTAGGATGTCAAAATAATCATTAGAAGGTCAACACATGAATATATATAGTATATGACAAATGTATGAAGTATGAGTATATGAAAGCAGATGGTCCTTTTAGAAATAAAGAGACATAGCCTTCTTTCAGGGTCATTGTGGAGTTAGCTAAACTTACTTTTCCCATGAACCCTCCCCCTTTGAAATGCCATTTTCCAACTGTTTCTTAGCATTGCCTTCCTTTTTCTTTCCTGTAGTCTTCCTTCTTTTCACTTGATATTTTTTCACTTCCTACATGAGACAACACAATTTCAGGTCAGCATAACCTTTGCCCATTATTCCATTCCTCTGTGAACTTGGAAAAATCATTACATCTCTTAGACATTAAGAACTCTTAGCAAGACTTTAATGCAAAGAAGAAAAGATGAGGAAAAGAGTGTATTTCTGCCATCTGAAAGCGTAACACAGCATGTTATATCTGAAAGAGAATGCTGAGTCTGTAAGATGAGGGCTGTCATCCCAGCCAAGCAGGGGGATGAGGCAAGAGGGCAGCAAGTTCATGGCCTTCTGGGGACAGAGTGACTTCCTGGCAAGTATGGAAAATGTTTAGAACAAATTCCCAATGGTTTGTCATGAAACATAAATGTGTAAGACCAACTTACTTCTTTCAAGGCACAGTCCAGAGGTGAGACTGAGAGCCATGAGTATAATCTGAAAGCCAACAACAGAGACTACGTGGTAGATGGGTTGTTCTGCTTCTGGGCTGTGAGGGCTTGTGAGTGTTAGTAAACTCGGCCAGAGTGCTGCAAGTTGTTACAACTGGGAGAAACTGGGCAAAAGGTGTGTGGCTTCACTGCATTGTTTACAAGAAATACATGTAAAGTTCAATGTCCACACATTACCAAACGTTTTAGGTGCCTTTTTGTCTAATTGCTTAAGGAACTTGACTTTAAATAAAGATCATACTATAATTTCCCAAATTTTCCACCTAGCATTAAGTGCCAAATACATACAACAATTACCATATAAAATGCACCTTCATTATTTTATTTCTCATTTCCAAGTTAGAGTCTGCTTCCTTCCCATGTTTGGGTTACATTTACTGTTGCAAGGGCACCTCTGGTTGTGCTTCTATGAAATCACGGTGAAAACATTTTTCTCATAAGAATAATTGCAGAAATTCTCACCATTAATTATAGACACTGTGTATTCTACTTATGGTTATACACTTTTGTATGTATTACTCATCTTTTCTGATAGATTTAAGCATTTCACATGGAGGATCCTTAATTTTTATGTGAGGCACATAACTTTTGAGTGTCACCACCAAGTTCACAAAGGACAAGGACTTCACAGCTAAGTCTCCACTACAGTTCCCGGTGTTCCTTTCACAGTATTTTGACTCTTTGACTATTCAGTAAATTCAATGAAATTTTATTTTTTTGACAAAGTTATCAAGACGTTTAAAGAGTAACAAGAAAAAATAAAAGAAGACAAAAAACATCTCACTAGACTAGACATTTGATGATCTGTCGTTGAGGCCTGAATCTGCTCTTGCTTAAATAGAAAATTCCAATTTCTGTCACCGAGCTTGCTGTTTGTGAAGATGAAAATTCTTTTGTTCTATGGACACTCTGGACAATGAAATCGTGATTATAATTGCAAATCTACACCCGTTGTAAAACTCTGACCACACATAGGCTAGCAATAAAATCTATAACTTTCCAAAGTTTTAATCATTGTTGTTGGCATGGCTTCCATGTGATTAATGAAATAACAACGTACTATCCAGGACTCAGGACCAGATAATGTAAAGCAGAAAGTTTTTGTTTAATCCTGTAATGTCTTGTTTATATAAGATTTAACTTTCAAATAATCAAACTTTCTTCTGGCTTTTCTCTTGTTCTGTACTCAGCCTTCTGTGTGATATATGAGAAATGATCTTGTGGGGTGCATTGCCACAGTATTCACATGTCTGCCAGCTGACATATTTATACATGGCTCCAACACACCTGGAAAAAAATATAGGTTGTCTTTGGGTTTAAATGCAATCTTCCTGTATATTTGAATAGTTTTCATTCTCAGTGACTAAACACCTTTTAGTTTTTCCAGAGACTTCCATATCTCCAGTTTTCAAAATCAAAGTAATTGTGTTTCAAGGCAGCCAAATTGCACATCTTATGTTTATAAAGTTTAACAAAGCTTGAAGTTGAAGTTGCAATTACTTCAGGGGAAGCTGACTTTATTGCTATGCATGACTAGGGAAGCTATTAGACTGTTCCAATATCTATTATTTGGAAATGATAAGGTATTTTATTACAAAATCTGAAAACTGGTAGTCTAAAGATTACTAAGGATAAATTTTAATTCATTGAGGTAAGGATATTTTTGAATATACCAATGAATAAAAAAAATATTCTCTTGCTTTTACTTGAGCCTAACTTGCTTTCCAAATGGGAGCACAGGCCAGAATGAGAAGGTCCTCAGGGGAAGGCATAAAGAGTGTGGGTTGTGGTGTTTTCAGAGAGGACATAACCCCAGAGCTTCCTTTGATCTTCAGAACACTCCCTCCAGGCTGCCACTTCAAGAACAGCACCTTTCAACAAGGCTTCCTTAAAGGTGCACTGGTATTAAATGAGGCAAGCAGAAAGGCAAGTTCATTATTAAACTAAATTTAGGAAAATGTAATCATAAACCAAAACTAAGCGGGTTACAGGACTTCTCAAACCCTAGAGTGTTTTCACTGTGTAACTTCAAATTACAGAAGAACACAGTGTGTAGAACGCCTCCAGATATATTTCCATGAATCATCCTAAGAAAGGGCAGTGTTCTCCTCTTTATGCTCGGAAAATTAAATTTTTTTGTTAAGGTTCCTATACAGTCATATTTCTTGCAATAATTCATTCTAATTTTTCCAAGAATACATCCTTTTACACATTACTGCACCCAAGGTTGCAGAGGCCTCATTTGTATTGTGTTTTCCTCCCTTTAGCTTTTTGTTTTGTTTTGTTTTGTTTTGTTGTTGTTGTTGTTTTGCAACAGTTGTATGATTATTCTCCAGTGTATTAAACCACCTTGGCATTTTATAATGGTATAACACTAGCAACCAGAACTTCACAGCAATTCAATAAATACTTGTCAAATACTGATCCCATCTGTCTCAAATATATGCTACTTATTTCAAATATTATTCTGACAAATAGAATGTTGCTTTGCTGAAATGAGAATGGATAGATATCACTTTTATTTACTCAATTTAGCTCTGCTGTTTAGTGATTGGATATTTTACCACTGTAAACCAAACTTACACTTTAAAAATCCATGTTGTGGCCAGCTGGATGGCTCAGGAGGTCAAGCCTGAAGACCCGAGTTGGATCACTAGGTTCAACATGGTAGAAACAGAGAATCCCAAAGTGTTCAGGAAATCGGCAAAGGCTGGGCCCCTGGAAATGTCACAGAAAGGGTCTGCAGTGACTGCACGGACCACCATCTTGACAATGGATCACAAAACTGAAACTAAGAATGAGCCCTAAACCATGCTTTTGACAGCACACAACCTCTTTTTGTCGCTGGCCCAACAGGTTCGCATCAACTGTGGCTCCACAAACTTCGCCTAAGCCATCCCGGCTCACAGCGATTCTGGCTCTGCCAGAAACTTCATGCAAAAAGGAGTCTGGAGTCTACAAGGGAAGAACGGCGCTTACAGAAACCAGCACAAAGCAGGCATATGCTGGGCAGGGGCTGGGGAGGAGAAGACCCAGAAACAACATCCAAGGCAGTTGTTTCATTTTCTTACGTATTCGCTCGTTTCTTTTTCCTCTCTACAGCATCAGTGAAGCGAGTTAGCACTGTTCCCTATGGTTCACACCTTTCTTTGATTGGTACTGTCTCTCTATTTCTGTTTTAATTTTTTCCTTCTTCTTATTCCACATTCTTTCCTCTTCATGTTTCAAAGACAAGAAAGCGAACCTCATTTACGACACCTGGCTATAGATTTTAACCCTTCTTTTCAGTCTACTGTGAGGATATCAGGATGCCAATATATTCACCCTGTTTTTCCTTTGGCCTCTATTATATCCACTCCTACACATGTCTTGTCTCCTATACTTTTCCATCTAACAAACTAGTTAATTCTAATCACAAATTTTACCATGGTTGCTTACTTCTTTTTCTTTCCCTTTCTACTCATACCAACAATATCTGACATTGTCAAGCTTGTCAACTATTTGTGAGCTATACCAAGAGCATTTAACTCACTAAAACAGTACTTAACAGCTGGTTGTCCTGTCATCACCTGTCCCTTTGTTTATAAGTGTGGGTTAACAAGTGGATAGTAGTTTTCTTTGAAGACAATACTCAGCTCACAGAAGCAAACCTCAGAAAGAGCCTGCTGCCTGGAATATCGTGGTAACAGAGGAAAACACCAGTACAACTCTCCTACAACCTAGTCTCTCCTGAACACTGCAAACATTTTCACTGAAAAAAAGAGAAACAACCAAAATTAAAATAGCAACAACAATCAAACTGAAGCAACAATCTTATCCTAGATAGGCAGATCCCAATTCAAAGTAAAAAAAAAAAAAGTACTAAGACATTTTTTTCCTCAAAAAATTATCAGTCACATAATAATGCCCCTAACAAAACATCATAGATGAAATGAGAACCAAGAATTCAAAAGAAGGGTTGTGAATATTGTCAAAACTTCTGCTATACTCATAGCTCAGTGCCTTGGTCAACTATCATCACAGATGCTTGATCCTGCAGTAGACAGGAACCAATACAGAGATTCACAGCCAGACAATAGACAGAGAGTGAGAGACCTTGGAATACTCAGCCATAAATGGAATGTCTCCATCAAATCTTCCCCTACTCCCAATCAGGGCTTAGGGTACCCTGTAATAGAGAAAGTGGGAGGAGTGTAAGAGTCAGAGGAGATGGAGAATATCAAGGAAACATGGTCCTCTAAGTCAGCAGGGTCAATGCACACACTAACTCAAAGAGACTGAGGCAGCATGCACAGGACCTTCAAAGGTCTTCATCGGATGGGTTCCTATAGCTAAAAAGAGAAGTAGACACATACTCCCATCCTTAACTCAGAAGCTATCTCCAATTAATGACGTCCAATTAATGACGTGCAATGAAAATTTAGCTTTTTCCAGGGGAGTCTCACCAGGGAAACAAACTCCTGCTAAGGGAAATCTCCACGCCCGGCAGTAAATGGCAGCAGATGATGAGCCCTGTTAGCAGCTTTGGAGGCCCCTTGTCTCAGAATGCTGTGTCAGGATGTTTGTTTGTTGGTTTATTTTCTTTTTTACATAATGTTTTTTTTATTTTATGTATTTTGATGATACAGATTATGGCTTCTAGTTTATTCTGAGAGTGCAAACGAGTGGGCCTCTGCACCTATATCTGTTGCTTACACGCTTTCTTGGGCTCTTTGCATTTTATTTATTGTGTCCCATCTGAATGTGTTAATTTTTGGTTTAGCTTGTTACAGTTCATCTTAATATTATCCCTTAGAAGCCTGTTTGTTTCATAATGGGAATGAGAATGAGGCTGGATCTGAATGGGAGGAGAGGAGAGAAGTAACTGGGAAGAGTAGAGGGAAGAAAACTGATAATCAGGACATATTATGTGAAAAAAATATACTTTCAACAAAAATTAAAAAATATTGTAAATAACAAAAACATGAATATTTTAGAGACAATGTTGCAAAAGGCTGAATGAAATAAAATAGTCAATTTATTATATAATGATATAATTAACTAATGTGATAAATATATTGAAGAAAATCCAAAAAGATAAAATGATGAAAATGAATAATACAACAGGTCAAATAAAAAGTTCAGTGGAACTCAGGAATTTCAAACAAGGAAATCATGAAATTTGCAGGCAAGTGGTGGGAACTAGAAAAGATCATCCTGAGTGAGGTATCTCAGTAGCAGAAAGACACACATGGTATATACTCACTTATAAGTGAATAATAGACATATAATATAGGATAAACACACTAAAATCTGTACACCTAAAGAAGCTAAACAAGAAGGAGAACCCCGGGTAAGATGATCAACCCTCATTCAGGAAGGCAAGTGGGATAGACATCAGAAGCAGGAGAAAACAGGGAACAGGACAGGAGCCTACCACAGAGGGCCTCTGAAAGACTCTACCCAGCAGGGTATCAAAGCAGATGCTGAGACTCATAGCCAAACTTTGGGCAGAGTTCAGGGAATCTTATGAAAGAAGGGGGAGATAGAAAGACCTGAATGGAAGTGGAGCTCCACAGGAGAGCAACAGAACCAAAAAAATTTGGGCACAGGGTTCTTTTCTGAGACTGAAACTCCAACCAAGGATCATTCATGGATATAACCTAGAACCCCTGCTCAGATGTAGCCCATGGCAGTTCAGTGTCCAAGTGGGTTCCATAGTAATGGGAACAGGGACTGTCTCTGACATGAACTGATTGGCCTGCTCTTTGATCACCTCCCCCTGAGGGGGTAGCAGCCTCACTAGGCCACAGAGGAAGACAATGCAGCCAGTCCTGATGAGACCTGATAGGCTAGGATCAGATGGAAGGAGAGGAAGACTTCCCCTATCAGTGGACTGAGGGAGGGGCATGGGTGGAAAAGGGGGAGGGAGATAGAGATTGGGAAGGGATGAGGGAGGGAGCTACAGGGGGATACAAAGTGAATAAACTGTAATGAATAAAAATAAAAAAATTAAAAAATAAATCTATAGTGACCATGACATTAAATGGAAAAAAAATAAAAAATAAAATAAAAAGCTCCCACTAAGTTCTGGACACTACAACCATGACCACTTTCAACACTACTAATCAATGCAATGTTTAAAGTTCTAGCCAGCACAATAAAACAAAAGAAGGGAATAAGGGAACACAAGTAAAAAAGAAAGAAGTCAAAGCATCCCTTTTCGTAGATGATGAAATGATGTGATTCTATTCATGCGAATTCCAAATTCTTCAGGGTAACCCTTAGAGCTGATAAACACTCACCAAAATGGCAGGTTACAAAATTTGCATAGCTAAATCAGTTACTTTTCTATATACCTAACATGGACATACTGAGAAAGACATTGGAAAAACAATTCCATTCTCAATCAAATCAAATCAAATCAAAAGCATTGGAATAAACCTAACCAACTAAATGAAAGACCTGTATAATAAAAACTTTAAAACACTGAAGAAATAATAGAAGACACCAGAAGATAGAAAGATCGCCCATGATTTTGGGTTAGTGGGATACATATTATGGAAATGACCATCTTAACAAAAACAATATGCAGATTCAGTGTAATCCCCATCAAAATTCCAAGACAATCTCTTCATAGAAATTGAAAACTAAATCCTGAAATTCACATAGCCAACACAATTACAGAGCAGTGAAATGCTGCTGGAGGAATCACTATTTGTGAAGTCAAGCTCTAATACAATAATACCACGATAGTAAAACTAGCACGGTACTAGCATAAAAAGACACACATTGATTACTCAAACAAAATTTAAGACCTTTTTATATGAGCCCACACACCTATAGACAGGTTATTAACAAAAACGCCCAAAAAGATACATTAAAGAAAACACAGATTCTTCAACAAATGGTAGTTAGAAAACTGGATAATCTACCTGTGAAGAAATAAAATTTGATCAGTCTCACCCTGGGCAAAATTCAAATTCAAATAGATCAAAGACCTTGCTGTTATGCCTGAAACTTCTAAAGAACTAAAGGAAGGAACAAGAAGTACACTTCAGGTTATAGATTCAGGTGTTATAAGGAGGGAAAACTGCCACTAAGGAACAAGGAGGTTTGAAAACAATATGAAACCTACTATTTTGTATCCATATATATATATATATATATATATATATATATATATATATATATATATGTGTGTGTGTGTGTGTGTGTGTGTGTGTGTGTGTGTGTGTGTGTGTGTATGTATATGGTTACAAAATTCTTCATCCAATATACCCGTAAGCATATAAAAATGCATGTGAGACTCTTCAAACAAAAAATAATCAAAAGGGATGGGAAAGGAAACTACATATTCAAAGGGAAAATCTACCAGGATGACATTTCAATTTCTAACAATCTATAACACCTCCAAAAATGGCAACAATGTTTGTAAAACAAACATTAACAGAGATTAAATCATATACTGACCCTCACACACTATTACTGCAAGACTTCATTCAATACTCCACTTGTCAGAAACCCCTGCTGCTAATATACATACATATATATGCCTTATATAGGTATATAAGGTATGGGGTACCCTCTTCAAAATTTTGATCAAAATGAGAGTCCCTAAGAATCTCCAAACAAGACAAGAAAAAGCCATTGCTCTCGTTGCCCACCAGAACACAATGATATGACCTTACTTCTGAAGACAGCACACTTCAGTCACAAAAGGCTGAGGAAATCAAGCTGGTACTGACTTTGAAGCTTTCTTTCTGCTTTCTAGCTTTTGAAGAAACAGAAGGTGCTCTGGACAGTATGTGGGAGAAATTTCATCAACACTCCTTTCTAGCTGTGAACTCATGAGCTACAAGAAAAAGCTCAGAAAACAAGAGTATCAGACTTCCTCCAAAGACTTACATCTTTGCACATAAATTCCTGCATGCTCAGTCTCCTTTGGAGAAGTTTCTTTTTCAGAGAATGATGATTAATATAACGTTTCACAATTGGCTTAAGTGCAGAGAATAAATCTCTGTGGAAAGCTTAGCCATAAATGGGACTTGCATATGAAAACCCATCTTCCCAAGGCCCAGGGACACCATGGAAGAGGGGTGAAAATATTGTAAGGGCAATACATCAGGGAAGACTGCCACGAAATGGTGCGTACTGACCATGACAGGTTCACTGTACTCATGAGGTCATGGTGGTTGTAGTTAAGAAAAACACAAGACCTGGACAAGAAAAAGCCAGTCAACATGATAGCCTAGATACAGAAGGAGCACACAAACCAGCTCCCTAAGAGAGCTATTAGCAGCTGGGGGAAGAAGAGTCAGTTTTCTCTAGCTAATGGCTCCTGGTAGATTACAATGGGCCAGTGAGTGGCTATACATTCATGTGCCTGTGGGCAGCATTCACTGGATTCAATGGGCCACAACAAATTTAAAAGTACACAAAATTGGGATGAGGAGGCACATGGATGCAGATCTGATCTGGGAGGAATCAGAGGGTAGAGAGGGGTTGATTGCTATAAAAATACACTGGACATATATATTACATTCTCAAAGAATAAATATGTTTCAAAAATTCAAGCTGAACAAAATCATGTGAGATTACCTTTATTAAGCTTTGTGTTCTAATTACAGCTCAGCATTTCAATTGACAGGTAGGCATGGCATTCTAGAAAACAGTTCACATCATCAGAAGGGACAACCATGGGGAACAGAGCAGCTTACTCTGCAGTTATTATGCATGTTGAGTAATTCAAGGAGTCACTGATGGACAGAGTTTAAGTAACTACTGGTCCTCTTACCAAATTAATATTCTAGACATGTTGCTACAGTGGAAAGCACCTGATTATGACAGAGTTACAGAGAGCTTGCACCTAAATATATCCTTTTAATCTGGGATACAAATTGGTGTCAGATTAAGGTACATGTTTTTTATCTGTGTCGTTAATACTGATGAATCATTTATGTTTAAGAAACCAACAGAAGAGGAAATTATAGTGGAACACCACTGTGCTGGTAACTATAGGAGATGTGTAGCCTTTGTTTGTGAGCTTCTCTTCGCTCTGCTGGCTTTTTATGAGTTCTTCTGCGATATCTTCATTGCGACTGTCTTGAGCTCGGTGTATTCATAAAGACCTTCCTCACCCCTAGAGAGGGAAGAAAAATTGCCAGTCAACATGACTGTGCACTGCAGTGTAAGTCAAATATAATCCCTGGCAACATGGTACAAGTTTTTTCTTGCTTATCTGACTAGGAACAATGTAAAATATTTACTGAGTACATAGTAACTACTATAGTTGCCAGCCGACCAGAAGCTTGATGACCTAACTAAGTCTGCAATGGAGAAAACTATTCTTAAAATTGTGTTTTATTTTAAATAACTATGTACGTGGCTCAGTTTCAGAGAAGATGTCTATTGTGTACATCACTCTACCTGACCATATGACTATCATGTAAGTCAATCTGATCAGATTTTATCAGGCCATTAGTAAGGGAGGTGCAGTTCATGTTGCACCGTATGGTCACTGAAGGGCAATGGAATAAACCACCAGCTGCTCTGGAGCCTGTGTCCACCATCTGCATTGCCACAGAAGGGTGAGCAGGGAGAAGACACCCAAGATCCACATTCCTTCAGAATGGTCTGTCCTTCTGAAGCTGCAGTTAAAACAGGGTGTTTTGATTCTGTGCCAAACAACCATCTAATCTTTGCTGATGGAAGTTGTTGTTGTTGTTGTTTTGGGTTTTTTGTTTGTTTGGTTGGTTTATTGTTGGTTGGTTGGTTGGGTTGGGGGGGGTTGTTTTGTTTTGTTTTTGCTTGATTGTTCTGGTTTTGGAGGTCTTCTTTATTTTTTTCTTGTATTTTCTTTAAAAAAAAAAAAACCTAAAGATTGGCCTGACAGAGGCTTTTCAGATTTTAGCGGGTATTGGTTTTCTCTATTATTCAACAACTAAACCTTGGGTAGAATGCAGGGAATCATATGAAAGAAGGGGGAGTTAGTAAGACCTGGAGAGGACAGGAGCTCCACAAGGACCAAATATATCAGGGCACAGGGGTCTTTTCTGAGACTGTTTCTCCAACCAAGGACCATTCATGGATATAACCTAGAACCCCTGCTCAGATGTAGCCCATGGCATCCCAGTATCCAAGTGGATTCCCTAGTAAGGTGAACAGGGACTGTCTCTGACATGAACTCAGTGGCTGGCTCTTTGACCTCCCTACACATACACCAAGGGAGGAACAGCCTTGTTAGGCCACAGGGGAGGACATTGCAGCCAGTCCTGATGAGACCTGATAAGCTAGGGTCAGATGGAAGGGAAGGAGGACCTCTGCTATCAGTGGACTTAGAGAGGGGCATGGAGGAGGTAAGGGAGGGAGGATGGGATTGGGAGGGAATGAGGGAGAGGGCTACAGCTGGGATACAAAGTAAATAAACTGTAATTAATATTAAAAATAAAAATTAAAAAACATTTCTTAATACATTTACAAATTATTCAAGCCAACCCCAAGTGACTAAAAGCCGAGTGGAGTCTCTCTTTGGGTACCACAGTAACTTATTAGGGTTTTACCTGAAGCCAGTTTTGGAGATTATGACTTGTTTCCACCTGGTGGATGATTTAACACAGAAGGATTGCATTTAGCTAGCTTCTGTATGGTTTGTATCAGATCAAATCACACATATAAAGGACTATTCTGATTCCAGAATCAACCTATAAACACATAAGCTTGCAAAGGGGCTAGATTTTGATTCTTCTCTGCCAAGCCTCCTCCTGATTCAGTTGGGTATATAAAAGTTGTCTTATTCTTCTGAGCAATCAATAATCCCTTTATCTTGATTGTTTTGTGTATAATTTGAACTTCTTAAAATACTTCTTGAAAACCTCAACAGTATGTTTTTCAACTTTACTAAAGGGTTTGAGAAAATTTTCTAAAGTCCATTAAAATGTAGTGTTTTAATAAATAGTTCATGTCAAAGAGGCAGACAAATTAGGCCATAATTTTTACCAAGCTGTTTTCCATTGTATTTAGGATTACTAAGGTACTGGATACTCTCAGGAAATAAGCCTACATGAAGGTTCAGGGAAATGTTTGCTAAAATGACTGGACAAATACAACCAAGAAGATAAACATTCATGTGAGTTCACTATATGAGGCTCTTTGGGAACCCTGCTTCCAAATTTGTTAATTCTGTTTTTCTGTCTTTGAGAATAATCATATTCTTACTTTTGAAGGGAGTCATTAGAGGTAACCACCACAGTTATTCTCTGTAGACATTTTGCAGCAAATGCCTTATTTAGCAGATGCATCTTAGGTAGACTTTACCAGAAGTATATCAGTTTGAGGTATGGAAACTTTCATTTATTTAAAAGGTATATATGAATACCTACAGCATTTCAATATTTATTTACATGCATCTCAAGATGTGTGCCGCTTTACCTACTTTCTGAAAATGTTTTCCAAATAGCTTTTATTCCCATATACCATGGGCAATCCTTAGCAGCCAACAACTTAGTTACCAAGGTGGGGTACATAGCATGGCCCTTTATGGGTTGTAGGAGCTCAATAAAATATTTTCCATCTACTATTGCTTTTCTGCAGTTAGGACTTACTTTCAAATTTTAAAACACTATTTGGTACTATAGGTGGAGTTTACTTATGGTAATAAAAATAGGTCAGTTTCCTGGGAGTGGAAAACCTTTTCACAAAATTATGTATGTATTGTAATATGAAGCTTAACTTACATTTCTCGCCCATTTCCAGACATCTTGAATCCACCGAAGGGGCACTGGATAGCGAGAGACAAATAGCAGTTCACCCTACAACAGAGAAGAGAAGGTTATTATAGATAACAATTAACTCATGCCATAATTTCTACACTGGAAGTTTAAATATTCAGAGATCTCCTTAAGAACTCCTTTGTTTCAATCTAATATGATCACTGAGATAAAGAGCAATTCTGTGATTTACAGTGCATAAAGCATCCACTTGTATTACCTAGAAATAAATGATCCAACTATAAGCATGAATAGTTAATTTTTTTAAAGGTTAGTTTGAATCATTACAGAGAGAAGAAACAATGTACCATAGAAGGAAGTGTCTGAGGCTGGAACTGAAAGGTGTTCTTTAATGCTCTCTATGCAGGAAACTTTGTGATGATTTTGAAGTTCATACACTGAGCAGTGCAAAATCAACTCTTTCAGCAATTATAATGTGTCAGTACTTGTTTTGTTTCATTCATTGATCGAGACAAGGTTTAAAGAGAAGTGATGGAGGGAATTGGGCCTAATTAGTCAATCTGCTAATCAGCTTTTAGAAACACTTTGAAGATGTTTCTATAGAAAAGTACAGTATAAAATGTCAACGGAATTAAAGAGAAGCTCAGAAGTAGACCAAGGCAATGGGCGAGCAGTGACGGGAGTAATTCTGCAGGCCATAAACAGTCACTTTAATGCTAATGTGGACAGGATATGTTTTATGTTATAGGGCTGCTGTTAACCTCTGCAGGTGATTTCTAAAAACACATGGTACACTATAAGTTTTTAGGAAATGCAGAATATGAATATGTATGAGTTGGTAACACTGAATTTACTAGTACTTTTACCGTAGGGGGAAGTCTGTTAATCATTAGTTGCACAAACTATATGAGAATTTAATTTAATTCCTTTTAGAGATTCAAGGAGAAATACCACTATAAAAAAACCAACAGGCTTTTGAGCTCTGACACTTAATGCTAATTGGTACACTAACATCATACAGTAGTTTTAAAAGGTTCAATGAATAAAACATCGTATGCTCAGGGTAAATCACAGAGACATATTATGATTGCGAGATTTGTTTTTTTAAGTAATTTATTTATTTTTATATTAATCACAGGTTATATATACTTTGTATCCCAGCCGTAGGCCCCTCCCTCATTCCCTCCCACTCTCCCCATCCCTCCCTCATCTTTTAGCTGCCCCCCTCCAAGTCCACTGATAGGGGAGGACCTCCCCAACATCCATCTGACCCTAGCTTATCATGTCTCTTCAGGGCTGGCTGCAATGTCCTCTTCTGGGATCTAGTTAGGCTGCTCCTCCCTCGGGGTGGGGTGGGGCTGCAGTCGACAAGCCAGCCATTGAGTTCATGAACCTCATCCCTCATTTAGTTGTTTATATACATTTTTCATGAGCATACACATGCGGGAAAATACGTGGAGGCCAGAGGTGAAGGTCAAGTTGTTTGGAGAGTTTTGTTGTTTGTTTTTTATCCACCTTACCTTTTGAGACCCTATCTCCCACCGAGCCTGAAGATCACCAATTTAGTTAAATTGCCTGGCCAATAACCTCCAGGGACGTATCTTCCTCTGGCCACCGGGACAGACTCACAAGCACGGGCCACCATATCTGGCTACAGTACAGAAGCTAAAATGAAACTCAGCTTCTTCTGCTTGCATATCAAGTGCTTTCCTTGCTGAGCCATCACCTCAGCCCGCATTATACGTACTGAAGTTCTTAGATGATACGGCCTGAGAACTCCGTCTCTGAAATGCAGGGGCCACAAGCGTCTCAGTTTGGGTTTGTTTTTTTTTTCAAACTATGGACTATTCACTCAGATTTCACTGGTTGAAAATCCATATTTGAAAACACAAAATTTGAAATGCTCTAAAATACAAACATTTTAAACAATATGTTGGCATATTTCAGAGCGCTTTGGTTCTGGCATTTTAGTGTCAAGCTAAACTAACTCGAACTAACACATGGAAAAGCTGAAAGGGTTTTTCTAGAGAGCGTTAAAGGTCTATCTCCTATCATGATCCTGATAAGTTACTTAATCTGAGCAAGCTCCTGATTTTTAATCACAGATAAGGCTTGGGTTAACAAATCACAGTTGTCAAATAAGATAAATGATGAATGCAACTCTGAGCCAACAATTGCTAACTTATGACTCTCACTTTGATAGGAGAAAAAGATTTTTCAAGATACCAAGAGGGTCAAGAACTGCCTGGTTGTGTCTCTTAGGGTGCTTTTCTGAGCCTAATTTTCCTTCACTGAACTAGGAGAGTGAATGAAAAAAAAAACTTGTGCTGTTGCCAGGACTGAGGCAAGGAAAGCTTAAGGAGAAAAGGGCTGCTGAGGAGAAAGCCCATGGAATGGAGCTGCCTGAGAAAAGCAGCACTTTGAGAGGCATGGCCTGAGAATTTGTATTAAAGTTAAATTGCAAAAATCAAAGAACAGACTAAATCAAATGCTAGAGAAAAAGCTGAAGAGACGGCTTAGAGTTAACGGTACTTGTTGCTCTTATGGAAGACTTGAGTTTGTTCCCAGCACCCCCATCTTGTTGTTTACAACTGTCTACGATACCAGTTCAAGCAAATCTGATGCCTCTTCTGGCTTCTGCATACACCAGGAACTCACATGGTGCACAGGCACATATGCAAGCAGTACACCCATATACATAAATTCAATTTTTATAAAGAATTGAATAGCACCATGTCTATTCCAGGTTCATGGCTACTGTGGGTCACAGAGTGAGTTCAAGGCCAGACTGAGCAATTAAGTGTGTTCTTGTCTTATATTAAAAAGCACTAGCAGTGTATCAAAGCAGATGCTGAGACTCATAACCAAACTTTGGGCAGAGTGCAGGGAATCATATGAAAGGAGAGATAGTTAGTAAGACCTGGAGAGTACAGGAACTCCTCAAGGAGAGCAACAGAACCAAAATATCTGGGTTCAGGGGTATTTTATCTGACTGATACTCTAACCAAGGACCATGTACGGATATAACATAGAAGCCCTGCACAGAGGTAGCCCATGATAGCTCAGTGTCCATGTGGGTACCCTAGTAAGGGGAAGAGGGACTGTCTCTGACATGAACTTAGTGGCTGGCTCTTTGACCACCACCCTCCACCCTCCAATGGAGGAGCAGCCTTGCCAAGACACAGAGGGGAAAATTGCAGCCAGTCCTGATGAGACCTGATAAGCTAGGGTCAGATAGAAGGGGAGGTGGACCTCCCATATAGGTGGACTTGGAGAGGGGCATGGAAGGAGATGAGGGAGGGTTTGGGAGGGAATGAGGGAGGAGGCTACAGCTGGGATGCAAAGTGAATAAAATATAATTAGTGTAAAAAATAAAAATTTAATTAAAAAAAGCACAAAGGAGACTAGAATAAAGCTCGTGGATAGAGTGTGTGCTCAGCTAATGTAAAATCTTAGGTTTGATTTCAAATATGGCAAACTGATAAAAGCATTGTCTATACACTGTCTAATATAAAGTTGACTACAACAATTTTTTTATTTCATCTCACATATTTTATAGCAGAGTGCCAAGTTCCCTGAAATTATCTAACAATACATGTATTGAAAAAATCTATTGAATAAATGGAGAATATTGACTTATTCTCAATAAGTAACTTGAAAAGCTAGATGAGGATAATTTGTTCTTGTTTTTATTTACAGAAACTACTTTTCTAACTGGTCAGAAAATTCAAGTCTGGAGGGGTCAAGACACCCTGTCCATGTGGCCTACATAGGGGACCCTCACTTCAGTGTCACTTACCACACAAACCCTGCCTGCAGAGCAGAAGACACAGTTATGGCCTTATCCAAGTCTTTCGTGAAGACTCCTGCTGCTAGACCATAGGTAGTATTGTTTGCTCTCTTGATCACATCATCCATAGACTTAAACTTCATGATTTGTTGCACTGGTCCAAATATCTACCCAAGAATGACACAAAAAATAGGTCAAACAGCATAAACACTAAATGTGCCTTAAATACACTACATATGCTTGCTTAGAAACTGTTCTATATTGGCTAAGATGCTGTCTCTCCTCTAATACCTACATGTTAGAACCAAAACAGATGGTCACAGCCAGTGATTGTAGAAACAGGTTGTATTCATGTGTGACATTCTATGTGAAGCAGATGTCAATTGTAATAGGAGTGTTTGTTCTTACATGCTGTGATGGAGCTGCCCAAAATGTAAGGGCTGAATATCAGTCCTTATAGACATCACTTCTGTGTAAACATCTTAAAACGTATTCCATTTTTCTTCATTGCTCAAGTTACTGTGCAAGATAACCAAGAAAGCAGTCCTCTCTAAGAATAACAAATAGACGACTGAGGACAATCTTAATACTTTGAACACCAGTGTATTGTTGATTTAAATATCATCTATTTTTACATTTGGATACTTTTATAATTATGAAAATTGGCTACCATAACACATAGCAAAACTTTTTACTCTGATTCTACTAATCACCCAAATCATATACAGCATTACAAACAAAAACAGACACAAACAGATAACAAAGACTTATTACTGGAAGCCTAACTCCAGAACCATCCTATAGTGACCAAAAACTGAGCTCTCTGGCAGGGGCTATAGTCACAGACAGGAAACAAGGGTCACAACTTGTCTAATCCAACGTGAGCCGGCCTTTCGTTGCTACTGGGATCTAGTCAGTAAAGCCAACACACAACTCAGTCTATATCTCACTCCCCAGGCAAGGGGAAACACCTGTATATTCTCTAGATATTAAACTTCCATATCTTGATAATTACCAAATTAAATAAAAGAGAGGCTTCTCTGAATGTGGGCACAATTTCCTGAGAATTATTAACATGGGTTGACAAAAACTCTCAGGCACCAAATGGTTTCCCGGTTTCTTTTCTATTTGAGTAGTACAGGACAGTGAGTGACCAAACCCTGTAGGCTGGGGGCAGATCCTGAGCTTCTAAACTTCATAATGAACTAGTAACTCAGAAGCATAACATCATGAACATTGCAAGTGGGAAGCAGGCATAGCAGGATAGCGGTGGGTGGGTGTGCTCAGGGTCGCATCAACTTAGCTGACACAGTGTGGGCTCTAGGACCCCATTATGAAGCAGCAAAGAGGGTATTCCAGTGAGAACATTGGAGAACAATAAATGTTTCCTTGAATGGAGATTATTTTCTACTTTATTATCCTCCCCACCCATGCTAATCAAGGTCTACAAGAAAAATACCTCTAACCAAAGAAGAATTGGCTAATAATTGCAGGAATTCAAATGCAGTTGAGGAGCGGGTTGATGAGCGTGTGTTGGATGGATCCACATATGTATGGTTTTTGTTTCTGTTCTTTATACTTATTTCCTCTTCTTGCAAAGCTAACTCTATTATGGAGGTAAAGAAAATAACCTCTCAGATCCTCTGTCAGATCAGGAACATGACTATAAACTCACTGAATAGGGAAATTATGATTCTGTACAGTTGAGTAGCTTTATCTTCTCATTGTAGAGTATAACATAACACTTTCATCATCCAAGGCCAATGAAAATATCGCTGCATATAATGTAAGCGCTAAGACTCATGGATATATCAGTTGCCTTTTAAATCATAAATTAGTTCCTCTTAGTTACACGTTGACTATCTTGCTACTATTGTTATTGGTAGTACTTAGGCTGTGCTCCTCAGGACTCACCCTCACTTCTGTTACAAGGCCAGTCCACTCTGTGAGGTTGTGTTGACTTTTTAATGTCCTTTTTATAACTGAGATCAGGCATCAATTGACTTTTTGTGCCTGCCATATGTAACCCACTATGTGCACACTTTTTTCTGTTTTAGCAAATGACAGCATCATTTCCCATCCCTTTAAGGCTGTGAATAAAGCACTTATAAAAGCCGATGTAAACGTAATCTGTGTTTCACAAAAAAATTCTTTGTGGGCCCATTGGATTCCTCAGTGCTCAGTGTTGATCACAAATTACTTAAGAATTTGCTGTGAAATTTGCAAGCAAATGGTGGATCACCCTGAGTAAGGTATCCCAGGGTATAAAGGCACACAGGGTATATACTCACTCATAAGTGGATATTAGGCATATAATATAGGGTAAACATACCAAAATCTGTACACCTAAAGAAGCTAAGCAAGAAGGAAGACTTTGGGTAAGATCCTCAATCCTCATTCAGAATGGCAAAGGGATGGACATCAGAAGAGGGAGAAAACAGGGAAAAGGACAGGAGCCTACCACAGAGGGCCTCTGAAAGACTCTACCCAGCAGGGTATCAAAGCAGATGCTGAGACTTATAGCCAAACTTTGGACAGAGTGCAGTGAATCTTATGAAAGAAGGAGGGTATAGAAAGACCGGGAGGGGACAGGAGCTCCACAAGAAGAGCAACAGAACCAAAAACTCTGGATACAGGGGTGTTTTCTGAGACTGATACTCCAACCAAGGACCATGCATGCAGATTACCTAGAACCCCTGCACAGATGGAGCCCATGGCAGCTCAGTGTCCAAGTGGGTTCCCTAGTAATGGGAATAGGAACTGTCTCTGACATGAACTGATTGGCCTGCTCTTTGATGACCTCACCCGGATGGGGGAGCAGCCTTACCAGGCCACAGAGGAAGACCAATGCAGCCACTCCTGATGAGATGGGATAGATTAGGATCAGAAGGAAGGGGAGGAAGACCTCACCTATCAGTGGACTGGAGGAGGGGCATGCATAGAGAGGAGGAAGGGAGAGTGAGATTGGGGCGGGGGGGGAAGGAAGGGAGCTACAGGTGGGATACAAAGTCACTAAACTATAATTAATAAAAAATAAAATATATCTTAAAAAAGAATTTATCATCAATCATTTCAGTCTGTGTTTGTCAGAAAGTTTTTGCAGATCGCTTGGATTCCTTACTATTTAACTTTGACCACCAATCACTTAAGACTTTATCATCAAGTGCGCTCTGGGAATATTGGAAAAGGAGCTGAGGATTTTAGAGGGACACACAGTTTACAAACAGAGAGAACATGGCAAGCACAGAAATAGAACCACGTGGAAGCATTACCTCCTCTTTGGCAATGCGCATCTCATCCGTGACATTGGAGAAGACCGTAGGCTGGACAAAGAAGCCTTTGCTGCCCCAGCGTCCACCACCACACTCCAGTTTGGCTCCTTCTTTCTTCCCGCTCTCAATGAGATTAAGTATTTTATCATGCTGTTCCTTGTCAATCTAGTTGAAAAGAAACCACAGGGAAAAGAGTGGTTTTTCTTTCGTAAATGAAAACTTCAAAATGCCAGGATATTCATATTCAATTAATTATTTAAAACAGGTGACAGGGATTCATTTCATTTTTCAGTATGCTTTCTTTCTCATGAATTTTCAGAAAAGAAACCTTTGAAGTATGTAAGTTTAGTAGTACAGTTAGGTAAAAATAGATATTGGTGCCATAAGAATATATGAAGCTCTCATATAAGGGGGTCAATGATTATCTCTTAGATGTCATATTGTTGTTGAAAACAGCATACCTAGGGTGTGACTGGGGGCACACTGAAAACAAAACAAAACAAACAAACAAAAAAGGGGGAAGAGGGGCTCCCCTCTTCTGGAAGGAAAAGGAGAGGGGAAGGGGGAAGGTCAGGGCTGGGAGAAGAGGAGGTAAGAGGCACCCTTGGGATGTAAAGTAAATAAACTGAAAAAAATTCATATCGAAAAACCTTACTATTTCTAAGATGAGAATCAACTTACTATCATGCATAAAGGCTTTTAGTTGTAACTGGTCACTTGCATCTGCAGGTTTTCTTCCCTGTGCCCCAGTTTCCAAAATAACAACTCCATTCACAGTGTGCTATGTGCCATAAGCTGCTGTGCATTCACCAAGAGTGAAGCCCTCTTCTAATCAGCTAGAAAATGGTATTGTGCACTTTGAACATCTCACATTCAAGATTCAAAGTCTTTTAATTTATTTCTCTTGTAAGTTATAAAATACTGAAACTCAGTTTTTGAAGATAGTGATTTCTTTCCTGGTGAGAAAAATATTGTCCCTTGTTTAGTTTTATGTATTACAGATTTTCACTGCTTCTCTTTTTTCTTATTATACTTTAAGTATATACCTATCGGTCATCAGTCTACCATCTGTCTGTCTACCATCCATCTACTCTCTTCATCGTCTGTCTTCTCATCCATATATCTAATGATAAAAGTATTTTTAAAGATTTATTTATTTTATGTATATGAGTGTTCTGTCTACATGTACACCTGTATGACAAAAGAGGATATTACATCATACATATTATAGATGGTTGGGAACTACCATGTGGTTGCTGGAAACTGAACTCAGGACCTCTAGAAGAGTAGTCAGTGCTATTAAACGCTAAGCCATCTCTCCAGCCCAATAAAATTATTTTGTGCTTATGTAGACAGACCAATGAGAATCAGGAACAACAAAAACACTCAGAATTACACATTTGTCTGGACTATGAGACAAACTCAAAAAGATATTGGAAAGATTACCAAATGTAATAGAAATCAGTTACTATTTCTATATAATCTCTGAACCCAATGGTTAAAATACAATGACATTGAAACAAAACAATAATTCCTTACACTTGACTTGTTACCTTATGGCTTTGGAATTTCAGTGCTTGCCACTGTTTTTGTCCTAAGATTTTTCTACTTGTATATTTGTGATAAATAGGAAATTCCAAGATCTTCTTACAAGTTAATTAAGTCCAAAGAAACCAATAATCATGTCACCTTTGGGTTTATGGCTTTATTAAGCTTCCCTCTCAAGGTACAGTTGGTAGCAATATCCTCTAAGGTTTTGTTAGTTTAATTTAGGTTATACTTATTTAAAAATTCAAGAATGAATGAGGTACAATGTATCATATTTAATGTGAAATAATCATGCTCCAAGGTCAATGTCCAGTCTCTAGAGCAGAGTTTTCAGGAGCGGCTCTATAGAACTTGGGGACATCGAACTCCTGCTTGTGAGGTTTTCCTGTTCACTGTTGTACATCAGCATCTCTTCTTCTGCTCACTAGATGCATGTGGACTTACCCACCCCACCTTGCTATAACAACTTAACCTGTCTCTAGATAAGGTCAGTGTCCTGTTTTGAAAGGTGGGGTATGCTTTGGGTTTAACATCACTGTTTTAGAGCATGCTCCAGAGGGAGGAATGAACTCAGAACCAAAGGTCTAAAATCTTGAACAACAGACCATAACAAGGAATGAACAAAAGCTGTGTAAGAGGGAAAAGGTGACCTTTGGGTAAGATAGACAAAGACATTTATGGTTACAGTAGATCTAACTACACAGAAAGATACCCAACCTCTCAGGGAATACCTGGTTTTTGATAAATAAAAGGAAAAATTTGTGAGGAGCCCAGAAACCAAGATCTTCACGAGCAGTTATGACCTAATTACATCAGAGAGACTCAGGATCCAGCAGAGGATTCAGGAATGGTGGCTGAAGTGAAGGACCGATTGTGATGGGAGGACCTGGCAGATATGTATACAACTTCCAGACTAAAATCTGTCTGTAGAAATTAAAAGTTTTACCAATTGAAGAATGTAAAAAAAATTAACAGCATTTAAAATTTTCCTTCTTTTGGTGTGTATATATGTGTGTAGTGTACCTGTGTGTTGGTATGTATGTGAGTGCAAGTGGGAACAAATGCGTACGTGTGCACCTGTGTGTAGAAGTGCATAAAGGTTCATGCATGTACATGTATTTACATGTGTGTGGATGTCAATGGCTTTTAATTTTATCTACGGAAGCAGGCTCTCACATTGAACTGTTGGAAATCAGATTCTTTAAATCATCAGTTGAAGATATCATCTAATAACGAGCATAAATAAGAAGCTAAGCTTACTCAATCAAAATTAGGCATAAAAAATATTGGTTTTGCTTCTGAAGTGCTTGCCTCTTCTAATCTTTACTCACCTGAGGACCTTGACTTATTCCTGAGTCCAGAGGATTTCCAAGAATGTACTTCTTGGCTCTCTCAACACTCCTTCTCACAAACTCATCATAAATTGACTCCTCAACAAAAAGCCTGGATGCTGCCACACAAATCTGACCCTGGTGGAAGAACACCCCTTGGTGCGCAAACTCAACAGCACTATCCACTGCAAAGGAAACATGCACAGGAGAGAAGAAATATTTTCTAAAGAAAACGTACACATATATATTTCTCAAATGCAATAAGGTAATAGAAAAAACTGATAAGTCATTTGATCATATATAGACTCAATATATTCCACCACTGAGAAGTCAGATAATAATTTATAGACTTGTTGACTATTTACCATAGAAATAATGGGAATAAAAGGAACCTAAAAATACAGTGTCTGCTATGACTTCTGAAGAATGTAGATTTGATAATAAGGTTAAATGTCATTGCAAATAATTCCATAATTACTTCCATTTTTTAAAATTCTTCAGGTTTTAACTAGGTGACAATAGAAATCTGAATTATCTGTTGTCTTTAATAGTTTCATAACATTATTCAATATTTTGGTCAATAAAAAAGTTGTCTTTCTGAAAACTGACACTCAAATAAATAAAACTCACTTCATCAGAACAATTCATCCTCCCAGCCTTACTCTAGAAAAAACATTTCCAAAGTCTAACTAAAGCCTAAAACATAAAAGCATACAAACTCTTCACTTAGTTTAAATGGTTCAATGTGCGTAGATTTTTGTATTGAATTTTGTTGATTCTAAACAAAAAGAAGTGGTTTTTTTTTTCAATGTATTTGTCAAGTTTATAAATGAGGACTACTTGATTTATGGCTGTAGAAACTATGTGTGAATCGTGAGCTAATAGTAGGTATTGAAAGTGTAGTGAGGAGAGTTTACAGAGTGACAAACTAGGAATTTTGGTAACCAAGCAGTAAACTATATCTCTAGTAAAGGTCACAGCAGTGAATTCCATGTACAGCAATTTCCATGACATGGAACTATCAAAAACAAATCATAGATTCTATATGTAGTCAATTGATACTACCTCAGATTGACACTGCGAAGTAGCAATCTATTCCAACCCAGAACAAAATCTTTTCTGGGTATAATTTATCTACATTATGGAAAAATTTTAAAGCTTTCCAGAGTCACCACAGACTCTAGTTAATTCTTTTCACCTTGAAGCAAAGTCACTTGTCCGACTCCAGATGACTGTGCGACATTATCAGGCATCAGGAGGGAGAAGGTGAGATGCTAACAAAGGTCTCGTACTCACAGTCAGCATCTGCAAACACAATGCAAGGGCTCTTTCCCCCAAGCTCCAAGGTGACCCTCTTCAGATTGCTTTTTCCTGCAGCTTCCTTGATTAATTTGCCCACCTGAAATCAAACATCACAAAGGCGAAGGCTTAGTGTGTTCTCGTGTAGATAGGCTCATTTAATACTCTCCATTGATAGGACATTTGTGTAACCATTCAATATCATTTGGAATAAGCATTAAACGGTGTTGTTCAAGATACTAGCACCATCAGGTTTAATAGCCTCCATCATCAAGCCTGCAAAGGGAAGATAAATCAGGAAATGTTCATGGGCTGGAGAGCAGACATCAAAATTCTGAGAGCTGACCTCACGTGGGAGCAGATAAGAGGTTTTTTTTAAATGTTTGGGGTTTTTTTGTTTTTTTCTTTTATTTTCACCAGAATGTCCTCTCTTATTTTATCAGGAATACTCAGAAACACCTGAGGTGTTGTTTATCTCATCCCTCTAGTGAGCTTCAGGAATCTCTATCCAGCCAAACTAGGATTCTCTACTTATAATTGGTCCTATATTGGGGGTCAGCTCTTTGCATAGATCTTCCTTAAGCCCTTCTCTGATGACCTAGACACCCATGATTCTCTTCCTCTGGACTCCTGAAGAAGCGCATGAAGGTGTACCCGAGTCAGCCTCAAATGGTGATGTGTCTATATGTATAAGCCTCCCAAATACAGTTACCGCCTATTTCACTATTTATAACAGTAGGCTCACTGTTAATCTCCCTCTCCCCCTCCCTCTACCTGCCCTTTTGCTAGCCCCTTTCTCAAACACATGCTGTTTTGCACAGAGGATACAGAAAGCAAAAAAAAGACTGGTTTTGAGCTCTGTGTTTTCACCACACTTAGCTGGGATTTCACCGTTCTCATTTCTTCAATACTAGTTGCTTCTTTGGGGAAAAATCTTCTTGTTGTTATATTTTATTTATTTTATTCTTTTGTTTTATTTTATTTTTGGATCCTTTTCTGTCTAGAGTAATATCTATGATCCTTTTTGGTTTTGAATCGTGAATCCTCTTGTAATTATTATTGATTCTTCATTGTATATATATTTATGAATAAATTTAACTCTGAAATTAGATCAATAGAGATGAATAAGTGGTAGACATGCTTAGGGAAACCCTGCCTGAAATTTAAACTTATACCCAATTATTTTTTCACACTCCCTTCCCCTGACTCCCTTCTTCCAGTCCTTCCTTTTTGCATTACTGCCTTCCTTTTTCTTCTTCTTTTGTCTTTTCTTTCGTTTTTATAAGAGCATCTTCTTATACAGCTTAGTTTGTTCTTAAACTTAGGATTCTCCAGATCCCACCTTTCATCTGCTTGGAGTCCTTGTGAATTCCACTGTGTCCAACTGCAGAAACATATTTCTTATGACCAATTTAACTTAAGGAAATTTAGAATTTTATATTTTCTTGATAACAAATTTCTGTATCTCCTTTTTCTCTTATTTTTTTAATATACTTTTACTCTAGAAATTCAGCTATCATAGCTAGCTGACTATGATAACTTTTATCTTGGGGAATGGAAAATATTCTAGAAGAAACCTTCTAAAAAGTTCAAATGATAAAATAACTAAAGTAGAAACCGGTTAGAAACATGAGTAAGAAAGGATTTGTGGTGTTATTATTATATTAACTGAAGTGCACATGCAGATGGCTAGTGAGATGTAGATCTGAGTTTTCCCAGAAAATTAGAACATGATCTTTAGCCTATGATTTCATTTCCTTACACTGAAAAAGTAAAGTGTTGCCAGTTTTCTAAAGGGACTTTCAATGAAGACAAAACAGAACTCTTAGGGCTGTAGTGGGAAAATGTTTTCATTATGTTGTTGTATTGCTGCATAGGGCAAAAGTAGCCATGCGTTCACCACCACCAAAGATAAGCTGTCTTATCACTGTCTTACACAGTGTGGTTGGAGGTCTATTTTAAATGCATGTAAACGACACTAAAAGCTCTGTTAGAATGGGTCTCATTGGTATTATGATTATGAGAGAGGTTATCACTACCTTTTATATATTTGCCAGGTACTCTAAGCTAACAAGTCAACCTGACACCTAAAGCAACAAACAGAAAATTAAGGTCCCATGGGAGTTTGTGTTGGACTAATGTTATTTTTGTTCACTGTGGTTTCTAAAAAACATGCTGCTAATGTTTTATTTTTCAGTACTAATTCACAAGCAGTTTTACATCTTTCTGTGGCCAACATTGAACAGGAAAGTCTTTGGGATGAACCAGGCAAAGTAAGACAGGCTAGCTAAGTGGCAAGGACTTTCACATCCATGATTACCTATCTCAGACAATGAGAACACAGATGGAAAGACTTTTAATTCCTAACTGCTTCAGACCTAAAGATTAGACATCAGGGAAGTGCAGGAGCATTGGGAGTCAGGGAAGAGGAGCTTATGCCAAAGCCTAGGGAAGTGAAAACAAATGACAAATCAGGAGGTGAAAGGGCACAGTGACACACCTCCTAAATTAATGTGAGAAAGTAAAAGAGTAGGAGGAGGAAGCAGAAACTGGGAGCGTTTCACAAACACATCATGAGGCCATTACTGAGTACTCAGCAGGGTGAGAAATGTCTTATTCTACCAGCTCTCACCTTTATTATGTGACACTGAATACGTAGATGTCACAATACCTGTGCTTTTCAAATAAAGAGCTTCAAATTGGGGGGAAAGAGTCTTCTGTTTTCTGAGATATGTCCCTCCTTTTTGAACTCAGAAGTTGCCTAGCCTTTTAATTTCATTGTTTCTTACCTGAAGGTAAATGGGCATAGGGATAGCATTACAGGAACGACAAAGTGGCCCAGAGCTGAGGACAAGTTAAGACACTAGCACAACAAAGCTGCTGCCAGGCTCAAGAAACATCAACCTCGCTGGAGCAGAAAACCGGAGAAGTGACCCTGGGCTCAGAATTGCTCATGGCACCTGTGTTACAGAGAGTGTGGAATTCCAGGCTTCCTTCGGCCTGCCTGTTCCATCTAACATGCTGTCAACCTCCCCTACCGCATCACCATCACTAAATTTATCAACAGGTCTTGGCTACCCTCGCATATTTTTTTTCAAAGGAAATCATGAATGTGTGGTTGGTTTCACCTATCTTGGAGGTTTGCATTATACACTGTTTTTCTACTGTCTATAAAAAAAACAAATACACGTGCACATGCACACACACATCTGAAAAGGTGAAAAAAATCAATGCCTTGTTGTTTCAATTCTCAATGAAGTTTTAAATCAACTTCAATGTAGCTAAATGCAATTATAAGGAAATTAACTATCCTCAACCCACTATGTAGAATGTCCTTTCTTCTCAGTCTTAAAAGTAGTTAAAACTGAAATTATTCCTAAAAACTTTGAATGAGTTCCATGTCTGGATGAGTGTTTTTTTCTTCCTCTTGGTCTCTTGAATAGAACTGTGTAAGTATCCTGTCACTTCTCCATCTTACCTGTTTCTTGTGTTGGCAGCTTATAGTTTGATTTATGCATGCTCACCTTTCATCCCATGACAATGAGGAATACAATATCTTTTCAGTTGAACAGCTTTATAACATTACCAGCAAGAACATGGCTTTGCTTGAAACAGCGTAATGTCTACATAGTCTTTTGTTTATAAGAAAAACTCATGCAATCCCCAGAATTATATGTTCTACTCCTCTTCTACTCCATTCTCTCCCCTTGCTGAGTCTTGTTATGACTTGTGGCTGTAGCTAGTTCCTGTTCTTCACCTTTGTATCTCTTCATAGTGAAGCCAGGAACACTGAGAACTGAGACTTGGCCAATAGGAACATGGAAGGAAGCAGAATTTGTTTTCATCTCAGGGTATGTTGGGTAGACAGTCTCAAAAAAGGAACTACCATTTAATTTTCTTAATCTACAGGCAGTGATTGCATTGATTCATACAAATTGCCATGGCCCAATTTGTACTTTCTATTGTAAACTTTACTAATCATCTGACAGCCTCAAAGGCTATATTTCTCCTAAGAGATGATAGTGATTATACTAAAAATCATTTTCTATAATCTCCCCTAATTAGTAGTAGGTATTTTCTTTTATCCAAAATTTATTCACTTTTTCTTCATAAACATTTGAAGTCTAGAATAAGTAACAAACCATTAAAGAAACTTTTTAAAAGAATGTGTTGGCTGAGAAGCAGCTGCAGAGAGCAGACATCTGCATCTTAGAAATGAGACATTCAAAAAATGGTCCTACCTCTGTTGATCCTGTGAAGGACACTTTGTCGATGTCCATGTGAGAGGAGATGGCTGCACCTGCAGTTGGCCCATAACCAGGGACAATGTTCACCACACCAGGAGGAAACCCTGCCTACAAGTTGAAAATTAAGCAGTTAACATATCAATAATTCAATTCATAAATGACCTAAGTGAAAGACCCAAGCTGTTTCATTATGCTCTCCTTAGGAACTCTTTTTATTTTTTTCAAAACAAAACAAAAACAGCAACAAAGCAAAAAAATCATCTAAGTGTATTTGTTATTTATTAATTAGTTTTGTAAATTTCTCATCCATGTGAAAATACCTCCAAAGGTCATAATCCTGAGGGACAATGTGTTCTAGTGACAAGTCTGTCATTACTGATGTATTAGTTGCTCCTTATTTGCTATGATCAAACATTGATCAAAACAAAATGGTGAAGGAAAGGCTTTATTTGATTTATAGGTTACAGTCAATCATTGAGGGAAACCAAGGCAGGAACCTGGAGTCAGGAACTTTATAAAGCACAGACCATGCAGGAATGCTACACACTGCCTTAACTTCTTTAACTGGCTCAGCTTCCTTTCTTATACAGCCCAAGCTCGTCTGCCTAGGAAATAGTACTGCCCACAGTGGGCTGGGCCTTAGTACAATAACCAGTCAAGAAAACGTCCCAACATGACCACAGGCCAATCTGATAAAGACATTTCTCAATTGAGGTACCTTCTTCTTATATGGATCAAGTTGACAACAAAATTGTTACAACTGAACATCATTCTAATGATTAGCTGTGTTGAATTTTATAAAAGGAAATTAAATTGATAGGATATAGGAGTGTATGTTAAATTACCTATACAGAAAAGTAGAGTTTATTGTCACCATCAGTAAAACTAGGAATATATTGTGTAGTAGCCTCCAACCTATAGAGATATTTAAACTAAAATAACTTCAAAAGAGTTCACAGGAGCAACCAAGCCAATCATAAATTGGATGGTGAAGATATAGCTCAACATGTCAGCATTTGAAGGAAGGTGGTATTTTCTTGTGCACTTAGGTTCATTAGTTTTAGACAACATAAGTGACAGTATACAAGGTGACTGGCTATAAGCCTCTGATTTGCATGGAGATACATTTGTTTGTACTGACAGAAGTCTCATCCAACAGCTCTGCTGCTGTCATCTGCATGACCAGTCAGGAGCCATGTATGAACAGTGAAGCTCACAGCCCATGTGAACGAGGCTTCTAAGGTAAACTGGGGATCCTGAATTAGTCTGCATGATTAGACTTGGGAAACAAACTTACCTCTTTTATTAAAGTCGCCATGTGAAGAGCAGTGAGAGGAGTTTGCTCTGCTGGTTTGACAACCACCGTGTTCCCACAGCTAAGGGCAGGCGCTATCTTCCAAGTGAACACAAGCAAGGGACCATTCCACTAGAAAGCAAAATTGAACAATGAACCCTTTACATCACTCAAAACCACATTTGTTAATAATGCCTGCCATCCTGATCACAGCTGAATAACACTTTAGAAGTTGTAATTATCTAGTTTATTTTACTTAAGTTCATAAAAGAAACTAGTAAATAATTAAAAAGCTCAAAACCAACCATATAGGAGAAGGGAACAGGAGTTACCAAATGTAATTAAGGCCTGTGGTTTTCATTCTTAAGAAAAGTCAAGGAAATATAAGAAAAATGCTACTGAGCGGTTTCAAATATAATGAAGTATATTAGAAGTTATTTGTATTTTAGAAGTGTGAAACCTTCCTATTTCTCCCTAGAGAGCACTTAATTGTGTTTTATCCAATATTATAATTTAGAAAATTTGTAACCAGGAGATTTTGTGTGAATTTGAGCTGGAGAGTGATCCCAGGGCTTTAAACATGTTGAATGTGTTTTCCAAACCAGTGACATAGGCTCAGCCCAGGACAAACAATATTGCTAAAAGCAAAGGAAGTTCATATCTAGGGAGTGAGTGCTTGCGTTTGGATCTTTGCAAAACCACTGGCCAGCTGTGAGAAGTCAGATATACAACTATTTCTCTACTTATGCAGTTATTACCAATGAGTCATGAAAACAAACTCTCTACTTTAAATGAATGTCCTTAGAATAAATCCATAAATCCATTCAGAGCTGGAGCATTTTACATGCCTGCCTAGCATATGTGAGGACTAGGTTTAGACCGCCATAAAAACAGAACAAAACAGGGGAAGCTAATATTTAGACTTATTCAGTGCTACTCACTGGTAGAGTAATGTAGAAATGTTTGAGTGTTTTTAAGCCTTTGAGGTAATGAACACTCATGTTCAGTCTCATTAAACGAGAGTCACTGTCATTTCAAAACCCTCAGGACATTTCACTATGTTGTAATTTACCCTTTTAAATTATGTCAGCTGTATCTGGCCATTGTCATGTGTGTTTAATTTAGGAGAAATCTGGTTCCATCCAGAACATGACTTCCTGACAGAAAAATTTTGAGTACCCCACCCTGCTTATCGAAAGGTACAATGCCCAGGCCACACACTTTTCCCATTGTCACAGAGGTGATTACTTCCACTTAAATCAAAAGACATCTCTAGGCTTTGTAAAATCTTGCTGCTGCTACTGTGCATGGTGAGAAATCTCAAGAAAGAGTCTCAAGAAGTCTCAAGAGGAGACGCGCTGAGGTGACAAGCCCTGCTGTATCACACTGAAGTGGAGTCACAGCGCAGATGAGCCACTATAAACCTTTGTCATCTAATTATAAAGCACAGCTCATGAAAGCCGAGCATCAGTTTCAGAAATGACCCATGCAGTCAACACTTAGGGTTCAAAGGCTATAGCAATACATCAAAGGGTTTCTGGACTAGCTAGCACATAGTCAAGGAGCTCAGTTACAATGAGCTTCAGGCAGTCATGCATGTTGAGTTTACTTCACATACAGGCAACACATCAGCCTCACTTGTGTGGGAATAGGATTCATCACCAGATCACTGAAATTAGATCTTTGTTTCCTCCATTGAGAGTCACGACAGAGAACTTACAGGTATGATCTGGCCACACACCCCAATAGGTTCACGTCTTGTGTAAGTGAAAATGTTTCCATCTGGAAAATAGAGCAGACATACCATGTATTAAAGGAAAATTGGTTGTGCAGGCATGGCAGGGTGATGTGTGGTTGATATGAAAGGAGCCGCACAGTCAGTAGCAAAAGGGAAACAAAAGATCTAGCTACAATGTTAATAACATAACAATTGAGCCCTCAAATAGTAATTTGATTCTAAAGACTGAGGTACATGAAGCTAATTGACAAGATGGAGAAAGATCTGATAGGCAGTTAATGCCATTCCAGTTAATGCCAAGATGGCTGCCTTCTACATCACCCCGTTCACGGAGTAAAACAGAAAGGAGTTGGGAGGTGAGATCTCCCCCAGGTAAGGGCTGAGTACCCGACATCTCAATTTTCCAGAATAAATGTTAAAGGGTAAATGACTTAAAATAGTAAAGTATCTTTCCAGAGAAAGCAGTTTTTTCTACTGACTAAAATTGTTTAGTTTTCTTTTACCTTTCAAACAGACATGTAACGCATGTTAGCCTATGGGGGAAAAAATGTTTCTATAGTGAAACATGGTTCTTTTCCGTTTGGGTTCAGCCAGCTCCTGTGCTGTACTTTGATGTGGAGTTTTGTTTGTACTCTAGGAGTTTTATTGTTCTGTGTTTTGTTCTGGCTTCCACAGGAGCCTACAGCTACCACAAGTGCATTTCCTTCAAGACTCACGGGTACTTTAAACAGCTTCTTCTTTTTTTTTTTTCCTAATAATGGATTAAGAACCTCAAGCCAGCCCCATTCATGGTACCTCAGTAGTCTCTTATCTCCTAACTTTCTGCCTACCACCTCTGACACTGAATCTTCTGCTTAGGCTGGAAGTGCACACCAGGGTCAGAACTGGAATTTAACTATTTGAGTTCCTAAGGTCATTATGGTTCATATGAGAAATTGCCCTTACTGCTTCCCAAATTTACTCTTTTTTTCACATGAAATATTTGTCATATGTTTGTTTTACTGCTTGCATGCCTTACTAAGCAACACTTCTATAACATTTCCATGCAAAGATTCTTTATGGGTTGTTATTTTTAATTTTTGTTGATTCTTCATGAATTTCACATAACGCACCCAATCCCACTCATTTCTTAGTCCTTCTCTTCCATGCTCCACCCTTTTAACCCCCCAAAAAGAAAAATTTTTAAATAAATTTTTAAAAAGTCTCCATGGAAATTTTGGTAAGTTATAATAAGCACCTTTATCCAAAAAGCTTACTTGCAAGTGTTCATTGCAATGAGTGACTGGTCTGATTTGAGGCCTCTGACTTCTGCACCATCATCAACACTAGACCCTCACCATGACTCCTTGTAGTAAGAAGTTTCGGTTTCTTTAAGAAGTCAGAAATGTTATGTTAATATGCTTTTGTTTTAACTCCAGGTGTGGAATATGGGGCTGCTTCAGATATACAGCAACAGCTAACTGATTTGTCTCATGCACTCGAAGGAGTGTGGTTTTCCCAGCTGAAGATAGCTTATGTTTGGGATTCTGGGGGTTCTGGAGAGGGTATTTAAATTCCAGAGCCAGGTGTGATCTCTGTTTGTTCCTGGTTGCTGGTTGCTGATTGGAGATACCCTGGCAAAGAAGAGAATCAAATTTGGCCCAAGGAAAGTGACTCCTCTGATCAGCAGGAAGTAGTCTAATGTCCTCTCCCCACCCCAACCCCTTTTCTCCCCTACCTAGTGTTGGGGGATTGGAAGGGATAGAGGGAAAGAGGGTAGAAAGAAGAATCCAGTAAAGTAACCAAAAGTCCAGCTACAAATACCCAGACGCAGGGTTAAGCAGATTGGGAAATCTGGTTAAAATGCCTTGGAGGAAACAGCAGGAGACAAAATGGATGTTTAGTCTGCTTCAAGACTTCAGAAAAAGGTTTACTGTGGTAGCTACTGTAACACCTTCCAAAAAAATATAAAACCTTGCTCATTGCTCCCAGAGGGGATTTTCTGGTTGTTGTTTTTTTTTTCTTTTTCTTTTTCTTCTGTCTATATTCATTCCCACCCTCACCTCCCAAAAAAAAAAGATTGGAAGAATGGCTGAGCAATTGGAAAAACTTGTGAGTGGAAGGGAGGAACCTGAGAAACAAAAAATGGACGAAATGGGAAAACCAAAAGGGTCACTCTACTCTCTCATCTTTGAAAGCTGTATAGCTGGGAAGAATCCAGGTAGAGGTAGAAGCAGTTAGGAACTGGATAGCACTGGGAAAGGAAAAACAAAAGTGGCCATAGCTGATGACCGAACAAAAGAATGGGAGCTTTTCTGCAAGGTGAAAAGGGGGAAGCAAACCAGACTAGAAGGCATATCCAGGCCCTGCCCAGAGCTACACACTTTCAGTTCAAGTTCTTGCATTCCCTGGACTAGGTGGGTAGCTGGGTGGGTAGCCAGGAGGAAAAGGAGGCTATGCAGGGTGACAGAGTTGAAGAAAAACAGCCCATTTCAAAAGAAAGGGTTAATCTTGAGCCAACTGTGCCACTGGAGGAGGGGTGGCCTGAGATTACAAAATCCCCATTGGTTTTCCCAATAATTGTATAGCATATGCCTGCTAATGCTGTAGATTATGATTATGGTGGGATAGCATGAAGCCTTATGTAAATGATAGATCTGAGGAGTTTCAAGGAGGCGATGATTCATATGGAACGCATTCACCTTATGTAAAACAAATATTAAGTAACTAGGCTACCCAAAATAGAATTATCCCCAAGTTTGAGATGGGCTGGTAAGAGCTGTGCTACAAGCCAGTCAGCAATGGTTAACGTGGTGGAGGGAGAAAGCTGCAAATATGGAACGTCGAAACAGAACAAGGGGAATGGACATTTTCAAAGATGAGTTGCTTGGTTAAGAGCAGTTCTCTAAGTTACAGAAAAGATTCAATTTGATAATGCAGTGTATAGAACAATGTTGCTGAGTGTCTTTAAGAGCTTGGGATAAAGTTGAGGAGCCCAGGAAAAAGTCTGGCTCATTTATTAAGATTGCACAAGGCTCTGGGGAAGCCTTCACGGGTTTCTTGCAAAGACTGGTGTCAGATGTGGCCAAAGCCAGTTCAGACCCTGATGGGAGACCAGTTTTTTTAGAGGCCTTTGCGTTTGAGAATGTGAATACCAGATGTAAATTGGTTATTAGACCATTAAAGGTGTGAGCAGCACCAACGGACGAGTGGGCAAGAGACATGTCCAATATTGGTTCCCATGAGTATCGTGTGACTATCATAGAACAAGCTAAAGCTAAAGATCTCTGATATCAAAATTCTTGGTACATCAATTGCAAAAAAAAAAAAAAATTGGTCATGTATAAGGAAATTGTGACCAAGCCACTAAAAGCCTCAGATCTCAAAATGCCTGGTGTGTTAACCATGAGAAATGTGGAATATTCCACGAGAGAATTGAACAAGCCATTTCTAGCAGCAACTGGATTTTGAAAAGAATACCTAGACGTCCTGGGTTTTCAGATGTTGTGGGAAGGGATACCATTGGAGCCAAGAGCGAAGGTCCAAGAGGGACATCCAAGACAATGTTTTGCCATTGGGAAATGAAATAGGGAGCCAAGCAGCTCAAGGCTTCACCGCAAAATACAAGCAGTTTCAGACAGTAGCACCTGAGAGTTACCAGATTTTTTAAAAACTTGACCATTGATCTGAAAGTGTTTAGTTTATCAAAAAATCTTTTTCTTATAATTTTCACTAAACAGTACAACTGATGGCTTAAAACCAAAATGGGGAATTGTAATGAGTATTTTTTTAAAGCCAGAAATATTATGTGAATATGTTTCTGTTTTAATCCCAGGTGTGGGATACAGAGATGCTTCAGTTTGACCACAGTAGTTAACTATGACTTGCCTTATGCTCTAGCCATGGTGTGATTTTGTCAGCTGAAGATAGCTTATGTTTGGAACTCTGGGAACTCTTGAGAGGGTATTTAAATACTAGACCCCCAAAGAGAGTTGTGGTTGCTGTTTGCACTTGTTGCATGTTTCTGTTTGCTGATTGCTGAATGGCTGTTTTCTGGTTGAAGATAACCTGGCAACAAAGATGAGTTTTCACCCCCCCAAAAAACCCTCAACACCCATAATCAACAGGGAACACTCTAACAATGTCAACATCCATTTCCCATCTATCCTTCTTTCTCCCCTATCTAGTGGTGTGAGGTTGGAAGGGATAAGCGTAGTGTAGGAAGGTAGAAAAAAAAGAACCCAATAAAGTAGCCAAAAGTTCAGCTACAACTCTTCTCAGATATCCTGCTATTTCCCTGAGTCATGGAGATCCTACTGCTTTGGTTCTACAGGACCAGCCCCTTTATGTATTCCAAGAGCTCATAGGTGAGGTAGATGTTGGGGTGGGCCAGCTCAAATCTTAGGGTCTGGGCCTGAACAGAATTTTCATACTGAAAATTCTACTGTGCCCTGCCTACTGGGGTCAACTCTCTTGTATTGCCCAGGCAAGGCACCAGCTCTCCTGTATCCCATACAAAGATTCTTAATTCAGCTGGTAATAGTAATTTCACCTTGTATCTATGCTTTTGAAACACATTGGTATAAATTGGATTGTTAAATTATACTGGTCTAAGTACGCTGGGCTTGAATAGACACAAATAGGCACAACTTAATTTTTCTGGACATCCAAAGTCTAAAGTAATAATATTACAAAAAATATAAATGTCATTATGGGAGTGAAGCTCAAATAATTTCAGCAGCCAGATTTGAAAAGGTTGGACCGTCAGAAATCTCACTCAAATTAGTAGCTGCATCTATGATAATGTTCTTACTTTAGTACTGTCTACACTAATCACAAGTTGACTTCTTAACAGAACTCCAGCATCAGAACTGTGCTGGATCAAAAAGAAAAGAAAAGTAACCATTTACGTAATTGAATGACACCATTATCTGAGAGAATTTGAAGGTATTCAGTACTGCAATAATGGACTTTCCTTAACCAACATACAGGTGGTTTCTTAAATGTACTTACCACTTGGAATGGTTTGGCCATGTATCTTGTCAGCCCAGCCTGCATAGTACTTTAATGTTTTTATGCTGACCTCTACATCCAATAGGTATGCATGAGCAAAGACTTTCCCAGCATTCATTGACTCCATTGTCTGGGGGAAAAAAAGAATAATCTCAAAACACAAACTTTCAACAATAAAAATTATATCAAGAATCTACAGAGAATGTTCTTTGGGTTTATGTACTAGAAAGATTTGGAAATATAAGAAATCTTAAATCTAATGTTTCTTTAAAAGCAACTTAAGAAAGAATCAAATGACTTATTTGTGGTCACATACCAAGATCCCAGGAGAGATGGTAAGATTCTGATTGCCTGACACTGGGGCTCTTTCTGCCAGATTCTAAGCATCTTCTGGCTAAGTAGTGTCTATGAACTGGTCTCTTAAGTACATAGCTGTTAAAATGATTCTTAGTCTCTTTGGCCTACCAGAGTTCTAACAAGACTGCACTTGTTATCTGACTGTGGCAACAACTTAGTATTGGCAATTATTTACAATGCCACAATCAAAATCATACTCGTCTCATATATAAGCAGTCTGTTCATACAACTGTAATCACTGCATCTTTCATCAGGGATTTGCCATCGTAGAGTTTTCAGCTATGGGAGAGAGACAACCCCTGACACCATTAACAATATTCTGCTATATTTACAGATAGGAGTATAGCATTGTCTGATCTAGCCATATCTTCTTTTTCCTCCACCTCTCCCCTTTTTGCATACTATAAAGGATGCTTTGAAATCATACATTTCACTGACAGTCAGTCAAATGGCAAGATGCACAGGTTTGATATTGTGCATGACCCTAAAACTAAATCAAATCTGACTTTGTAAGTCTGTCCCCTCCCTATGGTCTTCATGGTGACGGAGGAAGTTAACACTTCTCACTCTACAATTAAGAGAGTAAAAAGAGCTAAGCTTTGGGAAATGCCAGTTTCTTCCAATAGAACATTTCAGTTGTATACATCTATTATAAAGCTATGAATTCTAGTTGTTGCATGTTTTGAACAATGCAGAGAATCCTTAAATAAATTATTTTTAACAACTGCTGATTTGCTGATATTTTTAACAAAATGAAAGTTTATTGTCACTAATGCAATAAAATTTATTCTGAATTGTAACCTTTGCTTTCAACTGGCTTTACTAAAATTCAAAGCTAAAAAGATTAGAAAATTACTCTCCATCCATATTCTATATTGCCTTATCTAACCCCTGAGAGTATACAAGAGCTTTAATGAGTATAGTAAAACCGGGTTCTGGCCCCTGAGAGGTTCTAGAGAAAAGCAGGAGGACTGGCCAATGGGAGCAGTTGCTCGTGGGAGCATTCCCATGATTCCCGTTGGTATTGGTTAATACTCACAGCCAGCAGCAGACGATCTCTTTCCATTAAGTCAGCCAGCTTGTTCAGCAGGCGCCCCCTCTCTGAAGCATCCATGGTGCGCCACGGGGAGCCAATCTGGAAGGCCTGTCGTGCAGCCTTCACGGCTTTGTCAACATCTGCCTGGAAATCAGTGAATTCAATTCATTTTGTTCGAAATACTACATGGGCAAGCACAATATCACAACTTCATCAACTAGAACATAGTCCTCAAGAGTAGAAATTAGATCTCCATTAGCCCAAAATCTAGATAATTTCACACGACAGTATATTGGAATGGTTTCTTCTTGAACAATATTTAGAATAAGCTCCATATTATTATCAGTTAACCTCCTAGAATTTGGACAGAGTACAGGGAATCGTATGAAAGAAGTGGGGAGATAGAAAGATCTGGAGGGAACAGGAGCTCCACAAGGGGAGCAACAGAACCCTCTGGGCACAGGGGTCTTTTCTGATACTGATACTCTAAACAAGGACCATGCATGAAGATAACTTAGAACCCCTGCACAGAAGTAGCCCAAGACAGCTCAGTATCCAAGAGGGCTCCCCAATAATAAGATCAGGGACCATCTCTGACATGAACTCATGGGCTGGCTCTTTGATCACCTCTGCCTGCGAGGAGGACCTCCCCTATCATTGGACTGGTAGAGGGGCATAGGAGAAGAAGGGAGGGTGGGGCTGAGAGGGATGGAGGAGGGGGCTACATCTGGGATACAAAGTGAATAAACTGTAATTAATAAAGAAAATTCAAGAGAAAAACATGCTATGTTTTACCAACATTCGTGAGTCCTCTGTTGAGAATTCTCTGTTTAGCTCTGTGCCTTATTTTTTAATTGGATTATTTGGTTTGTTGGTATTTAATTTCTTGAGTTCTTTATATATTCTGGATATTAACCCTTTTCAGATGTAGGATTGGTGAAGATTTTTCCCAATCTGTAGCCTGCCATTTTGTTGTACTGATAGTGTCCTTTGCTTTACAGAAGCTTTTCGGTTTCAATGGTGGAGAAGCAACTTTAAGAAATGTTCAGTATCTTTAGTCATCAGGGAACTGTAAATTAAAATGACTGTGGGATTCCATCTTACACCTGTCAGAATGGCCAAGATCAAACACTCAAGAGAAAACATGTGCTGGTGAGGGTGTGAAGAAAGGGGAACAGTTCTCCATTGCTGGTATGAGTGCAAACTTGTACAACCGCTTTGAAAATCAATCTGGCAAATTCTCAGAAAACTGGGAATACCCATATCTCAAGACCCAGCAATACCACTCCTGGGCATACACCCGAAAGATGTTCCCCATACAACAAGGACATGCTCAAGTATGTTCACAGCAGCTTTATTTGTAAAACCTAGAAACTGGAAAGAACCCAGATGTCCCTCAGCTGAAGAATGGATAAAGAAACTGATATATTTACATAATGGAATACTACTCAACTATTAAAAGCAAGGAAATCATGAAATTTACAGGCAAATGGATGGAACTAGAAAAGATCATCGTGAGTGAGGTAACACAAACCCAGAAAGACGTATATGATATATCCTCACTAATAAGCTGCTTTTAGTCATGCAGTACAGGATAGACATACTACAGTGCCCAGACCCTAAGAAGATAAGGCTGATGGACATCTTATGCTTCAAGTTGGCTCAGTAGCTTAAGGAGTGGGGCATACCTCTGACATAGACTCTGTTGCCTGCTTTTTTACCACTTCGCCCTCATGGGACTTCCCTACAAGGCCACAGGGGAGGAAGATAAACTCAGTCCACAGAGTAATACATGAGCTGTGGTGTCTGAAGAATAGGGTGTCTGAAGAGAGGGGTTACTGAAGGGAAGGTGGATCTGGGAGGAGAGGAGGAAGGGGCCCATGGCCAAGACGGAAATTGGATTAACAAATTAAAAATGCTTTGTTTCTAACAGTTGTTACTTTATCCTATTGTCACAAGACACCAAGTGTTCACTGTATTTGAAATGATGACCTAGTTCATTTATACACATTAGCTCATTTTATTCAGAACTCCTATGAGGCAAATCTGTTCCTGATTTTACAGATGGAGCAGTTGGAACACAAAGCGAAAAGAGATCTCCAGATGAAGATACTGGTTGTAAGCTACATGCCTTGCCTTATGTTGCTACATCTGGCTCTTAGACATTCATGTCCGTAACGTTTCACAACCTCTCAAAACAGTGATGCCACTTGGTTGACAAGTTTATGAGCCTGTGTTGGAAGTTTAATTATACATATTCATCATTATATCCGTTACATTATAAGCCCTTACCTCCCAACTGTGTACAATGTGATCCACTCTAGTCTGTAATTAAGTTGAGAAGACAGCTTCTTTTATTAACAATGTGCTGCTCATTAACCTCATTAATTCAAGCAAATTGGAGTAATAGAACAAAGCCACACTCACACGCTAAGCTTTCTTTTTTTCACTCATGTGCTTTATCACCAATGCATTATCCTTTAGTTTATACCTTTAGATTTCCTAAGCCATCTCCCTTTCAAACTTTTTCATGGTCACTTTACTTCTCCGTAGATCCCTATCCACACCACCTCTGGTCTCTTCGAGTATACTTACTGACAGTATACTGCTCCTTCCATTACTATTTCATGTGGTCATCAGGTCAACATGTATGTGAATACTATATGTAGCATGTACGTAAAAACTATTCCAAAACTTTTATCTATGGAGCCAAATAAATCTAATCCAAATCATGGAGCCCTATAAATCCAAATAATCAATGAGACAGTAAGCTTCATTTTTTAAAATGAGAATGAGAATATTGTGTTTTTTAAACCATACAGCTTAAGCCAGTATGACACAAGCCTGTGGATATTTCTGCTCAGTGTCCTGTCATTGGCTTTTGCTTAATAAGAGATCTCTTAAGTCTCTTGGTCTCTCCAACAGGTGGAGAGAAAAATGGCTTTGAGACAAGAAGTCACACAAGTAGAAAAACAAAAACTAAACCAAACCAAACAAACAAAAAACTCTGCCTACACAAAGCTGTTATAAGTAAGTTTGTTCCTCTGGTTTTGTCATTTGGGCCATGTCCCTACATTCCTCAAACCAGATATTCAATCTTGCAGAGCTTGAAATAAACTAAAGATAGTAAATTTTTAATTTTAAAAAAATAGATTTTTATTTCTCCTTTTTGATTTTGAGGCATCCAAATATCTATCCACTGTATGGCATCCTATCAGTTGGCTAACTGTATGACAGTGAGAGAGAAACATAAAACTGGGCACCACACTGTAAAATCATAAACACAGATCTCCCTTAGTATCCCAGAAGAACTGAAAAATAATCTAAAACCATGAATGGTAAATTTATGTAGTATTTACATATAACCCACAGATATCCTTTTGAAAACTGTACTTCTGATATTGAATACTAATGCTAGGTAAGGAATAGATAAACTATACTGTTTTGAGAATAATGGCCAAAATTGCACACTCAGTATGCACACACCTGTGATAGATCCCTTCACATCTACTATGTCAGCAGTTACACATTTCATATCCCAGGTTTGAAGTCACCAAGGGAGAATCTATGGATGCAGATGACGTACTGTATTCTAAACTGAAATATGTTGTGCCATGACTTGTTTGTGGCATTTTTTAAAATTATCTTTAAAATCTCAGAAAGCTGTCTCTGTCTCACATTTTCTATGTGGCAGACATGCTAAATGAGCACAAGACAGAGCTAAGTATGGTCCTAGAAGACAACCCAACATGAAAATGATTACAGCATCTTAGTCCATCTCAGCAAATCCTTTCATCTTTCCTTTCCTCCACTACCGAGCCTTTACTGCTGTACTGTAAAGAGCCCCCCCCCAAGTCATTCTCGTGCTTCCCACTATCTCTGTAAGTATTCCAGGTTAATAAGCATGTAATTTACTTTATCATATTCCCTCCATGTTTGCAACTGCGGGCTTCACCCACAATTCTAAGGGCAAAGCTCTCTGTTTGGTTTTCAAGGTCCAACATATTCTGACTTGACTTCACTTGTGCAGACTTCCTGTTTACATTTCTCCTGCTTTAGCTCAGATATCTCTTTGCACCTTTGCTCCTGAAATTCTCCTTGAATACACCAATGTTCTATCAGCATGCCTCTATACTTTCAAGATCTTATACGTATTCAAAGCCTGGCTCAGTGCAACAGTCTACAGCAATAGTCACCAGATACTGATCTCAATGGCAGATTATAGCCAAAAGCCAATTAAGATCCAAGAAGGAAGACAAGTTACTCATTTGTTTAATTATTCCAGAAAAGGATACTGATACAGGAACACAATGGTGAAACAAGCTCTTGCTTGTCATAGACTGTATCTCTGATAATTTCCTTAGAGAAATCATTTGTCCAGCCAACCAGTTAACAAGACTGGCACTGTGGCCTGACTTAAAGCTTGGCTGGCTATAAATTAGTTCTTTGATCAGTTCTATGGGAGGGGTGATTGTCACCAAGCACAGAACAGATCAGTGCTCATTGATAAGGTTGCCGAGGTGGTCACCAGCTTTCCCTTCTGCACTTCAGGATGAAGATAAACAATACTGACTGCCCTAGCAAAGTCAACCTACCTCATGAGGTTTCTATTGAACCTGGGCAGAGAACTTTGTTTACCTGTTGAGCACAATCCCATTGTCAAAGTAAGATGTCCCCTAGGAGCTAAGTATTTAAGGCTTCAATTTTTTTTATTATTTTTCATTACAATTTATTCACGTTGTATCCCAGCTGTAACCCCCTCCCTCAATCCTTCCCAATCCCATCCTCCATCCCTCTTCTCCTCCCGTGCCCCTTCCCAAGTCCACTGATAGGGGAGATCCTCTTCCACTTGCATATGACCTTAGCCTATCAGGTCTCATCAGGACTGGCTGCATTGTCTTCTTCTATTGCCTGGCAAGGCTGCCCACCCCCTCAGGTGATGATGATCAAAGAGCCAGCCACTGAGTTCATGCCACAGACAGTCCCTGTTCCCCTTACTAAGGTACTCACTTGAAGACTGAGCTGCCATGGGCTACATCTGTGCAGGAGTTCTAGGTTATCTCCTTGAAGTCCCAAGGCTTCAATTTTTAAGCATCAAGAATGACTTTTTGTTAACTAGTACATACAGATTCATAGTCTTCTTAAGTGTCATTTTTTATTTACATGGAGAAGGCATGAACAGCTGACAGGCTCAGTTTATACACCCTAAGTATATTACTATTTTAAAGCTCCATGCCCCATATTAAATGCTAATGTTAATCCTAAAGAAAAGAGATAAGTTATTTAATAGTTCATGCTTCATTATGCTACTGTGGCCTCAGATTACTGAGGTTTTGGATGCCACCCCCTATTCTCAGTTCCCAGATTATGTTAGAAATGCTAACATCAGATTTGTAACGTGAGTATTTTTTTTCTCTTGGTTTTAGTTTCTCTAAATTCTTGTTTATTATGGATATGTATTATCTTTCAAATGTATATATGACAATTTCTTATGACAAGGACAACAGATCATTTACACAATTGCTTGAGCAATCATACTTTCATTAAACTTGCAGTGGGTTTTGAGCTCAGAATGGTGAGAAACAAAGACTCCTGTCCTAAAGTAGACCTGTGTTGGTTGAAAAACTTACCTTGTCCCCTTCTTCCACATGGCAGATGACCTCCTCATTTGCAGGATTAAGGACAGGAAATTTCTTCCCACTCACTGAGTCATGCCATTCATTGTTTATGAAGATCTGTGGTGATGCAGCAAAGATATATAAAAAGCATTTAAATGTGGAGTAGGTTTGAGAGTTTTATAAACTAGAATTGAGGTATTAAGTGTTGCCTAAATGTGTGTCTTCCCCTGTCTCAAAAATGTTCATGTTTGTGACATTTAACATCAAAAGGATCACAGAGGTTAGACAATTGTGAATTCAGTTGTATCACTAGGACTTAGTACCTATTAGGAGAGCCACCTATTTAGATCATTTGAAAGAGTGAATTTCAATATCTGCACCTCACACTTGGGTTTCATTAAAAACTATTTCATATGCATTTGACTCAACTCTGTCTGTATAAAAGAAACCTTAGCCCTATAATAGTGCTCCTGTAAGAAAGTTCAAAGACACCAAGTGAGTCTTTCTGCTTCTGGGTTACCTCACTCAGGATCATCTTTTCTAGTTTCATCTATTTGCCTGCAAATTTCATGATTTCCTTGTTTTTAATTGCTGAGTAGTATTCCATTTTGTAAATGTACCATAATTTCTGTATCCATTCCTCAGTTGAGGGACATCTGGGTTGTTTCCAGATTCTGGCTATTACAAATAAAGCTGCTATGAACATGGTTGAGCAAATGTCTTTGTTGTATACTTGAACATATGTTGGATATATACCTAGGGTATACTCACTTGTAACTGGATATTAGACATAAAATATAGGATAAACATACTAAAATCTGTACACCTAAAGAAACTAAGCAAGAAGGAGGACCCTAGGGAAGTTGCTCAATCTTCATTCAGGAAGGCAAATGGGATAGACATCAGAAGCAGGAGAAAACAGGGAAAAGGATAGGGTCCTACCACAGAGGACCTCTAAAAAAATCTCTTCCCATCAGAATATCAAAGCAGATGCTGCAACTCATAGCCAAACTTTGGGCAGAGTGCAGGGAAGCTTATGAAAGCAAGAAGAGATAGAAAGACCTGGAGGGGACAGGAGCTCCACAAGGAGAGCAACAGAACCAAAAAATCTGAGGGGTAGTTGCAGAGACCAATACTCCAACCAAGGACTATGTATGGAAATAACCTAGACCCCTTGCTCAGATGTAGCCCATGGCAGCTCAGTTTCCATGTGGGTGCCCTAGTGAGGGGAACAGGGGCTGTCTCTGACATGAACTCAGTGGCTGGCTCTTTGATCACCTCCCCTTGATGGGATAGCAGCCTCATTAGGCCACAGAGGAAGACAATGTAGCCAGTCCTGGTGATACCTGATAGGCTAGAGTCATGTGGAATGAGAGGAGGACTTCCCCTACCAGTGGACTGGAGGAGGGGCATGAGAGGAGAAGAGGGAGGGAGAGTGGGGTTGGGAGGGAGTTAGGGAGGGGGCTACAGCTGGGATACAAGGTGAATAAATTGTAATAAAAAAATAAATAAATTTAATTTAAAAAAGAAAGTTCAAAGAAATATAACCATTTATTCCCTGTGTGCAGAAAAATATTATTAGCCAGTGAATCATTTTGAACATGGAAAGTATTATCACTTGATGAGCTAAATTCTTTAAAAATATGTGTATTTTTATTTATTCATATGTCTATGCCTGTGTGAGTTTCTCTGTACTACATGCATTGCAGGTGCCCCTGGAGGCCAGAGGCCTTGCCTGCCCTGGAACTTAAATTATAGACAGTTCCTAGTCATCTATTATTCAAGGCATGTAAAATGAAAAAGAAAATGGAAGTTACCAAATCCTAAGGGACAAAATTCTTCACCCCTGAATTCCTTGGAAAAAAAAAACTCAGAATTTCTCCATGGCAACAACTTTGTCAGACTAAACTTGACCATCAAGACAGACTAACAGAATATTAGGAGAAAATGAGAGAAGGATGACATGGTAGGAAATTAATTTGGAGAAATCAAGTAAGAACATTCTAGAAGTTGGAAACCATTTGGGAAAATATGTAGGACTAAGATCGTTAATGTTAGTCATGTTCCATGAGCCAGGCTCTGCCTCAAGTCCTTCTTACCAATCAAATGTGCTAGCTGCTTGTAACTCCTTAGGAAATGGTACATCTCACAACCCCATCTCAATTATAAAAAAGCAGAGGTGACAGAGTGACAAGAGACCCTGTAACTTCCAAAGGGCCTCTTCATGCAAAAGCTCAATAGCAGGAGTGAAAGGCACCTAACAGCTCCTGAGGGTGGTGAGGCTGAGGTGTCATGGGTGCACTTAGATTTATAAGGTTATAGAGGCTTCAAATGCAATCACTTTTCTATTTTCTTTAAAATATATATACATATAGTTCTTAAACTCTAACCTTCATTTCATCTAGCCCATCAAAGAAGAAATGAACTAGGCAATGAGTCCTAAAAAGATTATGCATAGATGGCTTTTTGTTTGTTTGTTTGTTTGTTTGTTTGGAGACAAAACACTTAAGATTAAGATTAAACACCTCTCTAACTATCGTTGTTTTTCCTTATCTTTCTGTTATCAATCTGCCTGTTTGTTCCTTTTCTGGTGCATCAGACACTCTTAGAGTAGAAAAACAAAACAAATTTTGGTCAAGAGAACAGATGCTCCAGCTTGAGTGGAGACTTAACATCACAGTTGGGCTGGTTCGGTCTCTTTGACAAAGGACCATCCCTAGGAAGCTGGGCTTCCCTTAATCCAAGCCAAAGAAGTAAGTGGATTCGTCCTTCAATGAAATGCTATACTTTCTCTTCTCATAAACCCCACCCCTAACACAGAAGTTTGGACCAGGTTTGTAGGGTGGCAAGTCTGATCACTTTTCTGAATTAATCAGAAAAGAATAACTTTCCCTAATCTTCCTTCTATCTCTTTTTCTGGGCATGCTTTTCTTAACAGTTTGGTCTTTTTCCCCCAACATTTTGGACTTTGCCATTCCTTCGCTAAAAACTTCTCTGCCTTTCCACACAGCTCCTTTTTGGCCGTGTGTTCCACTTCCGTGCCAGCTTGAATGGCATGGGTGGCTCCCTACGTCCCCATTCTCCAACCCTGGGCAGCTGCTGGGATTCGAGAGCTGGCCTTCCCTGCGGTCTTCCTTCTAATAGCCAATCAAATTCATTTTATTTTATTCTTAAAGTATTCCATTAATGAGACTGAGAACCCCAAGAGATGAACCTGAATGTCCCTGGTTTCAATATAAATATGTTCCTTGATATAATAAAAAAAAAGAAAAATAATACAATAGGAAAAATAATACAGAAATTGAGACATGCAGGCAAAGCAATTGCACAAATAGTTTGAACCCCTGCTCTTTGTGCTTTGCAGCCAGGAGCTAGTTAACAGCTATTGTTTCAACCCCTTTTAGGAGTGAAAATCTAATATAATTCCCCTGTGGGACACAGTAAAAGGAACATCCACAGGCATACAGAAAGCTCTCCATTGAGACTGAATTGAATACACAACTGGTGTCCTCCAAAGTGTAAAAACACTGTAGCCAGCACATCAAATGATATAACGCTTACTAAATAGAGCAGAATGACATAGAAGACACATAGGAAATCAAAATTCAGTGTGTGGTATTGCTTATTATTAACCAGGGAAGTATCTGAACACCAAGCAAATGCATTGTTGGCTCTTAAGTACTTAAATCCATCACCCTCCCTAGGATATCTTTATCCAACATCTTTGCAGAGAAGAGGTTTCAGTCTGGAAACATCTGTCTTTCTTAAGGGATTACTGGTCCTGTGCTTGCACATGGGACTTTAAGGAATATTTCATATTTCTAGTACTTTTACTTTGTTCTTCATTAATAAGTACTAAATGAAACAATTTGGAGGAAGGATATTTCACTTTAAAATGTCTCTAAGATACACACACTCACACAAAGTCTTAGCAAATTTATCAATGACAAATTAAGTAAAGTGGGAGAAGCATACTAGTACCAAAAACAAAAACCAAAAAACAAAACAAAACAAAAACTTTCCAGATGGAACCATGCAAACCAAATTCTTCTTACTGATTAAAGTGCAACAGTATAAGCAGTGTTGACACTTCATCTTGAAACCCTGCGAATGTATAGATTTTTACATGAATTTCTTCCAAATTAAAGAGGGAGAGGGAGGGAGGCTGGTGTCTGTGGTGTGACAACTTTGAGCTGTTGGAGAGTGCGAACAAACCATAGTTTATGTATTCTCATTTGTCAATACCTAATTGAAGAGCATTTTCTCTCCAGTTAAACCTGGTGACATCATGCCTCAGGGCACTTCTAGCTGCTTTCGGCCATGGGCAATGCTCACTCCTCTCTGTAGACTCTGTCCCAAGGAAAGAGCCCATAAGCCAGGCAGCTTACTCACTTCAGGTGCTCAGGAAAATGCAAAAGACTTCAGTGGTTCAAAGCCACCTACAGTTGTTCAAAGCAAAAAGAAATTCATTTGAGAGGGCATCAGGCTCTTCTCATTAACTTTAACATTCTCAATTTTCATTGTTTAATTCAGAAGTCAACACGGCTACCCACAAAGTTGAACAGTTAACTTCTTACTTCGTGTTCTGCATCATACCATAACACAGCTAATTTTAAGTGACTCTCCTAAGAATTTGGGGGTGGGGGGTAGGGAGGTATATGTGATATTTATTTCTTAATTTTGGAATCCTAGGATCTGTGACAAAAGTAGGCATGTAACTATTTGGTAGTTAAAATCAAGACAGTCCCCCAGGACAGCCCAGACTAATCATTTGCTCTCCCTGGCTGCAGATTTAGAAGCCTGGGTCAGGCTCTTGTGTCTCTCAATATTTATCAGATAACAATGAAATGTGTTCTCCAACAACAACAACAACTTGCCTGGAGAAATAAGCAAGCATAGTTTATATCTCGAAATAAGAAAAATAACTCTAGTCTGAGAGTTTGGCCAACAGCCTCTATTCAAGTGTTCAGAGTTAAGTCCTCCAACCTTAACACTGTGTCATCAAACATTGGTCATATTATTATGGTTCAGTGTGCTACTTCATGAGAAAGTAAAAGAGAGACAGAGACACAGAGAGACGGAGATACAGAAAGACAGAGAAAGAGACAGAGACAGAAAGACAGAGAGAGAGCCTTTTCCATATGCCTGGCTCCTTTTACTAAATTCCTGTTTGTCACCCTTGCCCTACATTCCCACTGCACATAATAATTAGTACAGCTCACTACGGTTCACTGCACTCTGGCACAAGAACCTTTCATACAGAGTAAAATCCCTCTCCCTTGGACATATGTCAAGAGACAAACTTATGAGAAGCTGTTCTGGTATGGTTTAGAATTAACTCCTGAATCAGACCACTAGCTCTGCAAGATTGTTTTTGTCTTCCTGTTTGCAAAGAGCTCTTCCAGAGGCTCAATCAGCCTGTGCTTTAACCAGGTCCCCAGGGAAAGCCCTGCTTACAAGTGACTTACCTTGGTATGTTGAATCTTCAAGTTGGCCAGAGGCGCAGGGACTTCAGGCTGTGCAGGGGAGGACATGGCTGGTTTGGGTCCTGGAACACAGGTGACACAGGCTCAGCAGTTTGGTTCTGATAGAGCATTTGCTCCTTTTATTTGCTTGCACTAAGGGCCATTTGCATATTGGGATATGATTGGATGGGCAGAGTCAGGGCAGGGCAGAAAGGGCACTACTCCCTTGAAACACCTAGGGCTGGGAGCCTTTGCCTTTAAATGTGAATCCTTAAGGAACCTGCACCTCAGCCCTGAAGTCCCATCTGGAGACTGTTCGCTATTTACAGATGAATTAATTTACCAAGCCAAACCTGTGCTAAGGCTGTGTGTGCAGCTGCTCCAGACACTCAAAACCAGTGATAAATTTCTGTGCTTTTCAAAACTTTTTATATTACCATGTAACTTTCCTTTCTCTGATAGACTGGGAATCAGGGAATCTGTAAAATGGAAAAGAAAAGGTTCTTGTCCTCAATAGGAGCTAGGGGAAGAAGACCTTGAATCTTCCTGTCAAAACTTCTAGAATACACATGTGTACCTTAGGGCAGGGTACTGATGGGGAGAAAGGCCCCTTCTCTAGACTCTGGTTTTAGTCACCTTTTAAAATTCAGCAAATCAGATCTATTTCCAGTCTGGGTAAGCAGACTAAGGGTCAAATTGAATCCTCAAATTATCTTTGTCTTTTCAGTGGGAACAGAAAATTGTGCAGGACTTTTCAATCGGAGTTCACGGTCACTCACAGACCCATAAAGAGCATTATGCTAATGTCATGTGTGGAAACTCTTAAAGTGAAAGTAGTGTCAGATTTTTGGAGGGTTCTTAAGTTTGTGAATCATTACTCTTGGGCAGCAGTTCTCAACCTATGGGTTGCAACTGCCTTGGGGTTGCATATCAGATATTTACATTATGATTATTAACATGTTTAACAGTAGCAAAATTACAGTTATGAAGTATCAATGAAATAATTTTATGATTGGATGTCACCTTAACATGAGGAACTATATTAAAGGGTCTCACAGAATAGGGAGGGTTGAGAACCAATGATTTCCACTAGAGTCTAGGGCCTAGAGTCTAGGGCAGTAGATAAAGAAAGACTGTAAATAACATTCCCTAAGGGTTCAAATTCTGGATGTTTTGAGCTGGGATCTTCGTAAAGGACAATTTTCAACTGCAGCATTTTCATTTTGAATACAGTGTTTCTCTGTGTTGAAGCTCCAGCACAAGATATGGAAAGAACAAGATTACATTCTTTGGATGCTCTGCTTATTAAGAACTAGCAATAACTTCTTTGTACTGAAATTGCCACCTCCCCTCCATGGGACTTAGCTAGGGGAAGGCACAGGGACTAGAGGAATCTGTTTCTCTTTCCACCCAGATCCAAGCATCTCATTTTGCAAACACAGAGAAGAACACAGCTTATGATCACAGACCCTAAAGAAAGAGGCTGAAATCTCACTTTAGTCAAAGCACCCCGGTTTGTTATTCCTCTTTTCCAGACCTACCGTGACATCCATAAGTGATCCCCACACAGGCTCGGTCTCAGCTTGGGGTCCCCCACTGTGTAGTTACACACATGGAAATTGTCATTAACCTTTTATTCATCCTAGCAGGGATGTTCTAAAGGAACAGATGGGAAAGGTTTTCACTTTTCCTGGAACGTATCAATTCTGTTGCAACTTTGTCTATGGTGATTACATGGAACAATAGCCAACAGATGAATGAATGTGTGGTTATGTTTTTAAAATAATTATATTTGGAAAAAATAGGAGGCATGTCAGGTTTGGAGCACAGACAATTCCTTTAGATTCCCAGGTAGTACATCTTATGTGTCCTTGAGTATCCTGCACCTCTGACTTGAATTATTGGCATGAAACTTCTGTTCTTCCAGTCCATATCTCATCTTATCCATTTATCTATCTATCTATTTTTATCTTTATTTATCACTTGGGAAACTTGTTTGTTCTTTTACAAATGCCCTTTGCATTAAATCCCACATTGCTCAACAACTGTTACATAACACACGAAGTGGTGCCCAGGCCACGGCATAGACGGCTGCATTTTGAAGAGTCACAGTTATATGTGGATTCAGAACTTGTTTGTTTGACATCTAAGACGCAAAACTTCAAGTTGCGAAACATTCTTGGACTCTTACGCTCTGAGTGGGCACATCATTCATTGTATTTCAGTGGGTAATTATGTAATTATGGACCCCTTAAACCAAGCCTCACTGCATCTAACTAAAGGAAAGTTTAGAGACAGTTACCACACTTATCTGATACTTTCCCACAAGTATTTGCTAAGCAGTATTTTTTGCTTCTTTTGTCCAGCTGTTTTATTTTCTGCTCAGTACCTGCCAAGCTATGACAGGTATTTCAGAGCTAACGGTTGCCGAGCCTAAAACTTACTTTGTACAAAAGTTCCCCCTCCCCTAGGGATGGTTACAAAAGCCAAAAATTTCTTTTCGTTCTTCCCCTTAAGAAGGAAAAAATAAGGTTCTGGTATAATAAGCAGTTCGCAGCCTGTGGGGGTCACAGCTCCTTGGGGGTTGCATATCAGATATTCTCCAGATGAGATATTTCCATTATGATTCATAACAGCAGCAAAATTACATTTATTAAGTAGCAACAAAGTAATTTTATGGTTGAGGGTCACCACAACATGAGGGGTCATACCATTAAGACTGTTAAGAACCACTGAGTAAAATGGTGAGAACCAAGTAAGCCCTCCTCAAGACTAGACCCAGAGCTACATAATTTCAATTGATGTCACAGCTGCTGCTTCATTTTACATAGGATCCTAGGCAAAGAATATTTAACCATTTTCTTCTCAGGGATAAGCCAAACTGTATACATACACACATACGTGCACACACACACACACACAATGAGATTATATTTAAGCAATGGCTTCCAACTCCTGTCAAAGATATATGTATACCAAAAAATGAACAGACCATGATTTCTGCCCTTACTGAAACCAGCATATTAGGCAACATGTCTGTGCAAGCTCCACTCAAGAAACAGTTTCTGATGAGATCAAAGTTCTTTCTTATACATATACTTGAACCTTCTACTAAGATAAATAATAGAAATTAGATTAGGTAACAAAACATAACCGAATACTGGAATGAGTTCTTCTGCAATGGGTCGAATAGTTGCCTCCACTCAAAGTGTGTGTGCTGAAATCATGACATGAAATGTGACGGTGTGAGAAGTGGGGTCTTTAGAATGTAAGTGGGTCGTGGAAGGGAAGCTTTTGTGAGAGCCTAGAAAAGGCTCTTTTCTTTCTTTCCTTCTCTCTTTATCTCCCTTCCTCATTGATTTCTGTGTTTTCCTCTCTCTTTCTATGCTGGTACCATGGATTGAACCCAGAGCCTCAGGCAATTCCAAAATTCTAAAAATCTAGCTATGTCACCAGTTTCTACTACCAATGTCTTCAATGTGAAGATTCATGGAAAAGTCAGGAGTCTGCTGCCAAGAAGTGGGTTTTCACACAACCTAATCATGTTCGAACTCTGAAGTTTGGCTTTTAACCTCCAGACCTTTTAGAAATAAATATCTCTTCTTTAAAAGATATCCAGACTCCAGAATTTTGTCGTAGTTTCATAAATGTACTATGATGTCTTCTTTAAACAATGTCTGACTTTAGGATCACGGATGGTTTGTGAAACTCAGAATCTTGCTCTGATTTATGCCATACTCCTTGAAACACTGCTTCCTTTAGCATGCTTGAGTTAGCCTCATGGTAAACATCCCTTTACATTTCTCATTTTATCGGCTGTCACATCATACTTATGCCTGTTTAGGGTTTAGACTTAAATACTTCGTACAAAGTAGTCCTTGGTTGTACTTCATTTTCAATTGGATGCAAAAAAGCACACATGGAATTAAATGTGTGCATTTGTGGTCTAATTTCTGTTCACCTATTATTCTCTATTTAACCTGTTTTGTTGTTGTTGTTTTGTTTTGTTTTTATTCTAGTATCCTTGCCAGAACAGTGGAAGAGGATGCAGGTAGTACTGAAGAGACTTGATGGTTTGGGTTCAGTTGACAAGGGATGAGGGTTCCCCCTTTCTGAGGAATAGGAGAGAGGGATAGGGAGCAAGAGGGAGGGAGTGTGGGACCTGGAGGAGATGAGGGCCGGGGACTACAATCAGGATGTAAAAATTAAAAAATTAATAAAAAGTTGTCCTCCCCTTTTGTACTCCTAATTTAAACCACATTAGTACAGTCCTTTGAGTGAAGGAGTGAATACAAGTGAAGTCAGACTTGGCACTGTGCCCCAGTGAACAGTGCTGAGTCAGAGCTGAGATGTCAAAGCGGGGTGGTGATCTTTTCCCTTCTTCATGAACCTCCATTGCTATGCTCCTCCTATCATGTTAATCTCTTTTCCCATGACCAGAATAAGCTGAGCCAATTCTGTGGTTTTAAATCTCAGAATCCATGAGCCAAAACAAATTTTACAATCAAATACTTGAAAAAAACAACTAATACAATACTAATTCTGATGTCTTAAAACAATGCATGATCAAAATCAATGAGACTTATCTTTGTTGCATTGTGTTTACTTGACACAGGTTGAGTGATGCTTTCAAAATTATCCCTGCAATGTGAATGCTATGTAGTAAACGAAAATTTTCAAATGTGAGTCAGCATTTTGAGATGATATTTCTAATTATTCATAAAAGGCTCCTGTCTTAGTTACTTTTCTAGCACAATCAAGACAACTTAAAGAATGAAGTGCTCATTGTGCTTCAGGGGGTTGAGTCCATTATGATAATGGTAGGGAGCAGGGCAACAGGCAAGCAGATTGTTGGAGCAGTAACTGAGATCTGACAGCTTATATGTTGAGACAACAATAGTGAGGCAGATAAACAGAGAGGGGAAAGGGAGAAAGGGAGAGAGAAAGAGAAATGGGATTGGCATGGGCTGTCGAAACCTCAATGCCCACTCCCAGTGACATACCTCTGCTAAAAGGCCACACTTACTAATCCTTCTAAAACAGTTCTACCAATGATGGACCGAATATTCAGATATATAAGCCTATGTGGGCCATTCTTACTTGAACCACCATAGTCCCAAATGCGACTGCAAAGGTTTTGCTTTAAGAAAGGTAGATATTTAATCATAACAAACAAAGGCAAAATGACCAATGAAAGGAAATGCTTCACTGCTGGCTTGAAGTTGGTTGAAGGGTCCAGAGCAAAAGACAGGATGGGTCAGAAACAAAAAAAGTTAATGTAGAAAAGTTAAGGATATGGTTTCTTCTCTAGAATCTCTGGAGGGAACAAATGCTGCTCACTGTTTTATTATCTTCCCCTGAACATGATTTCAGATCTCTGGGTTCCAAAATCTCTGGTTATAACACTTTTACAACCCCAGTATAACCAAAACTGCAAGAGACTACATCTCTGTTACTTTTGAATAAATTTACAATAGCCCATAAGAAAAGTTCAGAGATACACAAAACCTTTTGTCATTGATGATGACATGAATTATTCTTCATATCATTGAGTTCATGAACTGAAATTTCAGAAACAACATGTTAAATACTCTATAGGACAGATTGACAAATTAAATGTTCATGATTATGGAGAGTTCCCTTGTGCCAGAGCTAGAGCCAAATTCTCTTCAGCCATTTGCTTTTGGAGCAAACTAAATCCATGTTTCTGAGCTATGATCACTCATATTTCACCCAAGGATAATCTGTCTCTTATCTTCTTTGATGTGAGAGGTTTTTTTTTTAGTTGACAGTTTTGATTGCTTAACACAATGTACCTTATCTTTAAGAGTTGTCTAGACCCAGTTACCAGAATGAACCATTTCTACATAGCCAAGCACATTGTCTTCTTGGGTGGTTTTGTATGGATAACACATCTCTGGGACCTAGACTTTCCTTTGGCTTGGTAGAGAGAGGATTAGTTTATCCTGAGCTAGTTGGATAATTTTTAACTGAATAATCCAATAATCAAAGTAATTATCAAAGCAAAGTTTGCTCTAAGAGGATTAAATCAGCCTGGTGGGTTAAGAACAGCATTTTGAAAAATAAAATACAGTAGAATATAATATGTACCTATGGGCTGCATGAACAGTAGGTCAATACCATTTCAAAAACTTTTCTTCAAATATACTTTTATGATAAAATGATATGTTGGATGTATCATTATAAGTATATGTTGTATTAAAATTCACATTAAATGAATACCTTATAGTTTATCTAAATAAGGATTTGTTGGAAATAAAGTTACTGGATCAAAGATTTTGCTTGTGGGTTGTTGTTCCCCTCCTTCCACTAGTCCTGTCTGGCTAGGAGGTGGTCACTTCATTTTTCATGTCCCCCTTTGTATGGGGCTCATGACAAGTGGAAAGGGGTAGGCTGTTTCTAACACGGAGTCTATTGTCTGCTTTTGGATCACTTGCCCCTGGGAGGGATGCCTTCCATGGCCTCAGAGGATGAAGGTATGCTCAGTCTTGTGACTTGATGTGCTGGGAAAGGGGGAGGGGAATCTCCTTTTGGAGGGAAAAGGAGAGTGGAGTGGGAAAGGAGAGAAAAGGGAATCTAGGAGGAAAAAAAAGGGGGAAGCTAGGAGGAGAGGAGGGAGGGGCCACCCTTGGAATATAAAGTAAAAAAAAAAAAACAAAGAAGAAGAAGAAGGAGAAGGAGAATGGAGGAAAGAAAGAAAATAAAGTTACTAGAAGTTATAATCTCTGGAAATTAAATGTCAGTTTTATTAGCATCCCAGAAGAGAATTTAGAAGACAAATCTCATGCTGCTTTTAGTGCAGCAAACTTCTAGGGAGGAATGTCAGAGGTCTGTGATCTGCACTGTGTCCCTGGACGTTCATACATCTTTCAGAATACTACAGTGAAAGCATTTGATGGGAAGAGTTCTCATCAATGTGTGATCAGGTGTGATCTTGGAGGATCAGTCCCAGCTTCAGAACCATAAGCTTCTTTCAAGCCTTTTTTTCCACCCAGTTCATGGTGATGTTAGAGGCCATCAACATTCACAGATATATTTCTCTGATATATATTCACAGATATACTGTTCTGTGGTCTCATGTCTGAACCTATTGTGAGCCAACCCGGGTTGTCTTTCCAAAGACCTTTCAAAGGAATAAATAGTCATCCTTGATTTAGATACTGCCTACTGATTTAAAAATAATGGATGAATGGTCAACTTTGGTTATATCTAGGGGTTACAAATTAACCAAACCATGATACCTTCAAGATTACATCAAAATAGTCAATGATTAGTCTAAGAATTACCCTTACAGCCTTTGTAAAAGTAAAGGTGAAAGGTGAGTTGTGTTCATATACTGATCAAGGAGCACAAAAGTACATCTGATTAATGTTCGCACGCACTGCTGAAAAGTTTTCCTAGTTACTGATCCTGTTAAGCACAGGAGGATAATAACCCAGAGTGCATTCTTTTGAGGTCAGTGGCTGCAATAAGTGGCCAGAATCCAAATGATTTTCCAAAGTGTCTGATGCCTTCTAACTCTTCTGAATATGATTTCGTTCTCAGAAAGTTCCTTTTAACATAAAGTTACTACTGATTTTCAAATATTGTTTTTTTAATTCTGTACCTAGATTGAGTCTCTCTCTCTCCCTCTCTCTCTGGCCCCCTTCAGTGTGTTTGTCTGTGGTGTGTATGTGAAATCTTTATGTTTTGAAACTTACAAAATTATGTCACCCACAAATGGGAATCATTTGACTTTTGCTTTCTATTTAAAAGTCTTCATTTATTTCTCTTACCAGTACTCTGAATAGGAGTCCATGACACAGAATGAAGGTAGTGGGAGTGACCATCCTGTCTTGTGTCTTCATCTAAGGGACAGAATTCATATCGCCCATTCACTCTGATACTGACTGAGTTTGATGTGTTGAGGAACCATTTTATGTGCTTAATTTGTGGATATGTTTGATCATATAGGATGTAAAAGTCCTATGCGTCTGTGTTTACCTTTGTCACTGGAAGGTCTCTTGATGTTCACAGCCACTGAAAGACTGAGTCACGCTCAGCTGTGTACAAGCCAAATTTCTGTTTAGTTCACCCAGATTTGGACAATGCCTCATACTGGATTGCCTCCAGGCCACCTGTCTTAGTTACTTTTTCACTACTGTACTTAAACACCGTGAGCAAAAGCCACTCATGGAGAAAAGGGGTTTAATTCATCTTACAACATTAAGGTCACACTCTGTCACTAAACAAGTCAGATCAGGAGCTAAAGACAGAAATGTGGAGGCAAGAACTAAAGCAGAAGTGGTAGAGGGATGCCCTGTAGCAAGGCTCAGGCTGCTTTCTTATACAACTCAGGACCACCTTCCCAGTGGCGGTACTGCTCCCTAGGGAGTTAGACCCGCCTATACCACCTAAACCAATCAAATAAAATGCCCCAGAGACCTGCCTACAAGCCAATCCAAAGGATGCATTTTCTCACTTGAGGTTCCTCTTCCAAGCTAACTCTACCATTCTTTGTGTGTGTGTGTGTGTGTATTATACCAAGATATTTTTATAATTATTATCACTTATTCAATTTGTATCTCTGCTGTGGCTCCCTCTCTCATATCCTCTCAATCCCACACTACCTCCCAATTTTTCCTCTATGCCCCTCATCTAGTCCACTGATAGGGGAGGGCCTCCTCCCCTTCTCTCTGACCATAGCCTATCAGGTCTCATTAGGACTGGTTGCATTGTCTTCCTCTGTGGCCTGGTAAGGCTGTTCCCCTCTCAAGGGAAGGTGATCAAACAGACAGCCACTGAATTCATGCCAGAGAAAGCCCCTGCTCCTCTTACTAGGGACCTCACTTGGAGACTGCGTCTATGGGCTACATCTGAGCCAGGGTTTTAGGTCCTCTCCATGTATTGTCCTTGGTTGGGGTATTAAAAAATGGGGTACAGAGCTAAACAGAGAATTCTGAATGGATGAGTATTGAATGGCAGAGAAACACTTAAAGAAATGTTCATCAGGGTCCCGAGGGCTCAGTTTTGGGGCTCTGTTGCTCTCCTTTTGGAGCTCCTGTCCCCTCCAGGTCTTTCTGTCTCTCCCTTCTTTCACAAAATACCATGAATTCTGCCCAAAGTTTGGCTATGAACTCAGCATCTGCTTCCATACCTCAATCAGTAGAGTCTTTCAGAGTCCCACTGTAGTAGGCTCCTGTCCAGTTCCCTGTCTTCTCCTGCTTCCAATGTCTATCATGTTGTCCTTCTAAGTGAGGATTGAACATCTTTCCTAGGGTCTTCCTTGTTTAGCTTCTTTAGGATTATAGATTTTAGTATGTTTATCCTATATTATATGTCTAATAACTACTTATGAGTGTGTTTATACCATGTATGTCTTTCTTTTTCTGGGTTACCTCACTCAGGATGATCTTTTCTAGATTCCACCATTTGCCTGCAAATTTCACAGTTTTCTTGTTTTTAATTGCTGAGTTCACTTTGACTTTTCAAACATGGACATTTGATGGTTGTATCTGATACTTCTTAATGTTTATTTACATTATCTATCTATTTACAACATTGATGTAAATTGTAGATGCTTTCCTCTTACTCCCTTTGAAAAAAAATGTGTCAGACACTAATTTAAAATTTTCTTTGTAGAAGTAAACTCAGACCTATGTTGCTATGATCTCCAGAAGGCCATGTGTATTTGACACGACAAAGCTCCCGATGTCTCCAGTTAGTTCATATAGCTGTGGACACTGGTGTTCTTGGTCAAAGTAGAAGGTGCCTATCAGGACTGCTCTACAATCTCAACGTGCTGGAAGCTAGTACCAGGAGGTTGTAAGGTCTGTGCCCCAGATACTCAAGTTGACCCTCTGTAATTAATCAGAAACACCTTGCGATCTGTCTCCCTAAATCTCATGTTTTTCTTCAAAACTCTCCATGCATCCATTGAATTTGCTATAATGCTGAATCTCTACTTAGCACATTTCATAGACTTAAAAATATTTGTTTTTAAAGAAGAGGGGGTTTTTGGCTTCCAGTTTCACAGCCCCTAGTGGTGCGGTCAGCATGGCACACAGGCAGGCCTGGTCCTCCTGGGTGCTCTTTACTTGCAGCCCCAGTCCAAATTATTTATTCTTCCGTTATCAGAATCAGAAATTAAGGCAACTTTTCCCCTTTTTGCTGAAATTTGAGAGTAAATGAGACTTCTGTATTGCCAGATAATTTTTTTTCACGGCCATGGACCACTGTGCTAATTTTCATGTGCTTTTCCCCGTCATTATTATTCTTAGTATAATGTGTCTAAGTGTGCCCCTCTGGCATTCATCTAACACTTAAAATCTGGGGGTCGTGGCCTGCATTCATTTTGCAGGCTTTTTAGTTTTATTTTCCTCAGTCTTAGGGGGAACCGTCTTGCTCTAACTGCTTTCAGTCTAACTGCTTTTACCATGTTTTAAAATTCTCTGTCTTCCAGCCCTTGTGCTGCTTCATTAATTAAAACTTATCGGGTTTGAAGCTCACCGGATCTCTATTCAGATGCCCCTAATCTGCTGCTTAGATCACCCACTGTACGCTTTGTTTTGATGGCTTTTTTTTCTATAGGCTTCTTTACACTTCCAATAATTTGTAATGCTTCGCTTAACGTTTTTTATATTGATTTAACTAAGAAAAATTGGGTCAAACCATTGCTTAACTAAAGGACTCAAGAGAGCTATCAGTTATGCAACTATATTTATGCATAAATGGTAAGGAAGAAAGCCTGAAGTTCTCCTCTAGACTGACATTAATGAAAACTCTTAAGTATCTATATAAACAGTGGATTTGGCAAAGATCTTGCAGGCACATTTGAAATAAGATAATACTTCAAAAGACACAGCAACAACAACTGCCAAAGTCTGAATGTCTAAAGGCTTGTTTGCATAACTAACACATCCAGAGATGTTTTAAGGAAATACACAAGACTACACTCTTCCATTCACATGTGTGCGAGAAGAATGGAACTCAGACTTTTCCATGTGTTCTCAGCTTACACTTTATCAGAACTAAATGTACGATATGCAATTGAATCCATATCTGGCTGACTGTACAGGAAGAAGGGACACTTCATCCTTACTTCCTGGTACCCCTTTCTTGGCATTTGGGAGTTACCACAGTGCTAACTTTTAGTACTGGAACACCAGGAACATGGTCAGAGAACATGTATTCTCTCATATTCTTCACTAGGTGCAAGTCACTGAAAGCTGTGGATCTAAGTCCTACTTCCTCTCTAAGACTTATTCCTCCTCTTTTCTGGATGTTCAAACTGCAGTCCATCAAGGCTGAAAACCCTGAAGGGCAGGGATGGCTTGATTTTTTTTCCAAGATTTCAGGTTCTTCTGTTCTTTTAGCTTCCGGAATTTTCTCAGCTTTTCTTATTGGGCCATTTGTGCGTTTGATAGCAACACATCACTTTTAGCTTGTGTTTTTAGCTGTACTGTAGAGATTGAATATTCATGTAATCAAGCATATTGTGATGAATGAAATGCCAATTTTTTTATCAGAAAAAATCCCAGACATTAGGAAAGATCTTGATTGGCCCCATAAATAACAGATTATATTGGAATAATGTCCTTTTGGAATGTATACAATTTACCTTTTTTCATTCAAATGTTAATTTCCCTACCCCATTATCTGGTTTCAATTTGGACATTACATTGTGATGCTTATTCTAAGCATCACCTGTCTCAAATTTGTGTAAACATGCCACCATTTGTTCTCTGTGTTGTCAATAGAACAACCAGCCAATGCTGAGCAATGTAGAGAATAGGGTGGGACATCCTGGTTCAGAGGGGAGGAGAAGGAAGAGACTGGGAGGAAGGGGAGAGCAGAGATGAACAGGAGAGGGCATTGAACCATGAGGAGAGATACCTAAGATATGACTAAAAGCTAGTATAGTGGGTGAAATGTGAATGGTAGGAAACTATGCAGGCTTAGAGGTTTAAGATAGAATAACTATTGCCCAGCATTATGCTCTAGGTTAATTAAATAAATCCTAGTCTCTATGTGATGATTTCATTATATAGCTGGTTTAGGAATAACTGCTGCTTAACTAAAAGATAAATCAATATTAAACATTAATATTCAACAACAAATGGTGCCCAACTAATCTAACTATCCCCACCCTTTAAATCATACTTTCACATAATTTGGTGGGCGGGGGGAGGCGATAAGCTCCCAGTGATACAACTCAAACTTAAAACCTAAAAACTCCCAGGTCAATTACTGTCTCTATAAAAGACAGGAGCAAAAGACAGCCTACTGTGGCTGTACCTGAGACTTAACATAACAAAACTGGCTGCCCCTACAATCTAACAGGAGGGGTACACAAGCATGACTTTCTTGTACTGTGGCTGGCTCAGCTCAGCTCGGAAGAACAACAGCAGCCATGTCCGGAAAGAAAAAAACTGGAGAAAGACAGACCTGTAGACAGAGCTTGGCCTAAAACTGAATCTAAAAAAAAAAAAAAAAAAAGAAGAAGTCATAGCAGAGGGTGTTTTAATCCCTTTTGGCTTTGTTTTTGGTTGTCATAGTCATGGATCTGGTTGCAATATGTTTAATGGTGATGGCTCTTCTCCATGCCTTCTCCAAGAAAGTTCAAGGAGAAGATTGGGAAAAAGCCAAGGAATGGATTACTAAATTACAGACAATAGAAAGGGTACTCTTCCTAATAAAAATTAAATTAATAACATCTAAAATTCAAAGCTCTCTGGCTGCAAGATACTTGTCAACTCTTTTTGGTAAGGGTCTGCCAATTCACTGTAACAACTAAATTCCAAAAAGTAACCAACTGGGCTTTGCTTGTTACAGCCTAAATTGGCACAACTGACCCAAAACTTAAAATTCTCTTGTCTCTTTGCTTGATTTTCATTTAAAGGCTTGAGTTACAATGATATGCATTTGAGAAAAAATATTTGAACAAGTTAGTGAAGGCACATGCCTTTAATCCCAACACAAAGTAAAAAGAAACAGGCAGATCTCTGAGTTCCAGATGAGCCTAATATACATAATAAATGCCAGGATGGCAACTCCTGCTTTTTAGCCACTTGCAGAGATAGTGTAAGATTCAAAATGACAAAATTTTCCTTAAGGTTACTATGTAAGTTCTTTTTTCTTAATAATAGATGTCATATCCTCACTGATCTAAAGGTTGGATTCACATCAATATTAGGTTTATGTAAGAAGAGAAGATATCACACTGCTCTAAAAAGGCCAGCCAATCTCAAAAACTGGTACTTCCACAGAACTGATACAAAAGGGCATTTTGGCTTAAGAAATATGTTCTATTGATCAACATAAGGAATCAAAAACAATCAAGCTGCATGTCTACCACATTAAAAAAAAAACTTTTAAATGCTGACTAGATAAAAATGTCACACTGTTCTGTAAGCCAGCTTATATTTTCAAATATGAGGCATTTTCACAGGGGGAGGGCAAATGTCAGTCATGCCTGATGCAAAAATAGACACAGAGGGCTTACATGTGGCAAAGTACATGTCAGCCTATTTAAGTCCTAGAAACTCAAATATTACAATTCATATATTTAAAAGGCTGAACAATCCATCCCATATCAAAAAAGGGGCAAGCAAAAGAATAGCCACAACCAATGTAAAAATACAGGTACAAGATGCCTAGGGTATGCTTAAATGCTAAAGGTAAAAGGGAGTTTATATAAAGTTTGGCTATAAAGCCGTAACTGCCCATTCTGTATAGAAAGGGGGAAAAGACAAAAATAGCTACAACATATATAAAAACCTAGGCCTAAATCTTTGAACTGGTACAAGATGCCTACAGGATTCTTAAACTCTAAATTAAAAAGGAGTTTATGAGGATCCAAGATGGCTGCCCCAGGAGGACACTGTGTCTGAGGAGCAGGACAGTAGTGTAGGCACAGCGACCAGGATACTGAGATCTCAGACCTAAAACACCAGCATTTGTGACTGCCAGGTGAGCAGAATTCCTACTGTGGGGAAATCAAGTGGAAAAGTCCAAGGGACACCCAGCTATTCCCAGGAAAAACTCTGGCGGGTGACAGGCTGCACACAGCCGCACTGGGCACCTAAGCCGCCATTTCGGTCTGGGTCACACAGTACCCCGGACAGACGGACAGACTGAGTTTCACCCAGATACCTCGGGCTACACCGGTCAGACCCACACCCCTAGGTGCACCCAGCCACCATCCCGGATTGGGACTCATAGTATCAGGTCCAGACTGAGGTGCCCCCAAATAACATCTCAGACCATGGTGCACAGCCCCTGACCCAGAAGGAGGCGCCAAGACTCCAGGCAAGAAGAGAGCCCTTAGCAGCAAGCCCACTTCGGAGCAAGGAGCTTCCTGACCAGAGAGCGCCCCCAGCAGACATCTCAAACGGGGACACTCAGCCTTTGGCACAGAGTGAGGGGCCAAACGTCCAGACCAGAGGGGAGACCAGACTGTGGTGCTCACAACTTCTAGCACAGAGCACGAAGCCGGGCACACAGATCCCACAACAGAGTTCAACTGAGGCAACAACACACACTATCAAACCACTAGAACTCCCTGATTTTCTTGAAGAATACTCCTGACACAAGAGATTGACAGTTCCAGTCTGAAGTTCAGCCTTAAAGCACAAACAGCTCCTTGATTATATATAAACAAATGCACAGAAATCAGCAAAAGAACTCACCCAACTATAATCAGGACACCATGGCCCCACCAGAAACACCCAAAAGCAATAGAGATTTTAATGCAGCGGAGACACAGGAAAATTATATTAAAGCTATGATTATCCAGATATAAGAGGGACAAAAAGAAGAACAAAAA
>CM053762.1:34867473-34879859 GCA_028658305.1 Pachyuromys duprasi
GGAAGCGTTCGGCCCGCGCCCCGGCAGTGTGCGGACTGGTCAAAATGGTCCCCCAATCCACTCAGTCTGGTGTGGTTCTGATGATCGGTCCGAACCCGCAGCACACCTGTGGGTCGAAGCAGAACCCGCGTGCAGTGTGCGCTCGCAGGGCGCAGTTCAGTGAAAACGGCTCCCGATTCCTCCTGAGACTGCCCGGGAGTCTGTGTGATCCAGTCTATAATGGCGGGTGCGGGCGCCCAGCGCAGCTGCTCGTCCAGATCAGAGCTGTGCGCTGCTGGTCACCGGGAAATTTCTCCAGGTAATAACTGGGTGTCCCTAGGGTTTTCCCACTTGATTTTCTCACCGTAGGAGTTCCGCTCACCTGGCATTCACAATGCTGGCGTTTTAGGTCCCAGAGTTCCGTCTCCTGGTCGCTGCGTTGTTTCTGCTCTCCTACTCCTCAGACACAGTGTTCTCTTGTGGCAGCCATCTTGGATCTCTTTATTATAAATTTTATTAACATTTTTTAAAAAGCAGCTGAGCAAGACACATGAAGAAATCCAGTAAGTAGCACCCCACACCCCAATCCAAATCCCATCAGTTCCTGCTTCCAGGATGCTATCCTGTTTTAGTTCCTGTCCTCGCTTCCTTAAATGATGACCGGTGCTGTAGAAGCGTAAGCCAAATAAACCCGTTCTTCCTCAACATGCTTTTTGGTCATGGTGTTTATCACACTAAGAGGGTGTCACTTATTATTTTATGGATTTTTTTGAGATTTGTTTTTCTTGTTTCTGATCCAACTCTAAGAATTAAGAGTTATATAATTATGTAAACTGGGAGGAGAATTAGGGTGCTTCATCCTAGCGCCAGGCTTCTTATCGGTGCCATAGTGCTTCATGGACCAGCACACACATCAGCAGCGCAGACCACACTCAAGAAGCCTGTGATGGGAATGTTTAGGAAAAAAAAAAATTGTACGTGTCAAAAAGTATTCTGTTTTGTTTCAAGGGCATTGGCCTGAGAAACAGAAGCAACAAGCCTTGACATTGCCTCAAGAAGATGATTTGTGCACTCCAGAAAAAGAGCCTTGGCATGCATACCTGTCAGTCACACTGAAACAGAGCAGGCAATGCAAAAGTAGTCATGCATGTTTGTCACACTTCCTTCACACTCCACACTGTATGCCATACTCTCAGCCAGACAATGAAGACATCACAAGATAGTATCTTTAACACTGACAGTTCAGGAAGCTATTGGGCCATGGCTCTCTAGAGACAGCAATTTTTAAAGGTCATTCCTGTTGTTTAACTGAAATTAAAAAATTAAAGCCTCTTTTCTGGATCTTACTAGTCTCTTTGGTAGTCCAGGGCAAATTCTATGAATCATAGACACTGCCAACATGCAAACTTTCATCTCATATCTGGAGCCCGCAGTTTCTGATTGGCATGTCAGGTTCCCTGTGTGGCATGCCCTGTACTCTTGCTTTGCTTCCTCTGTCATTCTAGTACCTGCCTGCCACTGGTTGCTTGTCAAGAATCATTTCAAGAGGTCCACTGCCTATCCTTTCAAACAGCCAACAGATAGTCATCACCGTGTATTGTTCCCAGGAAGCTGGACCAAGCTTCGTTTCCCAACCACCACATCTGCATAACACACACTCCATTGCTTCAGAATCACCTCTCAAAACAGCTCTCTCAGCTTTATCTGCAAGCTCAGGGTCCCATGGATTCTAACTTATCCCATTGCCATGTGAGCTCAGCAGCTTAAAAAGAGGTAAAGGGGAGGAGATTAGACTCCCATAATGCACTCTGTAAACTCATGCCTATTGACCTAAATACTCTGCTGTAGGCCAAGCCTCCCAGAGTATTGCCTTGGGGACCAAGCCTTTAACACAGGGGCCCTTGGGAGGCATTTAAAATTCAGTCTTTTCCCAACTTCCCATACATTCTTGGTGCTGGGGAAGCAATCAATACTGTCAAAGTATCAGATTTCCAAAGACCTAAATCAGAGGTTTCAGAACGGTTAATTAGATCCCTCACCACAATTTCCAGTGTAAGTTCAAAGTACTCTGGAATGTAACCCAATAGAAATGAATGGGAACACAAGCCACAAATACAAGTGATAGCCTGCAGTAAATTTATTAGCAGTCATATTATCAAAATTTTAAAAAGATGAAATTAATTTCACTGTGTGTTTGAATTAACCAAATGTATCCAAAATACTGTCTCTTCAGTATTTTGATTAGCTTAACATCTTTTTAATTTGGTATGTAAAATTAGGTGTGCTGTGGTCTTTAAAATGTAGTGGAGAATGTGCAATTTGTTTTCACAGCATATCTAAATTTCCAGCCATGTTCCAAATACCTAATGGTCGCAGATGACTGAGGGAGAACATACCAGACCATTCAAGCTGGAGAAGAACTTTCAGAAGTCATGTTATACAATCTCCTTGTCATATGGAAAATTCAGATCCAAAGACAACACATAATTTCCTAAGGTCACACAATTAAACCAGGGCAGAGACCAGCCTAGATTCTGAGACACTGATGTTCAGTTGTAGTGAGAGTTTTGGCTTCTTTAAAAATCTAGCCCAGACATGACCAATATGGCAAGTAATTCAGGGTTTGTGGCTGGGAAGTAACCAGACTGACATATAGAGTTAAAATAGATCTTATCTGTCCATTTATAAAGCCTACAGCTTATTAATAAATGTAATAGGTCTCTGTGTCATTTATTCGGGAATTAGAAGAGGTGACTAGAAAAGGTCCACCAAATTATACTTTATCATTTATTGCCTGAGTCTACGGAGATGAAACAGCTGTCTCTACTGTGACATAGTCCAATGGAGGGATACTTCTGGTGGGTGTGTGCTGTTCCAGCAGAGATGGACATCTCTCGTAGATTCGTCTGGTACCGTGTTCCATTGAGATCAGTTGTGAGTCCCAAGGCTCCTTTTGCAATAGACTCATTTCTAACTTCTGACGGTCTGTCCCATTTCACAGCCATTTATACAGATGGAATTCCACTGCCAATACACTTTCTAAGTCTGAGGTCAGTGACTCAAGCACCTTGTTCTTCAGCTAGGTTTTTTTTTTTTCAATTATCTTCCACAATGCTTGACAAAATGAAACTAGAGAAAATGTATCTTACTCTTATGTGGTTTGATCAGCTTCAACACATAAATGATTCCTGAAAACTTGTATTGAATCCATTTCCATGATTGACTTCTATTATCAAATTGAAGCAAGATTCGTGTGGAAAAAGAACACTGATCCCCAGAAGAAAGGAATATGGTTCTTAGGATTTTAGCTCTCCTGGACTTTACCATGTTGACTGTGATTAATGGGGCAGGCCCTGCTCCCGGTGGATGGTGCCAACTTGGGCTGGTGGTCCTGGATGCTATAAGAAAGCAGACTAAGGAAGCTTCAAATGATAAGCTAGTAAGCAGCACCCCGCCATGGCCTCTGCATCAGCTCCTGCTTCTGGTTTTCTGCCTTGACTTTCTTTAATGATGAACTGAGCTGTATAAAGATAAGTGAAATAAACCATTTCCTCCCCCAAGTTGATTCCAGTCATTGTGTTTCATCGCCTCAATGAAACCCTAACTAAGAGAGAGATTAAACAGTTTAGTTAAATTCATGCAATATATGTTACCCTTGCCTTTTGTGGTATTTAACATGAGCATTCATATATCGGCAAATACTTGAGAGAATAATATACTACTTAAATATTGGGCCAGAATGATGGTTCAGCCGATGAAGGTGCCTGTTGCTAAATCTAACAACCTGAGTTCCATCGCTGGGACCCACAGGATGGGAAGAGAGCGCTGACTTCTGGTAGTTGTCCTCTGACCTCCATACCTAAGCTGTGGTATACACATGCCCTCACACAAACAAAGAATGGCTTGGTTAGCGAATGCGGATAACACTTGATTTCAAGCAGTGCTTGAGAGCCAGTGTATAACCATGATGCCACGGCTTCACCTAAACACAAAACTCCTTAAAATTTAGATAGCTCCTAAAAGGACTACTTTATGTAGCCACAAATAAAACAGCATCATGAGAAAACCTCATTAACCTCAAAATAAGTACTATAAAATAGCAAACATTTTAAGCAACAAGACTTAAGCAGTCTTGAGATATGAATACATTGACATAGACACGCACACTGAGTGCTTCTGCAAAGAACTGTTCTAAAAGGGTGCAAACTCAAAAATAGCATGCAGTATTAAAATCGAAACCTAAAACTCTGAAATAGTAAAACTGAGTAAGCTATACTGTTAAAGACTACTTTACATATATATAGTCGTTAACATATTCTGAAATCCTTTCTATGGCATTGGATATGCTAAGAGAAGAAGCAAAATGAAACTAAGTAGGCCTTGTGATCTAAGTTTCTTTAAAAGTTATGGTTAACTCTCAAAGTCTTCCAAAAACTTACATACAGACATTCACGGAAAGCTAAGAACACCCGCCAAAACCATTCTTAATCCTCTCGTGTTTGAATCCTGCTGAATTACCCTTTTGGTATGTTTCTGGCCCTAGGTCTTGTGGGGATCTATTAGAATAAGAAAACAGTTCAGCTGAACCTTTTGTTAATGTAAATCCCTGGATATAGCTTAAATTATAGACCCCTGGAAGCAAAAGAAATTATTCAGAGGGTGTGCTGAAGTACACTTTAGTCCTTCAAGCATAGTAAAACTCTCCAGTTAATTAAAGTTATTTTGAGTATATTTATCAGAGATTTTATTTTTATTCCTCTCAGAAAGAAGAACATTTACAGTTTAGATTTCTGTTTCCTTGCCTTAGACAGAGAAAGAATATAGAAATAACCTCTTGCTGTCAGATCATCCCAGTGAAAAGCTGTTCAAAACAGCTTTGACTCCAGCTTTCACTGCCCCAGACCCTTGTCTATGGAGCCAATCATTCAGACATGCTTTCAGTAGCTCTCTGGAGACAGTTTCTAAAAATGCTTAACTTAAATGGGAGAGTATATGTAAGTGCTTTAAAAAACCCGAAGTTGATTTTTAATATGTAGAAAGACTGAAACTTGGCAAGTGAAGTAGGAGTATTTGTAAGATCAAAATACTTTCTAAAAGTATGCTCGACTTTAGGAGAGCACGGTTAGAAATACGTTGTCTTCTCTTTCATCCTTAAGAAGTACATCTAGAGCAAGAGCAGCATTCATGTCTCGATTTGGCGACACAAACCAATTTTCTAAAGCACCACACAGTGCAAGAACAAGCCTTGTAGAAATCAGCACTGTCTTTATTTATTCATCTACATCACAGTCTAATGGTAACAGAAGCCTGGCAGCAGTTAATCCATTTTTTTTTTACATCACAGAACATTTTTCATGCATCTAATACAAGTTTTTTTGTTTCATATTGCAACTGCTATAAGTCAAATTGATTCAATTTAATTAAGAAACATTTATGCAGCGCCCAACTGTGCATAGCACTCTATGAGAGATATGAAAGAGTTGGAGACCACGAGCCATGCTCACATAGAGCTACTGTCCAGAAAGGAAAGACTACCCATCCACATAAGAAGCAATCAATAGCAACCACGAAAACCCGGAGAAAATCTACAGATTCTGTGCTGAGGATACAGAGAGAACGTGCTAAGGAATCCCATTAGGAAAGTGACATGACTGGGGATATGTGCCAATATGGACAAGGTAATCGGAGGAAGTAAGTCAAGAACTAGCAAGAGAACAGTATGATCATTCCATGGCCAAGAGAAGATTAAAGAGAAGTCAAAGGGCAACAAAACTGCAGCAAGATCACTGCAGGGAGTGGAGGTTGGCTTAGCTCTGGAAAGGGATGCTGTGAGTTCGAAGATTCTACTGAGGTCACAGCACAAGACAAGGAGTGCTGCCATTCAGTGGACTCAAGATTTAGATAAACATAACGCTTCACACATGGCTATAAATTAATGCTTCAACTAAAGGCTGGTTTTCCTAATCTCAACAACAACAAAGTAAAGAACAAACACAGACAACAACAGTCTAAGTTCAGGGAAGATGATCATTGGAAGCTAAATGGGAAGATTCTGACTGGACATCGGTCAGTTATGCTGCCTTCTTCTGTTAAAGTTATAACAGTCTAGTTTGTCTGAGAGGCACATGCCTCCTCGCGGTGATAACCTATTCTTAAGTCAGCACTGCAGGGAATATCAAATTACATGTGACATTTCTCCCAAAAAGCCTCTTTCTTTTCATACTGAGTCCAGCTGCAAATGCAAAGGTGTTGATATATGTGAGAGTTGGACTCATGGGTAGAAAGTCAAAAAAGTGGGGAAGTGAGCCAATTCTTTTAACATTCAAATTACATAAATATGACATTTAAATAGGTGAGAAAAAAGTCATCCTACCATCCTGATGAATTAATTTAAAAAAAAAAGTGAGGCAATGAATGATCATAATGAATACTTCCTGCAGATACTTCCAAATTTAGAAGGGCAAAAGATGCTATAATATCTCCACTCCTGATTTAAGAAAATAAACTAGTATGTTAAAAAGAAAAAAAAGCCCATATGAGGGAATGGGAATGTTGAGTTTTGAAGAGGTATGCTATCAATTATACCCAGTAATTTGTATGACGACAACACACTCACGTTTAAACTGCATTTGTTTGAGAACACGTCAGAGAAATAAGAGAGAAAGCATCAGGCCTTGGAGAAATACAGAATCTGGTGAGAATCTTAAGGAGGACCGATGACCCCTTGATAGATGATCCTGACAGTGGCCTTGATGACCCATCAGTGGTAGAATACAGAGCAGCAGTTCCCAAGTGCTGGTTCACTGGCCCTTCACATAGCTCATTTCATTCAAAGATAGAAGTGAAGAGTTCTTCTGGGCACCCCCAGGATATTTGATGAAGTTACTGGCCACCAGCAGCTGCAGCTGTTTAAAAACAAGAGAAAGAGAGATGAAGAAAAGGCAAATAAAAATGTAGCTTTCAGTGCAAATAATGGTTCTAAATGAGGTGGTTCGAAGTCTATTATCTTCCCAATTTGTTCAACTTTGCAACAATACTTGTAATTTTATAGTCAAAATATCTCTATGTCATTTTACAAAGTCCTTACAAGTTTTAGAGGAAGGAGAATAAAAGTTATGCTTATTTGATACATAATTACTTCTTATGTAATAAATAGAGAAACCCATCATTTTTAGATAAAAGAGGTTTTTGTCATTAGGTGCTCAGTAAACCCTTTCTCAGTAACTGTAAACATTATGGGAACCAGATAATTATTATATTATACATTAGACCATTATTTTAGGCAATAAAGAAAATAGTAAATCTTAGCTAGAATGTGTGTCATAGAACTCAAGGCTTTTCATACACAATCTGAAGCACTAACTGGTAACATTATATTCCGTAGAAGAGATCCCTAATCTCTTCCTAAAACTAGGCAATGCTCATCGATCTCCTAAGGCAGACTGAGTCCCAGTAGGCAAATACTCTCCAATTGTGATTGTATGGATTAAGCAGAATCATTATAGAGAAAAGTAAACTCATGCCCTCTTGGCATAGAAAACAATATTTGCCTAAACTGTGAAGTGCATTGGATTGAACAAACAGAACCTTTAGGAGGGAGTATGAATGTCTGCCATGAAGGAGAGATCAGAAATTCCAGTGATTTGGGGAACAGGAAAGACAGCAGGTAAATAAGAAACTTGTCAGTTTGACCAAACAGAAATCCTAAACCAGTGGAGAAAAAACAAATGAGAAGCAACAGAATTTACACAAGGAAAAAACTCCAAAGAATGAAGAACCAAAATAAGGGTGGGGTTTCAACTATCAAGAGTCAGAAGAAGGCTGAGGAGGAGTGTGGTGGTACATGTCAGTAATCACAGGACATTGGACACTGAGGCCAGAGGATCCTTCAAGACTCAAGACAAAGTCTGGAGATACATAGGAAGTCTGAACCCAGTCTGAGCTACATAATAAGACCTTATTTCAGAAAACAAATGAAACAAAAGGCAATCAGAGCCTTGGATCAATTTCTCTCCTTACCACCAGTGGGTAACTTCCTATACTGGCAGAAGATTGATGAACATTATTTTCCTGGTAAGAGTATTTAAAATTTTTTCAATATATAGAAAACTACAGGGAGTACCACAGTGAAGGCAAGAAGCTTACATGAATGATGAATAAACTGAGACCCATTTCCTCATCCCCACCATTTTGCTAGGCAAACCTGTTCTCCAGAGCAAAGTTTGGTAGTGACTTTTCTAATGTGCCTGGGAAGAAAAACTTAAAAATACTGATGTGGGTGTTGGTGACAGTCTTCCCCACACCCCATACATATACTCAGAATATACAACCTTGCTTTGTATCTTAGATGCCAAGAGCCATGGGCAAGCTGAGGAAAGTTTGTAATGGTAACAGAAGTGGAAGAAAGAACAGCTCAGAGAAGAGAGACTCTGAAAAGAAAAGAGATCTCACAAAGAGAAGACAAGACACTGTTGCCTTCAAGAAGAATGGGATGCCATTTAGACACTAAGATGATTTGGCAAAAGTCAAATTATGATGGCTGAAAAGAGAGTAACAAACGAAAATTTGAAAATTCAATCCAAGGAAAACGGTAATTGTCAAAGTAAAATCACAGAGTATAATAAATAAAATAAGAATTTAAAGAACTGACCCAAGATGCCAAATATTAAGGATCCCACAAGTAGAAAATGGATGGAAAATTCACTAACAAGTAATTCCAGAAAATTCCATGCAGTTAAAGAGGCTGAGAGGCAGGACCTACTGACGAGAGTGCAAACACAGAGATGGAATATTGTAGGGAGTAATCGGATGAGTAGCAGAAATGTGGATATTGGATTGGTAAAATATAGAAAAATATTAATATTGAAAAAATTAGTTTGTTCAATAATCACATCCCAATCCAAATAAGTACATATGGGCAGAGTGTTTAGACAGTAGATATGAAAAGAGCCAAATTTTCTTTCCATTGTAATCAATGATTAACTGATAATAAAAAGAAGAGATCCAGAAACAACAAGAATTTCCAGTTTGGAGATAATGCATCAAGACCCATGCAAAAGAGCTGAAAAGTTTTGTCTTGGCCTAGTTGGATTTTGGAGGCTGAGAACGAGGCGCAGAATAGGGATAAGGTGCTGTTTTAAAGAGTTCATAGTAGTATGGGTTTCTGCAGTGCTCCTATATAGAGGAGGTTAGGAAAAGACTAGTCCACAAAATATACATCACTGTCATCATTCATTCAACTCCTCATGGTTGATGTTACATTTCTGCATGCTTAGAGAAAAGAATTATTTTTCAGATATTAAGCTTAAAGGAAACAAGAAAGCAATATCTTGAGTCGTGCTCTTTGGGACCATCCAGCACCTTTCCCCCTTTCCTCAAACTACCAGGCCCTCCTCAGTGCATTCTATGTACACTGGAGAAGTTGAACAAGGCTACCTCCTGGGATGAGCCCTCACTTGCTGCAGCCACTCACTAGATTCTTGCCGAGATCCAGTGACTTGTTCAGAGAAAAAAAAAAAAATGACCCAGTGGGCTCACTCTAAAATGAGAAGATTCCACAGAATGTCAAAAAAAGAAAAAAAAAAAAAAAAAAGAATGTCCCCTGTTGTTTCCATGAACCTATTCGAATTCAAGGCTCAGTTCTCTTAGGAGTTACAGTCCGTGGACAAAGGCTTGGAAGTGGATCCAATACTACCATGGTACAAGTCAGCTACAGTGGAAGCAATCTGTCCTTGATTGATTCACATGGAACTGGGCTCCATTCTGAGCACATTCTCTCGGCAGAATTTAAAGTGAAAACTGGAGCTGATGATTCAAACATGGGATCCCAGTTACTTAGAAGGACGAAGAAGGAGAGTAGCAATTTCAGGGCCACCTGGGCTACATAGTGGGTTTAAGACACCAACTTGAGGGGCTGAAGAGATGGCTCAGAAGTTAAGAGTATACTATCATCCAATCGTCTGGAATCAATTACCAAAAAACAGAGTGGCTCATAACCATCTATATGAGATCTGGTGCCCTCTACTGACATGCAGGCAGAACACTATATATATAATAAATAAAATAAATCTTAAAAGAAAATAAAATAAAAAAGATTCCACCTTGAGCAACTTTGACCTTGTCTCAATTTTTCATAATATATATATATATATGTATATAAACACTAGTTTTTAAGGAACCGTTCATAGAATTTCAGCTCAGTTATGGAGCTTTCTCAACACATACAAGGCCTTATAGTATTAACCTCTAGTTTGGCAATACAACAATAGAAGTTCTGAAGCCATAGAGGGCCTTGTTTATGTGGCTTAATAAATGTCTGTTTCTAAAATGAAATTTATTTGAATTGAATATTTTCAAAATTATTTACATGAAGTTTAACTTCTACTACTAGAAATAATTTTTAAAATTAAGAATAAAGTTAGAAATAAAGTGAGGAACGTTGGAAATGGTTTTTGTTAAATTTGTTTAGTACCCTTTTTTGTCATGGTGGTGGTGGATCAAGAGTCAACATTAGTTTTTGCCAATATAGGTATTCTTTATTTGAATAGTTTCACTGCCATTTCTACAGGGGGTTAGGTCTAGCTCCACCACTGTGGATATACGAATCCCAGTTGTAATATTATTAAATGGTGACAGTGAATACAAAGTCTATATGCCCAGTACATTTGCAATTTATTTTTCTGAATATTTACTCTACACAGCCGGTTGCATCTATAGATGCAGACACTCGGCAGTTGAAGGGCCACATGTATTTTAAACACTGAAGAGATTTTAAAAGCAGTATATATCGCCAGGATGCTTACACGCTTATTTGTTCCATAGGCCAAGGCCAGAAGATTACAAGTTCAAGAAAAACCTTGGCTACAGAGTGAATACAACACCAGCCTAGGAAACACAGTGACAGTCCATGCCAAAATGAACAAATAAGAGGAGGGCTGAGGATACAGTTTTGTCATACAGTGCTAGGTCGACCCTGGGTTCAATCCTCAGTGCTGAGAAAATAATAAAAGTAAAACGGTAAAGGGATAGAAAACACTTCTAACAGCCAAGATGGTGAGAGGATTCCTTTAGTATTCTCCCAATTTTATGATGTATAAAACCAGTCAAAATGATCCCTAAAACATTTGCTATTTGTATATGACCATTTTCTGTCAGCTTTTAGGATCATTGTTTTTATCTGTGCTCCTAAGTTTACGTTATTGCAATTTTCCATCCTTTTTATCCCCTCCCTTGGAAGAGAAACCAACACCTGAGACAGATGCTTGGGAAGATCAGAGACAACGGATGGTGGGAATTGTGGGGTGGCCTGCTGAGGACAATGATGCCCTGGAAATCAAAAGCCTTATGTGGAGAAAGCAAGAGTGTACTAGGAACATAAAACATCCAAACAAAAACACGTCTCCTACCGGCTCGAGCTGCTGCCATTTTCTTGTTTCGCATTTTGTTTTCCAAAGCTTGCTACGAAGTAAAAAGGAAAAAAGAGTACATTCAGATTTCTTCTACTTGACATTGGTAAGCATGTTATAAAACACACACACACAGAGTGACAGAAGTTAGAAAGAGAAGATAGCTAGATAAATAGAGATAGATAGATAGATAGATAGATAGATAGATAGATAGATAGATAGATAGATAGATAGATACTTGAATCAGTTATATTGTACCAGTTTCATCTTCTTTTTTAGATCCAGATTAGCTGCTTTCTGGCCCTTAGCAGTAGCATTGAGATAATAGATGGCCAAACTAAATTTAAAAATAAAATAAGATAAAATAAAATTTATGGCATTTCTCAGTCTTCCATGATCCTCTTTAAGATTACACTAACCAATGATAGCATGAAAATAGACCCAAGATACTTTCTACTCAAAAGGTGATATTCTGAGGTTCAGAGAAGTAGAAATGTGTACCTAGAATCCAGATCTGGGGATGCTCAATTACTTAGAAGAGAGGCTGACAGAGGAATATTTCACGTTCAATGACTGGGCTGCACTCCAAGTTCAAGGCTAGGTTGGGAAACCTAGTTACACCTTGGAGGTATAGTGGCGGGCCAGTTGTCTCATATGAGTAAAGCCAGGCGTTCAATGCCCAACATCATTGAAATAAAATGTAGTTATAATTATGCAATGGCTAGGATGAAGCCAGAAAGTTGGTCCAAAGGTTTTTATCAATCCACTTAGTATGACATCCACCATTACATAAGGCCCATATTAGTGTTTTATGATCAGTTTAAATTCTGATTGCATCCTAAGTGAGGTATCCCAAAAGCAGAAAGAAACATATGGTATATACTCACTTATATAGACCTATAGGATAGGAAGGTCATGCTGAAATCTACACTCCTAAGGAGGATATACAGGAAGGGGGACCCAGGTGGGTATGATCAATGCTTGTTTGGATGAACAAATGGG
>CM053762.1:34879959-34890723 GCA_028658305.1 Pachyuromys duprasi
CCCAGTAGAGGACATTGCAGCCAGCCCTGAGGGGACAGGATGAGCTGGGGTTGGATGGAAGGGGAGGAGGTCCTCCCCTGTTGGTGGACTTGGATGGGGCGGGGAGGAGATGAGGGAGGGTTGGGGAGGGGGGAAGGAATGAGGGAGGGGACTACGCTTGGGATGCAAAGTACCTAACCTGTGATTGATAACAAAAAAATAAATTAAAAAAAATTCTGATTGCAGCTATCTTCTATACAATGGCAATGATGGAAAAGGCAGGTCTGCTAAAATTTAGGCAATGTGTTGAATGTTTATACCTTTTCTTTGTTTGTTTGACCTTCAGCCTTTACAACTAAGAATACTATCCTCAAGGGCATAACTTCATCAACACACTTTTTTCCCCCATAGAATTTCCCTCCCTCAAAAAAGAAACAGTTTCACCGAGGAATAATGTTGGGATTTTTAAATGCTATTTACATTTCTAGAAAAAGCAATTCCAGCCCAACAATTCTGACAAAATAAATAAACTCATCTTCTCTAAGGGAAAGATGATCCAGGAAAAGAACTGTAGTAAAAAGGAAAGATGGCTGACTGTGGCCTCACCGCAACTATCTGGAGATTGAGCACATTTTCTCTGCCCACCCACATGCCGCACAATACCCTTTATGAGCCATCTGGTGCTAGCTGCATAATTATTGACACAGTTTAGTTGGGTCTATTTCTTATGTGGTTAGCTAGAGTTTGCCTGAAATTACATACATGAAAACATCTGGGGCAGCAGCTGGCATGAAAGCGTGTGTGTGTGTGTGTGTGTGTGTGTGTGTGTGTGTGTGCAGATGATGAATTCTCCTGGAAATGTTTTTCTGGATAGAGGTGAATGTAAATCTCTAATTCACAGACCATTTTCACTTCTGTGATTCCCTATGCATCTTCAATGAGTATGCCTCACATATACTTCCTGGCCTTGCATTGACTGACAGCTCCTGCAGGACACTAACCTAAATGCTTTGTGAATACTGAAAACTAACCAGGTGGGCTTAATATAATCTACTGGGAAATTCAAAATGCTTGTAACATTCTCTAATTAATGGTAATGAAAATCCAATCCAATTGAAGGAGCCTCTTAAAGGTGAACACAAGACCATGGGGCTTGGGGTGGGGTGGGGGGGAATCAGTAATAAACTGCAATTTGAATTTTAAGTCAGCAACTTAAAGTGAAATTTAACCCCCTCAAGTACATCCTTTCCATGCTGCTGCCTTCTCTCTGTTTTGAGGACTGTGAAACTATGGCTCACACACCAGATTCAGCACCCCAGGCTGCTTTCTTTAGTTCTTGAACCAAAAATGATTTTCACATCTTTAGATGTTTAAATATATGTCATAGCCAATTTTATCTCTTGGACTATACTATATACTTCTGGATCTTTACAAGTGTGCCCTGTGCCTGCCAGATAAGCCAGTTTTTGGCCATTGGGATCTAAGTGTCCCAAGATAGCTAGATGAGGCTGGACACCTGTGTAGCCCAGAGTGTTATGTTGCAGAATCAACAGTTTTTTTTTAAACACCTTTGGACCATTCCTAACAAGTGACTTTTAGTCCTTCTCATGGGCACATTGATTCTAAACATCATCAGTCTACACGAGCAGCAGGAAATGGGGAAGGGGGTGGGGGACGGAGTCCTAGTTCCACTGATCAATCACTTACTTCACTTGGGAGCAGATAATCCATATGCTAACAACATGACTAATACAGCTACTTCTTAAGTTTAGTGTGGTAAAAATTAGTGACTGTAGGGTACCCAAAACAGCAGCATACATTCCTGAGGTACACTGATGCATCTTTAGAGTGACATTCCGATAGTACTGCCCCTTTGTTTAAAAATAAGCCTCACAATAAATTACAAATAGAGCAGCAAAAGCTGTCCTTTGGGGTGTGCCTGTCTATGTTAGACAAGATCTCATCTATACTACTAAAGAGAGCTGGAAGCCAAAGGCCACAGGATCCTTATTAATGTGCTCTCAGAAGCCACACTCTAAAGAAATTGCAGAAAAGAAAATCAATTCAGGGGCCACCCTGGTGAATGATGCTTCTATCATATGTAATCCAGAGACCAATTCTAATTCTCAGGTTCTTAATAAGGTTCTATGATATGCAACAGTAATCTTTGTTATTGTTTAACTAGTCCTGAGCTATTATTTCTCCTATCTGGAAAGTGTGGGAATGTAAAAGTGTGGACAGCAGCTTCACTGAAAAGGGTCTGCCTATGTTCCATTTCACCATGTTAGTACGTGTCTCCCTTAGGAATAAGCATTCACCCTACAAGCCAGTTCGTTAATTTACAAAAATTAAGATGGGCCTCATTCCTACCACCTCTCGTGACTATGACCCTAACAATGGCCATGAGGGATGGCAGAATACCTGGGTTAGAATCCAGCTTGTTTATTTCAAGCTAGTTGGAGTTTCAGCCCTAACTTTCGCTCCCTTCACCTTGAAGCAAGTCCAACCCTCCACATTAACATGGCGGCTACAGCTTCCCTGGAGGTGTTTTCATGCTTGCCGCCCTTGACCTAAAGCAGTGGTGGCTCCAGACTTTCTCCCTAGGCGAGTCTAGCAGCTGAAGTGGAGAATGTCTGTCTTGGTTTTTCCAGAGCAAGCATATTTGATACTGCTGAGGCACAAAGTCCAAAGCCAGTGGAAGGGAAATAGGAACAAAATCCTTCTTCTAAATTTCCTTTTGTAAATCATTCTGATCTTGCAGGGGTAGATTATGGGAATCGGGGGATTCTCTGCACTTCTGATTCTGTTCCTGTGAATGTACAGTTATTGAAAGTCCTCTAAGGAGAAAAAAAGGATGTGGCAATTTTTAATGTTTGTTAGGCCCTTAGCCCTAAAATACAGCCTAGAAGGTCCCCAAGGGGAATACTAACACAGAGGCTCATCATTTCTGTATTCACAGCCATCTACTTGATGGAACAAGAGGTGGGGGCCGCGCTGCGAGGGGGAGCCCAACATGCTGATTAGATTTAGCATTTAGCATTTATGTTTCCCTTGCTTTAGCTGTTTACTGATAATTATTTTGGTTACTTGGAAACAAATCTTATAATCCTAGGGAGGCAGAGACAGATGCAGATGGCTGTGAATCGCATCCAGCAGGAACAGAAGATGGCTCGCCGAGTTTAGCGCCCACCCGCCATGTAGTCAGCAATGAATCTGGTTTCAGCACAACACTTAGGGGAGGAAGAGGGACTCGAATGGAGCCTGAGAACAAACACATACACCATCACCAGGATGATAGCAATGACAAGACCGGGGTTAGAGAGCTGCCTCAAGATCTTCGCCATCCAACTCGGGAAATCGTGCTCCAGCGTCTCGCCAATGACTTCAAACATCCTCTTTTTACCACTGGTGGCAGCGGGGGTGGGGTGGGGGTTGAATATAAAACAAAGGTAAAAATAGGGTTACCGTAAGATAATAGAATATTTCTTCAACCCTGCATAGCTTCTTTTTGTGTTAAGAATCTGATATTCAGTTGCCCACCTAATACTCTGAGCACTTCTTGCTAACGGAGAAGTGTGATATAAACAGTCTCATCCCAATGCACGGACAAAGCACTTAGGAAAATTGCTCATAGCTTTGGAAGACTTTTTTTTTATGTTGTACTTCTAAAGTTTGATTGAACGGTATTTGTATGTGTTTGGCAAATCAATTGCTCCTGAGCCAGCTGCTCTGGGAGGAAGCTCTCTCTGAACCGAGTATGAAGTACACTCAATTTTAATTGGCTTTGGAAATGATCACAAGAAATAGACTGATGAAATAAAACCTACAAATAATCCAACATCTTATTCTACACCTTGTCTTCTACTCAGAACTCCTTTACCAGTGCTCTAAATAGGCAGCCATCCTCCTGAGGGAGGGGCCTTTCCCATGTGGGACTCTGCTGCTGGACAGTTCCCAGGGAAAACCAGCTGAGAGTTTAGGCTATAGGAAAATCAACTCCTGTGAACTAGAAGACTGAGTGCAGAATGTTCTGACTCACTATAGAGTGTCTAGAACTGATGAACTATTCATTTTGCCAAGTTACTCAAGTTATTTTGAATATGCATATTGATCCTACTGTGAAACATTGTAATTCACAGAAAAACAAAGTAGTTTAAAAATTAGTATATTATTTTATGTTTATGTTTGGTTTTTAAGCTTTTGATATTTAAACAAAATGGATATGCCCCACAACTCCCAAATCACTTGGAGTTTTTCTCCAGCTTCAAATTAGACAAAAAATGTCTTTCAACAGACATAGTGTGACCCCCAAGTAGTTATTAGATTATGGAATATAGTATCTTCCTTTACAAAGGACAGATGAAGATGACACATAGAGTCTAACTGTATGTGACTAATCATGGCAGTCAGTGTGCTCATTGTTAAAGCTACACATAAGCTTGGATCTACTGTGTGACTTCAGAGTGATGACCTCTGCATGGAACAAAAAACATGAACAAATGCCAAAATGGTAGGTGTTACTGTTTTAGGTCCTTGGAAGTAGGAGCAATATTTACTCATTAAATGTTTCTAGAATTTTATGATATATAGGGTGTTTTACAGTAAGAAAAATATGTAATGATACAAAACAAGAAGAATGTCAGAAAACAAGAGCTATAAACCATTCAGATTATTGATGCAGATGTAAGGGGGATATGAGAGTGGAGAAAACATGACTCAACAATTAGAAATATTTTCTTCATATTATTATCAAAGAAATCATTTTATATTAACCAACAGTTAAATAAAATCTACTTAATAACTGCCTTGACAATGTTCTAGAAAACTTTTCAGAATGTGCTGGGAAAGCTCACTAAATTGCTTTGCTGTAGAGGTGAATGGGCTGTACCCATCTTAGCTGAAAAGTGCACCAGTAACTTGAGAGCAGCCAGACAGTACTAGTGTCCTCAAATTCAAATCTGGGGATAAAATTGTAGTTTCATATTAAGCTCCTTCTAATTCACTGTTGCTGGTTTGTGGCCCAACCAGGAACCAGATGTGGTCTCAGAAACTTCCCTCAGCGGGAGGGCAACACCTCAGACCCCAGTTCCTAAGGGTGACAAATGTTTCCTGGTCCCATTCTACAACATATTCTAGCCCTTTCTGAGCCTTGGATAGAAAAACAAAAGTTAAGCATTGGTTTGTTCCAAACGAAGGATGCTGGCAGAAAAAAAAAATTGGAATCAACATTCCTCTTCCTGATGCTCCACTACAAACATGCAGAGCTCCCTAATCTCAAAGTAAGAGTACTCATACAGTCACTGTACCTTAATTTGCCAATCAAAACCTGATGGTAAAAGTCACCCATTCTGCCATTCATGCAATCTTTTTGATTCCCAGTAAAAAGCAGTATAAGGTGGTATTGCTGAGGAATCCAGGAAGCCAGAGGGAATGCAACTTAAGAAGCTAAACTTGTACAGTCATTGAATGTTTCTTCTCTCTGTTAATTCAAGTCTGAATCCAGCTGAGTAACTACCCAGCTTGGCATTTATGGTTTCCTCACTTTGCCGTAAGAGAACAAAGCTTCTTTCCTGTGTTTTACTGCAGAGGAGGAAGTGCAGCTTCTGAATAACAGGTAAAAGATATCTTTGACATGTGTTTTACATACAAAATCACAAGGCTAACTTTCAGTCGGTGGAAGACTTTCCAAGGACTTGTGTTTTTAATTTGGCAGCTTCAAGACTGCAATTTCCTACTTAGTCTCCAGGTGTCACTGTCTGCATTATTTATTTCAGCCTACTTGCCAAAAGACATGTGGGCATATGTGTATCTGCACGTGCACGCCAAATGTACATGCAAACACACATATAGAGAAAAAGAGAGGGAGATGAGCAAGGCTTATCAACACCAGCTTCCTGAGTCTGATAGACACCAGCTGGTTCTAAAATATTCTCTGATTTAGCATCAATTCCTTTCTTTTCCAGTAAAACAGTAACAAAGGCAAATATTGTAAAAATGTGTCTCTTTTATACTTAGCCTTGGGCAACAAACCTCCTGTCTTTAAATCTCTTGAGTGCGACAGCACAGAGGGAAAATTCCATCTGACTGTCAGAGCACAGGGTCTGACGTTCACAAGGCTTCCTGCCTTTACGTTGTCTTCACATGAAATGCATGCTAGCCGTTAACAAGTGAAGACAACTGGGCGACTCACGATAGGTGCATGAGTAACTTTTAGGGAATTAAAACCTGTCCTCAAGATCCCAGAGACTGCTTTTCGATGTGTGTTGTAGAGAACTATAGAGCAGCAGGCTGCAACCTGAGTCAAAGTGCTTTCCTGAATCTCGATGACTCGCTTGAGTGACACGTGGGTAGAATACAGGTATGGAACTAAGGATCGTACTAATTTAGGGAGCCCTTTTGGATCACAATGTATACAGGTCTCTTTCAGCATGCATCATTACTTAATAATGATTCCACCTCTTATTTAGTGGGTGAGAAATCCACTTTGTCAAGGTGCACATGAAATCTAAAAACAGTTAATTGATGTGTGGCTGTGATGATGTTATACTATCAGGAAGACACTCGTGTCTAGACTAATATAGTCAAGCCTTGCTCTTGGCTATCCCCAATGTGGGAACAGCTAGGCTCAGCATCTGTATTTTATTCTGACAGAGTCCAGAGCACCATAAATATTATCTGTTTATGATTCTCATCCGAGACAACAGATGGAAGCTGCCTGAGATGCTCCATGTCACATAATGACATGACTACCAAAGATTGTCTTCCAGTGACAAATGTCATCCTTAAAAATAGCCTATACAGTAAGTGACCATTCCCATTTCGGCCCCTAAATGAAGACTGTGCCCAACTCAAATCCGAAATACAAAAGACCTGAAGGGTCCACAGTCAAAAGATGGTGGGAGGGAGACTATCATGTACAGGACGGGCATGGTAGACAGGAAGAGGATGAGCAGCAGCATGCCGAGGTAGAAGTTGTTGGATCTGGAAGCTTTGAAGACTCTGGCCTCAGGAACATTGCAGCACATCACAGCCCAGCACTGGAAATACATAGATGTATGGAGTCGGAGGATGTTGATGCCTGGGAGGCTAGGAGCAAAGAAGGAGCCCATCCTAGGAAGAAATGAGAACACTACTCAATTCCATGTCTTCAATCCATAACCAAGCTGCACACCACCTGTTTATTTCATGTTGCTCTTCTTACCAAAATCAAGAAACCATGTTCCCAAATACAGCCATAAGACTGTGTCTACGAGTAGTCCTGGCTAGGCTACTCCCATCATCCAAACATGTTTTGCTATTTCCCCTATTTGTATAGGTATTTATGTAATTATTTCACAGAAATTGTCATAAACTAAATCTGTCTAATTAGCAAATGCAAACACCAAGAGTAAACAAATGTTACAATTCTTTTGCTTCCTTTTCTGCTCTTAAACTCAATTCCTTCCAATACTCCTATCACTGACTAACATATTTCAAAATGGAAGTTTTCAAATAATAGAACTTTAAGAGCTCTTGGTCTATTTAAATAAACTGTGCATTTGAGTTAGTCACTTTTCAAAAGATAATTTTTGCTCAGGAACAGAGAACAAAAAGCAATATATTCTAATGATATTTCATCTTTGTAGTAAGGATGATGCTTTAGAGCTGATGAAAAGGCTATTAATATCTAACATCATACTGTAGTCATTGATATCCAGCTAAATTTAGTTCTCATTAATCTAGAAAACACGTTTTATATATCTGAATTTTAAAAAGTACTGTAAAGTACTATTTTGAACTGAAACTTATTACATGCTGTCACTTTTACTTGATGTCTTAGTTGGTCATTTCAGAAAAAAAATTCAGTTTTGTTTAATAAGAAGTTTCCAATGTGAATAAACTGTAATTAAGAAAAATTAAATTAAAAATTATAAAGAAGTTTCATTTGTACAGTAATCTGAGTTTCAATTTATCAGTTAAAAACCAAAAAAGAATTTTGTGCTTCTTTATTAAATAAAGCTGAGCTCTATTTTTTTTAAAACTGTCCCAATTATAATAAAGACTTCAGCATTTCAGTTTCAATAGTTTGTACTTCCTGAGTGAACATTGTAGCTGTTTAAGCATGGTTACTTCTAATTGTCATCTTGACACAAACTAGTATCATCTGGAAACAGAGTCTCTATGAATGATTGTTTAGGTCAGGATGACATGAACCTGTCTGTGGGTGATTATCTTGATTACATAAACTAAGTTGGAAAGACCAGTCCACTGTGGGTGGTACCATTCCATAGGCAGGAGTTCTTGAACTATATGTGTAAAGAAAGTAAGCTGAGGACATGTATTTACATATGCATTCATTCCTCTCTGCTTTGAGTTATATAGATGGAACATAACTAGCTTTTTCAAGTTTCTTCTACCTTGACATCACTGATGTGATGGGCTATCACCTGGAATTGTAAATTATATTAAGTTGTTGATCCAGTACATTCTTTAATTGGGGTATTTTAATCACAATAGGAAAATAAAACTAAGGAACTAAGTCAATGAGAACTAAGGATACTAAAGAGCCATCTTTAAAATTGGAAACAGAAATTGTCTTCTGCTTTAATTGCACTTAAAACCTCCTAAAGTTAATCCTTCCCTTTGAAAAGTGAAATCCTGCCACAATTCCAATTATCTTGTTTGTAGGATGCCAAGCAACAAATCTGAATGATCTCATAGTGAACTGACTTCAAACTTTGTAAGAAGTTATATTTTAATAGGAAGATATGTTTTTGAAACATCACTGTGTGCCTTTGCTATAAACTAGCATGAGGAAAGTTAGAGCTCAAAAAAAAAAAGTTACAAATTGTACCAGTTAATTAGGATTACAAAGCTTGGCAAGTGGGGCTGATCAGGTCCACCTTGTTCTAAAATTCTGGGTTGTATATGTGACTTGTTTGGACCAATAAAATATTATTGCATATAAGATGCCCCAGTGCCAGGTGAAAACTTTACTAGTCCTAAGTGATTTTGTGTTCTCTTCCAGCTGCCCTGAGAACAATGTTTCAGGTAGAGTCTATTTCATCAGTAAACATTTCTAAAGTAAGACATTTATGACATGTGATCAGAGCTCTTTGCTCAGCGTGCACCAGATATTTAAGTTGTGAAGATATGAGGAGTTATGTTTCATTTATGCACAACCTAATTGAGTCCAACACAACATTTTGCAACAATTCAAATCCTAGATTTTCCAAAAACTACATATCTATATACCTTTGTGTGTATGTGTCTGTGTGTGTGTACATGTACACACAGGCCATATGCAAGTAATCTATAGGACTAAGAGAATCTCCCTCAAGGAATATAACCACTTAATCTATGTGGAATAGTTATTTTAGGCATAATTATGACTTGATGTATAATCTTCTGTGACACAAAGCACTAATTGAATGTCTCTAGTCACAAACCAATCAATTGTTGATATTGTTTTTATTTGGAAGTTAAACATGACATAAGGAGATAGGATTGTGTGTCAAGTTGAACAGAGGTGGACTTGTGATGACTAATCTTGATTGTCAACTTTTCTACGTTCAGAAGTAGTCCAAGCAACTTGGCATACCTGTCAAAGCTTTTCCTTGTTTTGATTGTCTGAGGTGGGCAAACCAGCCTGAATCTGTGTCATGTGAGATCAGAAGATCCATCTTAAATCTGAGCCATGCCCCCTGGTGGCAGCCCACATAAAAGGATAGGGAAGCTTGTACTTTCTGTCTGCTTGCCCTCAACCTCAACCAGCAAGCTCATCTACCAGAGCCATCCCTTCAGTGGTGTTAGAACCTATTGTTGGAATTCCAACACTGAGAATACACCCCTCCCAAGGAGAATACAGAACCTCCCCAAGACTCCAGCACCAGATTGGGACTGCTGAATCATCCAGTCTCATAGACTGAACTATCACCAGATCTGGCCTTTATGTCCAGAGACAGACCACAGCCTGTAAACCACTCTAAACACAGATTCATAGGTATTTGATTCTATTAGCTCTGTTCCGTAGAGACCCCCAGCTAATACAATAGGTATACAATAATTTCAAAATAAACATAGACATGATGAACAAACGACCTGAGAGTCATAACCTAGAAAAAACAAGTCCTGGCACAATAATGCCTCAATCTTAATGCTAATCCCATCACGGTTTGTGATTTATAAGCATTTAACCCCAGACCTACACAGGTCTCTTACCCAGACTTAATGCCATCATCTGTCAGTTAAAAAAATCATCATACTTATCTTAGCTTAATAAAATGGAATTCTTTTAAGATGATAAAAAGCAAACAGAAGGGTTTTTTTTATTTGGCTCTTTCTATTGCTCCAAGGCCATTCAAACCTGAACAGCTGAGAAAATGAGGGAAGAAAAGTGACAAGACTATGCTGGGTACCCAATGAACCTAAAAATCTTCTCTCCCGTGTGTACTTTAATGTGTACTACCCCTTCAGTTGCCTGTTATTGTTAAAATATTATGTGATTTCCCATTTCAGCATAATAACACAGAAATGTATGTTATTTAGTTCTAAGCTAAGTGCAAATGAAGGTTTTTTGATCATTAAGTTAAATCATAGCAAATGTTTTCACTTTAGCGACATCTGCATGAGTCGTGTATAATCTTCAGTGATTCAAAGCAATAACTGAGCACTTCTAGTCTCAAACCAATGGAGTAGAACATAAAAATCCCCATCATGTTTTGATTATTTTGATAGAAAATGGCTAACTTGGGCACTAGCTCCTCCGGTTAATAAACTAACAGAATCACTGTGTGTGTGGACACT
>CM053762.1:34891223-34990414 GCA_028658305.1 Pachyuromys duprasi
GAAGGAAGGAAGGAGAGAGGGGGGAGAGGGAAAGGGAAAGGGAGAGAAGGAAAGAAGGGAGGAAGAAAGGGAGAAAGAAAGGACAGAGGAAAGAAGAGGAGGGGAGGGAGGGAGGGAGGGAGGGAGTGCAGAGTGAGAGACATGAGAGAGACGGAGGAAGGAAGAAAGCCAAACTTGCCTCTGGTCAGACAATATGAGCTCCAGACCTCCCCCCAGGGCATTATCCTATGCTATTTCTGCTCTTTGCCTGGAGCTTAATTTTTGCCCAGAGCCTGTGTGATCCCAGAACACATTTGAAAAATTCTCATTTGGGTGGTCTGCGCCATCTGTGGCTTAGACCAGCTTCTCACTGTCATTTCAAGAACTGACCCTTCAACTGTGGTCTTTTTTTGATACTGGGACTCAGCCCAGTATGGGACAGGTAACAAATAAAAGCCTTTAGGTTCTTATTCTCCCACAAAGTCACTTTGAATGATATGTTTCACACCTAACAAGTTGACTAGAAAAGCACAAAGAAGGAGTTGGAGCAATGGCTCAGTGATCAAGAGCCCTTGTTGCAAAGGATCTCAGTTCAGTTCCTAGCACCTACGTGAGAAGGTTCACAAATACTTATAACTGCAGTTTGCAGAGACCCAGCACCTTCTTCTGGCTTCTGTTGGTACCACCCACATGTGCAATATATATATGTGTGTGTGTGTGCACATATATATACATACAAATATATACATATATATATGTATATACTCACACGTCCATATTAAATAAATACATCTTTAAAAAGAAAGCACAGAGACATACTGGGAACCACTGACCTCCCCAACACAGCAGAGGCAGGTAAAGGAATAAAGTGTTTGGTTATCAAACTGACAGGGAAGAGCAAGGATGCCAGGGTGTTCTTGTGCCCCGTAGCTCTATGTGCAGACATTTAACTTGTTCACATATGAGGACATATGTGAACATATGTCCTATATAAGCCTTGCCCCAGCGACTCTTGACTACATGAGCTGAGCACATCAGTCATCTTTTTAGGACCTGGTTTCCTCACAGATAAATTGAGGAATGAAATGGACCTGTAGTCAGCATGTTATAGTCCGTAAACGGAATATGGATAACCACCTGCTTTTGACAGCGAGTTTCTTCTTTGAGAATAAAGCTGCACCTCCTCCTTCCTGCATTGTTTTTCATGGATTTGGATTAAGACAGAGTCTATGGCCTGAAGCAGAGAGCATATTACTCACAAAGTTTAAAATATTGCCCATCCCTTCTGAGAAAATGATCCCCGATGCCCGAACTAGAAAACTTCTGGCGCACTTTTGTAACCTAAAATCTCATTACTTATTGAAAACTAAGCCCAGTTATTTAAAAAATTGTTCCTCTGTAAACAATGCAGAAATGAAATCTAACATGTCATGTAGTAAACACACAATACCCCAATCTAAAAACAACATATTTATTAGAAGGCAGGAAGGTTATGCAGATAAATCCAGATCTATGACTCAGTATTCATTCTTTTAGAGGTAGCCTTTTTGAAAACATAATCTTATATTATATTTTAAAGTATTAAACCAATACCTCATCAAATATAGAATTATTTGCAATCTGTGTGTTGAATTGCCTCTGAAATGGGGTGAAAATGCATTAAAAGGTAAATGCTGCGTGAGAAAGGGGAAAGGCCTTCTGTTTCCTTGAAACCCGAGATAATGCAATGAGAGTAGTGTAAGAAGATCACCCTTGGCCACTCACCACACCTACCCTGCCAGCCACAGCCAAAGAAGGACTCACTTGCATTTGGTCACAGGACAACAATCAAGGGAATGGAAGCCATGATGTTTTACTTTGGGGACTTTGCGGTGAGCTGGAATCAGGTATCTACCCAGGGGAGGGACATGGTTCACTGGACAAGCACCCTGGGGAGTTCCACCTGTGTCCCTGAAAACAGAGTTATCTGGAGCAGAATGCCACCACACAGATGTTAAGCAATATAATTCGGGACCTCAGAATCAATGTATTCTGTCTTTGCAATGACCTGCCTGGCCCGTTTCAGACAATTTCCAAGTCCCACAGCTGAACAGCTCCACTTGGCGCTGCAGGCTAGTGTGGGTTGTTGCTCCATTGCAGCCTTGCTTGTGTGGGGGAATCCAGACCGGGGACAGCAGGGTCAGTGAGGAGCTGGTAAGAAAAGTTAATTTCTGGGCCCTGGCCCAGAGGTACTGAATAGAACTCCCAAATTCGCCTAAGTCCATCTGTGGACTCTGATAAATTTGAGAAGCACAATGACAGGGTAAGTTTTGGCTTCATCTTCCAGGACTATTCGGTTCTGGAGGCTCTGCCCTTTAACATAACAGCAGCACTGAGCTAGCTTCAGTCTGACTCTATCTATACTGAGTGCAACATCAAATGAAGGCTGTACTGTGGGTTCTCCACGTTCGTTCTTGCTCCATCAAGGTATACGCAAGACTTCCTACTGCCTCTGTATCGGGCTGTCTTCCTGACAGTAATTTCATACTTCCCCATACCTACCTAGGGAGCATCTCCTGTCGTGTCTTTTACCCACTTGTGTTTACTCTGTTCAACTGAATGTAATTTCTCTAAACAAGGGATAAATTAAAGTTTAAGGCCATAGATGGCTTTTATTATTTGGCAGAGTCTTTAAATACCCTGGGTTACAGTGAAAGTTCAACAAGAAATGTGGAAATATGGTTAGCAGCTCTAAAGTAAAACAGACAGGGGTTCGAATCGTAACTCTACCACTATCTTGCTGTATGTCATTGATTTAACATTCTTTAAGCCTTAGTTTATTATTCATGGGAATAATTCCTACTTCACCGCATTGCTGGTTTGAACAAACCATGGACTGAAAAAGTAATTTACAAATGTAAGTTATTTATAATACTTTTGATATATTGTAAATACTAAATAAAAACAGAATGTTACAGAGGACTGAATGATTAGACCTTCACTATATATGATTTGTCTATTATACATATTTATGAGTAATCTTGAGTCACTTCTTCAGTCCTCAAGGAAATCTCTCATGGTTTCAATGTGTATGAATATAACAAAGATCCCCTTAAAAAAAAAACAAGTATAAAGAAGATTGTGAATTTGTCCACACATGTTGGTAGTCAGCCCTACATCTCTTCAGAAGAGATGCTCTTGACTCACTTTGTTGATAAGCACCAAGCTTGTTGTCAGTGTAAATTAAACACTAAGTAAAGATGGGATGGTCTTGATTGAACTGTTGAACTACAAAAACAAAATAAAAAAGAATGAAATTGTGAAAAGGTACCTTTTCTCTGATCAAGCAAATCAACTTAAGAAAATTCATCATAAGGAACAAATGGTGTTTACCTATAATAATATAATTAAATGTCATCTCATGGCAATTAATTTAACAAAAATAGATATGCCTCAACTGACAATGAATAAACTCTTGTAAATTATCTAAATTCATCAGTAGAATATCATAAGACCATTAAAAAACATACCACATTTTAAAAGAACAAAATCACGTCATTTGTGGAAAATGTAATGAAAATACAAATTATTGTGATTAAAAATAAGCTAGATTCACAGAGATAGGAACTGAATGTTTTTGATATGTACAGAATGTATGGGGGACTAAAATAGACATGACATTAAAGTTTGGACAATCACAGGTGTTGACAGGGAAAACAAGGAAAGAATAAGTAAAGAGGTGACTAAAATAAATATACAATATTATTGTTTTATTATATATTATGCTTAAATATGTCAAATCTTATTGCCTTATACAATTAATCTATGTTAATAAAAATAAATTTATTTTACAGAGTGCCAAAGTGGTAGCTTAGTGCTAGAGCACAAGTTGGCATGTCTGAGGCCTTGGGCTTGGTCCCCCATTCACAAGCATGTTAGAAACAGGAAGTTATGGTGACACAGTCAGTGAGGTGCAGGAAAAAAATAGGCATATAGATTATCTGTCTCTGTATGAACACACATTATTACATACATATACAACTATATATATTTAATCTAAAATGGAATTATAAATACATAATATTTATGGACATATAAGTTATAGTAAGACTATTTAATTCAGGTAATTAAATGGTCTCACTAATGTTAGGATTGTCTGTGATTATTAATTATTGTTATCTTATTAATTATTTATTTTCTTTACATCCTAACTGCAGTTTCCCCTCTTCTTCTCCTCCCCATCCTTCACCCCACTTACTCTCCCCCATGCTCCTTCAAATATTTTGTTTTTATTTATTTTATTTTATTTTTGAGACAGGACTCACTATGTATCTCTGGGTGTCCTGGAATTCACTACATAAATAGGCTCAGATTCACAGAGATATCCTGCTTCTACCTCCTGAATGCTAGGATTAAAGACATGTCCACCACATTCAACTATGATTTTTATCTTTTTGTCTTTAACAGTATTGTATTTTCTAGTTTTTCTACAATAATCTCACTATAATTTTTAAATTCCAAGAAACAAGGAAAAATATACATAGTGACAGAAATGAGCATATTTTCTCTCAACTTCTGAAGATACTTGGAAATCTCTCCTCATCTCATCTCAAGTTTTCCTTCTCTTCATGACAAGCACTTTTTAGACCAAAATTGTCAATTAGAAAATCTAAAGCAGATCATCTCTGAGGACCTATCTCATTTGTCCCTTCCAAGAAATGCCTTCTTCATCTCTTGAAATTCTATACAACCTTCAAGGTCAACTGAAACCTCTGCTCCTCCATAAGGTCTTTGTATTGATGGAGGAATCTCTCCTCTCTCTCTCTCCCCAAAGTCCCAGAACAATTGCTCTGTTTTTTGCTGTTTACCTTGTATGACGCCCTCCTTAATTCAAAGAGCTTGCACAATAAGAGTAGTGGTGTTTGTAAAACTGAAGAATGAATATGCTAACAGTAGAAGCGGGTAATTTCTGCCATTAAGCCTTTGTCCCCAATTGGGAATAGGTGTCTAATATGGCCGGGCTTTATTAGCTTTTATGTAGAAGTTCCCAGTTTTAAAATTTATTATCTCATTAAAAATATCTAAACACTGGGCAGGCAAATTAAAATCAAGATGTCAGGTCTAAGTTGCATCCTCTCTGCGGGCTCCAGCTTCCTCATCTTTATGCCCCTCAGCAGTTGGAAGGGTTTGCTCACAGAGTCCAGCACCAGCAGGCTCCCAAGGAAGTTAGTCAGTCATTGGCAGGATGATATGATCCACAACAAAGATGCGTCATCCAACATTAACATTTTATAACTTGTTTTGATTCTGAGCTTTTCTTCAAAGAACCTTCCAAAGGTAATATGAGAGAAAATTCTTCCTTTATGACTTAAAAACAGAAACTTGTTTCCTGTACTTTGTGCTAACCCAAGAGCTCTGTCAGCATGCAATAAATAATAAATTACAGTCACTTAATTACAGCTTTTATGCATCCAGGTCATGTTATATTGACTTCATATTCTCAGTCAACTTCTCCACCACTTAAGGAGAAAGTAGCAAGGGATAAAAGGCAAACAAAAGACAAGCCATGATCTAAGCAAGAGATGGTAATTTTTATGCCTGCTTCAGAAGAGCTGAATCAGGCAAGGAAAATAGAAATGAATCCAAGCCAGAGGAATACCTCATAGCAAGCAGCTGGAATGCTGCACAGCGACATCCAGGATCTACTGCATTACCTCACGGCCATGTACCAGAGAACATTATCTAACTGCTTTTGCCTCATCCAAGGAGCACCTTAAGTGAGGGTGACAGAGATGATCTAATAAAAAGCATTGTCTCAAAGTCAGAAGGCCAAAAGATGTAGCCCAGAATCTTGAATGTGGAGCTAGTCCACCTACAAGAAAGCATTAAATAGAAGTGAGATCATCTATGCAGAACACTCCACTGGTGGGAAAAGAAATGTTGCTGCTTCGAATACACAAGCAGAACAACTTTGTAGGCCCAGCCTATAAAGAGACAGAGACAAAGTTCTTCCAGCTACCACTGCTGTCTTGATGGTGTCAGGATGTGGAGGTACAAGTTAAACCACACAGTCAGCACAGAACACTTGCCATGTGGCTAGCCTCATTCAAATAACAGACTTTTGTCATTGTTTGTTTTCCTAAATACCTCACTGTAAGAAGAGACAAGTAACAACGCAGTTTAAAAAGAAACATCGAATAGTTTTACACCTTGTGCATAAAACAGAACTCTAAGTTGCCATAGCATTTGATGGACTATGTTAGATTGATGGCCAGAGAGGAACTCTGTGGAAGTGACATGCTAAAGTAGTGCCCAATGACAAGAAGGAATTGGCCATGCCCTATTGTAGGGTATCAGTATCCCTTCGAAGGAGAAATAGTATGTGTAAATGAAACGATCCTCTTGTGTTTGAAAATAAAAAGGTCCACATAGTTAATTGGATCCTAGCAACTAGGCTGAGGCAGAAAGAAAGGAAACAAACAGTTTTAGGTGCTGAGTGCCCTAAAGGGGCATCTGGGGCACATTCAGAGTGCCCACAAAGCCATTGAGGGCTTACGTATAGGAGCACCCTCAGTCCCTCAATTCCTGTTTCTAAGGATTAACTAAATCTAATTTTATTTGCATAAAAGGGCAAGGAAGACCTGTTGACATGTTAGATGACAAAACCATATATGCTCTGCCACTTCGCTTAAGTGTGAGGGAGACTTGAACTTGGGCATAGAGGAAAAGCCAACACCAGAAAGGTTCAGAAAAACCTGGGCTATTGTTTCAAGAAACTAGGCTGCCCCTGGGATCCATTTAATAAAGCCCTATCACGCAAACTTGAAATCTCCACAGCCCCCTGCTGTTGTCTCTGTCAGGCTTTTGTTAGTCTGTGAGCCTCAAAAAGCGAACACCATATTCACTGAATAATTTCATCCCCTCACGTTCATAGAAACTGGAGCTTGATAATTACCCAGTCCCACAGCAAAATTCACAGGGATATATAGAGTATACAGATTGTAGCAATCTTGGATCGGCACCAACTAGGTTCATGGGAAGAGAACTCACCTTTGAGCCAAGATTTCCTTCAACATTTTAACTGACATTTTGACCATCATTTTAAACAGCCTGAGATAATTTTACTTCAGTATTGGATACCATGATACTTATGTCTGGATTCTTCTGAACTACAACTGTCCTGATAAGTCTTTGCTTCTTGACTTCTCACAAGCGACCTCACTCGTGTAACTCTGAGGCCCCCTTCTACTTGTGGAGTGTGTGTAAACAATGAATCACACAGGGCAAATCTGATAAAGGAAAAGCCAGCAAAATCGTACTTACATATCCATATTCTAAATCCCAGCACCAGCAGTAATTGCAGAACCTCACGAAGCATGCTCTGAGGAAGTCACCGATGAGAATCGTGACATAAGTGGTCAGAACATCGGAAACGGTGAGACGCACAAATTCCTGGTAGGACACAATCTTTATTAATGCACACATGTAGTCTTCAGATGACCCCTAATATTGGTGTCAAAACTGTCACGTTTCTAAGTCACTGGCTTGAAAACTACATGTAATGATACAAGAAAAAAATAAGTAGGCATATCTAGTAAATGAAAAATAACTTCTTCGTATTTTGTTACTCTCAAACTAAGTGTCTCCATCTTCAAGTCACAATACCAGCATCCTTTTCTTTTAACTGAGAAACTTAAACACTAAAGTTTAAAAGCAGGTAGAAAAATACTGGCCATATAGAAATTTCAGGTTTGTATCTGGCATTGAATTGCATGCTTTTAAAGTGTAAAGTGTATGGTAGGTGGATTATATACTTCAGTGAGGTTGTTTAAAAAGCACTTGTGTTGGTAGCTTTCCTTGTTATTGAACAAATTCCTGATAAGAAGCTATGTAAGAGAGGAGAGCTTTCTTTGGCTTACAGTTGAAGGAGAAACAGTCCATTAGCCAGGAAAGCATAGTAAGCATGAGTGTGAAGTAGCTGATCACATTTCCAAAATGTCAGGAAACAAAGATTGAGCAGCAGTGGGGTTTGAGCTAATGTCTCCCTGGACCTCCCCACAGTGACCCATCTTCTCCAGCAAGGTTCTATCACCTTCGAAAACAGCGCCACGGCTCAGAGTCAAGTTTTCCTATACGTGAGCTGAAGGAGGATATTTCACATTCAAAACACAACAGTGAGTTAGAAAAAAAAACTATTTGAATATTAGTTGTTTAAAAACCAACAAAACAAGATATGGGGGATGAATTTATTTTTAACAAAATAAATGTGTCCCAGGTATTCTACAATAACCAGGAATAAAATCATTCCATATTTACTTAATGGATAATATATACCCAGCATTGTTGGATACCAGAGATATAATAGGTTAAAATATGACCCAGTTTTGCAAATAGTATAGCACTTGGCTTCTTAATCTCCTTTAAAACACAATGTCAACAATAGCTTCACATGCTTACTTGGCCCACAGGAAAGGTTCAGTTGTCTGTCTTTCAAATAATGAGATATACCACAGAGCTGAAAGGAAAGCCAATTTATTGGGGCTTTTTAGAACCAAGTGGGCTTTGAGTGCCACAGCATCACTGAAAGAGAACAAAGTGGAAACTATTCATGGAGAAGCAGAGAAAACATCTGGACTGTTCCCATAGAACCATGAGCTTTCAGAGCACATCTTCATAATTATTTAAACTCATCTACCTTTGCTATTCCTTCATTTTTAAGTGGCTAAATGATAGAAATGTTTCTAGATGCAGCGATATAGGTACAGATATCATGAGGGCCAGTGCTTACCAGCATTCAAAGCTGTTGTATCTACCATGTTACCTTCATTCTCCCAGATTCCATTGACCTAGTCAGCATTCTATATTTCCCTTCTTTTCTGTCTCTTTTTGGTTCTCCAAAAGGGTATCAAGCACTTATAGGAATGTCAGCAGAGCCAGCAGGGGAAAAAGTAGTGTCTCTTAACAGAATATTGAAGGAAAGAGTAAGAAAATGGCAGTAAGGAACATTGATGAAATGGGAAACTCCCTACAGATGTGACTCATAACAGCACACTGCATGTTCTGAGACACATAGCATGTTCTGGGGGCTAAGAAAGGGAGACTTAAATACGTGTTTCTGTGTTATTATGAGTCTACACAATGGGGGATATCATAGATCCTTCTACATCAGAAACATAAATTTCTCTTAGCATGATACAGCATGTCTAAGTAATCTGTCTTCTTGACTCAGACATGCCCACCCCATATCTTACTCTTTACAATAAATTCTACTGGTCGTGTTTAGCAGGTGTTTGCCTGTCAATGAATAGGCTTCCTAGCACAATCCAGAAGAGAGCATGTCAAACAGTGAGTCTGCAAACTGTGCATTCTAAGTATTTCAGTTCTCAAATGCTGGACTGGAGATTTAGGTGATTAAACAGCTCATCAGAACCTGCTTCACAAAGAGCAACATGTACCCATAAGTGCCTCCTTGGTTTTGATAGAACAAGTTGCCACAAACATGGGTTGAAATATCACAACTATTTTCTCACAGCTCCGGAAGCCAGAAGTCACACAGGGAGAATCGGTTTCCCTAATTTTTCTAACGCCCAGCAGTTGTCCACACTCCTTCAATGGCCCTTCCTCCATCACTCCAACCACTGCTTCCATTGTCAGATCTCAGTCATCTGATGTTGTTCATGTTCCCCTCTTGTAGAGAGTTTACCTCATGATTTTAATAGACTCATGCAGCATTGTTCAGGGTCGTTCATCCAGATGAGTTTCTACATCTGTAAAGTCTTTATTTGCCAATAGGCTCACAGGTTCCAGGAATTAGCTCGTGAGCAACTTGGAGGGCCCTTGTTCTGCCCATCACACTGTAGCCCACAAGTACCTCTCTTTTAAATGCAGACAACTTTTAGTTTATTTTCATGTATGTTTCTAAAAGCATGTGTAGCATGCGAAGGCCTGAAAAGGTAGGAGCACGCACTAAGAAAACTTATCTGACCCTCAAATGCTTTAAAAGTAAAATGAAACATGATGTTTTAGCAGACTATACATTCTCTATTCCATCTTAAATCATATAATTCTAGTGTTGCATATATATAATACATATACACATCTATTACTTAACTTTCCCTCTAATAATTGAAATCACAGTCGGCTTAATTGTGGTCTCATGGACATCAGACTGAGAGTAATAATGTCTTTTAAGTCCACATTTGCTTACACTACCTTACTTCACTAAGACTTGTGCTAATACATTGATTTTTTTTAATCCTACAAAAAATATAACTTAAAAATCTGTTCAAATAATTCACAGAGACTGCGTGACTGATACAGCTAAACTGCTGTGTGCTAGGAACACTAAAGTATACTTAAGTTTTCTATAGTTGATGAACTAAAGTTGAATGCACACTAAGAGTATTTTCTCCAATGAGATAAGCTTCACAAAAAAATAAATAAATAGAATCTGTACAGAAGTAGGAGACTCTGAAGCAGCATCTCTGGTCGTTTTTATTCTGTTTGATTTCCCTCTATCGAACAGTAAGCAATGAAGCCTTATTTCTTTTATCTGGTAAGACATAACCAGTCTTAGTTGAACTAGGATACCTTACATAATCATTATAAAAACAAATAACTTTCCATTAAGACTTAAGGGAAAATTATTAGATAAAAAACATGATATTAAACAGCCTGCTAGATCCCAGGGGAGGACATTGTAGCCAGCCCTGCGGAGACAAGATGAACTGGGGTTGGATGGAAGGGGAGGAGATCCTCCCCTGTAGGTGGACTTGGAGGGGGCGGGGAGGAGATGAGGGAGGGATGGGGAAAGTGGGAGGGAAAGAGGGAGGGGGCTATGCCGGGGATGCAAAGTACCTAACCTCTGATGGATATAAAAATAAAAAAAACATGATATTATAAAACCACTAGGGTATTACAGTCAAAGAGCTGAAAACATATAGCACTGCGGAGAGCGCCATTTGCATCTATCTAAATCTGGGTGCTTTGTTAGAATATAGTGGGTGGCAAGAACCTCTTCACATGATTGTGAGCTGTCCTTTTACACACGGCTACCAGCGTGCTCTAAAAAGAGAAAGTGTTTATCTTCAGGGGAGAGATGTGACATCTCCCTGAACTAATCCATTTGAAATTCAGAGCCAGAAAAATGCTAAATATTCAATAAACTGCCTCTATTTTTACTAGTAAACAAACAAACCAAAAAGCCTTAGTTCGGGGAGAAACATCAGCCTGCTGGCCCGCTAATGACACACACTGCTCGTCCTAATGTTACCTGCCCCACCATTGTTTCCCAGCAGGGTCCGCGAGGCACGTCTGCAGGGTGAACAAAAAAGGGTGGCCCAGTGGTGTTCCCAGAGAGGGATTCATTGTAAGCCTTAATCATGTTGGCTTCCCACAGAGTAATGTTGGCCTTCACAAGCTTCTCCTCTTCAATCTAAAAATTGAAAAAGAAGAAGTAGAAAGGAAAATAACACAGCCCAGTTTTCAATGGCATTTCTGGTCATCTGCGGACAATGAATTAACATGCTGCTGACAAGGACAATCCAGACACGGGAATTAACATGCTGCTGACATGGACAATCCAGACACGGGGCTCACCTTGTTGTTAATCTCATCCATCAAGGCAAGAATGAACACATACAAGTTGCCCAGAAGAAGAGCGAAAATGCGCCCCAGGAGCCACTTCAGAGCAATGAGAGGGTGGTAATCTTCCAGTTCAGCAAATAGGTCAAACAGTGTGGGACAGAACATCCCCAGGAGGGACATAACCATGTTCATCTGGAAGGAGACATGGGGAGCAGTGTTGAGTTATCAGTTCTTTTCTGAAAATGTGGGGGAGACTTTCAGCTTGGCCCCTTTGATATTTTATAAAACTAAAGATTATGCCATGCATTGTTAGTATTTGGTCACAATTAAACAGCAAAGACAATATCCAACTCATATTTGTAAGCCATATATATATATATGCATACATACATATATACATGGGTTTGTGTATGTGCCCATAATAATGTTTCCTTGATATAGTGAGGGTACAATTTGTATCACTCTGCCAAGAGAACACAGTGTTCAACATGGTTGAACTGATTCTCATATGCTGACGCATGGCACTTTGAAAATGATTTGTTTGTCAGTAAGATAAAGAGGAAGAAAAGAATGGAAGTAACTCTTGCGACTTGTTTTAAATACCTGGCTCAAACTGTCAGCACTAAACATTTTCTTACTTCTCCTTGCACACTCCATATTTTTAATGATTAGAACTACCAGAATCTACTTAGAATATTACTGCTATTTTTTAAAAGTTTTTACTGAGAATTCCCCTATTAGGATGATCAAGAAGAGACACAACTCAGCATGATACAATATAAAACCAGCATGAAATATTCTCAACTGCATCTAAGACTTTAGCAGAGTCTGTGCAGCTATACAGAAAGACAATTTAACTTCTGTTTCAGTAGAAGTAGAGAGTTATGTTTGAGTCTCCATTATTATCTTCATTTGTATCTGAAGCTCAGTGTTCCTCTAAGATAGGTATTGAACCAGTTCTGACAAAGAAAAATTCTTTTCTGGATATTGAGAAAGTCTGGCCTAGAATTTATGTAGCCTGGGTGGCTTCAAACTCACAAGTCTTCTGTCTCAGCCTCCTGAGTGACAGGAAGAAGTAAATGACAAGCAATCATCCATTATTTAATATGATCCATTTATACTGGAATATGAACATTGGGGCATGGGCCAAAGTGGAATGAATATTTTGCTCATACTTACTTTTTTTTTCTTTTGGTTTTTCAAAACAGCGTTTCTCTGTGTAGACTTGGCTGTCCTGGACTTGCTTTGTAGACCAGGCTGGCCTTCAACTCACAGAGATCCGCCTGCCTTTGCTTCCCTTTGTGCTGGGATTACAGGCATGTTCCTGGCTGCTTATACTTACTGTTAACATTATAAAAGTATTTTGAAACAAACGTAGTAAATGCTTTGTGCTGTTTTTGTCCTTTAAGGGAAAAAATATCCTCTACTTAATAACTGCCATTTTACAGGTTTCCACAGAACCAATGTGATGCTGTTATCTCGAAATGTGTGGTTCATTTCTGATGCTACCACTTCTAAAGTTTCTATACTGTTTTTATGTAGAGGACTTTTAAAAAAATATTTCAACTGTATCTCTTTCCAGTCAAGATGTTTCTAAGTAGTACCTAACCTGTGATTGATACAAAAATAAATAAATTAATTAATTAAAAAATGTTTCTAAGAAATCATACATTTTTGAGGATTAATCTCAAAATTCTTCCATCTACGGAGCTTTGCAAAAGTTTCTATGTGGGGAATCTAAACATCTCATAGCATAAATCTACACATGCTTTGAGCATGCCCAAGTTCATGTGATGTCATGTGGTACAAAGAAACATTTCATGGAAGTGACCAGGCTCCAGCAATCACTCAGGAACAATGATTTCCTGATTCTAAATATGTATTCTTCAGGACTGGATGCAAAGTCCTCCTCTGTGCCCTAGCAGGGCTGCTCCTCCCTTGGTGGGGTGGGGGAGAAGAAGGTCAAAGAGCCAGCCATTGAGTTCATGTCAGAAATAGTCCCTGTTCCCCTTACTAGGGTATCCACTTGGATACTGAGCTACCATGGGCTACATCTGAGCAGAGGTTCTAGGTTATATCCATACATGGTCCTTGGTTGGAGAAACCGTCTCATAAAAGACCCCTGTGCACAGATATATTTGGTCCTTGTGGAGCTCCTTTCCTCTCCAGGTCATATTAACTCCCCCTTCTTTCTTATGATTCCTGTACTCTGCCAAAGGTTTGGTTATGAGTCTTTGATACACTGCTAGTCCTGAAGATTCCTGATAAACCAAGGTCAGATGAAAGGGGAAGAGGTCCTCCCCTATCAGTGGACTTGGAAAGGGGCAGGGAGGAGATAAGAGAGGGAGGGTAGGATGGGGAGGAAATGAGGGAGCAGGATACAGTTGGGATACAAAGTTAATAAACTGTAACTAATATTAAAAAATTAAAAAAAATTTTTTTAAACAGTAAAAAAAAAAATGGATTCTAATCACCTCTCTCCCACAAAGTAATTGGGCAGATTCTTTGCAGGCAAATCTGGCCAAGAGCTGGCCATTCTCATTTGAATAGCTGAAGAACAAAGGCTTTGGTAAGGAAGAGACTAAGGTGTGCCATCAGGATTTTTGTGAAAAGCCTAGAAATACAAAATTAAGCAGGCAGTATGAGTGCTTCTTATGAGATAAATATAGGAACTAAGGACAAACTAATTGGGGATCTGGCCTTTCAATTGTAGAAGTGACATCTCTGGAAAACGCAATGTTGGGTTATAGGAAATAAAATTTCTAGGCTGTCACTCTGGTTTTCCTAAATTTTCCTGTCACAAGTCTCCTAAGATCCATCCTTCCCCCTATGAAATATTCTCTTCTCTCTTCCGTTCTAACCTTCCATTGTGCCTGATACTGAAACCCCAACAGCTTAGATTTAGAAACAGGACAGAAATACAGTAGGACATGTGCATAGGAGCAGAGGAGAGCAGTAGGCAGAGATCATCTTTGTCTCAAATTCAGCTGCAGAAACACAACCCACAAAACAGCAAGTATCAGTTTCTAAACTCGTTAAAAGCATGCAGAAACGAACTTCATTCTTTTCCCACCACCCGAGGGTGTCAGGATCTTGCTGCGCAAATTCCTGCGATCGCTTCACAGCCCAAAAGATGAGGTATCCGCTTGCACCAAGTGTTAGGAACACGAAGAAGTTAGCAAGAAACCTCAGGAATCTGATGAGATGGACATTCTCCTCCACCTGGGCTGCTCTTTCCTCTGTGATGGCTTCCTGTAGCCAGGCAAAACAAAATTGGAGAGAAACACAGCTGTGAAAATGATCCTGAACTGAGAGGAAAAAAAAGAAGAAGCACAAAGGTAAACTAAATCTAAAAATCCATAAAGTAGGTGAATATTGACAGAAAAAGACAGTAAATAAATTGGTAGGGGTAGGAGGATCATAAGTTTGGGGGCAGCATCTGTTATATAGAAAGCTTAAGGTTGGCCTGGGCTACACAAGACCCTGTCTCAAACATCCCAGCACAATTAATAACAGATAGCAAATGAGAAAAAGGGCATACTCTTAAATCATAACTCTAGAAGAATCTTCATTCTAAATGACACTTTCCCAGTACTTTTTTGTTTTGTTTTGTTTTGCTTTTGCCAAGGGGAGGCTTTTGTGAAATAATTTCATACAGCTTATACTGGCCTCAAACTTACTTTGTAGCTGAGGCTGTACTTAAATCCCCAATCCTCCTGCCTTCATCTCCCAAACACTGGGTTTACAGGTCTGTGCCACCATGTCCTACTCTCCCAGTATTATTCTTAAAGTTACTTTGTAATGCTCTAGAATCAATTTACATACTGAACCTACCTGTGTCTATAAATAGCTAGTGAGCATTGTCACATTATTTGAACTATCTCATTCTAATAACCAGTGAACTCCTATTTTAACCAAATAGCATTATTTTGTTACTAAATTTGGAGAAGTTCCAAAGAGAAAGTACAGCTGTTAGGAGTAACAGAATACTGCTGTCATAATCAGACTCAACATGGTATGCAGCAATAACGATGAGAGCATCCTTTTCGTAATTTTCAAGATATTTGATGATTGATGTGGAACACCTCTCCACGTTACTCTTAGAAACCAAATAGTAAGCTTTGGCGGTTTATGCCTTTACCTTAAAATTCATTGTGATGGAATTGAACTTGTTGTCAGCTGTTTCGGGATTACCAATCAGATAGTCCCAGCTGCAGAACACCTTCCAGCTGAAGTTGAACGCGTTGTCATCGCCACCACCATCATCACCAATATTTTTGGTCATCCTGTAAGAGTGGGGATTAAGAAAGGCAAGGAAAAGGATGAGAAACAGCAGTTCAGGGTAAACTGGAAACACAATGTTTGGAAAACATTTTTAAACAGTTTTATTCATATAAATAAGCAATAGTAACTTTGATTTTAATGTTATGATTTTATATTTTTATTAATTACAATTTATTCACTTTGTATCCCAGCTGTAGCCCTGTGCTTCTTCCTCTCCCAATCTCTTCCCCTGCCTTGCCCACTCCCCCAGTCCACTGATAGGGGTGAACCTCCTCCCCTTCCCTCTGACCATAGCCTATTAGGTCTCATCAGCACTGGCTGCACTGTCTTCCTCTGTGGTCTGGTAAGACTGTTGCCCCCTTGGGGGAATGATCAAAGAGTCAGCCACTGAGTTCATGTCATAGATAGTCCCTGTTCCCCTTACTAAATTTTATGATTTTTTTTACTTAACTTTCTCATTCTTTGGTGATCAAAAACTACTACACACTGCTGATTTCAATACCTATAGAGGCTGGCAGAAAAACTGACAGAATAAATCCCATACAGAGAAGAAGAAGCCAGAGCCACTGGCCATGCCTCTGCTTACAGTCCACTTCCCTTGCTGAGCACTGCGACAGCAAAGAGTCTATCTTATTCATCATTAAGTTTCCAGATAGCTCCCTAGATTGTTCATAAAGATACCATACATTTTTTAAATGAAAAGAAATAAATTTGTCACTGAGAAAAGCTTTGCCAATAAACACATACAACATGAATAGCTTTTTGTATACATGCTTGCAATGGGATTGATTTCCAGTTCTGTCCTTGACATTATAAAAGTTTTGACAATGTCATCTTCACTTTATAAATATTTGCCACAATCATCCTGGACCATGTTTGTGAGAGGAGAGTTTTGCATTTTGGGACTTGTAATTCTTAATACAGCTCATAAAGCAGTGACACAAAATGGGAAATGGTGACTTTAGGTCTTTCATACATCACTGCCCTTCTGTTACAAGCACTTCTGAAAGAAGGCCAACTGAAGTTTGGAGAAGGGAAGGAGACAGTCATGTGCTATGTGGAAGCTGCCAGGAGGTCATGTTCCCATAGGCCTCGTATGTTACTCATAGTCTGTGAGTAATATTACCAAGCTCCTAAACAGAAGTGAATATGTGCACTGTCAGGGAACCTTGCGGTGGGCAAGTCTTGAGGAAGCCTCTTGGGCTAAGATGCCATTACTATGCTCCTCATTAGGCATGCCTTCAATGAATTACTCAGCTCTTTCCAGCAGTTTGATGTCAATATTCCAGTTAAATGGAGAGATTTTAACTTATAAAATTGCTTTGGATGAGAGCATCTAGTTTTGAGAAGCAAATCACTTTTAGTTTTAGATTACTAGCTTCAGACATTATGAAGAAATTGGTGTTGAAACTTATATATTTCATTAATTATCAAGATTCCAGAGCTTTGATGTGGGAAAACAATGGAGGAAAAGGCTTAAAATTAAGGCAACCAAAACCATCCATTTGCCAGGAATTCCCACGACTTTCAGACCTAAAACTGGGAGAACCCTTGGCTAACAAGGACATTCTACCTTGAATGATCAAATTACTTTCCTTTTTAGTTTGCTTTCTAATTTTTCAACTAGATATTAAAGTAGATTTTCCTCCCATTTTGTGGATGAGGGTGATGAAGTACACTCAAGGTGACAATGTTATGACAATGTCACCTAGATGATTTTGGTAGTCAGGGCCCTGTCTCTTCTATGATGTATCTCATAAATCCACTCGTAATTACCCCAGTGGCAATAAAAATATGACAAGTGAATTGATGGGATACAAACATTCAGATATCATCTATTCTTCTACCAAATACTGTTTCCAAAGCTGACAATGGAGGCCATGAATCTTCTTATAAAGCCAGGATTTTAAGTCACTTAATCATATAACAAGTAACCAAAGCTCCATGACAGGAGGTGGTCCAAAGTCAGTCAGGCCTGGTTCAGATACAAATAACTTTGAGCGGACACAGTGATGTTGGTGTCTAGCCACCATCTTAACTGTTAGCTTTGGGCAAGTTTGAAAACTCGGCCACATCTCCTGGAACTTCTTTACCAACATGAGTGCTCCAGGAGCATTAGTTGACCAAGAACCAGAAAAATAATTCACAGTCAGTGTAACAGACTTCAAAGACCTAGTGCCTGCACCAAGAAGACATAGAATATCAAAGTGATAATTTTATGTATATTATATGTTGAAATGCTAATACTCAATAAGTAAATTATATTATCAAAATTACATTTATCTTCTCTGTGTCACTACTAAAAACATTTAAAGTGTATTTTTTTTTGCCTTACTCAATCCTTGTTTTCAATAATTTGAATTCCCTTGCCAGAATATTATTTTAGTTGCCATAGGTCTATTAATGCAAAGCCTGGCCATAGGGCAAAGCATAGTCCTAGGTAATGGCCTTTTTTCCAGGGCTAGGGCTAGAACCCAGAGCCTTGCACATGAAATCCAAGTACTCTGCCACTGACTGTATTCCCAATCCCTGAACACTGCCACCTTCTCACCCTGCAGAGTACCCCAAAGACCTGTGTTTGTATCAAACCCTTTTGTTCAAAGGATGGACTAGTTTAACCTCTGTGCTGATTCATCTCTAGACATGAAATATAATCAAAATTATATCCACTTCTCAAAATGACTGATTGATTCCAGAAATTAGATTAAAAACTTACGCTTTGAGGACGACCAGAAAGCTGTATCCAATGCACATAATTCCCACCAGGAAGTAGGAGAGAGGCAGCCGGAAATTCAGCCATCCTATTGTGCGTTTATTGTTGTAATAGCCATAAAAGAGGACAGAGTACTGTGCCAGGCCCTAAAATCCAACAACAAAGCCACTTACTTTCCAGATGTTGTGAAGAGCAGAACAAAGGAAAAGATGGACTTTAAAAAGAGTAACTGAGTGACACTGATTTCTACTGAGGTCACATATGGTCTGATATGAGCCCTATTGTTCTGTTCCATAAAGTTAATGTTTCACTGGCCATATTGATTGATGTTTTCCTGATTTAGCTGAAATTTGGTGCCTTCTAAACAGACAAAATTTTAACCAAGTATTGCCTTGCTCCACTGTGGAACCATTGCTGTAAAATGTCCATTGAGTTAAACATCAAAACAAACTTCATGGTACTACTACTTAAAGAATTTGTATAACATACATGTAGGGGAGTTGTAGAATGTGCCTCCTGAAAATATTGCCCTTGAGTGTCCATTTCCTGTCACTACAGCCATAATTAAATCTGTTAAAAATAAACCGGCAGGATGATATTGGAACCTATGAGCTTCCTTCTGGAAGAATGATAGCATTCCCTCACAACAACCATGCTCATCTGTGTGCTACATCTTTCCCCAAAAATTATCTGCCTGGGTGAGAGTCGCCATCTCCCAAAGCCGCCAATAACGACCCCCCCTCCTTGCACACAGAATGCTGAAATGGTCTCTACTATCGCCTTTCCTTCTCTCATTTTCACTCTTAGTCTTGAAGCATTGTTTCTGTAACATCATACTATATATCCACTCCCCAGTTCCTGTCTGACTTCTCTCTGTGAATCACGTAAATAATTGTTTTACTTTGTAAAATAATTGGATAATTTGGGGTTTCTTCTTGAAATCAGGTGAGTTACTTTTGAAACTCTTCAGAAAAGCCAGTTGTCTTTGTAAAGGCAGTCAGCTGTCTTTAATGTCATTTATATCAACCCAGTGGTAGGACTGTAAGATCTACCCATGTAGAAGGAAGAAATGGGGATAGGGTAACATAGAGAGAGAGAAAGGGGAATGTGACCTGGCTTGTAAGTCCTAGAAGGAGAATGAAGAGAAGGAACCAAGAAAGTTGATTTAAACAAGACTATACCTAGCTCAAACATGATGCTATTGAGATCTGAAAAACGTTTTTCAACTATTGTTTCTTAATGCTATAAAAACCAGCAGAAGAAAAAATTCTTTCTCTCTTTCTCTCTCTCTCTCTCACACACACACTCATCTCAAATAAGTTTGCATATTTAATAATGATTTAACAAATGAGTTTGCAAGATGGGATGTGAGGGCTATGGGTTAATCACCATCTGCTAAGCCCCCTGTACCACAGAGGTCTGTACCTTCATTCTTTATCTTAAGAAGTGACACCTGTCTGTGATGGATAAGTCTGTGGGTGAGTGGGCAAGGAAATCCCATATTAAACAGTTTCTGGTGTGTCATTGGTGGTGTTTCTGATATTAGCATTGGTGAAGCAAACTGCTGTTCCCCACATTGGAACCCTCCATCAAATGAGAGCCTGAGGAGAATAACTGACAGGGGAATTGGCACCCCTGCCTTTCCCGTCACAGTGATTGGGCTGGGCCAGATCCTCTCATCACCTCCCGCCCTCAGACTACAACTCACAACATGAATTTCCAGGTGCTCACAGTACCTGGGCCTAAGTATCTACAGGCTTCAGAGGTCTCTGCCTTATAGACGAAAGATTATGGGATGTCTCAGCCTTGATAACTGTGGCTTAATTTCCTAAAATGATTGTCTTCATGTATATTATATAGAATGTATTATATATAATAGCCTATACATTTTATTATTTTTATATGTCCTTATATATTGGTTACTTACCTCGTGAACCCTAACCCATCCAATCAAAATTATGTTTGGAGCTAAACAATTCATATAAACTTCCATTAGGAAGTAAGGTGGCTAATCTTATGTCCAATAGGGCAAATGAGCAAAATGCTGAAGATGCAGACACCTTCGGCTCAGGAGACTCCCACTTGGTGGGAGCTTCTGGCTCCCTCTTGCATGCTACATTGTTTCACATTCGTCTACTTGAGGTCTCCTCTTGCTTTCTTGAGCCTCCATGTTGGTTTCTTTGTGTCAGGCCAGTAAGAACAGAGTCTGCTAAGTCAAGCAACTTTCTTTCCCAAGGAAAGAAAGAAACAAGACTCATAACCACTCTAACAGGAAATGGTCCTTGGACATTTTTTTTTCTGAAAAGGTTTCAGGGAGGTTACCCTCCATATTCATAAATATTAGACTCATGTCTTTTGTAATTCATAATCACAATACTGGGGTTATGAAGACATTCTGAAAACAGCGTGAGAAGACAATAGAGAGTGTGGAGAGCATCTGGCTAGGTCAGCACAAGTTCCTAGAGGCAGCTGGCTCATCTAGAGCATGTCCCATTCAACATATGTTCCAAGCAGTCACTTCATAAATAGTAGGCTGTACTATAGCAGAGGAGTCTCTCCTTTGATGCTCATGTGTATGTGGAGGAAGGGGCAGGGGGTGGAGAAGGAAAGCACTGATTATTCATAAAGCCTTCTTCTATTCACCTATTGCTACACATGCAATCAAGTGTACAAATAGGCATTACTAAATTAGTTTTAATTTTTAAAAGTTTATCAAATGCACTTTAGGACTATAGGAGAGTCCTAGAAGGGAAATGTCCTCCCCTGCAATGCAGCGGGCATGGTGCGTGTTTCTCCCCTTCCCTGAAAGGCTTGAAACTACAGCAGCAAACATCTGGAAATGACCAAAATAGCAATGACTCCTAGGCCAGCTCTGTCAGTTGCTCTGTTAGTGGGCTCTGATTTCCCTGTGGGAGAATTCTCTTCTCCCTCCTCCCCCACCAAATCTGTGACAGATAAACTACATCTAGAGCCAACTTTCAAATCAGTCCAAAAAAAATTCCTTTCCAACTCTGGGCACTATGCTTGTGTGTTATTAACTAAAACCATTCTTGTTTTGAAGGCTGCACTTGCTCGGTCCATAGTCACCCACACACCAACACACACAGAAAAAAAAAAGCTATAAGGTTTTGATTGTCTTCTCACTAGGAATAAACTCATGTGTTTAGGTATTATTTACCAAGTACTCAGTATTTGGCAAATACAATAAAATATTTTACATGTAACTGTCAAAAGGTCAGGGCAGTTGTTTGGCATCTTTTTGTTTTGTTTTGCTATGTTATTATTATTGTTATTTATAATGTATTCACTTTGTATCCCAGTTGTAGTCCCCCTCCCAGTCCCATCCCCTCTCTGTCTTCCCCCCATCCCTCTCCCCTAGTCCATGGATAGGGGAGGTCTTCCTCCCCTATTGTCTATCAAGTCCCATCAGGACTGCCTGGAACCTCTTCCTCTGTGGGCTGGCTAGGTCACACCACCAGGGAGAAGTGATCAAGGAGCAGACAACCAAGTTCATGTCAGAGACTGTCTCTTCTCTTTTTACTAGAGGACCCATAGGGAGACTGAGCTGTTTAAGGGCTACATCTGAGCAGGAGGTCTAGGTCCTCTCTATGCATGGTCTTTGGTTGATGCATCAGTCTCTGAATTCCCCCCTGGACCCAGCATTGGGGGGGGGGCTCTGTTGGTCTCCTTGTAGGGCTCCTGTTCCCTACCCAGTCCTCCTCAATCCCCCTTATTCCATAAGACTCCCTGCACTCTGTCCAAAGTTTGGCTGTGAGTCCCTACATCTGCTTCAATCCCCTGCTGGTTGGAGTCTTTTAGAGGACATCTGTGGTAGGCACCCATCCTGTTCCTTCTCTTCTACTGCTTCCTGTGTCTATCCAACTTTCCCTGATGAATGAGAATTAAGTATCTTCCTTAGTGGCCTCCTTGTTGTTTTGCTTCTTTAAGTCTGAAGATTTTAGTACGTTTATCCTATATTATACGGCTATACTCACTTATAAGTGAGAATATACCATGCGTGTCTTTCTGCTTCTGGGATACCTCACTCAGGATGATCTTTCCTAGTTCCATTATTGGCCTACAGATTTCATGTTTTCCTTGTTTTTAATTGCTGAGTAGTATTTCATTGTGTAAATGTATCACAATTTCTGTATCCATTCTTCAGTTGAGGGACATCTAGGTTGTTTACAGATTCTGGCTATTCTAAATAATGCTGCTTTGAACATAGTTGAGCAAATGTGCTTGTTATATGGTTGAGTACCTTTCAAATATATACCCAGGAGTGGTATAGTTGGGTCTTGAGATAGCACTATTTCCAGTTTTCTGAAAAAGCGCCAAATTGATTTCCAAAGTCGTTGTACAAATTTACATTCCCACCTGCAATGCAGGAAGGTTCCCCTTTCTCCACATCTTCACCAGCATATGTTGTCACTTGAGTTTTTGATCTTAGCCATATTCTGATGGGTATGAGATAGAATCTCAGAGTCATTTTGATTTTGTGTTCCCTGATGGCTAAGGATGTTAAGTGTTTCTTTAAGTGTTTCTCCAACATTAGATATTCCTCTGTTGAGAATTCTGTTTAGCTTTGTACCCCATTTTTAATTGGATTAATTTTTTGGTTTGTTGGTGTTTAATTTCTTGAATTCTTTATATATCCTGGATATTAGTCCTCTATCAAATGTAGAGTTGGTGAAGATCTTTTCCCAGTCTGTAGGCTGTCGTTTTGTTCTGCTGACTGTGTCTGATCTCAAGATGAACTATGGAGTAATAGTAATGAAAACAGCAGGATACTGGCATAGAAACAGACTGGTGGATCAATAGAATAGAACTGAAGACCCAAAAATAAACCCCACACCTACAAACACCTGATTTTTTACAAAGAAGCTAAAACCATACAATGTAAAAAAAAAAAAAAAAAAAGACAGCATCTTCAACAAATGCTGCAGGTCCAACTGGATGTCTACATGCAGAAAAACGCAAATAGATATATATTTAGCACCTTGCAGAAAAGTAAAGTCCAAGTGGATCAAAGACCTCAACACAAAGCCAGACACACTAAATCTGTCAGAAGAAAGAGCTGTGATGCGCTTTGAACTCATTGGCACAGGAAACAATTTCCTAAAGAGAACACCAAGAGCTCAGGCTCTAAGATCAACAATCTATAAATGAGACCTCACAAAATTGAAAATCTTCTATAAAGCAAAGGTTGTCTGGCATCTTATAGGCAGGGTGCAGTAAGATTTCAACAGGAGAACAAGTGAAACCCATGGTGGAGTTTCTTTCATTAACTGCACTGTATGATAAAAAGTATTTGCATTTGCCTGCACCTACTCCTGCCCCTGCCCTCGCCCCAGCCCCCACCCCTGCCCCTCAAGTGCTTTGTTAAAGGCTTGCACCACCATGTAGAACTACTTTGTGCCCATAACTAACAGTCTGAGCCCATAACCCAGTGTCCAGGGTATATCCCATTCTACCAGATAATCCACAGGTGAGAATGAGCACATTCCAGTTCTCAAAATAGGCTCCTTCTTTCTCAGAGAATGGCTTCATGTGTGCCTTTGTTTGTCCCCCTTTCATCCGTAGTCTATTTCCAGTCACTAGCTAAATCGTATAGCTTCTGCCTCATTTTTTTTTGCATTTTACAGAGATTCCTTCTCTGCACTGCTGATTTTTTTAAAGTCATCATCTTATGGGATCACGGAAATGGTTCATTCATAAAGCATCTGCCATGAAAGCATGAGAAATTGACTTGCAATCCCCAACACTGACAAGAGAAGCTGAGTTTCAGCTGAAGAGATGGTTAAGAGCCCTTGCTGCGCTTGCAGAAACCTTAATTTGGTTCCCTGTACCCATATCAGGCACCTCACAGCTACCTGCAACTCCAGTTCCAGAGAACTTGATGCACTCTCTGACTTCCATGGGCACCTGTACACACAAGGTGCATATGCAGAGAAGCAGACAAACATACACAAACAAAAACTTTTCTAAAGGCATACACACACACAACTATAATCACAAGGATCCTCACTGGGTAAATCTCAGTATGTGTTTGCATCCTGCTTCAAGACCCTTTTATGCATCTGCTACCTCTCAGAAACAGTCAGTCTCTGAGTACAATGAAATTGTCTTCCTGGGCTATGGCTTCTTCTGACTTCTCAAGAGCCAGTTGTTAAAAAAGAAACATTCTTTTATGGTATTTAGGTACCTGGGACTACACCAGATCATAGCCCCTCATTTATTCCTCTCCAATTCATTTCACGCCAATTTACAGAGGTGCATGGCTTCGCTGCTTGGTAAACTAAAATTTACTGGACTGGCTCAGCCCAAAAGAAACTCCCTCCTCTAGGGAATAGCAAACTTCAAGATCAGCTGGCCTCACTCATGGTTCCATGTTAATAAAACCATTTGACAATAAGTCTCAAATTGTCCTCCAATTAGGTCTCTATAAGCAATGGATTTTTATAGCTATCTGTCTCTTCTTTCCAAACAAAGTATTCAGAAATAACTACAGTTTGACAGACATCTCTCAAAACTCTAGATAATATAAATCTAGTAAACCTGAGCATTGGACCCATATAGAAACAGCACTGTACTTTAATGTGCCCAAAAGATGTATCTGATCACTTGGAAATGTAGCATTACATAACAATTGTTGGTTTTCACAACCAATTAGACTATAGCATTCCCATGGGCAGGGAGCATGTTCGCTGCCTCAGTATTCCCAGCTTCTCCCATTCAGTTTATCTGGCAATGGCTGAGTGAATAAATAAATTGCCTTCAGTGATCAGCAGCAGCTCTCAGTCAGATTAAGCATCTTTAGATTGCCACCTAAATCATTCCTTTCGAGACACCTGCTCTCTGCTTATTCCTTTTAATAAATCACAGGTATCATTCAACACAGTAACATGACAACTATAATCTTATGCTCAAATTTCATGAATTAAAACATCAAAAAGTATCTGAGAGACACTAACAGTACAAAAAAAAAGCTAATTTGTCTCTACTATCCAAAACTCATATCTAAAAAAATATTGAGACAGTTTCAGTACTGGAAAGATACAATACTACATAGTTTATTTCCACCAGCTGGGGAAGTAACTTAGAGACAGGGATTTGCTCATACATGCACAAGATGTTCAAGATACTGAATTTGTTCTTTAGACACACACACATGCATGCACACATGCACACATACACATGAATACAAAGACAGAAACACACACATACACAATGTTTTTCCTTTGTTCTGCAAATTGGGGGTTGAAAAGATCATATTAAGAAGTCTTATTTGGGGGCTAGGCTTGGTGGTGCATGCCTGTAATCCCAGCACTCTGGGAGGATGAGGCAGGCATATCGCTTTAAGCTAGAGGCCAGCCTGGTGTATAAAGCGAGTCCAGGACAGCCAAGACTAAACTGAGGAATTCTGTCTTGAAAAACCAAAATAAAATAAAATACAAAATAAAATAAAATAAAAATTTGGGCTGGAGAGATGGCTCAGAGGTAAAGAGCACTGGCTGCTCTTCCAAAGGTCCTGAGCTCAATTCCCAGCAACTACATGGTGGCTGACAACCATCCAAGATGAAATCTGGTGCCCTCTTATGGGATGCAGGTGTACATGCAGGCAGAACACTGTATACATAATAAATAAATAAATATTTTAAAAAAGAAGAAATCTTGTCTGCTAGGCGATGGTGGCACTTGCCTTTAATCCTAGCATGCCAGAGGCAGAGGTAGGCAGATCTCTGTGAGTTCAAGGCCAGCCTGGTCTACAGATTGAGTTCCATTAAACTGACACTTCCATCAGCATGTGGTCTTGGTGTTCTTCTTTGTGTCACCTTGCTCTCTCTCTTTTTCTCTCTCTCTCCCCCCCCCAGCCCTCTCTCAGGTGGTATTCAGGTGTCACTGCTGGTCGGTGACAGATGGTGCTGACCAGGGAGTAGGTATGCTGCTTAGGTCTCCTTCTGGAGACAGCTTCCATCTTTTGTAGTTTAGGTCCACCAGAGCACATCATGATCCTTCATACTGAAGCCACATACAATGCACAATGCCATATATTAACTGAACATATGAGGCATGTATGACAGAACCAGGTTATGTCAGATGTGGTGATTTGACTAAGAATGGCTCCTATAGATTCATATGTTTCAATGCTTGGCGAGAGGGAGAGGCACTGTTAGGAAGTGTGGTCTTGTTGGAGTAGGTGTAGCCTTGTTGGAAAAAGTATGCCACTGTGGAGGCGGGTTGGAAGTCATATACCCTCAAGCTACGCCAAATATGGCACACAGTCTCCTGCTGCCTTCCAATGAAGATATAGAACTCTTAGCTCCTTATCCAGCACTGTATCTGCCTACATGCTGCCATGTTTCCCACCGTGATTATAAGGGACTAAACCTCTGACACTGTAAGACAGCCACAATGAAATGTTTTTCTTTATAAGAGTTTGCCTTCGTCATGGTGCCTATTCACAGCAATGGAAACCCTAACTAAGAGAGTGGACAAATACTGATTCCCCTCTAGCTTCAGACTCCCCTAAATGGTCTTTCCTTTTCAGTTTCCTTTGTGGGTATCAGACCTGCCTTGATTTATGGATGTTCCACTTGTCTAGCTCCTACTTCTTTCTCCTTTCTTCACTGTAAGAATTTCCGTCAAAATAGTTTTTCATATAATAAAGTTTTGTTTCCTATTTCTCAAGAAACCTAAAGCCATTCACTTTTTTTTTTTAAACCGACTTCCCTGAAAATAAAGATGCGTTTGGACTACTGAAACACTTTTAAGATAGAAGCTGTATTATTCTATGTAGAAGACACAAAAATTTCTCTGAGTGTGGTCAATACAATAAAAGAAGACCCTGACATGAGCTGCATTCCAGAGTAATCAGTGTTGCTCTGGAGTATTGTTTAAAAGAGCTGTTAATACTGGTTAAACAAGAAACCTCCCTCTATCAGCATTCCTAGGACTGCAAACCAAGGTCCTTCGGGAACATGCTTCAAGGAGGGGATGTGAAAGAACCAGGCTTGAGATGAGGCGTTAAAGTAAAACAAGCAGCTTGACTTGGAAGTCAACCAGAGTTTAGTTAGAATTTCCATGAATCTGTTAATTATCTGTGTTGTCTTTGGCAACTATAAAAATATGAATAGCCTCCATCTTGAAGGCTTGTTATGAAGATAAAATGTAATATTAAATGTAAGATTTAATGCTTATGACTGTGTTATCTCTTCTCTCCTGACCCTTCAAAGGTTTCTTCTAACTCCCACATCTTTCTGACCAGTAAAAAACAGAAGGCAAAGTCAACTCACTGATCACCCATCCACACTGTACAAGGTGCCCTCGAGCTGGAAGGCTGACTGCAGTCATTTTATTGTAAGCATGTTTCTTCAATGCTGTGATGTCAGTGTCTGCTGTCAGCTTAAGCACCTACCAAATTCCACCTTGTTCCTCTGTCATTCTCCTTCCTAGGGTATTGAAAGTATGGTTTCTCCCTCTTTCCCCACACCATCCTTGTGTCTTGAAGTATCCTGACATAGGGGCATCCTCTTTCTTACCAGTTGCTGCAGTCTGCATCTTAACTGGCCCCTCCAAAGCCCATGTGTTAAAGGTCCACAAGCCAATCCTAGTGGGAGACAGTGTCTAAGGGGAGCTCCTTGTCGCGAACAGTCAGAAAGAAAACTCAAGGGTATTGTCTCTTCTTCCCCTTTTTGCTTTGAAGCATGACGTGAACCGTTTGCTCCAAAACCCACTCCTTACCATTGTCAGCTAGCACCTGTAGCAGAGGTACAGGGCCACAGGTCTGCCTGCCCTTGAAACAGATGCTCCAGAACAATGAACAAAATAAACCCTTTCTCTATATAAATTATTTCCAATAAAGTTGATATTCTATTGTAGTGACAAAATTGATGATTAACAATACTTAAACTCCTTTTTTTCTAATTCTAATTCCAACTGAACATTTCCGCCTATTTGGTTTATAGCTCATATTAAATAGTTTCTCTATTTCTTGCAATTTTAATAAAATAGATTTCCCTCCTGAACAGTAAGACTTATCACTTGGCACTCAGTAAAAGGATCAAAACTATTTTGTTCTATGAATGATAATTTGTGACTCTGAGGTATCATAAAACTGGAAACTCTCATACGTGTCACATGACACTGATCTACTACTAGCCAGAGGCTCTGGTGAGTTAAGGAAACCACTTTCAAGTGACAGAGGTAAGCTGGAATAGAAGTGCCAAGATTCCCAAGTGATATTTAACAGGCTAGAAGCTACATAGAATTTTCCTATTTCTTGCCCACTTCTTCTAACCCTCTTCACTTGGTAGATTCTTCTGCCACAAGAGGTCATACTTGCATCTACATGCAATGTTCTGTAAACACAGACTTAAGGGCTTTCTTTTCTTCCTTTGCCTTCATAGAATGGCCTAACTAAACTGACATGGAAGAAACAATCTAACCCACAGCCCGACTGTCCATCCACCAGTCATCTCTGCCCTGGACCAGAACACACCTTTTCTTCCTGGTGGTTCTTTGGAGGCAAGAATGCAGAGCTTTCTGTTTTCCTCTGAGGAGGTATGCTGGAATTCTGGATTCACCTTATGATATAAGAGAAAATTCCCTGTGAAGTCAAAACTCAGGCAAGAAAAGGAAGAAATCAGCCTTTCCATTTGAGGAGCTGATTTGGAAACTACAAGTTTACTACCAGAGTAGGAAATGCTTCCATTCCTTTCCTCTGCCATGGACACAGAACTGAACAAAGCTAATCCATTTTCTAGAAACAGTCACGAGAATTCTTAGAATTACGACAGAAACACTGCTACTGGCACATAGGACATGGGTAGAGAGTTGGAGTAGGGCTTGCTCAGCCAAAGAATCACTTTTCCTCATTTTTAGAATGTTGGGCAGGGGGAGGGTGATATCTACAGTCATTCCATGTAAAATGATGTTATGTTCTAAATTTCTAATAAAAATTCAGCAGCCTCTGGCAGTACAGATAGAGACTAGCTTCTAGGCTTCAGAGTTGTGTTAAGAATCCCAGCCCAAACACTTCCTACCTGAAGAATTGAGGGGAAAATGCAAAGCCTAGGAGTCCTTGTTTTCCCTATCTGTAAAGCAGGAAAAAAATGTTCACCTTCCCTAGAATAAGGATTGGTTATAAATAAATGATCTTCAAGTTTCTAAGTTATTAATTAGATTTTATATCAACCCTGGTCTCTATTCACTGTCTTCGTAGTTATCCATACAACTGTCTCCACGCCACTCATTCACGTTTATGTGAGGATGGAGTGAATTCTTTCTCCTGACACAAATGGAAAAACAGAATACTGCTGATATCAAATTCATTCTCTGCCAAAGTTAAAATAAAATCTTCAAAGAATAAAAAGCAGTCCAAGCTTCTCAAACTTCAAGACCCATAAAACTAAAACATCTCATAGAGTAACAATATTAATGTCTCTGTAAGAATAATCCTATTCAGTGAGCAGTTTGCTAACTTTGTTTCCCAAGTATCCTTCAGTGAATCCTATTAGGGTCTGGCTGGATTTATTTATTTGGTTACTATAATATAGAAGACCTCATTACCTTGCCCTAACCACAAATCTAGCCTTGTCTGATGCAATAAGCCTTGCGCTGCTGTTGTTTCCTAAGTGCTACTTGTGTTCTAAGCCAAACAGCAAGACAAATACCACATGTTCTCACTTATGTTCAATCTAATCAACTAAACACAAAGAGACAAGAAGTGGAATGAAGCTTCCAGAGCACAGGGAAGGGAGAAGCCGAGTTATTATAATTAAAGGACACAAAGCCTCACTTAGGCAGGAGGAATATATATGAGATTTTTATATCTATATTTACATCTATTGCAAAACATAACAGATAGCCAAGTACCATGCATTTAAATATTAAGGTAGCAAATTTCAAATGTTCTCATCACCAAAATCATTAAATATTCAAGTTCCATGATAATTAGCTTTATCTAATCATTTTAGTCTATATTAAAAACTGCAACATCACTCTGTACCCCATAATATATGCAAAATACTGTCAATATCTAATAAGAAAAATGTGATTTGAAGTTACAAAGAAGTGCTACTACAATTTCAATAGAGAATATTAGAGTCAAAAAGTACAAGAATGTCAACTCTTAAAGATGTGGAAGAGTATTATCCTCATATCCTACTGTGGAAATATTTAATATGCAACCACCCTGGACACCAGTATCTTGCTGAAAAGTTAGGCACAGGTTTACCCAGTAACTCTCTTCTGACTTATCTATGTAACAGAAGCAAACGTGTTCACAGACATCATTCAAGCAAATACTCACAGTGGCATCATAAAAAATAACCAAAACATTGAGGAAATGCATCACTCATCAGTGAATGGATAAACAGAGAAAATTAAAGCCAGGCAATACAGTTTTCTTTCTTCCCAATGAGTTATGATGCATGTGTAGCATAAGTAAAGCTAAAACAATAAATGAAAGATACCAGTCTACAAATACAAAGTAGAATATGATTGCATTTATTCTTCTGAAACAATTAGAAAAGGCAAACAGAAAAATAAATAGATGCATTACTTGTGTGAGATTGGGAGGTGAGGGCTTAGTGCAGACAGGCATAAAAGAGGTCCAAGGCAGGTGATGGGAGGATTTTAAAGCTGGCTTGTGATTACTGCTGTATACATTTAATTTAAATTATCATATCAGATTCTTACTTTGAGTGAATTTAATGGACTATAAATTATATCACAATTAAACTATAAAGTATAAAGTCTCAAGGTTAGAAGCGCCTTTTTTTATATATTAATCACAGGTTATTTAGTTTGTATCCCAGCCTTAGCCCCCTCCCTCATTCCCTCCCAATCCCACCCTCCCTCCTCATCTCCCTGCCCCTTTGCAAGTCCACTGCTAGGGGAGGTCCTCCTCTCCTTCCACCTGACCCTAGTTTATCAGGTCTCTTCAGTACTGGCTGCCATGTCTTCTTCTGTGGCCTAGCAAGACTGTTCCTCCCTGGGGGGGGGGGAGGGGAGAGGGGGAAGGGAGGTAAAGGAGCCAGTCATTGAGTTCATGTCAGAAACAGTGCCTGTTCCCCCTACTAGGGAAACCCACCTATTTACTGAGCTACCAAGGGCTGCATCCTAGCAGGGGCTCCAGCCCATATCCAAACATGGTCCTTGTTTGGAGAAACTGTCAAAGAGGACCCCCGTGCCCTGATATATTTTGTCCCAGTGGAGCTCCTGTCCTCTCCAGGTCATACGAACTCCCCTTTTTGTTGTATGATTCCCTGCGCTCTGTGGAAGCTTTGGCCGTGAGTCTCCGCATCTGCCCTGATACACTGCTAGTCAGAGTCTTTCAGAGGCCCTCTATGGTAAGCTTCTGTCCTGTTACTTGTTTTCTCCTACTTCCCATGTCCATCCCATTTGTCTTTCTAAGTGAGGATTGATCATTTTACCCCGGGTCCTCTTTCTTGATTTTCTTTAGGTACACATATTTTAAGATGTTTATCCTATCTTATAGGTCTGTGTAAGTGAGTATATACCGTGTGTGTCTTTCTTCTCCTGGGATACCTCACTCAGGATGATCGTTTCCAGGTCCCACCATTTGCCTGCAAATTTCAGGATTTCCTTGTTTTTAATTGCTGAGTAGTATTCCATTGTATAAAAGTACCACAATTTCTGTATCCATTCCTCCATTGATGGACATCCGGGTTGTTTCCAGGTTCTGGCTATTACAAATAAAGCTGCTACAAACATGGTTAAGCAAATATCCTTGTTGTGTGCTTGAGCATCTTTTGGATATATGCCTAGGAGTGGATCTTGAGGAAGCACTATTCCTAATTGTCTGAGAAAGCGCCAGATTGATTTCCAAATTGCTTGTACAAGTTTACATTCCCATCAGCAATGGAGGAGGGTTCCCCTTTCTCCACAACCTCTCCAGCATGTGTTGTCACTTGAGTTTTTAACCTTTGCCATTCTGATGGGTGTAAGGTGAAATCTCAGGGTCGTTTTGATTTGCATCTCCCTGATGGCTAAGGATGTTGAGCATCTCTTTAGGTGTTTCTCTGTCATTCTATACTCCTCTACAGAGAATTCTCTATTTAGCCCCTTACTCCATTTTTTAATTGGATTGCTTGATTTATTGCTTTTTAATTTCTTTATTTCTTTATATATTCTGGATATCAGCCCTCTGTCAGATATAAGGTTGGTGAAGATCCTTTCCCAGTCTGCAGGCTGTCATTTTGTTCTGATAACAATGTATTTTGCTTTATAGAAGCTTTTCAGTTTCATGAGGTCCCATTTGTTGATTGTTGCTCTTAGAGCCTGTGCTGGTGGTGTTCTGTTCAAGAAGTTGTCTCCTGTGCCAATGAGTTCCAGGCTCTTCCCCACTTTCTCTTCTAACCGATTTAATGTGTCTGGTTTTATGTTGAGGTCTTTGATCCACTTGGACTTTAGTTTTGTGCAGGGTGATAAATTTGGATATATTTTCATTTTTCTGCCTATAGATATCCAGTTGGACCAGCACCATTTATTGAAGATGCTGTCTGTTTTTCATTGAATGGTTTTGGCTTCTTTGTCAAAAATCAAGTATTCATAGGTGTTTGGATTTATTTCTGGGTCTTCTATTCGGTTCCATTGATCCACTATTCTGTTTCTATGCCAATACCATGTCATTTTTATTACTATTGCTCTGCAGTACAGCTTGAGGTCAGGGATGGAGATACCTCCAGATAATCTGTTGTTGTACAGGATCGTTTTGGAAATTCTGGGGCTTTTTGTTTCTCCATATGAAGTTAAGAATTTTTCTTTCAAGTCTGTAAAAAATTGTGTTGGCATTTTGATGGGAATTGCATTGAATCTGTAGATTGCTTTTGGCAGAATGTCCATTTTTCCTATGTTAATCCTACCAATCCATGAGTACAGGAGGTCTTTCCATCTTCTGATATCTTTTTCAATTTCTTTCTTCAAAGACTTGAAGTTTTTTTTTCAAACAGGTCTTTCACCTGCTTGGTTAAAGTCACCCCAAGGTACTTTATGTTATTAGTGGCTATTGTGAAGGGTATTGTTTCCCTAATTTCTTTCTCAGCCCCTTTGTTTTGGGTATAGAGGAGGGCTTCTGATTTTTTTTTGAGTTAATTTTTTATCCAGCCGCTTTAGTGAAGGTGTTTATCAGCTGAAGGAGTTCTCTGGTTGTAAAAGTGCCTTTCCAAGGCACTTAAAACTAAGGTTCTACAACTAAGCCTTTCTCCAGTAGAATTCATCAAATGTGGTGGTTTGAAGAAAATACTGCCACAGCCTCTTATGTTGGACTACTTGGTCCCAGCTGGTTGAACTGTTCAGGAGGTATGACCTTGAAAGGGAGGTGTGTCACTGGAGGCGGACCTCCACAAGTAGGAAGCAGAGAGAGTAGACTGCTTCCTACTTGCGGATCAGGATGTGTAGTCTCAGCGGCTGCTCCAACTGTCTAGTTTCATGCCGTCAGTACACCATCATAGACTGTAACCCTATAGCACAATTAGATCCTTTCTTTTGTAAGTTACCTTAGTCATAGTGCCTTAGCACAGCAATAGAATAGTAACTGAGACACTACACCTGAACAGAACTCCCCGGACCCTCATGCTGTTGTTGTTCTTGTTCCCATTGTGCTAATACGCTGCACAGCACAGCATGAACTGTTGCCTGTCTATCTTCCTCCTATTAACATGAGGACAGTACGTCAAGATCCATGTCACATTTGGTTTTGTAAGGCCAACGCATGCTTATATTCAGTGAATAAAGGCTTATTGAAATGAAATGTCCAACTAGGGTGACTGAAGATTCACAATGGCAGACTTAATAATGATCCTATGCGTCATGCTTCCTTAGTAGCTCGCTGTGTCCTCTTAGAGACTAGAACTCTGTTTTAAAATGTGTGTCTTCTGGTACTGACCATGTAAATTTATTTCTGAGGTTTTCATCATATGGCTCTAAAACAAAATCTTCCTCTCATTCAGGATTTCATAAGACAAAATATCATCTGATTCGTATATTTGAGAAAAATAATCTAGAAACAATCAAACTATGGTGATTGCAGAAAGCAGGGTTCATGAGAGCTACCTACCAGTTTGATGAGGGGTATATTAAGAGCTGAAGAGACTATGAATAGCCATTTTCCTATCTTGACAAGATCAAAATTTCGAAACCAAATATCTATGAATACATGTATTGGTTTTGAAGAGAAAATCTAGGTTTTTATATACTATCATGTCTAATATGCAACATTTGATTCTTGTTTACAATTCACAAAAATAATTGGTTGAATTGATTGATTATCCATTTCCTAAATTCTTCCTTGAAACTTTCCTACTTGCATGTTTCCAAATATCTCTGATCTGGTTAGCATTTCTTTTTTAAAGAATTCATAGAATTGCATCATCACAGACTTAAACCATACCTCAAAATGATATTTCAATGGGCAAGAATAAATCTGTGCCATAGTAATTAAATGTTCTAACTTGCTTTTTGTTGCTTTGATAAAACACTAATCAAAATCAGCTTGGAGAAAAAAGGATCTATTTCAACTGACATGTTTTAGTTCATCATCATGGGATGCCGGGGCAGAACTCAAGGCAAGAACCTAGAGACCGGAACTAAAACATGCAGAAATTAATGGAGGAATGCTGCCTACTGGCTTGCTGCCTATCCAGGAATGGCACCACCCACAGTGGGCTATGATTGACACCCTTCCATGTCAATCAGAAATCATGAAAATGCCCCATAGATACCATTACAGACTAATCTGATAGCACCAGTTCTTGAGGTCAGGCTCCCTCTTCCCAGGTCCATTAAGTTAACACCTGAAGCAAACTTTGGCATTAAGTAAAGCTAATTTTAGTGCTACAATAGAATACTTTTTATTTCAGTCGTCTAGCAAATTAGTACTTTTTTTTAGTATTACTTAGAATTTGATATTTCTCAGTATATAAATGTTTAATTTTGTTTAGTAGTGACTATTAAGTAATATTGTGTACGAGTCTTGTGTAAAATTGTGAAGGGGTTAATAAGAAGTAGAAAAATGAATTCCCCAAGAATCCCATAAGATTTTTCAAAAAGCACATTTGCAAAAATATTTTCTTATTCTTTTCCAAAGAGAAAAGAAAATCTGATTTAAATCTTTGGATGTGAGCTCATCTTTAGTCTGTAGTCAATATTCCTATTTACTCCTTATTTATTCCTTATTTATACACACTTTGACACATACAGTCTTTTATAAGCACGGGGCAAGGCCATCATTCTTAAGACAGTCTACTCGCCCTGCAAGGGGGCATAGTGCTTCAGAATAACAGCAACAGCAACGGGGAAAAGCTGTTCCCATACAGACAGTGATGTGGGAAAACTTACATTGAAGTCGTACAACACGCCAAAGTTGGCTGCAGATGCCTCTTCTGCTCTTGGGACTGTTTTCCTAGGTAAGCTGCCATATGGTAAACCCCAGAGGTACTAGACAAAGCAAAAGGAGCAGTTAACAAAATCTGAGCCCCACATGTGATCACAAATGGTTTCGTTTAAAAACACTTGGGACAGTTTTTCATTCGGACTCTGTGGGTCTCCATGTGGGGTCTCGTTTTCTGGGAATCCACTAATCCCGGAATTAAGAACAAAGAATGTAAGGACCCTACACCCTGAGTACATTGGGTGAAGAGCAAGCAGGCCACCTACAGTCCTCAGGAGGTTTGCTGAGAAGCCCTACGCTCACTCCCAACATGACAGTAACCATACTTTGAAGAGGAGAGGTATCCTCGGGAACAACATAGTGTTTATCAAAATGGCGCTGTGCAGTTTCATATGAGAGCTCCCCACAGGAAAGGAAATGGAAGGAGGGTTCATGGGAAAGGACTGAAGCCTCAGGAGAACCAGCCATGTAATTGATCGGAGGGCATCTACAGGAAGAAACCGCTCACATCCTGATGAGTGCAGCATCTGCGCCATCTTCAGTTCAGGGTTTCTGTGCTGAATCCGTGCTACAGGCTAAGGAGAGAAGCAGTATAGTGGGGAACAGCACCCCGGAGCACTGGACTAGGAATTAGGCAAGAATAGGCCCATAGGAAGGACGCATAGAGCATCCTCCCCTCCGGCACCCACAGCTTGCCAAGCAAAAGCTGCTTCGTGGGTGAAATGAACTCTGTCTCCCGCTGAGGGAGGTGGTGTGCACAGTGTAAAGCCTAAGCGCAGAAGCGAACCGGCCACAGGCTAGGAATTACTCCTTGCTGATTCCTTCTGTACAAGTGGGCATGATCTTCCACCTCAGCCCTGTGGCTGCTTTGGCTTCTTGGTCTGAATAGAATGAATTGCATTCTCCACACACAGCTTCACTCCAAAGTTGGAAGGCCCAGAGAACGAAAGTAATTGAGGTATTGGGTTTGTGGGGAGATCAGTTAAGTCTGGGACAAAAGGGCTCATGCCTCAGAACAGTGCAAGGTGGGGCTGCTGGGAAAAGGCAACTCTAAAATATGACCACGTGGTTGGGAGATGCCTCGCTCCGGCCTCTGGTGTTTCCGCTAACTCACAGGGGGCTCACTCTCTTTTGTTCCTATTCAGAAGTTAGAAAGCATTGTTCAGGAAACAGAATGTCCTTTAGTGTTAGCACACACGGGTGAAGGGGTATCCATAGGCAGGACACTCCCAGCTCACTCTGCCAGTGCAGCGTGCTTTACATAATCTTGTGGAGTTCAAAGGAATTAACAGCAGCTTTTCATTTCCTTTGCACGGAGCTAGCACAGCATGTGAGTAAAAGACTCCAGGCTCTACCTGCCTCTGAAGCTAAGGAGAGTAACAGTAGGCAGTAATGGAGGGCAGAGTTTCGGGTTTCCTTAGATAGAGAAGCAAAAATAAAGTCTGGCTTCATTTGAAGTGGGTGAGATGCGCACGTTTGGCTACACTGCCTGAAACTTTTAACTTGAGAGAATCTATTCCCACTGTCGTCTGAGCCAAACAGACTTAGACAGTCCCCAGAACTGTCATTGGATTTATGGAACTAGCTGACTAAAACGCAAAATCTGGATAAGAAAAGAAGCTAAGGTCCTAAACCCAGACCAAGTTACCAAAAATAACTTAACAATCATCACTAAGTTACCTAACGCCTAATATGGATGTGTTTGGGATATTTCAAATGGGGATATGTCAAACCTCCTCTACAATGTGCAGCATGAACAGGTCCTTTGGAGGTTAAACAAACTCTCACCCAGCTTTTGTAGGATAAGCACCCAAAGAAGTCTGAAGCCTGAAAGCACCCTGATGGTTTGGCCTCACCCACTGTCCCCTATAGCAGCTCAAGGTTTTGTCTCTTCTACACTCTGAGCCTCTACTTTTCTGCCTTTGATCCTAATATACTCTATGGCCACTGACCCCATAAACTATGTTCATATGACAAGAGAAACTTTATTGTAGGAAAATGATGCTGATATATGTCCCTCCAATTAAGAAAAAAAAAACTAGAACTTTCAGTTGTGTAAAGAACAATTTTAAAAGAAAATTTGGCAAAATAAATACTGAATGGGTATCTAAGTCTGCCACTGACCAATAGTGCTTAGCATTGGAATGCAAACCAGTATGATTCTGATTAAAGCCATGGCTCTTCCCACATAAAGCGCACACTTACACAAGCACAGCATGCTGTACGTAGTTCCATGAGGGTCATATGCCCTTGGAACAAGGATCAGGACCTTTGGTTATGAGTAATATTTTGAAGGTTAGGCTTATTGTGAATCCTACCTCTTAAGAAATGATCACAGCTAGTGACTCTAAGAGAAAAAGATTGGTGAATGGGGGTTGTTTCAGTATCCCTCACAAGCTAGGGGCCAGAGCTTACCTCTGGTAACATGATGAGGCTAAATGTCAGGATAAAGAGAACCATGTTAACGCCATACATCCACCTCAGGAACAGGAAGTATGAGGCCACTGATGAGCCAAATTGACCTATTTAAAAACAAAAATTTAAAGGTTGAAGGAAAGTAAAAACAACAAACTTATCCTTATACTAGTGGCCCTCTAAAGCAAACCTGCACAGAACTGGACAGGTGGTTCAGCAATGAAGGACACTTAATGCTCAACCAGAGGATGAGGAGCTCAGCTCCCAGCACCAGCATCAGGCAACTCACAATTGCCTGTAATGCAGGCGCCATGCAATCAGATACCCATCTCTGGCCAGCCTGCACACATACCCCCCACCCCACCCCACACACACATTAAAAATAAAATTTAAAAAAAAATGGAAGTACATCTGCAAACTGACACAGACTATTTTACACTGGAGATCGCTCTTCTTTCTCTCAGGAGAGGACATTTCAATAGCATGGCAGCACTTCATAGGATGCAGAATGAAGGAGCTTTGCAGAATGTCTCTGTAAACTGTAACCTATGCCCTCAGAGTCTATCTGAGAGAGAGTTCCCTTTAGTGTAGAAGCTATAAGCACCACACGCAGCATGTGCGTTAGTCCTTCAGTTGACTAGATAAATGAAAAGCAATAAATAGCTCTCTAACCAGTCTGCTGTTGGGGACAACCATCGTGACTGCACTGTCCTTTTTCTTGGACAAATGATAAACATACCAAACACACCCTTTTCAAAAAAAAAAACACAACTGTAACTTCATGGATGGTTCTAAAACCATATGTTGCCGTTCCTTGTCTCTACTGGTATTTTACAGAGTTAGTGGAGAGGCTGAAAGCCATACCACACATCTTAAGTATTGCCTCGCAGAATGTTTCTTCAATACAGAACATAATATGACAGATGGCGTGGCTGCTTTGAGGAGTGATGTTTCAGGGAGGTAAAGGAACAGCAAATATACTACATGTATTCAAACCTATATGAAGACCATATAAGGAGTATGTGAGTGAGAATGACAACCAAACAGGTCCTAACAAGGAGGGAATGGAGAGGAAACAGTTGTCTTAGGTCAATTTTTGTAGGAAGATGTTAGAGAAGATGTTGCTGGAGCAGACACTGGAGGCAGCAGCACGCCAAGCTAAGGAAAGAGCCTCTGGAGCAGCGTAAAGAACATGGACAAAGATCTCGAGACAGGCAAGAGCTTTGGACAGCCAAACAAAACTAAAGCCTGTGTGACTGGAGTCTAATGGAAGAAAGAAATGGTGGAAGATGCAGTTGAGGGGAGGCCAAAGCACATTAGGTAAGGGTGTCCTAAAGCAATAGTTTACACTATGTACAAAGTGATCAAAGGCACCAGCCAGGCGTTAAGTAGTGGTGCTGGAGTTCAGACATGTGCAAGCCTTTTCAAAATCCTATTTGAGCTTTAGAGGACACAACAGACAGCAACAGGCAAGAGACTGCCAACTCACACCTGCTCCAGTGAAAAGCAGAAATATCCCGGATTCTCACTGAGACAAAAATAAATGCATAAACAGAAAACATTTTAAAGCTGAGATTAGTGAGGGGGAAAAAAAAGGACTAAGGGTTCCAGGCTGGAGACGTCGCTCAGCGGTTAAGAAAGTTAAGAACACTCACTGGCTACTCTTCAAAACAAGCAAAGTTTGATTCCCAGGACCCACATGGTGGCCCACAAACCATCTGTAATTCTAGTTCCAGAGAATCTAACACCCTCTTCTGGCCTCCTTGGGCATCAGGCAGATATGCAGTGCACAGACATGTACAGAGGCAAACCATTCATACACACAAAATTAAAACTCAAAAAAAAAAAAAAAAACAACACAGGAGCTCTAAAACTCAGAATGAGATGTGGTAGGATACAGAGAAGCTCAGGTTTCTTTGGAGATCACTTCAGTCTCAGCATCTAGATTTTCGTTCCCCAGTTTTACGGATTACCGCTTTCGATCATCCAAAGATCATCAGTGTACAGCCTCAGAAACCCCGCACAGTCTGTTTGATCTGTAGTCCTTTTGGTCCCATAGGAGCCAGAGCTCTTCCTTAGCCCTCTGCCTTTGAAACTTTCCTTTCAGGGCAGCCTTCCTACAGGTAAGAGTAGGCTCCCACAAAGTAAATCCCAGCCTCTGCTTGCTAAGGTGAGGCTGACCTCACACCTCACTGGTACTGCCTCTCTTTCTGAAGCGTGGTCTATTCTTTGGTTACCTTTTCACTTATTCCCACAATACAGGAGCAGGTTTTGGGGTTTTGTTTGTTTGTTTTGTTTTTTTAGTGTTTATTCTGATTTGTATTTATTTATTATTTTTTAATTTTTTTCCTTTTTGAGGGGGGAGGTCACAAGGTAGAGGGCAGACATGGAAGGTGGGGGAAATGAGTGTAAGCAGGGTGCATGATGTAAAATTTCCAGAGAACCAATAAAAATGTTATGTTAAAAAAAAATCCCTAATACAATGCTTACAAACCAAGTAACTGGAACACACTGAGAAGATTACACATTACAACCAAGTGGGCTTCATCCCAGAAAGGCAAAGTTGTTTCAACACACATGAATCAGTAAATGGAATACATCTGACAAATAAACTCAAGGACAGAAACCACATTAACTATTTCAGTTGATGCTGAAAACCCACTCGACAAGGTTTTTGATAAAAGCTCTGGAGACTGTAGGAAGAGATGGAAAATACATCACAATGATAAAGGCTATATATAATAAACCTATAGCCAACATTAAACAGAGACACACTGAGCATTTCCTCTAGAGTTAGGAATGAGATAAGGAAAGATACCCACTTTTCCCTTATTTGATACAGTGTCAAAGTAATATATATATATATATATATATATATATATATATATATATATATATCAATTAGACAAGAGAGAAACATAAAAGTGGTAAAAGGAAGAGAAAAGCCATCCTTATTTCTTTTTTGAGACAGGTACTTACTATGTAGCTCTAGCTGGCCTGGATGTTATGTAGTCCAGGCTGGCTTCATTCACACTCATGGAGATCTGTCTCTTAAGTGCTAGGATCAAAGGTGTGGGCTAACACATCCAGTGCATTTCCTGTTTTTTGTCTGTTTTTTGTTTTTTTAGGTTTTTGAAGAAAGGGTCTTTTAGTGAAGCTCAGACTGTCCTGGAACTCATAGAAATCTTCCTGTCTTAGCCTCTCAAGTGCAAGGTTTCAGGTACGTGTCACCATGCTCAGTAATGCATGTCTTTTTGTCTGTTCATTTTGGCTTGAGAGTTCAGTTTGCCTTTGTTCAGCAGAGAGAGTGATTTCTTTTTTTCCCTGATGGTACTGTGAATGGAACCCACGGTTTATACATGCTAGACAAATACACCAACATTGAGCCCCAGCCCTAGCCACCCTGTATCCTCCTGTTCTGGGGTGTTTGGGATTCTTTTCAGGGTGTGCCATAGGCTTACAAGTTAGGTATTTCTACCTGTGGCCCAGATCTAAGTCAAATACCATTTATTGTATGAATGACTTAAGCTTCAGGGATGATTTAGAAACAATTGTGTCAGTATACCTGAAATCCCAGAACTCAGGGAGGCAGAGGCCAGGGGTTCTCTGTGAGTTCGAAGCCAGCCTGGTCTACAAAGCTAGTCCAGGACAGCCAAGGCTATACAGAGAAACCCTGTCTCAAAAAACCAAACCAAATCAATCCAAAAAACAAAACCCAAAACAAACAAACAAAAAAACCTAATTGTGTCTAAGGCTCTGCCTTCTCTTGTTGAGTTTTATCTCAGGTCATTAAGCAGAAAAAAGGTTCAGGATTCTTAACAATAACATTTTTTTTAGAATATAGGGCAAGGAGAGAAACTGCATGAGTCAGAAATATCCTTTAACCTCCAAGCCAATGCTTCAGGAACTGAAAGTGACTGGCTCCTTTGGAGATAAGAACTAACCCATCTCATTTGTGGGTATATCTCCTCATTTCTCTTTAGTGCACATCGGCTCATGGACATACCTGGAGGTCTGCCCTGGAGCATGGATCAATAGCTTCCCCTACTAGAGTTATCAGTGGGTGTAGCAAGTCAGTTTCCCTTACAACGACAAGCTATCAGGCATAAATTAAATTATAAGGAAAAAAGGTCTAATTTGGTTCGGTTTGGGAGGCTTTAACTCATGATGGAAATACTCTCCCAGGCCTTCAATTTTCAAAGGTCGAAAGTACATGTTACTAGCATAATCCTGCCCAAGAATCCTTTATGATATGGGCCTATGGGCCGGAGAGATGGCTTAGTGGTTAAGAGTGTTTCCTGCCCTGCCAGAGGACCCAAGTTTGGTTCCTAGTACCCATCCCTTTTGGGCAGTTTGCAATTGCCTGTAACTTCAAATCCAGGGGAATTCAATACTCATGGTGTCTGAAAACATTTGTACTCACAATCACATACTCTTACACAGACACAGGCATGCACACACACAAACACACACAAATAAAAATACAATAAATCTTAAAAAAAAAAAAAGCCATGGTCCTTTGAAGGCCGTTCAAGATCCAAACTCACAAAGTTGTTCTGAGATGCGGTACTGGAGAGTCTATAGTGTTTGGGGACAGATTTCATAGTTTCTAAGTTCCAAGAGTGAGCTCTGTCTTGAATGGGTAATTTAACTTGTCCTGCACCCTCAACATGGAAATCGGGCTAAGAAATGAAGTATTTCCACCTCAGTCATCTCAGTTCCTACCTGAATTTGTAGCTCACATACTGGTTTTGACTTTAACCTCCTGCTATTTAAAATGTTTTCTTAGGGCTGGAGAGATGGCTCAGAGGTTAAGAGCATTGGCTACTCTTCACAAAGATCCTGAGTTCAATTCCCAGCAACCACGTGGTGGCTCATAACCACCTATAATGAGATCTGGTGTCCTCTTCTGGTATGTCAGCATACATGTAGGCAAGAATACTCCATATGTAATAAATAAATTAAATCTTTAAAAAATTTAAGAATTTTTTTATTATACTTTAAATTTTGGTTAATCGCCTGGTCTATCTATTCATGTCACTGTCCTTGCACCTCAAAGGAGGATAGATAAATCCTCTCCCATGGCATCTGTTATAGATATCTACACAAGCAGTGACAGCTTGAGTGACGGCAGCGGTCCACATGTCAGTCTTCATCTGTATCGGTGGGGCCCATGTACTGGCAGATAGCGTCATAGTGGAGCTCCATCACCTGCTTTTTGCCGGCAAGTTGTACCACGGCCTGACTCTGTTCTCTGTCCTGACTCAGAAGTCGTCCCACCTTTCCAGCGTGTGGTCCCAGAACCACCATCACACAGTAACCCTCTCCCTTGGGAACCAGGGTTTCCAGCATGTCTTCTCTCACATCTTCCAGAACTCGGCCTTCATCTGTCTGACACACACAAATATCTGGGCTCAGGACATCTTCAATCATCATCTTGGTGTTGTAGTAGCGGCCGCCCTTGTATACTTTGTCGATGAAGCGCACACGTAAGTCCCTGTGTAGCCAGTGCTGGTTCTCCGGGGCTGCTTTCTCACTCTTGGCTACAGGTCCATTCTGTCGGTCTGGTGGATGTTTCCGCTTCCTCTCTGAATCTGTCTGTCTCTTCTTTGAGTCCTCCTGATTCTGGAGGGCCTTCAACGATAAGGCTATTCCAGGTGTTCTATTCTGCTGCTCTGTAGAAGTTCTGCTCCCATGGACTGGCTGCGAGGTGTGGTTATCAAACTCCTTCTGGGAAACAGGCTGAAGGCAATATTCACTAAGAGTCACTACACGGTTGCCTACTGCCAGCCGAACCATGGCTCGTACGTTGTCAGGATCAAGGCCTTCTACCTTCCCGTAGAGGCCCCGGTGAGGGCCAGAAAGGACAACCACAGCTCTCCCAGGCACCAACCCTTGAGGCTGGCCTTTCTTATCCTCCCGATCCCCATCTGGTCTTGGCCGGTGGTAAGAGCCAGCGGGGCCCAAGGCCTTGGCCTCCATCAGGTTGGCACCCAACCCTAAGCCCTTGGGCCTTATGGAGTTGACTTGGGGCTTCACTACCTGACTGAAAGTATTGCCGATGCCCTTGCCAGGTTTCCATCCCATGCCCCGCAACATGGCAAGCCCGTAGGCCTCCACAGGCACTGCGTCATAGTCGGCTTCCTCTGGCCCTGTCTCAGCCTGAGGTTCGACTTCTGTTCCTTCCCCACTGGGAGTACATCCTTTCTGGATCATGGGGATAGCGAGTGTGGGGTCAACACCTGCATTTTCCCTCTCCTCCAGAGACTTCTTGGATTCCTCAATGAGTTCCTTCACAGCCAGGGACAACACACCATCTGACATCAGCACAGCACTAGTTTCTGGGGATGGCTTAGGGTTCTTGGGCAGCGGCTGCCTGCGCGAGCCACTCTGGATCAACGGGATCACCAGTACCTTGGGGGCTTCTGGAGGGTTCACACTATGCAGCTCCCTCCCTTCCACGGTCGTCAAGAAATCTTTCTTCTCTGAGGCCGGTCCTTCGTCTTCTTCAGTGTCTGCCAGCCGCTTCCGGGGAGCCGTGCGAGTGAAAGCGAAAGAAACCCGGGCGTTTGGTAGGGCAGCAGGCCGACAAGGGTCCGCCATCTTGTCTCGAGTTCCAGGCAAGCGTCTTCTGTTGTTTTTTGCTTAGAGGTCTAGTTCTGAGTGTTGAGGATGGATTTAATGATTTTGATGTCAAGAATCTGTATTCACATTCATAAAAGAGCTTGGACTCATGGCACATTGTAGGAGTTACCTGCCCTGCCCCTGCCGGGGCACTGAAGCCATGTCCACTGGCCTACGAGCGAGCGCAACCCCGCAGCAGGCCTGACCTCCCAGGGACAGCTGATCGTCTACTTGGCTCCCGGTGATTTCGGGCTGTGGCACAGCTCTTATCTCTGTTCTCTGGTATCAACTATCAGCAGCCGCTCCGTCAGGCTCACTAGTCATGCTTTATTGAAGCAGTCTTCACTTACTGGAGGAGTACCAGCAACTAACTGCCTCTAAGACAGCTCGGGTCAGGCTTTCTGTGCAAACACACCGGAGACCCCTGCTGCAGACTCTGGGCATTCAGTATGGAGTCCCCCTTCCTCCCTTTCTTGTTTCCTTTCTCCCTCCCTATTTTGCGCTTTTTTTTCTTTCCTCCTTCCTTTCTCCCTTCTCTTTTCATTGCTTTCTTTTTCTCCTTCCCGTCTGTCCTTCCTTCCTCCCACCCAGCCTGCCTGTTCTTATTCAGCTTTTCTCATCTTGTTATCACGATGGCCCTCACTCTCAGTTCTCATATACAACCACAGGCAAATAAGCTCCTTGGGAATAGATTTTAAAACACTTAAAAGCAAAAGCAAAATGCGTATTTGAGAAAGCATCCTCTCCCCCAACACACACACACACACACATATCTACATAATGAATAAAACATATTTTTAAGACTAAAGCATCCAGACAGAAACTTGGGCTCTTTGAAAGTGGTTCCACAACTCTTTTATTTGAAAGTGAACTCTACAAAATCCTAAATATGAAGAAAGTGAACTTCAGCAATACTGACTTCATCAAAACTAGGATGAGTTCAGAAAAGACTCAGACACAGTCAGAGGACATGTTCCGGCCATATTCAGACCACAATGGGTGAAGTGAAATAGCAAGACAGGGATACCGTAGCTGGCACAGTGGAGCAACTGGTAACATCCAAGTGCCAGGGTGCATTTTCCTTTCTCAATACAAAACGGGGAAAACAATCTCTCTGTAGACCCACTTATTCTAGCCATTATATATAATAGTGGAGATTGCTGACATTTCCTAAAAAATAAAATATTTATACGTATAGCCGAAGGGGTGTAAATGAAAAATTGTCATGTCCATCAGGATGCTGCTGCTGCTGATGATGATGACTAGAGCTTACATCCCTCAACATTCAGAAAGTCAGGTATTCTAAGAACTTCACCAAGGTCCACTTTTGCTGCTGCTGGATGCTGAAGGTGTTAAGTTCTATTAGTCACACACACACACGTACATACACACACACACACACTGAAACTTAGAAATTGAGTGAAGCACGGTTGATTAATTACAACTGAAATACAATGAATCTGTGTACCAGCCCCATTCAGTCAACAAGTCCCTGCGAGATGGAAACAATAAGCCAGGCTTCTAAGCCAGGCAGTCTTCACCTACAATTCTTTGTTTCCAAATCTGTGTCTCTCTTAATCATGATGTGATGGCTCCTCAAGTAGAACTGTAGTTAAATCATTTTTAAATGTAATAACTGAAATAAATGTGAAATGAACATGCATTATCTGAAAGAATATCTATAGATAATTTCTAAGGTTATTCAAATTCACAACTTGGACTGCAGCCAGAAATAGCTAATTCTCTCTATTTTTTTAACACAATTGATAAACTCTGCTTTTATAGTACATTATAAATGTGTTAAAACTCTTTCATGTGTATTAAAGTGAAAATTAAGTACATGCATATTCTTGTCATGAATTTTCCTGTGTCTCTTCTAAATTAAAGATTAAGGCTTCACCTCTCCCTCTGGTTATTTATTATTAAGGAATGTAATTTGTAGACTGTCATCATACATAATTTTCTCTTGAACAGATGGCTAATAAGACACACACACACACATAATTCTGAATCAGAAAGGGTAAGTAAATGACCTGCTTTATGAGCACAATCTAAATACCACCATACAACTAGCATATGAAGCAATATTTTCTTAAATGAGTCTAGAGGTAGAAAATCAAATGACATGCTTGCTTTATATCTCCTGTGGTGCATGACCAGCAGGGTAATATGAGATGTAGCCTTTGTGCTGTGAGCTGCCTATTTGAAGCTATTTCTAGTCTGAAAAACAAAACTACCACAACATATTTCTGTTATCGTGATCAATCCAGGACTTTGTAAACTGGAGGTTGGGACCCCAGGATCATACAACTGATATGTGGCTGTGAATTACCTCAAAAAGAAAGGGCTTATGAATACATGGTGACCAGACCTTCATTCAAAATCAAACACAGAATGGATCTGAGGTGTCTCTGGAAATGCTGGCCTGTGTTGCGCAGTATGACTTTCAGGCAGCCTTGGTTCTAAGCACATGTTCCCACTTGGCACTGTGAATGCCATCAGGCCAGCAATGCCAATGAGCATTGCCTGAGATGCCTTATCCGGATGTGAGAAATAGTGAGACAGGAAACTTCTGGTTTTACAGAAATAAAATCCTTATGTAAAAAAAAAAAAAAAAAAAGACGTTTCAGGTTTTCTTCCCATCACTGCCCAGCATATAAATTAGTATATATTTAGACTGAATTGTTGTAACGCTTGATGTTAAATATTGTACTTCATTTGCTGACTTGAACTACATAAAAAAATTATTAAATGAATTTTGTCTCAGGATTAGGACAGAATTTGTGACAGTTTTTAAATGTCCCTAAATATACTTCTGCCATTGTGTAGTACATATTTATTCAGAGAGGCATTTTCAGCATTAATGATGATAAGGTCAAAATATCAATCAGCTCTGAATAATGTTGACAAAGCTCTGCATTCTGCCATACCAGCTATTAAGCTGAGACTTAATTATACAAATATAAGCACACCCATCTCATTAGTATGAAAATTTGTTTCTACTTTTTATATATAAAAATTAATGTGTAACAGGTAATTATTCTAAAACAATTTCTTAAGCCAGGCATGGTGGTGCATACCTTTAATCCCAGCACTGGGAGGTAGAGGCAGGCAGATCTCTGGGTTTGGGACCAGCCTGGTTTACAGGGTGAGTTCCAGGATAGCCAGAGCTATACAGAGAAAACTTGTCTTAAAAAAAAAGGAGGAGGAGGACAGTGGTATGCTAATGCCTTGTGTGGACTATGTCTCTTACCATAATCCATACCATCTTTATTCTCAAGCATATATGTTATTGTCTTCTCCACTCAACCACACACAACATTAACACATGCAGAAGTCAGTGAGGGCAGAGTTTGGTTCATCTTTGTCAGTAGCAATGGCGTTTTAGAAAGATGCCTAGCACACAGTAGACTTTCACTGAGCACTCTCGAAATTATGAATAATTGCCAAGATCATTTTGGCACTCCACTCAACTACTGCTATGCTATATAGGACAGAAATGTATGTTCCAGAGACACATTGACAGTCAGGTGAAGTAATGTGGGTAGAGGGTTGGACCCACGGCATCACAGTGTAAGTCATAGTTAAGGGGGTGGCTGGTAGGAAGCCAGTTCTTCACAGCTGAGGAAAAGGATCAATCCTGGTGAAGAAATAAGACAACCTCTCAACCGACAAATTATACACAGAAATGGAACTAGTCCATACTTGGTTAACTGACAAGCTTAGCTGCTTCAAATTTACTGGAGGAAGAAGAAACAATATCTGAAGGAAGTGTGAGTAGCTAGCATCATTTCCATGACACTTCTGATAGCTGGTGATTGTGTGTGTGTGTGTGTAAATAATTGATATATATACATTTATATATTTCATTTTTATAATTCCTATATACAATTCTAATCAATAAAATAATTCCATCTATGTTTGTAAGACACAAATTAACGTGGCATTGCTACTGAAATAGGCTGGAGCCTACATGTTCCAGTATACTTTAAAAAGAAATAATTTGTTATTGTAAGTTTCCTATATAGCTATAAAAATAACAAGTTTCTCATAACACATAGCACAACAACTGAAGAAGTGCAGTAAAAACCAGAGGGCTAAAAACATTGCTGAAAGACATACAGGAAAACTTTGATAGAGTAAGGACTAACCCAAAGTACTTTCCATGTAAATTGATCAAGGCCTGTCTTTAAGTTTTCTAATTTTTAAATTATATTAAGCTTTTATCTTGTTTTGCCTGATTCACAAGACCCCAAAAGACCACCAGGAGTTGAGTCCCTTGCAAAACACATGAATATCTTTTTATTACAAGCTATAGCTTAGGCTCACACCCTCACCTCCACAGCAGTTGAGAATAGAGCCCTGTGCTTAGGTTAGGTGGTTGATTTAAAGAGTCCAGTCCCTCCCATTACACCCAAAGCAGGGGAATTCCTGCCTGGCATGTGTGTATTGGTTGAAACACAAATGGGGATGTTGCATTTTGAAATGATTGGCTACAAGAAGGCCCCCAAACCATTAATGGTCTGGCTTCCCTTCTTTGGCTGTCCTAGGGGAGAAGGCAATCTGGGCTGGTATCTTAGCAACTGTATCTCTAGTGGGCAGGAAAAGAATGCAGTAAGGCTAGGTCCTCCCCACAGGTGGCTGGACATGTCTACACCTGTCTGGCCATTGTTCAGACTTGTGCTGTAAACTTTAAACTGATAACTCAAAAAACTAATTTTTAATTCTTTGGTCTCTCAATCTTATTGTGTGTGTTTGAGTCATGATGCATATGAATGACTCAAAGGACACCTTGTGGAGCTGGTTCCCTCCTCCTTGTAGGTCCTGAGGACTGAACTCAGGTCATCAGGCTTAGTGGTACTTACCCACTTCAGCCATCTTGCTGGCCCTTGGTCAGTATCTTAATGTTCCACATGTTGTGTTTTGGGGGGCTAGATTTTATATTTCAGCTGTGCCACTGAGAACTATAGATTCCATAATATTATTTTTTTCATGTACATGCAATTTCTTTTATTAATACCTAAAGTGAGACAGGCCTTTTGGGAAATACATCTATAATTTTATTCAATGCAAATTTGTTGAGGGTCCAGTGGGCTCTACGTGTAAACAAAACAAAATAACTGCTTTCATTTCTATTAAGAAAAATGAGCATAAAGTAGAATAAGATTATATTAAATGATTCACATTTAAAAATGGAATTTTGAATAGGGAGAAACACTGAAGAAAACTATGGCAAGAGAGGTGTGCTATGAGGAACAAGTGGAGAGACATGAAAATCATGGACTAGTATATTGTAAAGACTGTCATTTACTGAGGGACCAAGAACAGAGAGACAGCCACTTCTGAACATGCCCAGTCATGTCAGCGAAATGGTTATCAGCTGTTCTAACTTCCTGTGGAGCCTCTATGTCAATTATGCAATGTTAAATTTACCCAACCAGAAAGCTAGCCTCAGATCTGGACAGGCATGGATGAAATTTAGATCTTTGCCATAACCCTAGGAATCACACCTGCCAAAATGGGGGGGGAGGGGTTCCAAATATTCATTTCCTCTACTTGTAATATTTTTACTGATGCACTCTTTTTACAGTATTTAAATTTTAATTACTTTTTTTTATGCAAGTGGAAGAATTTTAAACATATTTTGCCTGTACATGCTGACTGTTGCACAGAATGAAGGTTTATTACGAACATCAAGATAGCAAATTCCAAATTTACTCTTCTTTATAAGTCGCCCCCAGCCTGATTCTGGCCGTTGTGGCTGCAGGGGGGAGGAGGGCCATGATCCAAAGGAACCAGAACAGCTGAGGAAGCTGTTTATTGGTGGCCTGAGCTTTGAAAGCACAGATGATAGCTTAAGAGAACATTTTGAGAAATGGGGCACACTAACAGACTGTGTAGTAATGAGAGATCCCCAAACAAAACGTTCCAGGGGCTTTGGTTTTGTGACCGACTCTTGTGTGGAAGGGGTGGATGCTGAAATATGTGCCCGGCCACACAAGGTGGATTGGCGTTTGGTGGAACCAAAGAGAGCCGTTTCTAGAGAGGATTCTGTGAAGCCTGGTGCCCATTTAACAGTGAAGAAAATTTTTTGTTGGTGGTATTAAAGAAGATACAGAAGAATATAATCTGAGAGACTACTTTAAAAAGTATGGCAAGATTGAAACCATAGAAGTTATGGAAGACAGACAGAGTGGAAAAAAGAGAGGATTTGCTTTTGTAACTTTTGATGATCATGACACAGTTGATAAAATTGTTGTTCAAAAATACCACACTATTAATGGGCATAACTGTGAAGTGAAAAGGCCCTTTCTAAACAAGAGATGCAGTCTGCTGGGTCACAGAGAGGGCGTGGAGGTGGATCCGGCAACTTTATGGGTTGTGGTGGAAACTTTGGAGGCGGTGGCGGTAACTTTGGTCGTGGTGGAAACTTCGGTGGATGAGAAGGCTATAGGGGTCGGGGTGGCGGCAGCAGAGGTAGTTATGGAGGTGGTGACGGGGGATAGAATGGATTTGGAGGTGACGGTGGCAACTAGGGTGGTGGCCCTCGTTACAGTAGTAGAGGAGGCTGTGGTGGTGGAGGACCAGGATACGGAAACCAAGGTGGTGGATATGGTGGAGGAGGAGGAGATGAAGGGTACAATGAAGGAGGAGATTTTGGTGGCGGTAACCATGGTGGTGGTGGGAACTACAGTGACTTTGGAAATTATAGTGGACAACAGCAATCAAATTATGGACCCATGAAGGGAGCAGTTTTGGTGGAAGAAGCTCAGGCAGTCCCGATGGTGGTGGATATGGTAGCAGAAGGTTTAAAAAAAAAATAGCAGAAAAGACTACAGTTCTTAGCAGGAGAGAGAGCGAGGAGTTGTCAGGGAAGCTGCAGGCTACTTTGAGACAGTCGTCCCAAATGCATTCGAGGAACTGTAAAAATCTGCCACAGGAGGAACGATGATCCATAGTGAGAAAAGTTACTGCAGCTCAGATAGGAAACCTTCGTGTTCAGGACTGTCACAGCCACAGTTTGCAAACAGTGCAGCCATTGATTAGTGCAATGGAGTGCCAATTAGATGTACATTCCTGAGGTCTTTATCTGTTGTAGCTTTGTCTTTTTCTTTTTCTTTTCATTACATCAGGTATATTGCCCTATAAATTGTGGTAGTGGTACCAAGAACAAAAAATTAAGGAATTTTAAACTTTTCAATATTTGTGTAGTTCAGTTTTTCTACATTTTAATACAGAAACTTTAACAAAATGCAGTTTTGAAGGTGTTTCCTTGTGAGTTAACCAGTAAAGAAAATCATTGTTAATTACTATTTTGTATGAATTTTGCTAAAGTTAACTGTAAAGAAACACCTACTGACTTGCAACTTAAGGGGAAATCTATTCTCCCCATTTCCAAAACCATAATGAATGGGCACTGACATGTGGAGAGAATAGATCTTTGTATGTTTGCAATGTGTGTTTTAGATAATTAGGATTGGGTAATAACAATAGCATTTGTGAATTTAATAGCATTAAGATTACCTTCAAATGAAAAAGATCTCAAAAGTTAAAAAAAAAAAGACTTCTTGTTTTTAAACACTGTCATTTTGGTTATTGTCTAAAGTTCCAAAGAGTATATATTCACTGTCTTCCCAGTATGGGTCAGTGTCATTGTACAAATTACTACCTTTCCTGCCTAAGAGAAAAGTGATTTTTGCCCAGAATGAAGCAAGAAAGTGAAGTCTCCGGTGTTGTCCTTGATAAGCACAGGTACAATGACGCTGTTTGGGTCTAGAATGCCCCACAGGGGCCATGTTGCTCAGAGGCTGTAGCACCTTTAGGAGGAAGAGGCTGAAAGTCAGGAAGTTAAGCCACTGAGAACAGCATAGAAAGGATACAAGACCAAGGCCCCTCCTTGTCTCCCAGATTGTTTCCTCACTGCCTTGCAGTGGTCAGGCGATTTCTACTGCACAATCCCAATATTACGTACTGAGCCACCACAGGCCCAGCGCAATGGGGCCAAGCGACTATGCTCTGAGAACTGAAACAGTGAGCCAAAATACGTTTCATCCTTTTCAGTCCATTACCTCAAGCGTTTCATCTCCACAGCCAGCTAACACAAAGCCTGGCAATGACGGAGTAGACTTCTGCTTTACTGGTTGTGTTGGCAGTTTGGTTGGTTTCCAGTTTCCTCAAATGGGGAAAGGTCTGTGAAAAGCTTGAGACTTTATTCTCAGAGAGCTTTTCTTGTATGATTAGATCTGGTGAACACTTACTTTCAACTGCCTTGATTTTGTTTTCCCATGGGACACAAGCAGCTTTGAAGTTCTCAAAATCACGGAGGAATTTTGCCCATTTCTGAAAACAAAGGCAAACACTAATAAGATAAGATTGTTTGTATTTTCTAGGTATTCATTCTCCCATTCCCCCAAAATCACAAGACAATGGCTTCTGAAGAGCTATGTGACACCAAATACTGCCATTTTTAAAAACAAACAAACAAAAAACAGCAGGATCTACTTCCTTCTCTATTTTCCACCATCCCCACACAACTTAATTAAAAAAAAAAAGTTGGTTGTCAGACATGCTTATAATCCCAGTTACATGGGAGACTGACAACACCAGTTCCAAAACAAGCAGAAAATATACAAACACATACACACACACACACACACACACACACACACACACATTGATTCTGTTTTAAAGGGAGTATACTGAGCACTCAAAAAGATCTATTTATTCTACCAGACAACAATAAAATAAGAACTATGTTAGTAAGGTGATTGACATAAATTCCATGTTTAATATTAATGTATGAACAGCCAGGCACAGTGGAACATGCTTGTAGCCCAGCATTTAGGGTGAAAAGGGGAGCAGATCTCTGTGAGTTTGAAGGCAGGCTGATCTACAAAGCCAGTCCAGGACAGACAATGCTACACAGAGAAAGCCTGTCTCAAAAAAACCAAAACATACAAATGTTCAATGCACAAGAAACCAATAGATTTATGAATAAGAGTAGCATCTTCCTCCAAAGACTTCTAGCCTCCTAAAGTAGATTGTCTAAACACATGCCATTTTGATTCACAATAATTACCTATATGAGACACTTCATTTTAAGAAAAGAATAGTCAGCTAAATAAAAAAAGATGATATCATAGAAAAATGATGAATTCATTTTTCAAAGGATCTTCCTTCTACTTTACTCCATAATGTTGGGTTGTCCATGGTCAAGAGGATTAATAATGAAGCAGATAATCTTCCATATGTGTTCATTATGACAGAACAGTGTGAGAGCTAAGTAAACACAACAGTCCAAATCTGAAGTTCAAAAGGTTACTCAAGACTAGGAATGGCCTAAATACCCATCTGCAGTAGTATATGTGAATATGTAAATTGTGACAGCATTACACAATGCATAATGCAATACTTTTAAACATAAACTGTAATCACCTCACAGCAACAGAGCTGTATCTCATGACTCCAACTGTCCAGTAAAGAAGCTAGAAATAGAAACCAAGTATGTCTGAATGCATTTAAAAGATAAAAGGCAAATAAATGTAACTATTTGAATGTGCTGAAATGAAAATGAAGATTTCTGCAGTTTCCTTGAAAATCTCTCTCTCCATAAAATACACCTCACTACAGTTTTCTGTGTGTGTATGTGTGTGTGTGTGTGTGGTTTTTTTTTACAGAATTTATAAAGAGGTGCTAACAATACCTATGAACCTACTGCACCGTGAGAAATGCAACTTTATAGAGAATTCAATCTTGTGCTTGGCCATAATAATGCATATAAAAGAAAGTTTCTTTCCTATATTTCTCCAAAATATGGGTATTTGTATTAATCTATCATTTTTTCTTATCTTCTTTCCAGTATCTAGTTGATGTTCGTGAGAGAAAGAGAAAAGGGATATGGGAGGGGTAAGGAGGTTATGGCCCTTAAACTTACAGACATTTGTAACAAGCCTTGACCATGGAATGCCTACACAGTCTTTTACATCTGGAAGTGGTAAAATTTTATAAGTGGCATAAACATTATAAATGGTATAAATCAGTGTTTGCAATTATTTAAAAGTTTTCAGGCTATCTTAAAGGATAATCTTAAACTCCACTCCAAATTTTAATACAACAGATAGACCATTAATATAGTATTTGAGCTTTTTCTATATGCACACAAACAGTTAAGGTTGGTTTTGCCCTCTTAGAACAGGCACAGTGCTCTCTCTCTCCTCTCTCTCTCTCTCTCTCTCTCTCTCTCCTCTCTCTCTCTCTCGTTCTCTCTCTCTTTCTCTCGGGTCACTGTGACATTGACCAGACTGAGTTATGAAAATGCTTACCTTGGCCATCATCATCTTAAATGCAAACCACTTCTTTCCTTTTCCTTTCCCAAGAGCCCCCTCATTTTCACTCACAAATTTCTTTGCTTCCCTGAGAAAAGAGGTAGACAGACATGTGTTGACATATAAGGAGACATTTAATTTTGTTAAGTCTTCTGTCTTTTTCTAGACTCTCCAAACCCAGAGCAACTGACCCTAAGTTGTATTTTATAACCAAGAGACTTTCAATTTTTTAACACAAATGTATAGTACACTGAATACATTTCCCTATTCCTCCTGCACTATGGTTTGCATCCCTCCCTCCCACATAGCCCCTTTGAATACACATATATAGTGACACTTCTACCTTCATAGGTATCTTTGTAAAAATCTCTAACCCAGAGACATTTATCGCATGTTTTGTTTTGTTTTGTTTTCTTATTCTGGCCAGGAAAACTAATATATTTTAGTCTTACTTATTAATCACCTGGAATCATCAGAAAGCCAATGTCAAAAGAGAGAATCCCCCTTTTTCTCTTTCCCAACATACACAAAATTAAACCTGAAGTTTATGTCAAGGCCTGAGAACCAGATTTTTCATTTTAAATTTTTTCTCTTAAAAAAATTAATCCTTTAAAATAAAGAAAAGAAGAAAAAGAAAACAAGAAAGAACTGAGTACAAGTTGACCTGGTATTGAATTTCATGAGAGCAGTTATGGCCTAAAGCACAAAAGTCACACTCCAAAACAGATGGATTTCAACAAGAGATGGAAAAGGAAGAGCTTGGGACTCAACTTCAGAAAAGAATTTGAATTTAACTTTAAATCTGATTTTAGTTTTTTTAATTTAAACTTTAAATTTAAATCATAACTCCAAAATAGTAATAAATTTTCAAGACTCATATCAGTGTCCATTAAAAAGTACACTAATTTATCGAATTTTATAAATTCCCTTAAATTGTAAGCATGTTAAATACATCTTTTTAAATAAAAAACAAAGTAAGTGCTACCATGTGGATGCTGGGAATTGAACTCAGAACCTCTGGAAGAGCAGTTATTGTTCTTAACCTCTGAGTCTTCTCTCCAGCCCATTAAATACATTTTGATTGTTGTTAAGTACTGAATGTTTGGCCCTCCCACATGGCCCTACTAATATAATCCCCAGTGTGCTGACATTTGAAGTGGCTGCTTCAGGGGCTGCATTCCTACATCACTGAACACAGCAAGGCTATGTCCTAACAGGGACACATTCTGGAGGGATACGTGTTGAGAAATGCATTACTAGTCAATTCTGTGTTTGTCCAAATATAACATGCATGTGCAAACCCATACGCTGACAGTGCCACAAAGCAACGTCATTCTATGGGACACCACAGTATCTGAGGACATCAACCAAAATATCACCCAGAAAATGACTAATGAGGCTGTGAAAAGAGAACCCTTAAATGGTTGAAGGGATTGCTGTCTCACAATCAAGAATTAGCTAACCTCTGTCCACCATGTGAAGACAGGAAAAGTCATGAAGAGCACAACTGGTTGGCTATCGACAACTGAAACAATGCTAGCATCCCGAATATGGATGCAAACAGAAGAGTAAGGGGAAAAAAATGCTTGTTGCTTTTGCCACCCAGTCTAAATTCTATCAGCCCTCCCTGGGTAAATTGATCATTTTATTGTTGTCTCTTTCACAAAAGAAATTTAAAATTTGCAGTGGCTCTGGCTTCTCTTCTCTGAAATTTAACTGGCAATGTCCTAGAAGAGTTACTAGGCTAGCTTTGTCAAACACTCTGATATTTGACATGACGTCTTTGGTGGGAAGGTTGACCGAAAATAATTTCTAAAGCAGTCAAGGCATTTTTAAATAGTTAATAAAACAGCATAAAATATTATAAACTGAGAGGTCTCCCGACTCACTTTTCAGACCTGTGCAACAATGAAAGCATTTAAGTAGTTAGTCACTGTTGTATAGATGTTAAGTCTGGGAAAAGGGCAGTCCCCAGTGCACACTTTGGTGTGTACTGAGGCTCTGAAATACAGATGAATTTCCTCTAGTTTTGAGCAGCCTCTACCTTGCCCATGCTTCTGTGCCCACACTCATGAGTCCTGCTTTTCAGATGTATACGCACATCACCAGGACTGCCACTTACCTGGCCAGGGTCTGGCACAAGGTGCCTGTTACTACAGGGCTTTGAAGAGGTCAATTCCCCCAACCAACAATATCTTAACAATTTTTTCACTCCTTTCCAAGAAGTTTTCAAGAACAAGATGAGACACCGATGCTGCAAGTACCGAAACCAATTCAACTACAATATTTATTTCAAAACACTTAAATTTGTCCTAATGTTATTGATAGACCATGGACCAACTTGAGCAAAACATGAATTTTGGCTTTGCTTGTTTGTAATTTTATTCATGAGAAACACTGGGTGAGTATAGGAAAGCATATTCACCAATGCCAAAAAGCATCAGAAATACCCAGAATGCACACAGCACATCTCGCTGCCTCACTTGCCTCACTGGACAAGTTATACCCACCATTCAGTGTCAAGATGACCTTCCCTCAAACTTCACAACTCCCAAGCAGCAACCATTTAAAAATGTTTCCATAAGCAAGCTCCAAGTCCTTCTTACAGCATCCTGACTGCATACTGCACTGCTCATGTATTTCTTAACTGTTAACCTGTATTGAATGCTAATGCTATTTTTCTCAAATTTCATGTGTATGTGATACCAGAAATGTTTCCAAATAATTGTGTCCCATCTATGGGGTCCCTATAAAATTCATGGTTTTTCATGGTTTTTATCATTCAAGTTCATATACTGAAGTGAGCTTTTTGGGAGAACTTTTTTTTTGTATCATAACAGAACTAACTATAATTCAATTATATAGCATCAAAAACTTCTAAATCTACAAAAACAAATATATGTAGGACTTATTATACCACAATTCATTATAATAAAATGTAAAATAAAATATTCTTGGTAGTAAGATCGGAATCTGTCATTCAAAGTAACAAAACAACCATTTCATAAGCATACTGTACTGTAAATTATCATGTGCTGTTCAAGCTTGTTGAAAGGGAACTTTGGAAGCAAAGAGGTCCTTCCTTGTCTCCTCTAAGACTCCCTGTCCTGAGGCTACTTGACCTCTAGTTCTGTAATGGGAAAAAAACAAAACAAGAACAAAAACACCAAGAGTGAAGGGCATTAAAAACATTGCAACCTCAGGAACAACTAAAAGGTTAACTTTCTAAAACAGGTTTTATCTCTACTATAAAAATGTCTTCTGTAGGAGAAAGAAGCCAAGAGCTCCTCCATGGAGCTCAGCCTGGAACTCCACCTGATTTCTTCTGCTTCCCCCTTTGATTTCTGCTGGATGTTTGTAAACCCCTGGCTTGATAATGTTCTTTGTCGACTCTCTCAATCAGACTACTCTAGACTTTTCTGTTGGGTGTTGCTGACCTTTCTTCCTCTTCTCTCTGCTACTATTTGTTCATTAATTTTGTTTGCTAGATACTTAAACTCACTCATTCAAAACCAAAAGTTCAACTATCATAGATGGTTCTCCTAATCTTAAACAACACATATCTAGTAGATACTTAATATTTGTTATGAATCACATTCTGTTTACCTTGCTGTATTTAGAATACTTTCTACCATGAGTAGACCATTAGAAAGCATGTCTTATCTAATCAGTTAGAAATATAAGAGAACAGCTATTCTTCTCTTTATTTAGGCCAAGGTTTTAATTGTATGAGCAGATATTTATGTTAATTTTATGAATTGATGAACATTAAATCAGTAAAACTTAAAAAAGAAGGAAGTCAATATTATAGCCAAATTATAATGATTGCAAAATTAATTCCAAGTTCATTTATTAATATGGAGCCATATTTGTGTGGCATTAATAAAGATTTTGTTAGTTATTAAAGATACATTTTGTTTGAATATTTAAAAGTTTTTATTGTTTCTTTCATTAGTTACGGATAGGTTTTCCAGTTTTCCTCCAAGTATAGTGTTAAGTTTGTCTTTCAGTTACCATCTGTGGTTATTTGAATAACAAATGTCCCCCAAAGCTCAGGCATCTAAACACTTACTCTCCAGGTGGTAGTGTTCTTTGGTGAGGTTATGGAACCTTTAGAAGATGCAGCCTCATGGGAAGAAGTATGTCACTGGGGGCAGGCTTTGAGGCTTTAAAGTCTGATACAACTTCCTGTTCTGTTTTCTGTGTATAGATGAAGATGTGATCAGCCACTTCCTGTTCCTGCTGACAGAATTTTCCTACCTGTTGCCATGACTTCCCCAACATGATGTGCTGTGTTCCTCTGGAACTATAAGCCAAAATAAATCCTTGTTTCTTTCAGTAGCTTTTGTCAGCATATTTTACCACAGCAACAGAAGAGTAACTAATGCGGACACTATCCTTTTCAACTCATAATATGTATATCCTGTCTGGTTTTCAGAGGAAGTCCAGAACACTGGGGCATGACGTACTCTAACATGAATTTCTCTTTTTCCTAATACTCTGCTCCTTCTCTGTTTTCTAACATACACACACACTAACAACAACAACAAAAAGAAAATCCCAGAACAGCAACTTTAGATACTCCCTAGTTCATAATACACAATGGCCAGAATAGTTATTTAAATAAAATAGATTTAATTTAACAGAAATCTTGGGGGTGCTTTCAAAACAGAGCCAAAGGCCACAGAGTAAGCTGAGAATGACTGTTCACAAGGAAGAGCTTCTTTGCCTCCCCTCGAATCTGATGGATGTGAGAGAGAAAGAAGCATCATTGTTACTTATAGGTCCAGAAGAGGGACTATGGCTGTATAGATCAGGAAGAGAGTGGCACAACTTTCCTTAACATTGTGTTTATGGCTGACCTTTCTCGTGAAGTAGTCAGCTTCAGGATAAAGAAAACAAGTACCTGCCAATCATGTCCTCCCTAACAGATTTGTTGTTTTGTTGTTTGTTTGTAGTTGTTGTTTTCCCAGACAGTGTTTCTCTGTATAAGCTTGGCTGCCCTGGACTCACTTTGTAGATCAGGCTGGCCTTTAACTTACATAAATCTGCCTGCCTTTGCCTCCCTGAGTGCTGGGATTAAAGCTGAACACCACAGCACCCATCTTGATAACAGATTTCTTAACGAAAGCCACCATCTTGTACTATGCAGTTTGATAACAAGGTACAAAAGGGAAATGTACAAATATGGAAACAAGGAGTCCCTCACAGTTAGGTGCCTGGGTAGATATCAGAATGCAAAGAAAGTAGTCATAGGAAAACCTAAAATCAAGAAAGCATATTTATCTTTTTTTCCCCTGTAGTGAATCCACTTTCCTACATATGTGTAGTGACCTGGATAATTTAAAGAATATTTGTTATATGGTTAAAATAAAGTTAGCTTTCAAATGTAACCCTTAAATATCTACTGGTTTCAAGCCACCCAAATGTCTGACAGAACAATGTGTGCAATCCCTTTAAATTGCTTTCAACAAATGCCATCTACCAAAACTATAACCTGGTCTCAGAGCCCTGGTACACTGTGCACTGCACTCTGGATTGTAACCCCAGACCTGGGGATAAATAATTGAGTATGGTCTATTTAATGGCAATAATACCTGGCCTCATCATTCATTTATCAACCCCTTGTGGTGGTAATTAGAATAATAAGGTTTCATGGGCTTTCAAGAATGCTTTCACAGTTAACTGAAAGAGCGCACTTTGGCCTAACTTACAAAACAGATAATTTACCTACAACGTATGATACAACCCTGAGCACACAGAAGAGTCAGGACATGCCATTCTGCCCTTGACGTTCTCACCCCTGAAATGTGTCTCCTTTGGGTTAAGTCAATTTTCTTTCCTTTTGTTTTCAGTTCAATGGTTTGGTGAGGCAACTGATTTCTCACACAGATAAATGAGACACATTTTAAAATTGGTGCTTAAAGCTAACTATGATCAAAATTTTTGTTAGTGAATACTTCCCTCTAATCAAATCAGAGAAATTTGGATAATAAGTACTGACATTTCAAACTAAGTAACCAAATTGCCTATAAAACTCAGACTTTTCTGAAATATTGCTGAGTAATTAAAACCAAATTAGAGAAGACGTTATTTTCATGCACCATAAAGACCATAGGCTTATAACATATCTCCATAATTGGGCTGGTATAATTATTTAAATTAGCCTAATACTTGAAGTAATGAGTCAGTGCATGTGTTATTTTAAAAGTGATTCTAATGACATTAACAAGGATAGCTGAGAAGCTCAATTGCTTCCTCTACAAGAGGGAAATGACAATGGGTACGTTTTAGGCTTTTAATATGTATTAAGGTCAATAGATGCTTAGCTTAGTTCATGAAAATTAGCATATGAACTATAAAACAGTAACTGTGATTAACAGCATTTTAATAACATGGCTGTATTTTACTACAATGTCCTAGAACATACTACAACATATTGTAACCAAGTGAGTTTCACCACTTCTAACTGAGTAAGTTAATACTGGTAAGAGCAGTGGATGGCAGTCAAGTCATGGTTTCTGAATGCCTGCACCTTGGCATCACTGTAGGATCTGTAACAATTCCCAGGCCTATATCTTTGCAACCTCAGATCACCTAAGTCACATTATACCTGCATCTAGGAATGAGATGCAGGTATACATATTGCTTCAGTGTCCCAAACAATTCCAATGTATAAGATAGAAGCAAAAGCTGGTGCTGGGTCAAATATCATTGACTGAGACTACCTTTAAGAGGTCTTCATACAGGTAGATTAATTTTCAGAGAGTTTAGTGGAAAAGCTGCTGTGTACGTGTAATTGTTTTGATGTGACCTCAGGTAAGTAGTTCTCTGCCTCCTTCTGAGTCTTTGTAATATCATTTGTGAATAAATTTATTTTCATATTCTTGGTTCACTGTTTCACACCTCATAAGAGCAACCATTTAACGGAACAACTGAAAGCATGAAACAGAAATGAAAAAACAATACATATGCATTCATATAACTTCTAAACTTGTATAGCTATCTTATTTTGGTATAATCTTAAATAAATACCATTTCACATTTAAAATAAATATAACTCAGATTATCATTGTGAGATGAAAGAGTAGCAACTGGGAGATAGATCAAGGGGTTAGAGGCCATAGTCTATGATTAAGAAGCATTCTATTAAAAAAAAAAAAAAAGGCAGGAGGACCAGCACAGCCAAGGAGCTGGTTCATGCTTCAGTCACCGGATAGTGATTAGTGTATTTTCAGGACACTGGTTTTTTGACAGAGGAGCCATAACCATGCAATGGAATAAAGAAAGCATTTTCAACAAATGGTGCTGTTCTAACTGGATGTCTACGTGCAGAAAAACGAAATAGATCCATATTTATCACCCTGCACAAAACTCAAGTCCAAGTGGATCAAAGACCTCCACATAAAACTGGATACACTAAATCTGCTAGAAGAGAAAATGGGAAACAGCCTTGAACACATTGATACAAGAGACAACTTCCTAAGCAGAATGCCAACAGCTCAAGCACTAAGATCAACAGTTAATGAATGGGACTTCATGAAACTGAAGTTTATATAAGGCAAAGGATATTGTCAATAGAACAAAACAGCAGCAAACAGAATGGAAAAAGATCTTCACCAACCCTACATCCAACAGTCGGCTAATAACCAATATGTATAAAGACTCAATAAATTAAACACCATAAACCAAATAACCCAATTAAAAATGGGATACAGTGCTGAAAAGAGAATTCTTAGCAGGGGAATCTCTAATACCCAAGAAACAGTGCAAGAAATGTTCAACGTCATTTGTCATCAGGGAAATACAAATCAAAACGACTATGAAATTTTATCTTACACCTGTCACAAAGCCTAAGATCAAAAACTCAAGATATAGCACATGCTAGAGAGGATGTGGATCAAGGGGAACACTCCTCCATTGGTGACGAGAGTGGGAGTGAGAATGAGTTGTGAGGAAATTCAGGGGTGAGAGATCGAAAAAAAAGAGACTGAAAAATCTAGACCAAACCGTGGTGGGGACATCTCTCGGATGAGGACAACTCCTGGGAGCCTATGTTTGAGTTCCTAAATTCTTCTCTTCCAGTTCTCCTCCTATTTCTGTTTTCTTTGATTCTATTTCCACTGGGAAATGTTGAACTGTGCTCTTCATTTCATGCCATTGTTTGTGTTTTCGTTAATTTCTTTTTTGCATTGTTATTATTACTACTATTAATTAAAATTTGTTCACTTTGTATCCCCTCCCTCATCTCCCCCTAGTACTACCCTCCCCCACTCTTTCCCCAACCATTTCCTTCCCTTAATCCACTTATAGGGGAGGTCCTCCTCCCCTACTATCTGACCCTAGCCTATCAGGTGTCATCAGGACTGTCAGGCTCCTCTCTCTCTCTCTCTCTCTCTCTCTCTCTCTCTCTCTCTCTCTCTCTCTCTGTGGCCTAGTAAGGCCACCTCACCAGGGGGAGGTGATCAAAGAGCAGGCGACTGAGTTCATGCCAGTGACTGCCTCTGCTCCCCTTACTAGGGAACCCCAATGGAGACTGAACTGCCCATGGACTAGATCTGAGCAGGGGTTTAGGTCCTCTCCATGCATGGTCCTTGGTTGACTCATCAGTTTCTTCAGACCCGCCTTACTCCAGATTTTTGGCTCATTGATTTCTTTAATGAATGTATTCACTTTTTCTTTCAAGAATACTCTAACATATTCATAAAGGCTAATTTGAAATCCTTGAAAAAAAAAAAGCATTCTATTGTTCGTGGGGCAGGAATTCTGGTTTTAGTTCTCATGTTAGCCTATAACTCCAGTTCTGGGCAATCCATGACCTTTTCTGTCTTCAGTGGGCACCTATACCCACATAAGTCTTAGTCAGAGCTTCTATTGATGTGAAGAGGCACCATGACCAAGGCAACTCTCATTAATTTTTTTTTGGAGGGGCTGGCTTACAGGTTCAGAAGTTTAGTCCGTTGCAGGAAGCATGGCAGCATGCAGAAAGATACGGTACTAGAGAGGTAGCAGAGAAATCTACAACCAGATTGGCAGGCAGTAGGGAGAAGAGAATGACAAAGGGCCTGGCTTGAGCATCTGTAACCACAAAACACACCCACAGAAGCACACTTTCTCCAACAGGACCACACCTCCTAATAGCGCCACCATAGACTCCTAGGGGGACGCTTTCATTCCATCCATCACAACATGCCGGTTTTTGTTGTCTTGATTCTCTCTCTCTCCTCTCTCAATAACAACAATAAAAATTTAAAGATTGACATATAAAAGAATGACACAGAACCATAGGAAAACATTCCCACCTATATGTCATAAGGAGCATGCTTGCTCAGGACAGGTGGGGCGCAGAAATAAGGCACAGAGCATACAACAACAACAAAACCATGTGTTGTAGCAAATAAAAAATGAGTGTTGGTCTAAATATTATTATTTATTATTATTACCCCTATAATTGTTATAGCAGTATTATCTAACCTGCTATCACAAATAAAAAGACACAGACACCTGTTATATTTTATAATTGCCTTATTTACCTTGGACCAGGCAGATATTTCACCTATGCTGTCTGAATAACCTCACCATCCATCTACCAGTGACCCCATCGAATGTGATCTGCCTTAGTCATCCTCATCTGGCCTACCTTCCATCCATAATCCTAATATATTTGTTTATATATTCAACTTGGTGTTTTTTTTTTCTACCCACGTCATCCTGAGTCCTTCCTCCTTGCCCATGTGGTTCCTTCTCCATCTAACCCATGGTGGCATCCTCTTTTCTCCTCTCTTCCTGACTGTCTTTTTTTCCCATGATTCTCTTGAAATCCAAGGCCCAGAAATCTTAGTCATACCTACCCCATTCTACCCTGCTCAGGTATAGGCCTTTAATCAGCCAATCAGGTAAAATGTCTTAGATAGGTTTTTACAAGGATAGGTGTAACCAGATCTTGAGGGTCAGTAACTTAGCATCAAAATTAAGCATCAAAACAACCCTCAATCTCCATGTTATGCAAACAGGAGAGGTGTGAAGCCTGTGTTTGAGGGCTCTTTACCTCAGCTCACCAGCCTACTCCTGTTCTTAGGAGCTCTTTTTTCTTTTTAAACAAACTGTTTCTATTTCTACTTATAAACACGGGTTCCTGGTGCAACCTCTGTCCCAGGATTCAAGAGTTTGGAGCTTAATGCCTATTGAACTCTGGCCCATGGCCTTCAACTTCCAATGTTTTTATTTTTCTTTATCTCTTTTTGAATATTGGTCAAAAGCCTTAATATGCTTTTTTACTCCTTCTCTGAAGCTCCCCACCCTTTCCCGCTCCTTCAACCATACAGCTGCTTGCTGCTCTCTATTTCTGAATACACCTTCTCTCTCTGTCCTTAACTCTGGGCATGACTCTATCTCCTCTGTCTCTCTCCTTCCAACAACTGCTGAGCTTCACAGCTTGCCTGACCTATTGTGTTTCTCTGAAACTCTAATAAAACTGTGCTCAAGCGTCCTTCTTAGTTACTTCTTTAAATCAGACGTATAACCCAAAAGAAAACACCAATTTCTTGTAGAGCCATGATCCTTAACCTTTTTAATTAGCAACATTTGAGTGTTTTGCTATTGTTCAGAACTATCCTCCCAATCAGGCTGGCATCTTCAGAAGTTCTGTTGGATTTCCTTGCAAAGGCTTATTGACTACTTAAGCCTATTGAGCTTCATGCCTAGGAGGAGGGCACAGGAAGGCCTATTGACTACTTAGGCCTATTGAGCTTCCCTCCTAGGAGGAAGGCACTGGAAGTTTTGTGGAAACCTTACCAGAGTATCTAGCTACCACTCACAACTAGTTGTGTGCAATTCTGTCCTAACAGAATGTGGCCTTAGAATTTGGGGGAAACAGATAAAGTATATAAGTTGGACATGGAAAGGGTGGGCTGCTCCTTCTAGGCAACCATAGGGAAGCCTTCATCCATGGTGGGTAAGGCTTTTTAGTTGTGTTTTTTGTAGGGGAGAAGCATCTATACCCCTTTAAGTAAACTCTCACCTATGACCTGTAATGAAAGCCAATAAACTCATTGGTTCCCAGAGGGAACCTTTGTGGAATGGTGCCTCCGCTTGCTATTTAGACTTTAGGAATAGGGAAGATACTACTTATGTCTTCCCCCAGTGAAGGAATTTTGGCAACATCTTGTACATAAAAAAAAAGTTTTAAAGTATTTTTTTTTCTCTATCACTAATAAAACTCATGGAAATGCTCAAGTTGACCAGATTTCTATCAGAGTCAAAGTCATTACAACAGAAACTCTTCACATTTGAGATAGATGTCTTTGTGTCATAAGTGTGCTTGTTAGTTCTTTGTCAGTTTGACACAAATTGGGGTCATCTGGAAAGAAAGAACCTCAAATGAGAAAACATCCCCATCAGACCAGCCTGTAGATAAATCTGTGGGAACATTTTCTTGGTTGGTGTTTGGTGTGGAAGGCTCTAGCCCACTGTGGGCAGTGCCAATCCTGGGATGGTGGTCCTAGGCTCTGTAAGAACGAGCTGAGCAAGCCAAGGGGAGCGAACTTAGCTGCATTCCTTCCCAGTGTCTGTTTCAGTTCCTGCTTCCAGGTGCCTTCTCTTGAGTTCCTGCCATAACTTCTCTTCATGATATATTATGACCTGGGAGTTGTATGATGAAACAAACCCTTTCCTCCTAAGTTGCTTTTTTTATAGGGTTTATCTCAGCAATAGAAAATAAACCAAGACATTGAATCTCTAAAACAAAGCTGATTTTCAGAACTGGCTTAAAAGTCAAATGAAATTCAAGTTTTATTTGTACCATGAATGTCAGCCAAACACCTCAGGGCAACTTGAGATAAGTAAAGCAATAAAAAGATGTGGATTTTTAAAAAATATTTTAAATATAGTAGATAATCTTTCTACTTGCAATGAAATCTTCCCAACTCCACTCTAATCATATATAGTCCAAAGAATTCTTTGTATTACTGTAGCAAGGAACAGAACAACACACACTCTTCCCCTGAAGCCAAGAGCCTATCCTGGGTTTCAAATATTGACTGACATTATTCTTTAGAAAAAACCACACCAAAAAATTGTTAAGACTATACAGTAGTCAGTAGGAGACACTGAAAGATAACAGAATCCAATGCCCCAAAATATGTTGCTTAAGTGTATGTCATATTATGCAAAAGTATTCTAAAATGTGCCTGAAATAGAGCAAAAAATCTATTGTGAGCTGAAGCAAATGAGAAGCAACAAATATAAGTTATCTGTGTCCTTATTTGGCTAAAAGCAGGACAGATATCAAAAGGTATTACTGCCCCTCCTTACCTTTTATCAGCTCAGAAATGTCATCTGTGAACTTTGCTGTCTTGACTATATCTTTCATTGGATCCCCATTGTACTTGACTTCCACAGTTTGCCACTCTGTAAACTCCCGCCTTCCTTCCCCTCCCCTCCCCACCCCCCCCCGACTTCTTTAGACGTGTGTCCTACAGTTAAGAGTCTAAGTATATGCTGGAACCACTCCTGAGTTACTCATCACTCAGGTATCTCTTGTGAAAGCTCAGTGCCCACAATAAACTTTTTCTCATGTTAATTTTTTGTTAGTTTAACTTACAGAGTCTAAGCCAACAAAGCCAGAAATGGAAGAAGTGGGTTAATTTTCTCTATCTCCAGAGCACAATACAAGCCAGATTATTGATTGACATTTAGTATGAAAAATTCTATAGTGGTTTTACAAGCACTTCACTGTATATTTTTTTGCTGAGTTGTATATGGTTTTATGTCTATTTACTGTTGCTTTTCTGACCTTGAAGATCATGAAAGCAGCATTACAAGCTAAAGGTTGGGAAGTGCAGGGCTATGGATCAACCGCTAAAGCACTCTGAGATGCCAGCTACCACAGACCTGGTGTGTGAGCAGAAATGAGGCTTGATCTTAATGCCACCAATGATTCTTAAAATCTGAAGTTTCCCAGATCAAAACATCAGGCTCAAGACATTACCTTAACTGATTTCATCAGCAAAGACTTTTCTAAAGGGTGGTGTTTGTTTTCCCCTTCATGGTAAGAAAATTGTTCCCAGCAACAGTCATGCAACACTAATACAGACACTGTTCATCTCACTGGGCAAGAATAAGACCACTACCACAATTTTTGCAGTAAATGTGAAGCAAGCATTATTAAATACTGACCAGTACTGGTTAGGTCCATACCTGGAATTCCCAGAATATGATGCTGAATTACATTGCTCAAAGGTTTATAAAGGCAAAAACCACAAGGCCATGGACTTCTTACCTTCATCCAAACAGGAGCAAGCATACCTCCTAATGCATTTTCTGCTTATGTACCTCCTGCCTACATGTGATCAGGCAACACCCTATGCAAGTGGAACAACCGAGCTTATTTATAGAAGTGAACATGTGGCTTGTTATCTTACATGAACACCGGCCCCAGCATTCTAGGAAGTTGTCCTTGAGCAAGTGGGGCTTACAGGTTAGAGGCGTTTTGTCTTAAAGCTCTCTAAAGTACAGTAATTTAAACTTAAAACATAATGTTAGCTATCACAATATTTGCATAAGCATGAAGAAGTTCAACTCAAAATCCTGGTCAAGACATGTATTTTATTTGTGTGTGTGTGTGTGTGTATGTGTGTTTATGCATGTGTGTGTTTGTGTGTACGTCTATGTCTCTGTGTGTGTACATATATTTGTGTATGTGTATGTGCTGTGTCTGTGAAGCAGTCGGTGAGTGCGGAAAGACACCAGTAGAGGGCATCAGATCCTCTAAACTGAAGTCACAGGCAGTTATGAGCCATTCAACAGAGGTGCTGGGAACTGAACTCAGACCTTCTAGCAGAGCAGCTAGTGCTCTTAACTGTAGGATCATCTCTCCAGTCCCTTATTTTGCTTCTATCATCATTTCATTCCCTTATTTATCGATCATTTCTATACTGTGTTAAGCATTTAAAAACCCTTCTTAAACCCTGGAGACTCCTTTCTGTATCTTAAACTATGCTAAGAAGAATGAGCTATAGGCCTATAAAATATTTACACTAACAGTGAAGGGGCTAGGACAATGGAGGCTTAAAAGTTGTGGGGGTGCAGTAGACACTATAGATAGTAAATAAACTACAAAGCATGAGGCTGGTAGAAGTTGAGTAGGAAGCAAAGGCATTTCAGGCATTGGTTGCAGAATTTCTCTAGCAAAGATTGTATTTCCACCATGAGTCACACACATCTATAATCTTAGATTAATATTCTTATGTTAACACCCAGCTCTTTACAAGACCATGTGCGTGGCTTGGAAAATGGAATGTGCCTATTCTGCTTCAAGCATGTGTTTTCTAATTAAATACTTTTTCATGAATTCTGAATACTGTGAAGCAAAAGAATTCTCAGGATGTTACCTGTAAATAAGAAGCATTCTGCTCTGAAAGATGGGCAAAATACTTCACCACAATACCCATGTGTGCCTATGATTATCTTTTTAAACATTTGTAAGAGTTAGGATTTTTTTCTTTTCAGACTGTGCAATGATATCCGGGACTGTTGGATCTAAATTGTTTCAACAGAAATCTCCATTATCTGTTAGAACTGTGTGTTCTGTATTTTGATCAATGAGTAGACAAGCAATTTAAAATGGTATTTTCAAAATTATGATAGACCAGCCCATTCTTCAAGTAATCAGGATTGCCTGGCAAATCTGATTGCTTACCATGTGACAAACTCAGAATGGCAGGCCAACCTATGTACTAGAAACAAAGCTTAGATAAGGTCATCCACAGAGTACATTATGCTCTTATGTGGGCTGGTCTTTCTGATGAATTACTTGAAATCTTACTACTTCACATTGTCCTTCCATGGCTTCCCCTCTAAATTCTCCTGACCCCTTTCACCAAGTGCTTGGCATGAAATAAAATAACAGTATTTGCTAAAATATAAAAAACAATCTATGTAAATCATAAATCCTCATGTGAATATCACAGTCTATATGAATATGTTGTATATATGAAAATATATATGTAAACCTATACATATATTTTGACAGTTACCATCAATATAACTATTTGAAAGCAGTGATTCATCTTATTTAAAATTTTCTAGTTCTTGTAACAGAAGAAAGAAATTTTAAATATGTTATGTTGGAAATATACAATTATGCCCATTTCTTAATCTCATCTCAACTTGTTATGATATTCTAATAATGTCTTCCAAACATGTATTTTCAGTGTGACTATCTTAATTAAAGCATGATCATTGTTTCATCTAGTAGTAACAAATTTCTTTAAATACTCCAAAATAGTATCCCATTTGCCATGGTTTTATCATTGCTATAAAGATAGGCCCCCAAAGACCTTAGCTGTTCTCTTATTATAAACTAGATTATATCTACAATATATGTCTTACCTGAAGTCCTTATATTTTCCAAAAACAGCAAAAACTCACTTTTCTAATTATTTGCATTTTGTGCTTATCAGGAGCACATTTGCTTTCTTTCTACTGTTAATGTATTAGATCAAATATATTCAAAAGCATTGCTAGATAATCTTATATGATAACTAATGCATCTTACTTTATCATCTTTCCAGTTTATATTATATTTTCAATCTAAGAAAAGTTGTGAAAACTAGTTGTTACTTACAGCTAAACTAACGGAAGTCCAGTTAGTTGTGTTTTATCAAAACTTGTTGAAAGGTAATAAGCTTTTGAATGCTAAGGAAACTGAATTAGTGGGTTTTATAATGTGCCATATACTGACAGATAAGGTTATAGGAAATAAGGTACTATGAACTGGAATTATGATGATTGTGGTTATAGTTCAGTGATAGAACATATGCTTAGCATGCACAATCCCTGTGTTCCATCCACAATATTAAAATCTCATTACAATAAACACCCTTTTATTTATCTGAAAGAAAACCTTAGTACTTTCTTATCTCTAGCACTTATTATTTCTTATCATTAAATAATGCAACATAAAAACCCTGTTTATTTGAAGTTCATAGTCCTTTTGTTAACCATGGATAAAGTAAAAAACGTTTTCAGCTTTGGATAAGTAAGTGTGCCAATTATTGAGTGAGACTATCTTAGGAAATACCCTTGTACATTAGCATATTTTAGAGTCAGTTTTCCATGACTCATATCTTTACATTGTCCATTGGGGCAGAGCTTTTGACTGATGTAATTAGCCCGTATTCTTGAGATTTCAAAGCAGAGACAAAAGCAATTATCACCTGCACCACTTTTCCAAGGAAATAGGAGCAGCAGTCTCAGGACCACCTGAGAACCATTTCCATCCAAAGCAAGAATAAGATCACCTGTAAGTCACTGTGGTCAAACAGTGCAGTGGGGATGAGGAAGGGGAATCGTGAAGCAGACAAAGGTTCCTGGTAGGTCAAAGTCTATTGATCATGCATTTCAAAGCTCATCTTCTCAAAGAAAATTTTATAAAACATGTAAGTCCCAAGGGAAAAAAGAGTAGACTTTGTTGTTTTTATTCCTTTTAGTAGCCTCTAAGAGATAATTTCAAAGTATTTTGAAAGAATTAGTAAAATTAACTACAGTAATTTTTTAAGCACTCACAATAATTCCAACAGTACAAAAAAAAAAAAGTTAATTACCCCCAGGTAAATTATCTATCAATAGGCTGAATCCTAAGACAGGAAGTTACTGATACATTTTCTTGCTTAACCATACTATATGAGGTCCATACTAGCTATTGATTGGAAAGATACATTCTGATTCCACAGCAATGAGGCTGGTAATTGACACAAGTGAACTCTAATTATAAATAATAAGAGATTTCTGATATTAGTCTGGAACTTATTTATGTCCATAAAATGTTTTCTTCTTTGACTTTTTAAAGAATATTTTAAAAAGAAAGTAAAGCCAACTGGAAAAAAGACAAATTATCCACAATAGGCAATTTGAGAGAAAATTCTAGATTATAAAAAAAAAAATTCCTTATCAAGGTATTAAGTGAACCTAAAGAAATTAGACACACCAAAGAAAACACAAGGAATAAATAATTCCAGATGGACAAATATAAAAAGATGAAACACACACAAACACACAACAGCAATAAAATAATAAGTTTTATTGCTATTACTGCTTTTTATTACTAAAAGGAGTCAACAAACACCATTCATTGATATCTCTCAACATCAATGGTCTCTTCTCCAATAAAAAGATACAAACTAACAGAATGGATGATAAAAATAGGACCGTTCTTTTGCTGTACCCAATAAAGTCACTTTAACATCAAGGATAGACATGAAAGGATGAAAAATGTATTCCAAAATAATGGACCTAAGAAACAAAATGGTGTAGCCGTTTTAATATGTGACAAAATAAGCTTCAAAACAAAAGTACTCAGAAGAAATAAGGAAAGACACTACATACACACCAAAGTAAAAATCCACCAAGAGGACATAGCAATTCTTAAATCTATACACCAAACACAGGTGTACCCATGCTTATAAAAAAATAATAACAAAACCAAAAAAACACTACTACAGTTTAAATCACATTTGACCCACAAATACGGATAGTGGTAAACTATAATATCCTACCAATGGAGAGGCCATCCAAACAAAACTTGTTTGATAAACAACAAGAAAAAAAATATAAAGAATCAATGAAACAAAAAGTTGATTCTTGGAGAAAATCAAGTTTGACAAACCCTTATCCAAATTAAAAGTCAGAGAGAGACTATCCAAATTAACAAAATTCAAGATGGAAAGGAGACATAACAGACACTGGGGAAATAATCATAAAGACAGACTTTTAAAACCTGTACTCCACCAAAATCTGAAAGAAATAGATAATTTTTCTCAATACATTCCAATTACCAAAGTTAAATCAAGATCAGATAAACAATTTAAACAGATCTATAACCCCTATAGAAATGGAAGCAATAATTAAAATTTTTTTTTCTATCAGAAAAAAAAATCTCAGATGGTTTTAGCAAAGAATTCTACCAGACTTTCAAAGAGCTCATGCTAATACCCCTCAAATTATTCCACAAAAGAGAAAGAAAAAGAACAAACAAACAAAAACAGAAGGAACATCGCCCAATTTGTTTTATAAGGGCACAGTTACCTTAATACCCAAACCACATAAAGATGCAACAAAGAAAGAAAATTGCAGACCAACTTCCCTTATGAACATGCACACAAATATCCTCAATAAATTACTTGCAAACCAAATGAAAGAACACATCAAAAAGATTATTCACCATGATCAAGTAGGCTTCATCTCAGAGATGCAGAAATGGTTCAACAAACATAAACTGATAAGTGTAATCCACCATATAAATAAACTGAAAGGCAAAAATAACACGATCATCTCATTTGACACAGGAAAAGGCCAGTGATCAAGCATGTCTTCATGATAAGAGTCCTGGAAAGATTAGGGATACAAGAGATAACCTCAACGTTATAAAAGAGGCTACAGCAAGCAACTAGCGGATATCAACTTAAATGGAGAGACACTCAAACAAACTCTAGTGAAATCAAGAATAAGACAAGGTAGTCTACTCTCTGCATACTTACTCAATGTAGTTCTTGGTGTCTGAGCAGTAAGGCATGTGATGGAGATCAAGAGGAAAGTAATTTGAAAGAAAAAAGTCAAAGCGTATTTGCAGACGATATGATAGTATACATGAGTGACCCTAAGTAATCCACCAGGAAACTTGAACAGCCAGTCACTTCCAGCAAAGCATTTGTTTGGGTACAAAATGAGCTTTAAAATAAATAAATAAATAAATAAATAAATAAATAAATAAATAAATAAATAAGTAAGTAACAGTAACATTTGTATATAAAATGACAGACTGAGAAAGAAATCAGTGAAACTGCACCTTTTATGATAGCCTCAAATATAAAATATCTTGGGGGCTATTCTAGCCAAGCCAAGCAAGTTTAAAAAAAAATAAAAAAAGCCTTGTTTGATTAAAACGTTAAGACATAGGTGAAGATATCTGAGGATGGAAAGATATCCCAGACTCATTAATCAGTAAAATGGCCATCCTACCAAAAGTAATCTACAGATTCAATGGAATCCCATCAAAATTCCAACACAATTCTTCACGGGTCTTAAAAGAACAATTTTCAGCTTCACATGAAAACACACACAGAAAACCAATATAACTAAAACAATTCTCAATAATAAAAGAGCTGCTGGAGATATCAGTATATCTAATCTCAAATTGTACTACAGTAATAGAAACAGCATAGTATTGGTATAAATCAGATATTTGGGATTGATGGAATCAAATTGAAGACCCAGACATAAATCCACACACCCATGGTCACCTGATTTTTGATGAAGAAGCCAGAAATATACACTGGAAAGCAGATAGCATCTTCAATAAATGGAGCTGATCAAACTGGACAGTAGCATGTAGTATGCAAATAGATCCATACTTATCACCCTCCACGAAACTCAACTCCCAATGGATCAAAGACCTAAACCTAGAATCAGATAGATACCCTGAACCTGAAGGAAGATAAAGTAGGGAGTAGCTTTGAAACCATTAGCACAGGAGACAACTCTTGAACAGAACACAGTTAACACATGCACTAAGATCATGAAAATGAGAAGCTTCTGCACAGCAAAGGACACACCATCATTTGGACAAAGAGGCAGCCTACGGAATGGGAAAAGATTTTTACGAGCTACATGCCTGACAAAGGGCTAGTATTCAAAATATCTAAGGAACTCAAAATTACATATTAAGAAAACAACTCAACTAGAAATGAGGTACAGGTCTAAAGAGAACTCTCAAAATAGAAAACTCAAAAGGCTAAGAAGCACTTGTCCAATATCCTCAGCCATCAGGAAAACGCAAATCAAAACTATGCTAAGATTTCATCTTATATTCACCAAAATGGCTAAGAACAATAGTAAAACAAATGACAGCTCAAGCTGGCAAAAATGTGGAGTAAGAGGAACATTTATCCATTCCTGTTGGGAGTAAAATACTTGTACAGCCACTATGGAAATAAGTGTGGTGGCTCCTCAGAAAAGTGGAAATCAGTCATCTTCAAGATCCAGCTATACAGCTATACAACTATTGAACTATACAACTCAAGCATATACCCAAAGGATGTTTCCATAGATACTTGCTCAACCATATTCATTGCTGCTCTCTTCACAATGTGCAGAAATTGAGAACAACCTAGATGTCCCTCACAGAAGACAGGATGAAGAAAATGCGATACATTTGCATGATGTAGTAGTACTCAGCCATTTTGTTGTTCTTGTTTTGTTTTTTTATGAAATTTGTAGGTAAACAAATGGAAAAAAATCATCCTGAGTGAGGTATTCCAAACCTAGAAAGGCATATATGTTATGTATTTGCTTATAAATGGGTATTATCTGTTAAATCAGTGAAAACCGAATTCCAATCATAGAATAGGTTAGGTATAAAGTAAGGCACTAGGAAAGACAGATCTCATTAGGAAAAGGATCTAGGATAAATAGTTATGGATGAATGGGGAAGCTGGAAAGGGAGGATTAAGTGAGGAAAGAGAGGGGTGAGGGAATATAGGGAAAGATAGTTAATATTAAAGGTCATTTGAGGGATAGCATAGAGTCTAATATAATAGAAGCTTCATATACATATTCATATATATTCATATATATACATTTGTATATGAATGAAGGTGATCTAAATGAAATTGCCAAATAATAGGAATGACAAAGCACAACTGGCCATCTTTTGTCACCAAATGAAGCTTCCAGTAGTGGATTTAGCTCACATCTAATTGAGTTGTTGGCCAAAGGGGTCACATGGGAATTCCCAAACAACCCAAGGCTGTAACCAAGATTATAGGTTGCTCTCTAGAAACTGATAGCAAGTCTCCATTGCTGAACACAACACCTTCACAACTCATTGAACATGAAGAAATTGAGCTGGTGCTTACATAGAGCCTTTGCCACTTGGTGATAATATCTTTGGTATAGGATGCTACTCTACACATCACCAAAATAGGAACGTAAACACCAAGCCAACAACAAGCCCTGTGATCTACAATGGTGTTCTGCCTGCAAGGTAGGCTAGGGCAATGGTGGCACAAATCTTGTGGGTATAACCAATCAATATGTAATGTGACTTAAAGCCCACAGCAGGACATAGAACCTACACCCAAAACTGCTTGGGTGACCACAAACCTGACCCTATATAGTCCAGGGACCTAGGATAAAATCAAATACTACTTTTCTAAAAAAGAATAAATTTTAAAAACAGCAATAAAATTACTCCTAATGACATTCTGCTATATTCATAGATGAATACATTGCTCAACCAACATCAGAGAAGCTTCCCCCAGCAGCAAATGTAATCAAATACAGAGACCCACAGCCCTAAATGGATGTTTTCATCATATCCCTCCCCTCAGGATTTAGGGAACCCTGTGGACGAGGAGGTGGAAAGAGTTTAAGAGCCTGGGAGGATGGAAGACACCAAGAATACAAGGCAACCTAAATCAACGTGATGAAAACTCATATGAATACATTATGGCTCCCAGTTTAGTGTCATTATGAGAATCCTGAATGTGAGAACAAGTACATTCCCTTGCGCTCTTTTCCTTCTGTTTGTTTGGTTTTGCTTTCTAATTCTGGTGTGATAGTTTTTGTTTTATCTAATAATAGTTCATTATTATTCCTTGGAAGCCTGTTTTCATTTTTTGTTTTTTCAATTCGTTGGTTGGTTGGTTGGTTGGTTGGTTGGTTGGTTGGTTGGTTGGTTGGTCGGTCGGTTTGTTGGTTTGGTTTGGTTTGGTTTTCGAGATACAATTTCACTATGTAACCCTCTCTGTTCTGGAACTTGTTCCATAGACCAGGCTGGCCTGAAACTCAGGGATCCACCTGTCTCTGCTGAGATTAAACATGTTTCCTGCCACACCCTGCTACCCAGCAGCTTATTTGCTTTTTAATAATCAGAGACAGAAAGGGAGTGGATCCAGGTAAGAGAGAACATGGAAGAGGAACTGGAAGAGGAAACTATAATCAGGATATATTATATGAGGAAAAAATGAATTTTCAATGAAATACTGCTTTTTTTTTTCTTTTTTCTTTTTTCCAAGCAGCTCAAAACTGGTTATAATAGAGGCAGGAATGGTAAGATATGTCTGTAGTTTCAAGCAATGGAAGCTAAGGCAGAAAGACTAAAAAATTAAGGGCAGCCTATTAGTGGGACTCTTTCTTAAAAACAATTCAAAATTACATGAGTTAAAACTAAATAAAAAAGTAGACATACTGAGGGTACTTTCACTATGAAAAAATAGTAGACGTAGAGGCACTTTGTCAACACATTGCTGTCCTCTGTTCACCTGGTCACCAGCCCTGAACTTTATAGATCAATTGTAGCAATGATTTTCCTGCCTTGATAATGAAGGTCCAACAACAGCAGAATCACAGCTTCTTAGAGGACTCACTGAGCGAGTACTTCTGATGTACAGAACTTTCTGCTCTGCACCAAAAATACAAACAAAGGTTCATTTTTAATAGCATGTTTAGGTTTATAATGTATATCAAAACCTATTTTGAAAGGAGACTCCAAATACAATTACTCAAATGCACCCCTGTACAAACCAACTGCTTCTCCTCACAGAACTTCGTTTTTCTTATATGTAAAATCATAACACACACCCTGAAGTAGAGTTGAGAGGATAAATGAAGATAGTAAAATAATAAGCCACATACATTAAATGGTTACTGTGCTGTAGGTACTGTGTGTGTGTGTATGTGTATGTGTGTGTGCGCGCAAGCGCGTGCGCGCTTGTCATTTGTTGTTTGCCTGGTTTGCTTCTTCACTTGGGTTCATGTAAACCAGGATGGCCTCTACTTCTCCATTGGGGACTGCAGATATGCACCACCTTGCCTGATTAAAGCACTAGTTTTGAGTTCCTCCCAGTAAATTCATAAAGTAGAGTCACATTTCTCTCTATCTACAATAAGGAAACTCAAGACAAATAGAGGTTTTGAAACTATACTGTTTCCCACTTTATAGAAATGTGTGAAATCATAGAGAAATTGAATAGCAAGTGCCATTTTGGGGTACATGGTTTAGATGTACTACTTTCTTGTTTTTCGGGTGAAAATGGCATTTATTCACTAGATGATATGAGGAGTAGAAAAGGAAGGCTGTGTATCACTGTGTTAGCTAAAGAAGAAACCAGTGTGATGCAGTGTGTGTTCTGGGTGCACACCTGCTTAAAAGTCCTCACTCGTGCAATCTTTCATTTCTTTACATGTCTGGTGAAGAAACTATGTACGCTCAGTGTCTCATGACAGCTGTTCACAATGAATTTAAGCCCCAAGGAAGGGCATGGGACAGAAAGCTCAGCACAGAGAATGAAGTATGGTCTGTTCTCACTTTTCTAAAAATCTGTTAACTTCCTCACACAAAAACTGAAGCAAAAACAAATAAAAAGCAAGTAAAGCTGGAGAAGGTAAGTGAGACAGGGCAGGGAAGAATATTATTTTCATGGATTACGCTTTCCAGCTCCTGTTTACGCTTGAGTGAAATGCTAAGGGTAACTTACTTGGCTTTTTATTCTTAACTAGCAAATCACAGATGCAGCCAGCCAGAATGGACAGAGATAACCTGCCTCTTTTTCCCAAGTGCTGGGATTAAAAGTGTCACCATGACTAGCCAGTCCCTTGCTTTTTTAAGGCTACATCTTAGCAATAAAATAAGGTGGTTGCAAATTAGCTTTAGCCCTTATGCCGTATTATTGTCAAAGGTTTTGGTTCCTGGTAAGTAATAAGTACACTGGTTATTTTCTACCGGGGTGTGTTATTTCACCCCTGGCAGCTACTCCCAGGTGAGTTTGGCTACCTTTTACAGGCAGGAAGATCTAGTCATGCAATCTCTGTGAAAAATTTATGAGTAAGTAAAATATGGAATATACTTAATATTCACACTGGGTAGAAGTTTTATAGATAGATAAATGAAAAATGCACCATTTCCCCTTCACCCTATACACATATTCTCAACCATCTCATAAACTATCCACGGAGCAAGGTACTTGATGATACCTTCTGCTTCTCAGAGATGAACCCATTGTCTCTAGATCCTGTTCTTGTGTCGGTGACTTTTTAGCATAACAAATAAAACACTTCCATCTTGGGCCATCTATGCAAATATTTATATGTATTTGGTTAAAGACTATATACATTCTAAACTGAACTCACTCCGAGAATACACAATGAGAAACAGGATCATCATGGGTAGGGAAAAGGGAATACAGGAGTTCCTTTCAGCTCTAAAGATGCACACCCACTGCCTTGAACATGACAAGCTTCCTCTCCTGAGCCTTGTGAGACAGTTCCTGTGGAGACACAGACATTCCCAAAGCTTGCAACATACATAGAAACTGCTTAACCATCTTGGACCCTCACCCATTTTTGCAGTTGAACCAAGAGCCTCACATGCAAGGCATGTGCTCTCTTGAGGAATTACATCCCTATCTCCATTCCTGACATTTGACTGGGAGTCCTAAAGATGCTTATCTTCCTAGTGGTAAGTTCTTTTTAAAAGTTCAGCCTTGAAAACATACACACAAATAGTATTATATAAACCGAAGAGGTTGTATTTACACACACACAGAGACACACACAGACACACACACACACACACACACATACACACACACCTATGGTAACAACAAAAAATGAGGCCATGAATTTGAAAGGAGTGGTATACTGAAGAGCTTGGAGGGAAGAAAGCAAAAGGGGATGATGTAATTTTATTACAATCAAAAAAAGTTTTAATTAAAGATTTGAAAATGATTGCTGAACCACTCCCAAAACCCTCAAAACCTTAAGCTACAATTCTTTAGGGTTTTCTCTTGACAAGTCCAAAAGCCCTGACCTTATCTATAATCAATTTTAGAAATTTAAAACATTTCTGGAGTCCAGAGCAAGAAGGGAAATCTTGGTATCCCACCCAGACCTAAACCTGTGACAAAACATGTTTCAGTAATAGTGAGCCTCTGGTCTTGATTCCACAGGCTTAGCAGGGACAGCCTTGAGGCTGCTTCTAGAAAAAATACATAATCCTGAAAACACTCTTTCAAAGTAGGTTTTTCTGTTGTCTTATTAGAGTTACCAATGCTGATATAAAACCATAGCCAAAAGCAACTTGTGGAAGACAGAGTTTATTTGGCTTACACTTCCACATCAGTGTTCACCATTGAAAGAACTCAGGTCAGAACTACAGGGAAGGAACCCAGAGACTGATGTAAAGACCATGAAGGAATGCTGATACTGGCTTGTTTTCTATGGCTTAATTGACTTGCCTTTTTATAAAACCCAGGACTCCCACATCATTCATTAGCAATAGGCAGAGCACAGAGAGTTATGTGGAAGAATGGGGAGAAGGATTGAGGAAGCTGGATGGGTCAAGGACACCACAGGAAGACCTACAGAGTGAGTTGGCCTGAGCCCATGGTGGCTTACCAAGACAATCACCAATCAGAGAACAAGCACAGGCTGGACTGAGACCCCCTACACATGTATAGCAGATGTGCAGTTTGGTCATCATGTGGGTCCCCTAACAACAGGAGCAGGGCCTGTCTCTGACTCTCTTTTCTGCCTATGGACCCTTTTCCCCTAGCTGGGCTGGCTTGTCTGGCCTCAGTGGGAAAGGATGTGCTTATCCCTGCTGCAACATGGTGTACCAGGGTAGGTTGGTACCCAGGCCCTCCCCCCTTCACTGAGAAGAAGAGGGGTGGGAGAGGGGGGCTCGATGGTGGGAGGAGAGGAAAAGGGGGTTGGAATCAGTGTATAAAATAAATAAATGAATAAATAAATAAATGTAAAAATTATATGATAGAAAAAAATGCCCTTACGGGCTTGCCTGAAGTCTGATCTTATGGAGGCATTTTTTCAATTGAGGTTCCCTCCTCTCAGATGACTCCAGCTGTGTCAAGTTGGCAGACACTAGCCAGCACACTCTGAAAGAGACGAAAGCAGAAGGAAAGCTGCCTGACTCCCTTGCCCTAGCAGAGTTGGGGCAGAGGAACATTTTTGGCACATATGCCCTGAGGCAGTGAGCAGTGACTCTGATGGTATAGTTGGAATCTATGTGGGAGAAGCTCACACCGCTTGAAAGCTTGCAGAGGAAGATGAACATGACATTCATATTAACATCTTCTACCCACAGGAAAATTAGGGAGCGACAACCCCAGGCACCAGCCATACATAGAGTCATGGAGCCATGGAGTCAGAGTCAAGACTAGAGAGTGGGCCTCGCCCTCAGCTGAGCAACCTCTTCTCTTCTACGCTACTGGCTGTCTTTGACTTTGCTGCTCTGAATCACTGTCTTGCTGCCCAGCTGGTTCCCCAGATGGCTTGCCTTGTAAGAAGCAGCAAATCTGATGCCTACAAGGACCAGCCAAGCAGAAAGAAAGAAAGAAAAAAAAAAGGAGCAATGTAGAATCTTATTCAGTCTGAGAGTGAATAACTCACAGAGGGCAGTTCTTACTTAGCCCCAGCTGTTATTTTCGAGTAGGAATGTGATGTCCCATTTTCTACCTGTCTATAAGAAGCAAGACATATGCCTTTTTTAATGTAAACTCTCCTGCATTTGGAAAGCAGACATAAAGAAAAACTGCTACTATTAAAGAAAAATGTCTAACATGGTTAATTTTGTTGGTGTACATTTTGCTGTGCTAAAAAATGCTAATTTTAAAAAGAAAAAAAAGTAAAACCACAAGTGCCTAAACAAAGAACTACCTGTATTCCATATCACTTCGAGCTCTCGCTTTCAATGCATGCCATGGTGCTGTGGCTGAAGTTCCCCTTCTTTTCTTTCTGATTCCTATTTCTTTGTGTTTTCAAAAAGCCATTAATTCCTAGAGCCCAGCCCAAGGCTCTGTTCTCTGACATCTACAAGACAATATTAATAAAGGCAGGTTTCTGGAGATCTGAGAGTGGCCTGCCTCATCTTTTGTCAGTTCGTCAAGATATCCTCTATTTCCTTTTGTTAACACTCTAAGATATGGTAATTAGTCCATATGCTACCAATGTGTCACCATCTTCTACAGTTCCTTTGTCTCCATGTAGCTAAGTTTTCTTCTACCTAGCTCTGTCAGATCTCAGCTCTCTCCTGTTGGGTCCCAACTCTCTTTACCATACTGCAGGGCATGACGTCTGTTCTCAATAGCGTTTCATAGACAGGTGCTGTATGTTGACACTATCCCAAATGCTTTCTATGGCATATCACCCTATAAATGGAATTTCATGAGAAACATTGGGGCAGAAAGACTATATATCTTCTTCAGTTTTGTGCAACCAATAAACTGAAGACAAGAAATTCAAACTCAAGTTTGAAACCCGTATCTATTCTATTATCTAACATTGGAGCTGTACATAAAAGAAGTGTGTGTGTGTGCGTGTGTGTGTGTGTGTGTGTGTGTGTGTGTGTGTGTTAGGGTAAATCTGTTTTCCTCCATGCTGTGCCTTGGCATTCTTCCTCAGTTTTATTCTTTGAAACTTCATGACATTATTACTTTCTAATAATTGAACTTTTATATCTCCCAGGTTTGGGAATTTCATGAGCTATTTATATCTCAAAACATTTTAAGAGCCAGCAGAGACTTCTAGGCTGCCCAATAAAAACACTTCTAAACCTATGTCAACAACATTAGCATTTCATTAAATGAAAGGTATTTTAAAACACAAACAGATGTATGGGACATATACACAGACATAGACAGATACTACACAATACTACACACAGACACACACATACACACACACACACACACACACTAACACAGACATGAACACTTGGAATGGAGTGGTGCTTGCCACTGGAGATAGTAGTTTGGAGCTTAGACAACCTTAATCCATAAGTAAAGGCAGACACAAACTCTGTTAACGGACATCCAGATACAAAACAAAAGGTAGGTTCTTTTATGGGTTTTTTTAAAATGAAATAACTGAGTTCTTGGGAAACTAAAAAGTAAAATAATCTCCTGAAATAACACACTGACTCCAGCAGAATCAGGTCTAGTAGAGAACAATCCTGAAAGCTCCTTCAATTCCTTTAATTGCCACCAGCTACAATTAGGTGTTCCTACCATTTGATAGCGTTATTAGTGAAATGGGCTAGAAGGAAGATAGTTTTGGAAACTCGCCACCATATGTAAAACTGACTCATGAAAAAATAACATCTGAGGCAAAATTGAGAGATGCAGACATGGGTATCAATGCAGACATGTTCGTTAGCCTTAGCACAGCCTGTGATTCCCAAAGTCACAGCAAGGAAACAATGTTATCTTACATACATACACACACACACACACACACACACTCACAGGCCAACTTCCATCCAAGGAAGACATTCTTGTTTGATTTTGCATATAAGAAGCTTAGAAAGCTGTGTGCTGGGTGCGATTTTACCCAGCTCAGCAGTCAACAAAAGACAAAAATTGGGTCTCTGATATGTCCATAACCAAGGACTCCATGGTGGCATGAGCCTGTACTGGAATCCTACTTACTGTTCAGTCAGCATAGCGGCCTCCCTATGCTTTCATGAGGCCCACGATGGAAAAGTTCACTAGGGTCTGTAAACTCTACAGAGAAACAAGAGCAAACAACTGCACAAACTTGTGAAGTTCAAACATACTACTTCAGAGAGAAGTGACTCAGGTAACCACAATCTAAGAAGCAGATGATTCAAGGTGACTGCAGAGGTTACAAGCACCCACAGGCTGATTTTGCTGAAAATTGTTTTCAGTCTGTAATTATTAATCTAAAATCTCTCTAGCATGTGCATATATGTGACTATAACAGCATCTATAATACGTAAGTCATGTCTTTGTATGTGAAAAGTAGCAACCTACTTGAGAACTTCAATTTTCTTCTCCATTTTCCAAGGTTTGCATTTGACATTAGCAATCATTTGCCTATTCTCATCTAATAATGCTTTTAATCGCTCTAATTCCTCTTCATCAATTTCTTCTTCTTCTTCCCTTTAAAAGAAAATAAAACCAAAGGTTAAACTTTGCTTCATTTCCAAACCCAAAAGAGCCCCTGTCAGTCACTTAAGCCCCTTTTCCAACTCAGCTGCCCAAAGTCAATGAGGAGTCCCCTAAGCTCTAGAATTCACATCTCAATACCGACGTCTGGCTTGGGGATTATTATAACTTTCAACAGTGCTATTTGCATTCTAATGCTCAAAATGGAACAGTTCTTTTATGTCCTGGGCCTCCAGCTGTCAGAACGAGGAAGCTTTGGAAAGCATAGTTAGAGATCTATCAAGATACACACTTTTCTTCGTCTCTGTTCCCCTTGGCAGCTATACTCCCCAATTCTACGTTTCATTTAAGAACCTTATTTTTCAATAAGGATAATAAATTAAAGGTGAAGATGTCTTTGAAGTGTCCTTAGAAATTTTAAATTAGCCCTGTCTCAAGAGAAAATGGGGAAAAATTGAAAGAGGGGAAAATGGAACTCTGTTTCTCAAAGGAAGCCTAATCTGTTAATTACACCCAAAACTTCATTTGATAAAATTCAACTTGAAATACTTTTGGTGGAAGCAAATGCTTTGAAGACGCCTTCAAAGGAATTTTGCTTCTCTCTAAGCAGATGCAGCGTTCTCTTTTCTATGATCCTACTGTTGCAAAACTAGAAGCTAAAGACAACAAAATCTAAACATGAGCCACATGTTTTTTGTGTGTGTGAAGCAGTGTAATACTATATTATAGAAATCAAACCATTGGCAATGGACTGTTGTAATTATTAGGCTAGTGTCTCAGTTTTAAATACACCCTTTCATACTTAATGTTATGATACGAGACTGGGACTCGGTAAGTCATAGTTTGTTTTGTGAGTACACTCAACTTTAGATGCAGACTACAATCACTAAGTACCTCCATCTTCTCCTGTGGCTTACTGCCTACTTTCTTTTGCCTCTTAGGCCAACACTTACTCCTAGCAAAACTTTGCTCTCTACTCTGGGAGCTGAAGGAACCTCCCATGGCTGGAAATGAGGCCATTCTGACATTTCTCCCAATACTAGCAGAATTCTGCTTCACATCTCCCTGAGTGGAACCAACACTTCTTTGCATCAGCCATCCACAGAGCTTCTACTTTCAGCTCCCTGGCTTTCTCCTCTACACTTCACATTTTCATTTTAATCCTTCCCAGGGTTCCAGCAAGTGAATGCTAGCTCCCTTCTACAGCTGTGGCCATCACATTTCACCTCCCTGCTTGCCTTTTCCAAAGGCCTAGTTAACAAGTATTTTATTTATAACTCCTAACAACTCTTGCACAAAATTCTCAGTATTCAAATTGCTGTTGAATCCTCTCTCCTCACTAGATCCAGACCAAAAAAGATGTTGTAAACTATTCATTATTACTTTTAAAACACATTATATAGTTCACTAAGCTTATTACTGGACCCAACAGGAATGTGAGGGGAAGCTAATTTAAATGATTAATCATAATGTAGGAGGACACATTTACAGACTTGTTGTGAATTTATAGTTTCTAATCATGCCTCCGTTACTTAAGTAAAAATTCAGATTGCCTACATAAAACAATACCTTCTATTGATAGTCTGCTTTGGGGGCAATGTAAATTCTGTGGTGGCTAACTTTGCTTGTCAGCTTGGTACTTGAGAAGAGGGATCCTCAGTTGAGGAATTGCCTCTATCAGCCTGGCTGGTAGGCATGTCTGTTAGGGATTTCCTTGATTCATAGATGATAAAGGAAGACCCAGACTACTGTGAAGGATGCAGATGGTCCTGAGCTATATAAGAGAGGTAGCTTCACCAGCCAGGAGGAGCAGGTCAGTAAGCAGCTCTCCTGCATGGTCCCTGCCTTCGTTCTGGCTTGACTTCCTGCCTTGACTTCCAGCAGTGATGAATTGTTATGTGAAAGCTTAACTTTTCCTCCACAATGGTTGTTGGTCAGTGTTATAACAGAAAGCATTCTAGGACAAATATTTCGCTTAGAATAGCAAACTTGGTTCAAGAAAGTTATATGGTGATACTAAGATGTAATTTGTATTGTCATTGGATTGTTTCTTTTAATTATTTGGTATTTGTTATATGAAATCCTGTGATGCCATGTAACAGTGGCATAAAACACTTGAAAAAGTTTTTAACTAAATCTCCAATCACAGGCTTTTGTTACTTTTATGATTTGCCAATTTGAAACAATATAGAGGCGGAGTTGGTTAGTTTTGGAAAGGTTAGATATGTTTTGAAATTTAAGTGTTTTTAAATATTTGAACTTGTTTCCATGTAGCTGTACATACAAACACGGACCAGAACACACTTCTTTAGAAATTAAGAAAGCTAGCAAATGGAACTAGATGAGCACAACTATCAAGAATGGAAACAATTCAGAATAAAAGATCTTTACGATTAGTGACCCAATTACTTGATATTTCAAGCCTTTAACAGACCTATTTTTCCTGAATAATCTGTATGTACGTTAAGTAAGATAATGTACTAACATTACTGAGTCCCACTACGAATCACGTATAAGAGTTTCAGTAAGGATAAAGAATGAGCCAATCAATCTATAAATGGTTTCAAAGGTTGCAAATTTAGATGCCAAATATCAGAGACCATCTAACAGAGACATTTCTGATAGTAAGCCCCAACTTCTTGTGTAGCCCTGATTCTGATTATCCAGTGATCGAAGCTATTACTCCTCTCAGACTCCAAACACTTTTCTCATATTTTTTCCAGCACATATATCCTACACATATAATTTGTGTCTGAGTAGCCACCCCCTTTCTACACTATGAATGTAGGGGTCTGCATAAATATTTATTGAAGAAAAATGTATTTATTAAAGTTCTCTGATTAACATTGAGTTGTCATCCTGAACCCAGTAATTGACTCAAAGTATACTAGAACACAGCAATGCCCCTACAAGAGGAATATATTATGGGAAGGTGTGCACTCCTGCACTAAATGATCCATGGCTTGTACATTTTAAAAGATGTTGTTGTTAATAGTTGTTAACTCCAAGAGGATCCTGATATACTTCAGTGCATGGGTGACAGATAAATTACTTCAAATACCCAAGCAACTAAAATACCACTCTCCCATCAACATTCTATTGAACAACTTATCTAAGAACCACTCAAGGAAGAGCTCTTCATAATATATATATATATATATATATATATTATAACATATGACATATGTTCTATCTTCTGAAATTCAGAACTGCTCTGTGCAAAAAAGACTTTCTATCTTAAGCTTACCAACAGTTGTGAGGAAAAAAGAAAGCGTAATATACTCAATTTTTACTACTGTGAACATTTTGCCTACTTATTTAAAAGTGGGTCAGAAAAAGCCTGTGATATCACTAGAAATACTCTACACTGTCTAACAAGGGACTACATCTTAACCATCTCCACAGACAGCATTACAACCTTATATTTACTTGGTTTAAAATGTGTGTGAGCACAAGGGACACCTCCCCGAGGCTTCGCTTGAATATTTAAAGAAGAAAGATTCTGAATTAATTCACTGAAATCAATGTGTTTTCAATTGTCTGATAGTTTTCTTCAAAATGTATTCCAAAAATATTTTTTCTTCTTAACAACAGATTCTAATCTACAAAGAAAACAATAGAAAATAAACCCTGAAATATTAGTCAGAACTAACCATGATGGCAACTAATTTGGAAATTCCTTGGAGTCTAAAGTTAGCTATGTAGAGGGCTTGGGAGATGGTGAATGACATAGAGGTAGGTGCTTTTAGTCTTCTCAAAACCAAAATGGAAGTGAGACCAACTGAGATGAGACACTCTCATAGAAGAAGGTCTAACTGATAAGCATGGGCATGCTTCCCAGAGACTGGGCATTTTATATGAAAGCCCAAGGGGGCCAGGCAAGCAGAAAAATCCCAGCCCGGTTTATCTTCTTAGATTCTTCCCCCTTGGGCACAACTTAAGAGGAAAGGCAAAATCTATTATGAAATTTATGGCACACATGTGTGCACTGGTGACATTTTCTTGATTAAATACCTCCTAGAAAAAACAAGCTTTGCTAACAGGACATATTCCTTTATAAGAATACACTCTAACCATCATAACATTACATGGGACTTAAAATTAGCTTTCATTTTGATTTAAAAAAATGCTTGCCAAAAAGAAAATGCAAATAAAAATATCAGAGTTAAAATTTAAAGCAAATGATATCTTGCTGTTCAAGAAAGAGAGATATAAAGCTCAGGGAGGAAAAACAAGTAACCGTAAACAGGAAAATCAAAACGAAAGCTAAAACATTAAGAAATCAGTCTGGTTACTTGTATTCTAGGAAGAAGTGCAATTTTGCTTTCCTACCTGACAAATGTCCATATGCTTTCATTTAATAATGGTTATTTCTGGGGTTAATGTAACAGAGGTATAAAATACTGGAAAGTATTGTCTCAGGAAGACAAGGTAGAGGAGGAGCATCAGCTGCCTGGTGGTAGTCCACAAAGCCCTGAAACTTTCATGGATGGAACAGGTTGGCTTGCTGCTTGGATCCTTTCCAAAGAGTCTAGGTTTTCTATGATTAGATGTGTGCAGGCACACTTTTCCTCCCCCACCCCCACCCCACGCCATCTGAAAATTTCTAGTAATCCAGGAAATAATCTTCTTGGATATTTTAAAAATAGCAAACACATCACTCTCTACAGTTTAAGAAGTAAAAGTTTGGAGCTAAAAGATGCTGAATTTTTTTAATATAAATATCAGCTGAGTGTGGTGGCTGACACCTTTAATCTTAGCATCTCAGAAGCCAGCCTGGTTTACTAGTGAGTTCCACACCACCCAAGGCTTAAATAGTAAGATCTTGTCTTCAAAACAAGTACCACAGCAAACTACATACGTGTGTGTGTGAAAGAGAGAGAAAGAGTGAGTGTGTGTATGTGTTTCCCCAACATTCTATAAGAGAGGCCATCACTTTCTATAAAATTTCTAGCACTTAACAGTTTAGACTTTGAATACTACATTCAAATCTATCTTGTGCTCATTTTCTTTATTAAGAACCCCATAAAGCTATAAAAAGCATTCATAGCTCTTGTACTAGATTTAGTCATAGTTAACCAAATACTTCTCCATAAAATAAAGTTACCTGAGCTCATTCTTCTTGAGTTTTCTATGTATCTCAGGTTACACTGTATACAGCTGATATAATAATTCTCAAATATTTAAAACAACCATAATATTGCAACAATGTAACAATTTCAGTTTTACAGGGGAATTTTTGTAGTCCATTTTTAGTGTGTATTCATTTTTTTAAAAACTGTTTTTTAGTATTTAAATATATTTGAGTGGAGTTAAAGGACGGAATCAGATTAAGCTTGTCTTACTGAAAGTTTTCATGACGTATTTGAGGCCCACGTGGAGCAATCTTCTTTTTTGTGTGTGTACATAATGCTGTCAGTTATACAGGAGGAATAACTTACGCTCCCCTCCTCAGCCTCCTCCGCCTTTCTTTTTCTCTTGCCTTCCTTGTTTCTTCATCCTCCGGCTCAGGTTCTGGATCATCCTCACTGATGACATCCCTGGTTCGTTTCCTTTTGGGTCTCAAGCTCTCTCTTCTAGGTAGCTTGTCTTCTTCTTCACCTGAACACAACAGCTGACACATCAGTAAGCAGCATCAGAAAGCACTTGTTTTCTCTCACTAACAAGTTTATTCTTGTTTTTGCTTTTAAGGAAGTATGTCATGTACCAGTAAAAGCAATAATCAGTTCCCCACAGCGTAAAAAGCAACACGCTTTTCACTTAATTTGCTCTGTGGTTTGTCTTTTCAAATATGCAAATATGAGGTCTCTGCATTGTAATTAATCTTTACAGTTCCAGTCTTTATTTTTTAAGATACATCAATGACATGTTATGATTTTGAAAACCATTCAAATCAGGTTCAGGTTTAGAGATTACGATCTAACATGTGATGGTAGAATTAAAAAGCTCTGTGTGTTTGTTACTAGATTTCCTAGAACAGAGATATGGACTCACAAGGAAATGTCTACAAACAGTTTTAGAGAAATTGATAAAATTTTTGAGATTCTTCCTAGTTCATATTATCCACCGTTGTTTTACTATTTTATTATTCATTTTAAGGTCTGCTTAATTTGGCAAAGTTGGCACAAACTGCTGGGTTTAACCAATCATCCTGCTGCAGTTTCCCAAGTGCGTGGGACTACAGATACCACACCTATCTCTTCTCATTGACTTCAACTGTTCTTTCTTATCAATTCTGAAATTGTATTTTTCTATCCTTTAAAAAACATACAGCTCAGAGTTCTGGGAAGATGGCTCAGCGATTAAGAGTACTTCCAGAAGCCCCAGGTTTAATTCCCAGCATCCACAGGGCAGCTCACAAATGTCTGTAACTTCAGGATCTAATACTCTCATGCAGACATAGAGACAAAACAACAATAAAAATCTTAAAATTTTTAAAAATATACATAATTCATGTATTTCCTTGACTGGTAAATTCCATAGACTTTAAAGAAGAGTTAGTTCAACTACTTATGAAACACTTTGAAACTGAAGAAGAGCATTTCTTAACTTACTACATGAGACCCATACTTATTGATCCCATGAGACTAAAAAAAAGTTGTTTTCTGATGAATGTAGATGCAAAATTTTACAATGAAATACAGCAACATAGTAAAAGGATTGTATGCTATAACAAGGTAAGGTTCATCAATGAGATATAAGATGGTTTAATATTCAAAAATCAAAAAAGGTGACATTGCTACACTAACAGAACTAAGGACAAAGATCACATCAATAGTTGTAGAAAAGCACTTAACAAAACTGAGCACGTAAAGTTTCATATAAAAGCATTTTACAAAATAAGAACATAAAAATCACCTCACCATAATAAAGGCCATATATAAACACTAGTGCAGTCAATAGTGTGTGAGTGGCGGTGGGGGGGGGTGGGGATCAAAGGTTTCCCTCTAAACTTATGAATAAGCCAGAAAAAGCCAACTCTTTCAACATAGTATTGAAAATCCCTCACTAGAACCAGCAAGAAGCAAAAGAAAACTATCTGTTTACATATGACATAATCTTACATATAGAAAACCTCAAGACTTTGCAAACATGTTAGAATAAATAAATTCAGTAAAGAATCACAGAATTTATAGAATTGATATATAAAATTCAGTGGTACTTTTTTACACTAAGAATGAATTATCTAAAAGGGAAATTAATAAGGCAGTTGTATTTAGAAGAGCCAGAAAAAGAACAAAGCACTTTTGAATAAATTTTGCTGAGAAAGTTCAAGACTTCTTATCCACTAGGGAAAAAAAAAATGATGATGAAGAAAGTTAAAGATTATGCAAGAAGTGTAAAGACATTGCATCCATGTTTTGAAATAGTATTATTAAAATGCCCAAAGTTGTATAATACTCAAAGCAAACCCAATTACAGTATCAATATCAATTTTTTCAAAAGAAAAAAAAACTCAAACTATTTATATGAAATCACAAAATGTCCAAAATATAAAGAGCATTCTTGACTTGAAAGAACACAATGGTGAATCTTGCAAGATACAATACTAATTTTCTAGGCAAGATTTGGTGCAATAATGGCAAAGCTCTTGTGGGTATAACCAACTGTTCCTGCTTGGATTTGAGTTATGTTCCACAGGAAAATTTCACGTGTGTACTGTACACCTATCAAAAGCCCAGGACTGGGCGGTCCTAGGCCCTCCAGGGATGAGAGATCCCCTACTGATATTTTGCTGAACAAACATGTTGTCAAGCTGCTTTCTAAATATATTTACATTTGTACCCATGGTCTAATACTGCTAAAACATTGGTCAAAGAAGCTCTTTTTTTTTTTTTAACAGTATGTAGTAGACAATACAGAAACTCTCCAAATGGTTAAAGTTCTGAGACATATTGACTTTTTAGTGCTCAGCCTTAAACAAATAAGATTATATATATATATATATATATATAGAGAGAGAGAGAGAGAGAGAGAGAGAGAGAGAGAGAGAGAGAGAGAACAGAGACAATAGACATAACATGACTATTGCACATATGAGCTTACAGCATCAGTGGCTATCTACACAGGACCTGCACATCCCATCATATACAAGAGAGAGGACTCAGAAGGCCCTACCCCTCACTAAGGAGTTACAGATAGGTGCTTGTTGGAAGAAGGATACTCAAATATCTCAGTGATGTAGCTGCTACTAACCTGTCCTTGATCCGCCCAACCTATGCATATCAAGGAAACTCCAATTACATTAGCAGCTCACAAACAAAAATGACATCAGGCTAGGAGGTAAGGGTTGATTAGAAAAGGAAGGGTTTCATTAAAAGTTGAAAGAGGAAAACCAAAGAAAATGGGGCAAATATGCTCAAAACATTTTACATTTCCATGAAATTAGAAAAGAATAAATAAAAATCTAAAAAGAATGACAAAGTTGTCCCACATTACCTGACTTCAAAATACATTAATTACTAAAACCAAAATGGTATTGATAAAGAAAACATCCTAAATAACCCAGTAGAAGGGAACAGAGAGCCTCCAAAGTAAACATGAATATATGCTGTCAAGTGATTCTCAAAAATATTCTAAATTATATACAATAAGGTCATCAACAAATGACACTAGAAAAATTAGATGCTCTATAAAAAAGAGACTTAAACCCCTAGTTTACACTATCTACAAATATCAATTCAAAATGTATTAGACTTGATGCATTAGACAGAAAATTTTAGAATTCCAAAAATATATGCTGGAAAGGCTTTATAGTATTGATTTTAATAATGCTTTCTTGGACATGAGATCAAAGGTACAACTAATAAAAGAAAAATCATAGTAAGTGGGACAGTTCGGAGCCAAGACAGAAAGGTGCCTTTAAGGGCAAAGTCCTACGTTAATACTACTTTAATATCTCCTTTTCCTATTCTTTCAGCTAAAAATCATTTTGGAGAAAAGCACTTTAACATTCCAAGAATATTTCTGTCTGCCATCTTTAGAATGCCAGCTAAACATGGCTGAATGTATTTTTGTCCGTCACTGTATCCTTTTGACCATATGCCCATGACCTTTAACTAATCATGCCTAAGAATGTATTGGCTTGCTTTTCCTCCTTCACAAATGACCTTAAACTGAGCATGCTCCAGAATTCACATCATAAACCAAAGGTGCTCCAGATGTACCACTTTCTAAAGCATTGCCTTACACCAATAGGTTTAGGCTTAGTGCATGAGAGCCTCAGGCTTTCTTTGCTCAAAGACGACATTGTTTTTGGAATAACTCCAATGCTCTTGTCCCAGCTGCAAACAGTAAGCCTGTCTCCTTTCCTCTACCTTTGGGTCATGTTTATCTGCTTTTCATTCACCAAGAAAAGAACCACAGTGCTTAGCCATAGGACCTCATCAAAGAAAAAGCTTTTGTATGTCAGTGGAAATAGTTCGCTAAAAGATAACTTATACAATAAAAGACATATTTGCAAAACATGTATCTGAGAAGGGACTAATAATGTCCAAAATATATAAGACACTCCGATGACTAAATAATAAAATAAAAGTAATGGTCTATGCTTTAAAATAATGAAAAGCCTTTAGTAGAGATTTCTCTAAAGAAGACATTCAAAATGACCAATAGGCATATGAAAGTATGTGCTTAACATCTTTAATTATTAGGGAAATGGAAGCCAAATGTGCTGTGAGGTATTAGTTCACTCTTATAAGACAACTGTTATCAAAAATATAGTAAGTGGTGACAAGGATGTGAAGAAATTGAAATCCATGTGCAATGCTGGTGGGTAGGTAAAATGGTATACCCACCATGAAAAGCATGACATTCTTTAAAAATAGGAAATAGAAGTATACAGTGCTTCAGCAATACCAACTGCAGGCATTTACCCAAAAGAATTGAATTGAAATCTTGAAGAGGTGTTATTACTCCATAGTCACTGAAGCACTGTTCTCAACAGCCAAGATATAGAAACAGCATAAACACATGTCATCAGAGACAAAAAAAAAATGTACAGTGTTCATATAATGGGACATTCAGGCTCTAAAATGAAGGAGATACTGCTGTTTCTTTTTTATAAATTAATTTTTTATTTTTTATATTAGTTAGAGTTTATTAACTATGTATCCCAGCTGTAGCCCCCTCCCTCATCTCTTCCCTGTCCCTCTCTAAGAGTCCACTGATAGGGGAGATGCTCCTCCCCTTCCATCTGACCCTAACTTATCAGGTTCTTCAGGACTGGCTGCAGTGTGCTCCTCTGTGGCCTAACAAGGGTCCTCTTCCCTCAGGGGGTGGGGGTGAGGTCAAAGAGCCAGCCTTTGAGTTCATGTCAGAAAGATACTGCTGTTTCTAATGTGTGTGAACACTGAAGATGCTACATCCAGTGACATAAGCCACACACAGAAAGACAAAAACTGTATGATTACACTCATATGAGGAACCTAAATTATTCAAGTTCTAAAGTGAACAATAGAATTGTGGCTGCCAGGGGCTAGGAATAACCAGAAATGGCCTGTTTTTATAAATAGACATAAATTTGCAAATAAGTCATAGGGATCTACAGTACAATATAATACTTAGCCTGTTGTTCATAGTCTTGCATTTTGTATCCATAGCTTCAACCTCAAAGCCTCAAAAATACTTAGAGAAACTGTCATTACTGAAGTCTCTCCATTGTCCCCTAACACTGCTATACACAGGTAACAAAGTACTACAACGTTTTATAGAAGGTGCTCATGCATCTACAGTCTTGAGGTTTCTCTGAAATCCTGGAACCAATCCTTACAGGTACCCAGCAACAACAGTGTCATGCTGCACACTTTACAAAAACATTGACAGGATAAATCTTTTATGATACACTATTGCAACAATAAAAATAAGTAAATATAGATATTGACGACACAGTTTACTAGTTTGGCCTAATTAACAACTATCAAACAACCAATCTACCTAACAAACACATATGCAGGGAACACTGAAGAGACACCGGAGTAAGTCTCATTCTGAGTCAGACATACACAAGCACCAGTGCATGTAAGAATTCTGTCACGCATCTTTGTTTTAATCTAAATGGAATTAAGTTTTGAAACAGCTTTTAAGCGGACTCTGTGGAGGTGGCAGATAGTAGGTCCTGGTGTCTCCAAGTTCTTGGACCTCAAGTCCTAGTGTGTCAAATTGAAAGAACTTTGAGCAATCAGAGCTCTTCTGCTGGGGGACAAGCAAGCCCAGACTGAGGGCTCCAGGAAAGAGCCTCGGTTCTCACATTTGTCTGTTTCCTTTCTTTGCTTTTTATGGAATACAGGCCAGGGAACCCCAAATGAGAGTGCTCTGCATGTCCCTGAGAGGGTCGGGGTGAGGTTTCCTCCTACTTATCTTTGCCAAGGAACCAAAAGCTAGAGTCCAGAAAAGCCTTAACTGTAGAAGTCTGTATAACCCAGATTGCAACTCCATCACTGCCCACCCATGTGGGCATAGCCTCCACCCCAGGAAACAAAGTGGCTCCTTCTCAGAGACCAAAAGAAAAGGACAGAAGGGCAGACCTTAGTGATGGTTTCATGTCAGTGATAGTTTCCATGTTTGAAGGCCAGCTTAGAGTTATGGTGTCTATGGTGAGGTAATAAGGTGACTGACAGCTCCCAAAGGGCATCCCAGATCTTTAACCTTTTACTGTCCTTCCTGTTCTCTTCTTAGCCCTCCCACCTGTCACCCTTCGTTGGCAAGAGCTTCAGTGTCAGTATTCACCCTTTTGTCAGTTTTGGCGTTTCCCTTTGCCATAAGGTTTAATGGGTGAAAGAGAATCTCCTCCCACCCCAATTTCATCCTCCCAGTCAAAGAATTGGGGCCAGGCCAGGACCATTTTGTGCTATTTAAGCCTGGTTTTGCTTGGGGAAGAGGACAAAGGCTTCCTGGGAAAGTAAAGAAAAGTAAAAGACATCAACAACATCAAACCAAGCAGGTCATCTTTCGAGGTCCTCTCTGCCAATATATGGATGGAGGACAGGGTGGAGACAGAAGGTTAGTCTGAATCCATTCTTCAGGCTAGGATTTGGTTTGGGGTCAGGAATTCTGTTTTACAGGCCAAAAGCACCTAGACTTGGACCACGCCCAGTCAGGAAGGCTCCTTGAGGCAGAGGGTGGCATGTCCTTTTCACAGGGCAGAAATGGGTAAGGTGTGAAAGGTGCCTGTGTTTTGAGATCTACCAACAGTTGAGAGAATGAGTGGTCTTTGTACCTACCCTAGAAGTGCATGGCATCCCTCATCTGCCGAAACTGAAGCAAGGAAGAACAATTCCCACATGGTACTGGGGAAAGACTTGACTCCTCTCCTGTGAAAATGCTTTGTAAAAAGTTTGTTTGCCTAAAACAGATTCTTGGGAGAAAAAAAAATGTGGACTCTATATTTAAGTGTGTGTGTGTGTGTGGCAAGAATACGAGAAAGAGAGAGATGAAACAGAAACATGAGCATCAAAAAGGCCAAAGAGAAGTTAGAGAAGTGAAAACAGAAAAAACAGAGGGTAGTGGAATTTATATGCTATGAAAACAGAAGGAACTATATAAGAAAAAAGGATCCCAGCAAGAGGCAGGTAGAGGAGAGAGGCAGATACAATGACGTGTATATAAAAACATCATAGTGAAACCCATTATTTTATATGCTAATCACAAAATTTATAAAATCTAAAAAATCAGAATTTGGGAGCAAATATGGCCAAAGTACATATATTCATGTATAAAAATGTCATAATAAAACCTATCATTTTGTAGAATTATTATGTGCTAAGGAAAGAATTTGGAGATGTAGCTTAGGAAGAGTGCTTACCCAGCATCCAGTAAGTCTTGCTTTGGTCTCTAGCACCCCACTAACAGGGCATAGTAGCATATGCCTGTAATACTAACACTTCATGAAGTAGAGGCAAGAAGATCAGAAGTTAAAAGTCATCTTCAGCTACATAGAAAGCTCAAGGTCAGTCTGGGATACGTAAAACCTTGTCTCTAATTTCATATGTACCATAAAACTGGTGCAAGGAAGAGGACAGGAAAAGTTCCGACATAAATTTGCTTAGATTATTAATGAAAAGTGAAAAATCTATTCTACTAAATTTGCATGGTTTACCCCGGTGACATATGTATTATTACAGTTACTTGCTGCAATGTAGAAACAAAAAAAGGCAGACTTTAGTAGTTTATCTAGATTCTAAATATCCAAACTATAAGCAGCCATTGTTCAAGGTTGTCTATTAATTGACACTTTTGAAACAGACTTGACTCTCATTCAAGCAATGATACCAAGATGTAGTGAGACTCCAGGCTGTTTTCATTGGGGGGGGAGGGGGTTCCTTAGTCGGGACACCAATGGTGGTATGTTTACCACATGTGCGTATTAAATTGTTCAGCCCAGTGACCCTCTAAATGAACTCTTCTGTAGATGCTGCTCTTTCATTTGTGGTTTAAAAAATTCAAAACATTTTCTCATATAATGATCTTTCATATATCCCTGACCATGAGGGGCCTGGGTGTCTGAAAAGAGACCATAATTCATGACCATGAGCCTTACATATCCAAAGTGAAAATAAAATCGTCATTCACACAATAGGAACTGCGTACACAGGACAGGAATGCTTTTGTTTAGTTGAATCATCTGGTCAACCTAAATATCTTACTCAGCTTGGGCATGTGCAAACAGGTGAGTGAATCAGTGTGTGCATGTGTGTGTGTGTGTGTGTGTGTGTGTGTGTTGAAGCACAGTGACCTGGAATTTACTACATAGTCAAAACTAGCCTTTAACACAAAGAAATTCACCTGCCTCTGCCTCCAAAGTGCTATCTCCCAAGTGTCACCAAGCCCAGCATAAAACACATGATATTAGAGTTCACTGCAAGCCAATCAGTTTTGTCATCAGTCAAGGCTCTCTCAAAGAAAACAGAACAAAAATAGAAAATAAAATATCAAGAATTAGCAGTTACCTTATAATGAACTACTTATAAGTTGTGTGTGGACATGCACATGTGCACACATATGTGTGCATATACATATATACAGGCTATGTACACACTAGCTGAATAGAGTGATGATTCTACTCACTGAACAATGGGACCAGAAAAAAGCATGCACACACACTCCTGTTATTTTATGTAGTAGTTCAAGCAACAGGATAGCAAGTACATTTCCTACCATCCACAGGAAACTCTTTCTAATGAGCCCTCCCTTGCTTACTTGAGCTTTCCTCTGTGTCTTCTTTCTCCTCCACTTGGATTTGCACTGTTGAAAAAGGGAGACATGAGCAGCAATTACTTCAATGCTTGTGTAACTGTCAGCAACTGCCTATATTCTAATCATTTTTACCATAAGGTATTTGTGCAAGTAAAAAAAAAAAAAAGGCTTTTTTCCAGAGCTTGAAGGTTGGCTCAGAAGTTAAAAATACTTTTTGTTCTATAGTAAGCCCAAGATTCAATTCACAGCACTCCACATGGCAGCTTAGTGCTGTCTGTAATTTCAGTTCCAGGAGATCTGGTGTTCTCTTCTGGCCTCCAAAGACACCAGATACATAAGAGGTACACATACATATTTACATACATGCACACAAAACCTTCATATACATAAACTAAAAAGTATTTTTAGAAACATTTTTCTATTTCTATTCTGAACACTATTGTTTTTCTGATATATAATATATAAAAAATCCAAATATTACAAAATGTATGACTTTTGAAAGCATTGTAAATTCATGAATTACAAAACAAATTATATAGGAAGTTAGTACTTGATAACCCAATACCACCCTGCCAAGTTCCCCAAATTATTGCTGTATACTTGGTGTTTCCTCAGACCTTCCCTGTACACAAACCAATACACAATTACAAAGCTAAAAACACGCCCAGAAACAGCACTCAGAAGAAATGAGGCAGGTG
>CM053762.1:34990914-35008433 GCA_028658305.1 Pachyuromys duprasi
GGGGGCTAAGCCTGGGATGCAAAGTACCTAACCTGTGATTGATATAAAAATAAATAAATTTAAATTAAAAAAAGTTACAGTAGTGCAACAATATGGAGAAAACGTGGGATTTGGTACAATCTTCCTAATATTATCCACAACATTAAACTTAATTCATGACTGCAGGCATCGCTATTTGCCAGAAGGCAGAGCTCTAGAAATTGTCTTATAGAGATTAAGAGCTGGGGGCTGGAGAGTGGCTCCGTGGACTGAGCACGTACCGCAAACATTTAAAGATTGCCGTTCAGATCCAGTGTCAGTTCCAGGCCTGCACTTGCATCTGCACATGGGCACATGCATACGCAGGCATACCACCCATAAACATACAAACAAGGGTGAAGCAGCAGCGAGAGCGACCCCCAGGACAGACCAAACCCGCACACCGCTGTGTCTCCCCTCCCCTCCACGCGTGTACAGCGCCGATGCCCCGCCCCCCCGCCGCCATGCCCAAAAGAAAGGCTCAAGGGGATGCTAAAGGAGATAAGGCCAAGATGAAGGACGAGCCACAGAGAAGACCTGCAAGATTATCTGCTAAACCTGCTCCTCCAAAGCCAGAGCCCATGCCTTAAAAGGCCCCTGCAAAGAAGGGAGAAGAAAGGGGAAGAAAGGGAAAGCCTGTAAGGATGCAAATCATCCTGCAGAAAACAGAGGTGCCAAAACAGACCAGGCACAGAAAGCTGAAGGTGCTGGGGATGCCACGTGAAGTATGTGCATTTTTTATAACTTGTGTACTTCCAGTAACTGTACAGTTTGAAATACTATTTTTTATCAAGTTTTATTAAAATGCAGAATTTTGTTTTACCTTTTTTTTTTTAAGCTATGGTGTTAGCACACAGAATACTTCATTGTTTGGGGGAATGAACACAAGTCATTAACAAAATGTCTGCCAAGGTAGATTGATGATGGAAAACATTTTTCCCTGATAATTCTGAAAGAGTCTGTTGACTCCCAGAAGGGATTTTGCGGTGCTGACATATGATGTCACCATAAAACAAAACACCTTGTGGTATGAGAAAACTCTAAATTCATTTTTGTATTCTCCTCCCCCTGTACCATCAACATTGACTTAACTCCCTTAAAACCAGAGACCTGCTGGAACCTGATCCCCCAAATTGGTTTTCCAGTCTATGGGCAATCTGGACTTTGCAGAGACATCATTGAGTGTCCTTTTATAAAAGGGCTCATTGGTGGTTCCTTTTAAAGATTGTGGATCTTCAGATTGATAATTCTGTCATTTGCATTTCATTTCCTAAAAGTCAGGGTCAGCTTATGAAAAGTTGTTAAACAACATCCTTAATGTGAAATGCCAACCCTCACTCTAAGATACTTCCCCCTTTCCAAGGCATTGAATGAAGATTTCATTGGGTTTTATAGTGGCTTTCTGTTTTGAGTAGTCTATGCAAGGAGGAAGTTTGGAAGTTCTTGTATACTGTTAATGATTGTCTGCCCATGTCCTGCCTGAGATACTGTGATTGTTTACGGAAAGTATCTTTTATAAAGTTGGCTAGATTAGGAAAACACACAAGTAAAGTTTAAAAACAACAGAAAACCAAAGTCTAGTAACATGTTATAATTTAAGGTGAAGAAATCTAAATCTTTTTTATTTTCATTTATTTATTGCTGTCTTTAGCACCTACTTGTGGAAAGTAACATTTCTTTTTCATTATAGATGTTTTACACATCTTCGCTTAGAATACATTTGTATAAATAATGTTTAAGAAAGAGACTTAAAAATGTTAGATAAAAGTACAAGGCCTGAGCAGGTTAATAAAAACCTCATAGACAACACTACTTAAAAGAGCTTTAAATAAAAATAAAGTTTATTAGAAAAATTTACTATTTGGAACAAGAAAAAAATTGGTCAGTATCAAGGTCGACTGAGTAAAGGAAACATGAATCTTAAAATGCTATGATGGCAAACAATGTTAGGATGAGCCAGTGAAACAGGTCTTGATTGTGTTTCTGATTTTTTTTTCTGTGAGAGATCTTTAAAGTTAAGATCTTTAATCACAGCATTGGCAGGGACAGGCCATTCTCTTTGCGTCTGAATCCCGCCTGGTCTACAGAGCAAGCTCCAGGACTGCTAAGGCTACTTAGTGAGACTCTGTCTCAAAAACAAATGGTTCTTTTTCAGGTCCTGACAGACTTATCAAAAAGGCAATACACACCAGAGATGTAAATTCCATTCACAAAGTAGATTATTGTGAGAGTACTTTTTGCTGTTAAATATTATCACCATAGAAAGTTTAAGATATGCAAAACTGTTATGTATCAACATGAGTCTTGGGCTGTGGAAATATATGTCCTTTTGTTCACGGTGTACACATACCTTCTGTTGCGAGCTGGAACTCAGTCTGCACAGTGTAGAATTTTTATGCCACTACAGAGACTTTGTAATGATGAAGGCAGGCAAATCTGAGAAGACTATGTTTTAGAAAAGTCATGTTCTTTATTTGTAATAAATGACATCTCCAGGCTTCTTTACTCCATGAATTTCCTAGGAAAAGACGTTGATTGTGTAGGATTTGTTCTTGACCCAAACCCTCAGCTAAGACATCATCAGCATGGACACTAAATAGAGATTTAAGATTCTATCAAAATGGTTAGGTCAAACTTCATTTTAATGGAACTGCATAGGGTCTTTAGAGTAACCATTAACACTGTTCTGTGTTAATTGAAAGCAATGCCTCAGAACCAAGCTAAGAAAACTAAGGCCAAACCTTGCGTGAAAGGCTGCTGCCATCTTTTTTCTTAGCAATCCCTTAGAGCTTATTCCCAATCTTACGGCCCCTCATTCATTGGCTGGCTGGTTAACTATTGATCTTCTGCTTTTAAAATAACCCTTCTCCCAGGGAGTAATGCAAAGAGAGTGAAAGGGAAGATAGCAAGATCTGTCAAAATGTTGGAGGCAGCAAGGGAAACCACATTGGAGTGTGCCTATTTAAGAAAAAAATATGCAGTAGGAACAGATGAACTCCTAGGCAACCCAGATCCTCATTTCATGCAAATAAAGTCAGTAATTAAAAACCCATAAATGGAAACAACAGCAAAATGCCATATTTCCAAAGCACTGGCGTTGTTCAGAAAAGCGGATGTTGTCTGGGGCTTTCTCATTTAATCCGCAGTTCTGAAAAGTCATTCTTTGTATTTCAGGGTAACAGTAACTAAGTGGGCAGAAGAACTCAATATTGTTCAGTCCTCTGACCAAATTCAGCTTGTAAAGTGATGTTGCACCAGATTATTTTGGAAACTGAAAATTCAATTGAAAAAAATTAGCAGTTGTATATCTACAAAGATATACAGAACAAATGCTCTGGGGTAGTAATATATAAAGTCATAAAGAAAATACCTTTGGTTTTCTTTGTTATTTGATGCTGGGGGGGTGCCTTTGTAACGATTTTCTTTGAGATTGAGTTTATGCATGAGATGCCTGTAAGACATCCAGGCATGGCATTAAATAGGCGGCTGAATATTTGAGCCTGAAGTTCAGAAGAAAGATTAGGCTGGAAATACATACTTGAAACTTATTGGCATGCAAATCTTTAAAGCCTTAAGACCAGATAAGAACACTAGGAAACTAAAACAAACAGTGAAATGCAAGGAAAATAATGCTGAGGAGAAGGGACAGAAATAGGCAGTTTAGGGACAGGGACCTCCATTTGAGTCTCTGTCTATAAACTGAAAATGTTCTTATGCCTGGCCTGACTAAAGACCAGGAACGTCAATGTGTCAATTCTGAGCCCTGATCTGAATCCTCAATGATTTTAGGGTAAACTTTTCAGAGAAAAGAATGTTGAAGTAGCAATAAGGGCCATTAAAAGGCACTTATTTCTCCTCCTAGTCAAGATAATAAACTCTCTGGTGTGAGTAAAAACCTAAAATTCAAGATAGGCAGGTCAGTGACTTAGGTAAGGGAACACCCTTCAAAAAGGTTGGACCACTCCTATGACAGCAGACTCATCTTGGGCCATGTTGAAGGGATGCCTTATATCATTAAAGGCCTACTTATTACTATACAAGATAAGGTATTAGGCCTTTAATGAGAACTTATTTAAGTTATTTAAGATACCTTTCCATATCTTACCAGAATTCCATACCCTAATACAGTTCCTACTAGCCAATATGAGGGTCCAAAGATCTTTCCAAGTTTCTTTTTTCTCTCTCTCTCTCTCTCTCTCTCCTTTCTTTTACTTTGAGAGACCAAAGAATTAAAAATTAGTTTGGGGTTTTAAAGCTTAAAGCACAAGCCTGAACAAAGGCCAGCCAGGTGGAGACATGTCCAGCCACCTGCAAGGAAGAAATAGCCTTACCGAATTCTTTTCCTATCCACTAGAGATGCAGTTGCTGGGAAACCAGCCCAGATGGCCAGGCCAGAACCATTTACGGACTTGGCACCTAAAGTAAACCAATCATTTCAAAAGTCAATTTCCCTTGCCCACCAAGGCATGTAACTCCCTGCTTGTGGTTTTTCCCTTAGACCACCCTGCCACATTCCTCTCCTGCTTCCACAGGAAGGTTTGCCACCCAGGCTCAAGCTGGTATTAAATAAACCCTCATGTGTTTTGCAGCACAGTCCATTCCTGGTGATCTTTGGAGGTCTCACGAACTAGGCAAAACAACTTTAGGAGGCTATCCAGAACTTAAGTATTTGTTTCTAGTACTTCCACCCACTATCATGTGGCTGTTTGTCCTCCACGTGTGTGGTTTTCGTTTTTGTATGTGTGTTTTGCTTTTTTCTTTTTTTACTTTTTTTTTCTCTTCATCTTCCTTTTCCAGGCAACTACTGAGATTTACAGCTTGCCTGCCCTGGGCTTTTTCTCTTAAACTGTAAAATTATCCTTGAGCTTCGTTTTGTATCCATTCTTAAACTCCTTTATTTATAAGACTAAAAACCACAAGAAAGGATCCTGCTTTCTCCAGGAGCAACTGGCAACTCTAATGGGGCTTCCCAGTATTTCTGGTGAAAATAAGATACTAGGAAAGGCAAGAGAAATGCATCAAAGAAATAAGTCTCAGTTGCTAATTAAAGAATTTGAACTGGAAGTTGATCAATGAGTTACCCAATATGGAGGCCAATCAATCAATATGGTGGCTATAAAACCAGGGAGGTGGTGTGGACCAAAGCCTGGATTTATGTATCAATAAAAGTCAATAGGCTGTGGCTGGAAATATGGCTCAGTGGGTAAAAACACTAGCTGCACCAAAGTTTGATTCCTGGATCTGGATCCTATCAAAAGACAGGTGTGATGGCACACCTCAACAATCTCAGCACTCCTAAAGAAAGATGAGAGATGGAAACATGAATCATTGAGAATCTCAGGGGCCAGCTAGCCTGGATGACAAAGGACAGCAACAGAGAAAGACACGTTGTCTCAGCAAGGTGAAAGGTGGGAAGCTACTCCTGAAAGTTGTCTTCTGACTTCCACACACATGTGCATATGTATGCGGACACAAATAAAAAAATAAATTGCAATGGGCCTTGCAGAATGGAAAACAGCTAGTTTTTCTACTTAGAATATTCATTTATGTAGATGGGAAGGCATTTGGCAGAGTGCCATAGAGACCAAAAGAGGGACTCCAGATTCTGCTGAGCTTGAGTTACAGGCATTTGTGAGCCATGCAATGTAAGTGCTGAGAACAGAAACTATTTGGGGTCCTCTGCAAGCACAGGAAATGCTCTTAACTGCTGAGCCACCTCCCAGTTCCTGTTTCTTCTGAATAGTTTGGACCCATGTTCCTTGGATTCAGGAATGTAAGAGACACAGATCAAGTGGGCCAAAGACATTTATAGAAATGAACCAATATAATAATAATAATACATCTCCAATATAAAACCACATACTCAATCCTGTGTATTTTTGTAAATTACCTAGTTTAACAAAGAGACCACTTTCATCTGTTTCTTCTACCAATACTTTGCTTCAATGAGAATTTAAAAATTGAGGACTAGATTGTGTATTGCAAAGTAAAATAATGAAGAATTATGACCCTTAAAAAAAAATCCTGAAATCCCTCCATTTAAGGGAAAAGAAAGAGAAAGGAAGTAGAAGATAGCTATTTCTTAAAGCTCTCTAAGCTTGTAGAATCCTCATGAATAGACAAGTTGGGAAATGTAATGCTCTGAACATTCCAGATCTGCAGCCATCCCAGGGCCCCTTAAATCATAAACTGTGTGTTAGGGTCCAGAGCTCACTGAAGAAAACACCCCAGACTCAAAGAGTATGCAAAGAGCAAAGAGCATTTCATTCTGCAGAAATCCAGTGCGCTGGCATCCTTGCAAAGTAAAATGGTGAAGAACCCTAAATTAAGCTCACAGGTTTCTTTTATAGGTACTCAGGGGGAATTTCAGGGTGGGTTAGATCATCTTTAGTATGACTAGATTATGCAAACTTATAAACACAGGCAAAAAAAGAAAATGTGCAGGCAACTTTTGGACTGGTCATTAGTCAAGCAACCTTATCTGTCCTGCCAGATGGTCTGGCAGAGGGTCAGGTGGCTTCTGATTGGCCATTTTCTGTGGTTTTTCCAGTAAATGTTAACTGACTCCAGGGAAATGGAAACTTAGGCCTGCTCCTTTTGACAGTGAACTAAGGACTCATGGAGTAAGCCCAGATTCTATGTTAGATTCTAGTGGGGTCTCACATGTGTTTCACAACAATGACAAAAGTAACATGTACAGAGTGATATAGAGAACACAGCTATTGGTAGTATTTAGGTAGCCTGCTTCTGGGTTGCCTAGCAACTATGATGTCATCATGTGTTGCCCAACAGGTAGTCACACCTGGTAGGCATGGTTCAGTTGCTCCACGGAAGGACCAAACTGCCACTTCGTTGATTCCTTGCCCTCTTAACTGTCCTGCTCTCCTCTCTTTTTGTCCAGGCATCCCCTCCCTTTCCCCACTATCTCTCTCTCGCCCTCATCTCTCCATCTCCATCCAATAAATCTCTTTCATATACCTGTTGCTCATCATCATTTCAGTTACACCTCTGTGTGTGTTCCTGAGTGCCTACACGTGTATGCCTTTCCTAAGAACAATTTAAATTCTGCATCTCATAAAAATTGAACATAATAATAATTAAAATAGGTAAATCCAAATTTCAAAATAAATGAATAAATTTAGCCCTAGAGAAGAATTTCTAGACAGTGAACCTTGTATATTCAAGTCAAAGTTACCAAACCACATTCCCGTGTGATCTCTCCACAGAGAAAGGCCCAACAGTCAGTTTCTGCTCACTTATTCTCATGCTATGTGTGGCTCTGGAGCAGAGAGAAGCCACCACTGTCAACAAAACTGAGTAAAAATGATGGACTGGCCATCTTTCTTTTCCTGCTTCCTTTTATTTTATTTTTTTTATTTTTTTGAGGCAATAAAGATGTTTTGTAGCATTCATCACAACGGTCTTACTCCTCCCAATAATGAGATTAGGCATGGTAATTTTGGAAGCTACTGAAGATTTCTTGATTCTCATATCAATAAACTACCTTAATAAACCTGAAAACCATAAGACATTTCACAATTCTCGGGGGTGGAAAATGAAAATGAGATCGTTAAACTTCAATTTCATCAAAGCTGGAAAAGCATGGTATTTGACAACAGCAGTCTGATACTCCTTCTCCATGTACCAACATCTTATCTTCCTCAGGAGGATTTTCAGCTTTCACAAGACACACACATTCAATAACACCTTAATGGGAAGGAGAGAGGGGAAAACCAGCAAGTGAACAAACAAATTACTTCAAAATTCCCTAATAAAAATTTATATTAAAAATGCTTTTAAATTTACTCATATTTTCTAATAGTGTAACATCTATAACATACTACATAGCTGTTTTAAGTTTTTATAGTTTTAAATTTATAAAGAGAACAGTAAGCTGGCATTTGAACAAGAAGAAATAGAACTGTCTGTTACAGTGGCAATTACATTCCAATGTTCGTCCTTCTGTATCACGCCTATTTTTGAGACTCTAGGACATCCAGAAGAGAAAATATAATTAGCTGCTGATGTCTGCCTTATCAGAAACACAGTACAAAATATTGTCATCGCCAAACCAAATGTGAAGAAGTCTGTGGAAAAGCACATTTTACTATGAGATTGAAGACAGGATTGTCAATGCTTAGAAGAACAGAAAGAAGAAAGAAGACCCACTCCGGGTATAGCTCTCTTTCCTATCCTTTAGAATAGAACTATTATTTTTCTTATCTTTATTTATATATTTGAATTTCTATTTATATATCTGAATTGATGCATATATATTACTGACTAAATGAGCTATTTCCATTTTTATACATGTACACACATGCCTAAAAAAAAAGAGAGAGAGAGAAAGAGAAGGCACATCAAATTCTTGCCCTTTTTCCTCTTGCTTTTATTGTACAATAAATTATAATTAAACCTAGGCTGAGTGAAGTGAATAGCTGATGTGCTCCCAAATTTTCCCACCCCTATACTGGAAGAGAAACATAAAACGCTGAGGTGGAGTTCTTCAGATGGCGAATTACAAACTGAAGTAAGTATGAGAAACTGCAATTAGATACTTCAGAATACCAGCGGTCTACAGAAAGACTAAAACCAGTTTTTACTCTGTGTGGTTTGGACACTGGCTTTTTCCTTTTAAACTACACCGATTCAACAGATTAATAGCTATTTATAAAGTCATTTAGAGTTCTTTGTGGTTGCAAATAAATAAATAAATAAATAAATAAATAAATAAATAAATCAAAACAAAGCAGAAAGTAAGTGGTGAGGGTTACTCTTTGTGTTGCATTACACTGTTTTTGGAGGAGGGGGCGTTTCTGTCCATGCTGGCACAATACATAATCAGAGTGTGTGCTCTAGCACTGCAATTACTTCCACGCAGGGCAGTCCTTGTAAATAAGTGTAGTGAAATGAAAATGCATTCTCTTGGGAGCTTTTGTGGCTACAGCCTTTTATAGTAATAAGACACCAAAATAACAACCAGAAGAAAGCACAAATGTGTGCTGTAAAATCCATAGCAGATACGCTTATGTTTTTGGATTATTTAGCGCAAAAAGGAATCCTTTCTATTCTCCACAGCACGCCACATTCCAAGTGGTGAAGAAGACCGGCTGTCAGGAATTCTGGATAAACAGAATGAAACAAAATATACTGAGGGATTTTGAAAGGCAGGACAGCAGGTTCCCCCCCCTCCCTAATAAAGAAGCAAGGGACCATGCAGGAACACCCCAATATCCCATCTTTATCCTTTCTTTGTAACACTGCCTTTGTTCAGCAGAGATGGTGATTAATGCTCATTAGCATACATTAGCAAATGTTAATCAGTATCTTCCAGAGAACAAAACGCAGTCTGGGTAGGGAGAGTCTGGATGGAGCTGAGTTATTTCAGGAAGGATTGCAACTGAAGAACGAGATTGGAATTTACACTCTCTCCCTTCTCTTTTTGGCAACAGCATAAACACCAAGAAGGATGAAATTCTCTTGTAGTTTTTTCTTTTTCTAAATAACAAAAGAAAGGGGAGGCACAGAAAAAGCAAGTCCTGTGAGCACCAGACTGAATCATTCTATTCCCTGGTTTTTGTTATTTTAGGTTAAAAACCATTTTTTATAAGGCTTTCTACTTAACTCAAGACAGTCTTGTCCCCCATTAAAGTCCTTTTCCCAAGGTCAGGCATTTAAACCAAAGCCCCCATTCTCTCGGGCTTGAAGAAAGTTCCTCATGGTTAAAAATAGGAGCCATTCCCCTTATCGATAGCAAAGGGAATATGAGGCTCTACCATGAACATATGACTGTAGTACCTATTGTCAAGGTCAATGATAGCCTCTAGGCTCTTCCACAGCTCCTCAATTACTTTCCTAGAACTTCCTCATCTTCCCCTAGTAGCTGCCTACAAGCTTCTAGCTCTGCAACCCTTTCAAATGCCCAATTTCTAGAGCTACTGTTCTCTTCTTGTGCCCTCCTGGCCCAGTACATTGTGAGGTTCCTTGCCTCCCCCTGGGAGCTGCCTGCTAAGTTTCGCAGCTTCTCTATGTCCTGTGATAGTAGAACCGTCCGTTGGGTGGAGTTCCTGCTTCTTCCTTGTGGCTAGACCAGTTCTCTGTCTCTCGGTTGCCTGTTTCATGTCATTTCCTCCTACCCTCAGAGATGTTTTTAAAGCCTCACCATCTTACTGAAAATGGCTTGACCTCAATATAGCCCCAAGGCCAAAGACAGCACAGAGTTCCACATTCTTGCATATTGTAACAACCTCTGTCACCACACAAGCCACACAAGCCAATGATCCTAAAGTCTCTTATCACTAAGGTTTTGCAACTTTCCATTCTTAATTCTTTTATCTCTATGATTTCTCTGTGCTCTGCTCGCAACAAATCTTTTAAGACTACTGTGTAAACAGTCTATATCAGGATTTGTAAATTCACTGGGTGTGATTTAAAAAAATCTATAAAATCTGCAGCAAAAGTTGTCTTAAAACTTATAGCAAGGGGCTGGAGAGGTTAAGAGCACTGGCTGTTCTTCCAAAAGGTCCTGAGTTCAATTCCCAACAACCACATGGTGGCTCATAACCAGCTATAATGAGATCTGGTACCCTTTTCTGGCCTGCAGACACACATGCAGGCATAATACTATATAAATAATAAATAAGTAAGTCGTATTTTAAAAAACTTATAACAAAAGGCCTATGATTAAAAAATCTACATATGGGTATATATGTGATTCAACTCTTGTCTAGAATATACTATATATGTGACTTAGAACCAACTCTTGTTTTAAAAATACATCTACTAGGAAAACAGATGTTTTAAATAGCAATCACATGGCTCTCCTCCATCTTGGCTGATGATCTTCAAGACGTAAGAAGCACATGACTGGCAGCCATCTTTACTGTGGTTAAAGAAGACATTCCATGTAACTTCTCCATCTTAATACAACCACATCGCATAAAACAACCATTATAAAAATTTTCAGTCCTAGTTTATCATTGGATCTTTTTTTAAACTAAGGAAGCAACAAGTCTCTAAAATATTTTTGATTAGTATGGATTTTTTATAATGATAATTTTTTTTATTTACCACATTTTATTCATCCATTGATGGGAATTATTTTTTTGGAAGATGTATTTATTATTTATACAACATTCTGCCTGCACACCAGATCTTACTATAGATGTTTATGAGCCACCATGTAGTTGCTGGACATTGAACTCAGGACCCTTGGAAGAACAGCGAGTGTCCTTAACCTCTGAGCCATCTCTCCAGCCTGGGGGAATTATAAAAATAAAAATTTAAGGATGTATTTTCTACAACATACCATATAAGTGATTCAACTCTGATTTACAATATTCTCATACAGGGTGATAAAAATTTAAGGTTGGAGATTTACACCTAACTACCTATGTCTTTGCTAACTGTTCAATACCAGGCTTCTAAAAATTTTAGCTAACAGCATGCCTATTAAGTAAAGTGTATTTGACTATCAAAATTTATAAATTTCTAAGGTCTGCTCTGGGTCACAGTAATATTTGTTTAGGTTCTTCACCTTTGCTTACATTAGGCTAGAGATATTTAGATAAACTAAGCCTTACTAAAAACTCCAACATTCTATAATGGTTTACTATAAAAGATTCAGTAAAGTTAACAGATTCCCTGTGGACTGTGTCTATGACTAAAAGTTTCGTTTTGACACTAAAAGAAATTCCATGCAAATATTGTTCTTTTTTAAGGCTATATCTAACAAGGATAACAGGTAAAGCCTTAGTCTTATAAAAAAAAAAAAAAAAAACCTACTAACTATTAGTATTTAGGCAGCCTGCTTCTGGATTGCCTAGCAACCTATGATGTCATCATGTGTCCTAGGTCAGGACACATGGACACCTGGAAAGTATCGTTAAATTACTCCTTAAAGGACCAACCCACCACTTTTCCCTCTCTTGTTCTCTTACTCTCTTACTCTCTTGCTCCCTTCCCTTTGTCTGTTGAGGTACCCGCTCCCTTCCCCCATCATATCTCAGGCTCTCCTTTCTCTCTCTCTCTTTATCTCCATCTCTTAAACCTCTTTCATATAAAATCTGTTGTGCACACCATCATTTCATTAGTCCTAACACTAACTTGCTGTAAACTTTTAAAGATAAATAACATGTAACAGTCACTTTGAAAATGATCAAATTCTTTCATGTGTTCGGAACTAGTAGTCATGCTAAGTGCTAATATAATTAATTACAGGAACGGTTTTATTTAGCCTCCTGCATATGTTTTCAAAGTTAAGCCTACAATAAGTAACTAGAAGCAAGCAAAGTTTGTTTATCTTATATATACTTAATAGACAACGGTCTTCTGTAAAGGGATTTTAATCCAGCAATATGGCTACTCTGTGGCTGGGATACAGACACACCCGTAGCACACACCTTTAATCCCAAACAATGAATGTAGAGCTAGTTTATAGAAGAAAGCACCCATGTTTGAAAGTGATGTCTAATTGAGAGCAGACAAAGCGGCAATTCAGAGAAAATTTTGACAGACTAGGATATGCCCAGTTCTCACAAGAGGGAGGAAAGCAGGTGACTGATGAGAGAGCGGGGGGTGGGGGGGGGGAAGAGTGCAGAGAAAGGTGTTGAGGCAGTTTCATTGAGAGTTACACAGAGAGAGGTTGCAGATGGTACACACTAACCTCAGCCCTCAAGAGACAGAGGCATGCGGATCTCTGAATTCTGTTCGGACAGTTCGGTTGAATCAGTGAGTTGAGAGTCAGTTCAGCTTGTGGACTTCAGAGGCAGTTTTAACTGGGAGGGTTTTATAGGGAGAGGTTGAAGAAAGAACAAGCTAGACACATGTGAGAAGGAACCAGAAGATTAGAACATATACAAAAATTTAGTCTGAAGCCAAATAAAGCAATTCTGCCAGAAACTAAGAGAAGCCAGTTTAAATCAGTCAGCTTGGAGAAAAAGTTTTGAGCCAGACAGCAGAGTTGAACCAGCCAGCCAGAGTTCAGAAAGAACTAGAAAGGGTGAGCTTATTCAGCAGTAAGACTTAGAGGCTGAAAACATTCTAGGGCTAGATAACATTGTATAGAGGGCTAGAAGCTTCTGGGATTAGGCCTATGTTAGTCAATGGAGGCAGAAAACCTACAAGATGACAATTATGAAAGTTACTTTTACAGTCCTCAAAACTTCTCAGAGATCTGCTGAATGTGGCATTGAAAATGTTTAATTAAAACAAACAAACAAACAAACAAAAAAGCAGAGTTTTTGGACTAGGGAGAAGTGCTAGCTCCTGGCAACATCCATAAGGACTCCTCCAAAGAGGATGATGGGGCATAGAACTCTACCTTGAATTTTAACTGAGGCAAAGCTGGACACTAGGTGAAAAACTGTCCTTTACCTCTCCTGCCTCCAGGGCTCTGTCCAAGCTGCGGACAAGTAGAACACTGGAGAGTTGATTGTCCCACTTTGCCTAGACAAGGTAGGCCAGTCCCCCAAGTTCCTATTCCAAAGGAAACTCTGTCAGATCTTCTGGGCCTGGCTACTAAAGATTGACATTGCCCCAGGACATCTGCCTCCAATGACCACAGAGGAATCTAGACTGACTGTCCAAGTAGCCATTAAATGTCAGTTATTTTTAATAGATTCAGAAACTGCTTGGTCTGTATTTCCTGCTTACTCCAGTAAAAATGTATCCTTCTAAGATCTCTTATGGTATTAACAACTAGGCTAGTGATTGTCAGTTGAATTGCAGCTGACAAAGGTTCTCGACCTCACTTTCTTAAAGCTACTACTAGGTCTAGACACAGCCTACCTTGTTACCAGACTCAAGAAAGAGAAAAACTCACAAAACAAGTCTCAAAGTATCTCTTTACTATTCCTTTATTTAAAGGAACTTGCTTTACAATGACTGCTGTCAATAATCAACCCCCTGTTTCTCATGGCAAATTATTGAGGAAGGGAGGGAGCGGTTTAAGGTATATAAAAAGTGAGAACTACTTCAGATTTCTTTCCCTGTCCATCCTACTGTTATACTATGATTTCAAAAGTTCAGAGTTTTTAACGTTTAATGGAGTTCTGATAAGCTATTAATCTCACTCTAGTTAAGCACTGCTAATGCTATCATGGTTACAAACTCAAGATTTTAAATTTCCTTTGGTTGTCTTCTAAGTATAAACTAAAAAAAAAAAAAAGTTTCACATTGTGCTAAAAAAAAAAAAAAAAATCTCTGTCTAATCTATGTCCAGCCCTCTGAAAAGAATGTTCATGCTTTTTACCCAAAATAATTTTGGAGACCCCAAGCTTTTACTATGACTCAAAGGCAAAAGTCTACTGCTTTTTCTATAATTCGGATTTTAGTACAGATTACAAACAATGGTGATGCTAACATATCTAAAACTTATCTCTTTTTGTGAACTTAATTTCTTGAAAGCTTTAGGGAACTGACTTGGATCTACCTCTCACAGGTCAAATGGACTCCATATAAGTACTGTCAATCAATAGCCTGTTTCCCCACCTGCCTCTTCTGAGGGTAGGATCTCCCTCCTTTTCCCCGGTCTTGGGACTCCCCTCCCCACAACTACTAGGACCGTGGACCTGAAAGTTTCAAAGAAAAAAAAATCCCACTAAGTTCCTTAGCTTTACCTTCTGTCCCCAATATATATCTGTTCCAGCAGATTTCCTATCAAAGACGGCAAACTGCTCCAACTGCTGCCTGCACATCCCTAGCCACAGATGGTCATGCAGAGTGTTTCTTCCTGGACAGTGAGGAAACAGCCTGCTCTTCCTGGACTTGGCCAACATTCCAGATTTTCAGCCAATGCTGGGAGAACATTCCCAGCATTCCACAGTCCCTATCTCTGTCCCATACATTAGAGAGTATTTCTGGCATACTCTGCCCTCTACCCTGATGTGTCCAGCCCAGGGCTGGGCTGCCCTTCCCCCAGCCCTGGATCTTCCCTATATAATGCAGATATTTTGGTTACCTGCCCCTTTGGTACCTTTGGCCTCCTGGTTGCTGTACCTGGTTCCCTTCTTTACCTTCTCCCTTGCCCTCCCCCATCTTTTCACATGGCTCAGGGTCATGACTACTCAAGTCTTCCAGATGCATCTACATCTGGTAATGGTCTCCTATTTTATCTACAATAAACTTTCTCCTCTACCATACCTAGGAGAAGTCATATCCTTTTCTTTCCTTCTTATTTCTTTTCTTTTTCTTTTTTTTCATTCAGGAAAAAATAGCTAATATAGTCAGCATTGAATATTAAAAAATAATTCTGAATCCTAGGATCTTGTAAATTATAAGAGCTCTGACTGTCCATCCATCCATCCCAACTTTTTCCTCATAGACTCAGCAGTAGTTAATAAGACTAGTCTTCTATGTGATTTATAATTGGCTCATAATTTTACTGAATTCCTGTGTATGAGATGTGGCATATACGTCACTTATACCTGGGGTAGCTAAGGAACATAATGCTCTAGAGAGTAACTCACAGTGTAAGCATGGAGATTGAGCCTCTCAAAGACTCAGTCAGAAGCACTCCCACCATCTTGTTATAGTTTGATCTGGTGCTCTTGTGCTCTTGGGCCTCAAGATGTGGTTGCAGTCCAGATTAGTGCACTGTCACAAACAATGTTGAATAACCTTTGCTCTCCAATTATCTCTGATTGGTTAATAAAGAAAGACTGGACAGCCTGTAACCAGGCAGAGAAGAGGTAGGAGGGGCTTCAGTTCCTAGGCTTGTGGTCTCAGGTAGGGACCATGAGGCTAGAGGAAAATGAGGAGGAAGATGAAAAGAAAGAACATTGACCGATGGAGCATAAGCCACCATAGAGGACCAATTTTGGCAAGTAACCCAGCGAGTATGGCTAGGAAATAGCCAGAATAGCTTAGAAAATTAGTATAAATCATACCTACCCAGTTGTTTAGCTTAAAGCTTGTTGAATAAATCAATAGGTCCCTGTCTCAATTATTTGGGAGATAGCCAGGCTGGAAAAACCTGCCAAATTAATAAATTTTCTACAATATCACCTTTCTCAGACTAAAAAATTAGCATATTAATAGGAGTAATGCTTATCAGAGGTAAAATTTACTAGTGAAAGGTGATTAAGAAAAACATCAATACCCTTTGCCTTGATGTGCATAGGGTGCATAGGGCCAACTTTTACTTGTATCCTTTTTAACAGTAGATACTCTTGAACCAAGAATTTAAAAAGGTACATAGCTTTGCCAATTAATGGAGGGTTTTCTCCTCTGATAAAACTTCTTTGAAGTAATCATCATTATTCCATTTTCTAGATGAGGAATTGAAGAACTAGAGATGCTAGGAAGGGTAGATAGCCTCAGCTCTAAGAGGAATAAATGATAGACCTGAGATTTGCCTTAATGTCATCCCAAATCTAAAACACAGGCCTACCAATTATATTGCCTTAATACTGTCAGTATTACATGCAAATTACCACCCCCTCAGTTCAGGGCTACTGAAGTAGATTATCTCATCTCATGAAATTAACACAATGCATGTTATTACATATGGCCATTAGGACAATTCTACATTTTCTCATCAGATTGTGTTTACTTGGTCAACACATACACTACACATATTCTGGACACTGATGGTTCTTTATATCTAATGAGATAAACATTGTCATCTCTCTATTTAAGACATTGTAGCAAAAGAATTAAAATAAAATTGAAAACAGAACTTTGATATTCATAGAGAAATGTTTATGAAATTTTGAAAGACCATTGTGACAGGGCAGGACAATGCAGACGTTCCTCCTTCTTGTAATCTTGCTGAGGCCATTTCAAGTTTAATTAGAGTTTGAGCTCCTTGATGGGGAATCCCATGGAAAATTACGCAGTTCTATTCTAAGAACCCAAGGTCAACATGCTCCAGCCTCTGTTAAACTGCTTGCTTTCACATAACTTCTCCTGCAGCTGGCAATCAAGAAACCAAGATGTGGTTTTTGCCCTTATAGGCCTCTAGCTCTAAATTCTCAAGGCTACATTTAGGACCCAGATACCTGAGTCATTTTACCTATCCAGCTAGAATAAAGATTTTTTTTTTAACGCTTGCTGTTGGGTTTATATTAGATGCTCTATGGCTCTTGGAAGGTATATTGCCAGACAGCACCTGTTCTTTTTATTTATTTATTTATTTTTATCTCAATCACAGGTTAGGTACTTTGAATCCCAGGCATAGCCCCTTCCCTCATTCCCTCCTACCCTCCCATTCCCTCCCTCATCTCCTTCCTCCCCGCCCCCTCCAAGTCCACCAAAAGGGGAGGACCTCCTCCCCTTCCATCCAACCCCAGCTTATCCTGTCTCCTCAGGCCTGGCTGCAATGTCCTCCCCTGGGATCTAGCCAGTCTGTCACTCCCCGGCTTGTATGGGGGAGGGTCAAAGAGTCAGCCATCAAGTTCATGACTGAAACAGTCCCTGTTTCCCTCACTAGGGTCTTCAGTCCTACTCCAAGCTATCATGGGCCCCATCTGAGCAGGGGTTCCAGGCCACATCCACACATG
>CM053762.1:35008933-35027990 GCA_028658305.1 Pachyuromys duprasi
CTGGGGGCTGTGCACTCTGCCCTGGGCTTGTTGCTAAGGGCTCTCCCCTGGAATGGAGATTTGGCGCCTCCTTCTGGGCCAGGGGCTGTGCACCATGGTCTGAGATGATATTTGGGGCACACACAGTGGGTTTGGGTTGGTGTGCATCTGCTGTATGCAGGCCTGTCTGAAATGGTGCCCGAGGCTTTCTCTGTCTGGCCCGTGGACAGACACCCGAACTGGGGTTTTTGCTGGCGGATGCGTGCAGCTTTCGCCCTCAGTGTGCGGTCTGGTCAAGATGGTCCCCGGATCCTCTCAGTCTGTGGTGGTTCCGGAGATCAGTGCGTGCCCGCTGCACACCCATGGGTTGAGGCAGAACTTGGGTTCCTCCCAGACCCGCCGGCGGACTCACACACTGACTGAGTTTTTGCTGGCGGAAGCGTTAGGCTCGCGCCCCTGCAGTGTGCGGACTGGTCAAAACGGTCCCCCAATCCACTCAGTCTGGGGTGGTTCCGGTGATCGGTCTGAGCCTGCAGCACACCCGCGGGTTGAAGCAGAACCCGGTGCAGTGTGTGCTCGCAGGGTGCAGTTCAGTGAAAACGGCACCCGGTTCCTCCTGAGACTGTGCGATCCAGTCTACAATGGCGGGGCGGGTGCTCGTTCAGATCAGAGCTGTGTGCTGCTGGTCGCCGGGAAATTTTTCCAGGTAATAACTGGGTGTCCCTAGGGTTTTCCCACTTGATGTTCTCACTGTAGGAGTTCCACTCACCTGGCACTCACAATGCTGGTGTTTTAGGTCCCAGAGTTCAGTCTCCTGGTCGCTGCGTTGTTTCTGCTCTCCTACTCCTCAGACACAGTGTTCTCTCATGGCAGCCATCTTGGATCTCAGTCGAGTAAAGACTTTCAATTGGCTATATATAGTGTCTGAGCAGTTATCTCTGGTGAGCTTCCTGTAATATTGTGGAGGCCCCAGTGAGATTTCAGAGACTGGATCCTGACCCTTAGGTACCCTGGAACCTCCAGGAACAGAGAAGAGTAGATGAAGAGGACTCAAAGCAGGTGTACAACCTAAGATGTTCCATGGCCCCAGGATAATCCTCTCCTACTGATCACTGCTAAATTATCCAGAGGCAGCCCAACACTGCCATCCAACAGAACAAAAAGGCAATCAAAAGTCATCTGGTCTAAATACTTCTGGAGGTAAGCTGAGTCTGTAGGAGATACCGTCTGGTTGGACACAAGAGGAAAGACCAAATATGACTATAGATCCTGTGTCTGGTATCCATGTGGGATGTCACCAGACTCCCCTGATCTATTCAGGTATATGAATGTGTGGTGGCCAGCCCTGCTTGTCTTTACTCTGTGTATGACTGTCTCTCCCTGTCTGTATCTCTCTACCCCTCTGTGTGTTTCTATCAGTTCTGTCATTTGGCGAAACAGATCTAAAATGGAAGGGGGAGTGAGCCATTCCAAGACCTTAGCCACTGCTACACTCAAGACAGTGTACAATTTCTCAGGCTCACAGGTCACACGTGGCTGTCTACCCACAATGTGGCGAGCCCCTTCCAGTGTAAACTGGCCATGCCACAATGTTGGCTGCTGTTGATGCTAGAGTGGAAGTGGAGGCTCTCAAGCTGTGGAGGTAGCAGCCCATTTCCCTGTAACAACCAATGACCTCCACTGTGTGTGTATTGGACCATGATATCCCCCTGAGTTATCGCTTGAAGGGGAAAATGGGAGACTTCATACTGGCCTTGACCCAATGTTCACAAAGGTCAAACGGGCCCCAATTCTGGCCCCAATCCTTCTAGAGGCAGGAATAGTCAGTGCAACTGCCATGGGGCCTGCAGCCTTGAGTGTTGGGAAACAAATCTTTAGGAAACTCTGTTCCCAGATAAACTTGGCACTTGAAGAATTCTATTTCCTGGCTGGAGAGCCAAGTTGACTCCCTCAGAGAGGTAGTCCCTTCAAAACTAAAGGAGGATGGGGCCCCTTATTTTGAAACAGGGAGTCCTTTGCATGGGCTTAGAAAAAAACTATGCCACTCAAATAGTATTAAATAAGAAACACCTTGCCATGATCAGAGAAACCTCAAAGAAAGAGGGGAAAGGAGACATAGAGCAGAGGATTGGTATGAGTAAGGATGAGCACCTTACTGTCAGCATTAGCCAGACTATTGATTCTTATTCTGATTGGGTTAATGGTTAGACTCGGCATCTTCAACTGCTTGGCTAACTACCTCAAACAGAATGAACTCAGTTAAGCTACTGGTTCCTAGGACTAACTATGCCCCAATAAACAGGACAAGTCAGTAACTTGACTCATGCCCATAGAATCAGTGGGGAATGTGACAGGGCAAGACAGTGCAGAGGTCCAGCTGAGTCCATTTGATCTCCTTGAGGAAGAATCCCACAGAATATTACTGAACTCTATTCCAAGAACCAGAGGTCAAGATGTCTCAGCTAATTTATCTTAGCTTCTGTTGAACTGCTTGCTGTTCAAAGCCTCCTCCCAAAGCCAGATTCCAGGATGTGGTTTTTGCCTTTAAAGGTCCCTTCACTCTAAATGCTCAGGGATACACTTAGGTCCCAAATATTTGAGTGTGGTCCCAAACGGCTGAAATAAAGACTCAATTGACTATGAATTGTGTATGAGTGCTCATCTCTAGTCAGCTCTCTGTAACACCATTAAAATCGCATTTCACTTGGTAATGTAATGAGTCAATAAAACTTTATTCTTAAAGGTTATTGATATAGATAGATTTATGTTCTTCCCCAAACTGCATATTTAAGTCTAAGCTCCTAATATGCTAGGATTAACGGTGGGGTCTTTGAGAAAACAAAACACTGGATTAAATATAATGGACTTCATAGGAAGAAATAAGTTAAGAACCAGGAATATGCAAACTGTTGATACGGGCAGAGACAAATGTTAAAAATAAGTATACTAATAAATGGTTTTCCCAACATGTACAAACAACAGACACTAAGGTCAACATTACAAGAATAAGGAAAGAAGTGATAATGTGAGATATATTTCTGGAATCATTTTGGCCATGACTTTGTTAAATATCTGACTTGAAGATAACACTCGGAGTTATAATTATCTAATTTTCTGAAGCACAAGAGTTAGTGTGATTAAATCATGTATCTCACAAGAGTTGTTTCTGGACACAATCAACACTTGGCTCAGCAGACTAAGTAAAAAAGTTTCTATTCCTGTTGTGTGGTGCCCTCATCTAACCCAGTGAAGACCCGAATAATGCAGAGCCTGAACAAGAGAGTTTGGATTCTCTATCTAATTCTATAAATTATTGGTTCCGTGCAGCCTTCAAACTGTAAATGAAACTCCCATCACTGGAGGCTCTAGTTGGTAGGTCTTTGGGATGACAGTCTTGGAAATTTGTAACTTCCAAAGAGTCAGTGTGTATGCACGTGTGTGTGTGTGTGTGTGTGCAACTTACATGTAATACAGTTATATTTACTCTATATCATAAAAATATGTCACATCATTTCAGTTTCTTCGAAGAATGCTGGGCAATGCAGAGAATTTCCGTCTCTGAGATAACTTTGGTGAAATCAGACAAGGACACCAGAAAAAGGCAAGACATGGGCTGGGGATATAACCCAATGGCTAAAGTGCTTGCTGAGTTTAAAGCATTAAAACCCGAGTTTGAGCCCCTGAAGCCACAGACAAAAGCCAGGCTTGACGGTGGGCATTTGCATTTCCAGCCATGAGCATGCATAGACAGACGGATCAGGTCAGATGCCCTAGCCTAATCTGTGGGTTCCAGGACAATAGGAGCTTCTGTACCATTAAAAAAATAAACAAAAACAAAATAAATGGGTCCTGAGGGTTGATACCAGAGACTGTCCCCTAACCTCTACACACACATACACAAATACATGTGTGTTCATGCCTGCATACGCACACACACTCGGGCACCTGTATATACCTGTACATACGTGAACACATAGATTGAAATACACACAGAATTATAAAGTACAAAAGATTACAAGACATGGGCTGACAAATCCTACCAGAGAAACAGCCACAAGAAACCCATGAGAGTGGGAAAAGTAGCAGATCAGGGTTATTAGCAGGCATGAGGATTAGAAAATGGCACATTGTGGGTTGGGAAGGGGTTGGGGAGACAGTGGGTGTTTCAAGCAATTTACTTGTTACAATTTTTTTTCAAACATTTACAAAACTAGGCAGAAGAATAATCAATATGAATACTACTACTTATTTGCTTTGGTCCAGTGTCTGTTTCTTGAAGATACCAGACACAGGAAAGAGTCCATGACTTGCCTAGTACTATAGATAAGTAAAGATTCCTTTCCATCTTGGTTTCCTCAGTCAGCTATGGAATTTAGAAAGGGCATGCAACTCAGAGGTCTCAGGTTGGCAGCAGGTTCTCATAGGAAAAGCCTGGAGATTCTCTATGCCTTAGGAAACTGAAGGAATAGCCTTGACATAGGCTTGATGCAAGCAGTGAGGGTTGAGAAGATCTCCAGGGACAAATAGACCAGATGAAAGACCTCTACACAGTGTTTCCAGATTCTTGTCAGCATCAGAGAATTTAAACACAAAGCAAAGAATCTGCAGTGAGCTCATGGGGAAAATGTATAGTGTAGGGAAAAGTGTTAGCAGGAAGGATTGATTGTGTTAGGTCAAAAGTGGGTCCCCAAAATGGCAGTGCAAGTGACAATATCCTAAGCAAAAGGACTCTGACCATATAATAAGGAGGGTTATTATTGGGTAAGCAGAAGCCTAAACCAAGGGTTCTCCCAAAGCAGTTTTCTGTTTTCCAAGAAACAGAAAACTGTTTCCTTGCCCCAATGGTCAACTGCCTCAGGCAAGGGTATGGAGTTCCCAATTAATCCTAACAGGCTGCAACAACTCAAAGACTCTCATCCTTCTAGAATATAAAATTTGCTTGCTTTCCCACACAGCTGCTGTCCTCTATTCTTGGGTGCTGACTGACAGTTTGTCCTCCCGATAAACTTTTCTTTCAATCCACAGAAAGACCTGGTTGGTGGTTTTACTGAACCCTCACAATTCATTAGTTAAGAGAGAAAAGAGGAAGGCAAAAAACTCTCAAAGGAGCTTGGCCTCTTTAGGAGGTGGGTCTGTTTATTTGTCCTTACGTGAAATTGCAGTTATAGTGTGGCATTAATACAGCACAGAAATAATTCTGACAGGCTAATGATAGAGAGATGATGCAAGGGGCTCTGCTGGCCTTGTAGGTTCAGGGCAGCTTGGCTGCTCTTTTTCACTGAATGTGCCCATTCTCTAATGCAGCTCTGCTGTTTCTGCTTTTCTTATGCTTCCTGCGCAGCCTCAGGGTTTCTGAGCAAACCAAATGCACTAACAAATGTGGCTACTGACCATAATATAGTACCTGGCACAGAAAGTTTGGCTCAATTATCATCTAAAATTCTAGAAGAAAATACATCTTTTTTGTATTATGTTCATACTTTGGATCATACAAATAGAAATACTGTCATCATATTTGGTTTGAGATTATGTTAGAGGCTACTGACTAGGAAAAATATATTATGCCAAGTGCTCTCTCTTGACACTTATAGCTCCTCTGACTCCCATGCTAATGATAACAACCAACACTGAAAGTAGAGGCAGCCATATTCAAACTTATGTCATCTAACCAGTGGTCAGCTTCCTTGTTCATGATTTTCCCTGTTGTTAGCAGTAAGAGGAAGAATTGTGGTACAGGCTTTGATCAATAAACAAGGGGTGAGTAACCATTAGGTTTTTCAGAACAACAACAAAATCAGTTCAGTTCACAGAAAGATCCAGTAGACAATGGAACCCTAGAAAGAGAGACTTCAATCTTCTTCCTCACACAACTTCAGAATTCCTTTTCCTGGCAGTATTTTGGTACCCAGAGGACAAATTATCATGTCAAAAGGAGAGGAGGGAGAGAGATGTGAAGTGGGGAGCACTTAGTAAGGACTTGACAACCTGCCAAATCCTGAAAGTCTGGACCTTCTCCTTCCTGACACATTCCGCATTAAGATTATAAGAGACATCTTTTCAGATATTTTTTGTTGTTGTTGTATGGTAATCAATTTCATTTTGATTAAATGCCAGAAAGCTGAGACTATAATTGTAACCATCACATCCTTTACGAAAGAATAATGGCCTAAGATTGAAACCTAATGTTCTAACAAAGAGTTAGAAAAGAGTACAGAAAGGTGATGCCGCAGCTGCTGCTGCTGCTGCTGCTGCTGATGACAGTGTGTGCATGTGTGTAGGAGAGGGGTGTTTTAAAGATATAGTGTAGAATTTAAGAATTCTGAGTTTCTTTTTCACAAGTTTTACATTATTCTTAAGCGTCTATTTTCAGAGTGTTAGTTCGAAGCAACAAATTGTGTTTGGTAAAGCTGTTTACTCCCCATCAAGCATAATTGTCATCAGTGTCCTCATGGCTAGACTGGAGATTATCTTATTTTTTATTTATCAGCGCAGCCTGGCACATTTGAGGTAAAATCTAATGGATTTCATGGACAAAGGCCATCGGCATTCTCTTCATTCTGAGACTCTGAGGCCTGCCCCTGTCTGCAGACCTCTTCTCTATCTCCCAAGTGCCAGCAAACATTTAGCAAGGTGAAGCCATGGCATCTCTTCTCCAACTCTAAGGTGTGTCTCCATCACAGAGCGCCTGTGAAAACACACACCCACATCTTACCATGGACGGTATGTCTAGTACTTCATGCTTAAGCCCAATAACTGCATTTACCTCAAATGTTTCCAGCACATGCTGCGAATGCTGAGAGTAGGCATTTGTGAAGCTCTGCTTTGAGACAACCTGGTGGATGGGTTGGTGAGTATCTACCCCCTTTTTTGAGGAAACATAATTCTCCTGTCCTAGAGGTGACCTCTCTTTTGTCATTATGTTGGTCTCATGTGGTTTTGATTACGTTTGCAAATATACGTCTTCTGTCTTTTTTTTTTTCAAAGTTTATTTACCTCCTGAAGGTCCTTTGCATTTTCAAACAAATTTTAAGGCTGGGTTATGAATTAATCTGTGTATTTTTCAAAGGCATTGAGTATAGTAAACGAAACTGTTCATTGACTCAAATCACAAATATCTTAATGTTGATCTTCTATTCACAAATTAGGTGATTTGTTAATTTCCACCTTCTTTAATTTTTTTAGCAATACTTTTGGTCCTCAATATTCAAGTTCTATACTACTTTTTCTTTTTAAATTTGTGCCTATATCATGTGTGTCTTTCTGCTTTTGGGATACCTCACTCAGGATGATTGTTTCTAGGTCCCACCATATACTCACTGGTATAGACATATAAGATAGGATAAACATACTGAAATCTATACACCTAAAGATGATAAACAAGAAAGAGGACCCGGGGTAAGGGGATCAATCCTTACTTAGAAAGACAAATGGGATGGACATTGGATGTAGGAGAAAACAAGTAACAGGACAGGGTCCTACCACATAGGGCCTCTGAAAGACTCTACCCAACAGTGTATCAAAGTAGATACTAAGACTCATAACCAAACCTTTGGCAGAGTGCAGGGAATCATAAGAAAGAAGGGGGAGTTAGTATGACCTGGAGAGGACAGGAGCTCCAGAAGGACCAAATATATCTGGGCACAGGGGTCTTATATGAGACTGTTTCTCCAACCAAGTACCATGTATGGTTATAACGTAGAACCTCTGCTCAGATGTAGCCCATGGTAGTTCAATATCCAAGTGGGTACCCTATTAAGGGGAACAGAGAGTATTTCTGACATGAACTCAATGGTGGGCTCTTTGATATCGCCCCCCCCCCGAGGGAGGAGCAGCCCTGCCAGGCCACAGAGGAGGACTTTGCAGGGAGTCCTGAAGATATCTGACAAAACAGGGTCAGATGGAAGGGGAGGAGGACCTCCCCTAGCAGTGGACTTGGAAAAGGGCAGAGAGGAGATGAGGGAGAGAGGGTGGGATTGGGAGGGAATGAGGGAGAGGGATACAGCTGGGATACAAAGTTAATAAACTGTAACTAATACTAAAAAAATAAATAAATTTAAAAAAAAAAGAAAAAAATTGTGCCTAATTGTAATTCTTGTTTGTGATATTATATATAGTTTTTAACCCTTGAGCTATCTCTCCAGGCCCTTGTAAATATCTTTTTAAAGTTCTATTTCTGACTGTTATGGTATACATTAATGTTTAATTTTGTATATGGGGTGGATTAGAGTGAGGAAAGGGAAAGTAGAAAGGATGTGATTATACAATAATCTCAAAAAGTAAAAGAAATATATATTTTTTAAATTAAAGACAAAACCCTGCCTCAACTGGGTGTAAAATCAGCTCCTGAAAGTTGTCTTAGGTATGCATTTCCCTGTGCCCCCTTGTTCACACACTTTCACATTCATATGCACATGCTCACACAAGAGTGCATGTGCACACACACACACAAATAAGCAAAAGAAAATTAAAATTAAAGAATGCATTTCTTTGATTTTGATATTAAAATAATGTCACCTCACAGAAATCTCAGAAATATTCCTACCTCCTCTATGTCCTGGAAAAGTTTCTACATACTCAGAATTACTTCTCCCTCAATTGTTTGGCAGAATATTCCAAGTGAAGTAAATAGGCCTTTAGACATTTCTGTGGAACCTTTTTAATCATAAATCCAATTTCTTGAAGAGATACAAAATGTCTTGAGTGATTGTGATGAGTGGTGTCCTAACAGTAATTTGTTCAGACAGAATAGCAAGAAGAAAAAAAAAGATAAATAGTAGCATTCACCAAACTCACTCTCATAGGCCAAGCTGGCCTAGAAGTCACAGAGCAAACCCTGCCTCTGCCTCCCAAATGCCAGGATTAAAGCCACGTGCCATCTAGTTACCTCTTCTCTTCCCTACTTCTTAGCTACAGACACAATGTTGACCTCATGCCCCTGCTAGAGGTCCTCTGCTCTGATGGACTATGTCTTGACAGTATAAGTCAAGAAACTTCTTTTTAAAAACAAAAACAGTCCCAGAAGAAGACATTGCAGCCAGCCCTGAAGAGAAAAGATAAGCTAGGGTCAGATGGAAGGGGAGGAGGACCTCCCCCATCAGTGGACTTGAGGGGGGCAGGGAGGAGATGATGGAGGGATGGGGAGAGTGGGAGGGAATGAGGGAGAGGGCTACGACTGGGATACAAAGTACCTAACCTGTGATTAATATAAAAATAAATAAATTACATTTAAAAAACAAAATCAGAGGGAAGAGGAAAGGAGGGAATAAGTTTCGATTTCTGGTTTGACTCATTAATTCTTTAAGAAAAAATACTTTGCACTATTTGAATTCTTTTAAATTTATGGTTTGCTTTATGGCCTACAATATCGTTCATCTTGTTAAATGTTCTGTGAGTACTTGAAGAGAATACGTGTTGTTTCTCTCTCTCTCTTTTGTTTGTTTGTTAATTTTTGGATATCCTGCACTAACATTGTAGACCAGACTGGCCTTGAACTTACAGCGAATGACCTGCCTCTGCTTCTTCAAGTGTTGGGATCTTAGGTATGTGCCACCACTTCAAGCTGTGCTGTTTCTCTTAATGGGATTATTATATCACTTTTAATTACATCAAGCTTCTAATAGTATTCTAAAGGTCTTATACGTGTTTACTAATAATTTTGCTTATTTTTCTGTTTTTTTCTATTTTTCTGATTACATAGAAAGGGTGTATAAAAATACAACAGTATATTTGAATATATGCATAAACACATATAATAATTATATTTTTGAGCCAGGCCTTCACTACGAATTCCTGGCTTGTCTGGAATTCATTAGACCAGGCTGACCTCAAACTCACAAATATCCACTCTCCTCCCAAATGCTAGGATTTGTCTATTTTTACTTGCAGTTATATAAATATATAAGCTATAATATTTGGTAATTTTTAAAAATTTCCCTTTGTTAAATTTACCATTACTCTAAAATGGCATTTTTCATTCCTGGTAATATTCTTTACTTGAAAATCTAATTAATTTAATACTAGTTTGATTATTCTAGTTTTTTTTCCTTTGGTTGGTTTGCTCTTTCTTACATCTTATATCTTTAACCTCTTTTACCCTTTGAAAGTAGGTTTCTTGCAGGAATGGTATAGTTAAATTTTACCTTTTCATCAGATTTGGTGATTTCTGACGTTTAACTGGACTTTGACTTTCCTTTTGCATTTATTGTGAATATCTTTCTGGTATCATCTGAATTGATCTTTTATCCAACTGTCGTATGCTTCATATTATATAGTGTTATTTTCTCTTATAGAAATTTTATTTTATACTTTTGTTTTCTTCTATGTCCCTACTTAATCGTTCCTCTGGACTCCTGAACATTTAGCATACAGATATAAGAGCATCCACAGCTGTTTTCCTACCAATTATTTCATCTGTCACTTATGGGGCAATTATACACTTTTCACCAGATAGAAGTATTTTAAGACTTTTCAATAACTGTGTTAACATGTCATTCATACACAGATGTATTGCATTGGTATCATTGAATAACTAATGGGGATTAGGAGTTTTATTTATTAACTGTATCATTTTTATATTCATATGAGTATTTTTCAGAATTTATCTGATAGATAGTTATGTTTCCTGGTAGTATTTCGATTCTTTACATGACTACTTTCATACCTATGTGACTGTGAGTGACTAATTCCCCTAATGCATTGGTTTTTCCTTTTCCATACACCCTCACTGATCACTGCTTAGTAGAAAAAGTTAAACAGGAACAAGTTGATGAATAAAGTAGGAAACTTAATTCTGCAACACAGGTAAGAAAGAAAATCAGCAACACAGATGAGAAAGGCAGCAACACAGAAGAAATTCAGCAACATGAATAAGCCATCAACAGAGACAAGAAAGTCAATAGCATGAAGGCCAAGGAGATGGTGAAAACACCTGCTGCTCAATTCTGCCAGCTTAAGTGTGATCCATAGAATCCATGTGCCAAGAAATGCACTCTCTACTCTACTCCCCCTCCTCTCTCTCTTTCTATCTATCTACTCACCCATCTCTTTATCTCAGATATACATGCTCCATATTAAAAAAAAATTAAAAATTGAAGCAAAAGAAAGTCAGCAACATAGAAGAGAAATTAGTCAAGAAAATTAAATTTTTGAAACAAAATTAATAGCAATAAAACTGAAGTGCTCAGTAAATCAAATGAAAACAGTCGTAAAAGCACCTTTTATACTCCTGAAGTAATAGTGATCTTGGAGGCTTACTGCCTCCATCCACTAACCTGAGTCTAGTCCTGAAAGCTTCTAGTCTTTATATAATCTAATATAGGCCTAGAGTGTTTTCAATCTCTGAGACTTACTGCTGAATAAGATCACCCTTTCTAGCTTTTTCTGTATTGCTGGCTGGTTCAAATCAGCTGTTCTGGCTCAAACTTTTTTCCAAGCTCATTGATTCAAACTGGCTTCTCTCCCAGCTTCTCACTGAATTGCTGTGTTTAGTCTCATACTAACTTTGGCAATATATTCTAATCTTCTGGCTCATTCTCACTCTCAGGCTCATTCTATTTTCACCTGTATCTAGCTTGTTCTCTCTTCAGCCTGTCTCTGTAAAACGGCCTCCTTTTTCTCTCCTCTCCTCTTCTCTCCTCTCCCCACCTCTCTGTCCTGCTCTCCTAAGTCCTCTTTCTCCTCTTCCTTCTTGTGAGAGTTCAGCGTATTCTCCCCTGACTCATTCTGGCAAATCTTTCTCTGATTTGTCACTTTGTCTGCCCCTCAGTTTGACATCACTTTCAAACATCAGTGCTTTTGTCTACTGTTGGGGGTTGTTCTGATGCAAGCCCTCAAGAGCTGGTTAAACCTATCCTTGTTGTGTAAACCCTATCCTTGTTTTGTAAACCTGCCTAAGTCATTGTATCTGAATGGATGATTAAACAGCCTATACCTAGGCAGGGCAGAATGGGGTAGGTGTGGCTAAGGTTCCTGGGCTTTGGGGTTCAAGTGAAAATCATGGGATGCAGACAGACAGGAAGAGAAGAGGAAGGAGGATACCACAATGGGTTGGTGTGGAGAAGAAACTACATGGGCCAAAAGAAAGGACTCCAATAATGGTGTGGAAAGGCCCAGATGAAGAATAAAAGCAAGTACCATAGAATTACATATGGAAGGAAGACCAGATGAGGAGGATTAACGGATAGCATCGGATGGTGGCTGGGAGATGGATGGTGAGGATATTGAGACACTGTAAGGAAAACATCTGCCTGGCCCAAGGTACATAAGGCAATTATAAATCTAACAGGTGTCTGTGTCTTACTATTTGTGATAGCAGGTTAGATGATACCACCATGATAATAATAGGGCTAATAATAAACATCATATAGCCCAACACTCATTTTTTTTATTTTATAACAACATACAAGTTAAGGAGAGGGAAATACAAATGAGGTAAGGAATATTGTTTTGTGAAAACCACCATATGTGAAGCCTCAGGCTAGTCAGAAGTCTCTTGCACACAATACTGGCTGTGCAATTTGAAAACAAAACAGCTAGGACCACTGGCAAGGATGCTGAGTTGTTTATTACTTAGAAACACCATGATGTTCCCACAAATTAGGGATACATTGCCAGCTCAGTCTTTAATAAGCAGAACAGAACGGAAGCATCAAAGGTATGGGAAGACCTGTTCAATTCACACGGCGTAGAGACCACCCACTTCTTCAAGAAGAAAGGGAAGATGTGAGGAGTAAACTAAGACCACAAGCACTGAGAGAAGAAAATGTCTCCTGGCATCATGCCGTCATTCTCAAGGTTAGAATGCAATTGACTGGCAATGCTCAGCAATCAGTAATTAAGGCCAAATGGAAATCTTAGCTAAGATTAGAACAAAGGCCAAATACAGTGGGCGGGCCAGTGGGTGAGCTACCCATAAGCAATTTTGGGATCAGATGGTCTAACTATTTCCTTCAAGAGAAAGAAACAGTTGTTTTTATCGAAGCCTAATGTGGACCCTACAACTGTGCTTATGATTCGTTTTGGTAGATAAAGATACTTTAAAATGTAAAGAAACCATCCTCAGTCCCTTTTCCAACTGGGAATACGAATGTATTAGATGTATCACATAGTTCTCTGACCATTTTCAGTGGGACGAAGCACTTCACTTTAAAAATTTGGATTTGTTTAAAATATCCAGTCCAGGCTCACATCCTATCAAAGCTCCTCTCATCTAACAGCTCTTGCTGTCAGTCCTTTGCCCATAGGAAAGCTTCACATTATTGTTTCTTCTGGGACTCTTTCACAGCCCTCTGTAAGTACTATCCCAAAGTTAACCCTGTAGGCTGCCTCCTGTAGCTCTACAGCCCTCACGCAAACAAGCAGTTCTCAAGAGAAACCAGTCATCACAGCTATTTCATTTATGTATTCTTGGCACGGGAGGGAAATGCAAATTCTCGCCTTGAAAAATTACAGGACAGTAAGCTATTTATAATAATTCAGTTTTTATCAGAACATATTCCCAGCTGTAGCTACTCTATAGTGAACAAATTTATCAGAAAATTATCTAAGGCAGAAAAAGAAGAGTTTGGGAAGAACCTAGGGTCCATGGAATTTTTGCTTTATATCAGATATTACACTGTAAATTAGACGCCATCACCATTTTGCAGATGAGTAAGAGGGACTGAAAGGTGTGAAATATTTAACATTAATAAACAGTCATCCACTGGTTCAGCTTCTTACATGTATTGGACTCTTCTACCCTTATAGAATGTCATTCTACTATTCCAACATTGTGACTTCAACCTTGACATAAACATACATACATATACTTAGTCATAGGACTGACAAACTGAAAGCTATGCACACACTTAGCATCAGGCCTTTCTGTCATGCTACTACAAAAGAGAAGAAATCATATGTAGCCAGGACCAATGAAGACATAAGCAAAAGAGCTTTCCCTGGCTTTGCTCTGGGTTCTCTGGCTCTAGCTAATCCCAGGGCTCAGCTTCATTCTTGCTTTTTTGGTTTCATGGGTTACTTACTGCTATCCTCTTGAAGCCTAGGATAGGCTACTTAGAATATTTTGTTCTGAACCAACTGCCCTTCATTAACATGGTGGCTCAAGGTATAAAGCTTGTACAGACTCAGCTTTGTTACTTATGATTCTAATATCAGTTTCACTACCGAAGCAAGCACAGGTCTGGGATGCACGAACAAAACAGAAGCAATGAGAACTGTGATCACCTAATACAATCAGTACAGATCCAGTTCCCGGCTGCTGTTTCAGCTCTGCAGCCAAGAGATGACCTAGACAAACTGAAGAACATTCATTACACTTCTGAGACTCTGCATCAGAGAAGCAGAAAAAATAGAGGCTTGGAAAGGAGAGATGGTAATAGGCTGCACAACCTATGCAACCAATCCACACCTCCTATTCTGCTCCCAAACACTTTTTCATTGTTATGATATGTTGTTTTCAAATTATCCTATGCATTTACCTTATCCACACAAATAGGTTATGAGATTCTTAAACTTAATGAAAGGCTGTTTGCTTATTGTGATATTTTATAGTCAATGGATATCTGACACTATCTTAGGTGAATTAAAATTAAATTGATATACCTATTCAAACAAGAGCAGATGACGGTATTGATGCTCAGCCACTTAAAAATGAGTTACAGACTTCACGACCCTCTTTTGAGCCTTTCCAAGGCCTATGAAGCTGTCAGACATTAGCATAATATCATCTTTTTTTCCAATGTTCCATATCATATAGGTAAACCTAAAATTTACCCACACTGGCAGAAGGACCTCAGGTATTAGAAACCAACACCCTTGGTAAAACGTACATTGTAAAAATGCTACACCTCGGAGAGAGCCAGGATGGCAGCGACCATGGCGCACCATATTCAGAGGAGCTGAAACTCCGAATTGGGCACAGGTCAACCTCGAACATCTCTGTGGACTTCTCCTGGGGAATCGATTCCTGGGCACTTCCCAGGAATTGGCAGAAGCAGCGGTAGAGGCACTGCAGCCTGCAGTGGAGGCAGAGGCAGGGGTACTGCAGCCAGTAGCGGAGGTAGAGGAGGCAGCCCACAGTGCATACAGCAACTCGCAAAGAGCACAGATCTCCCTTCTTGAGATTTGAGACTGAGCACACTCAAACCCCCGGCATTTCCCCCACCACCTCCGATCTCCAGCCTTGCCTGAGGGAGAGGTGGCAGAGGAAGCACATAGTGCTTTCCAACTCAGAGAGCAGAGCCCAGCCTGCTGTGCTCAGAGCTTCTAGCACAGAGCATAGGGCCTAGCAAACAGAGCCCACAGCAGAGTAGGTGTCCAGCCTGCAGCATCAGCCACAGACCTCAGAGTCCAGCCCACAGAGTCTGCCACAAACTGCAGACCACTGGGTGTTCAGGAAACCAGGAAGATGTTTTGTGCCCACAATCTGCGCTTGCTAACCGAGCTAGCATCCACATCCCCGCCTGCACTTGCTCCCAACCCGCATACCCCAATCACCTACACTCTCTAGCACTCTCCTTCAAGACACACTTTAACCCCCCACCCACACACACACACTCACTTACTCCCCCACAATAACCATTCTGTGCCATCAGCTTTTCCTCTCTCAGGTACAGCTGAAGCAACAACTCACATTCTCAAACCACTGGACCTCCCTGATCTTCCTGAAGAATACTCCAGACACCAGAGAAAGACAGTTCCAGTCAGAGGTTCATACTCAAGGAACAGTGAAGGTTACATATAAGCAAATGGCCAGAGGTCTGCGTAAGAATGCACCCAACAAAGATCAGGACATTATGGCCCCACCAGCAACCCCCAAAATCAATGGATATTTTAATTCAGTGGAAAGGCAGAAAGATGACTTTAAAGCAATGCGTATCGAGTTATTACAGGAACAAAAAGAGGAAATGAACAGAGCTCTCAATGAAATGCAGAAGAATATAACTGCCCATGTAGAGGAACAATTGGTGGCATATAAAGAGGAAACAAACAAACAAAAAAAAACAGGAGCCATTATAGAAAGACAAGACTCCACATTCAATCACATGAAGGAAATGGTGCAAAGCATGAAAATAGAATTAGAATATATAAAGAAAACACAAACAGAGAAAAACCTGGAACTGGAGAACTTAGAGAAAAGATCAGGAACCACAAAGATGAGCATCACCAATAGAACACAAGAGATGTAAGAGAGAATTTTGGGTGCTGAAGATACACTTGCTGAAATTGATACCTCCCTAAAAGAAAAAGTAAAATCGAAAAAGTCCCAAACACAAAACATCCAAGAAATCAAGGACGCCATGAAAAGACGAAACCTAAGAATAATAGGAATGGATGAGAAAGAACACTCCAGACTCCAAGGACTGGAAAATATTTTTAAGAAAATCACAGAAAGAAAATTTTCCCAATTTAAAGAAAGAGATGTCCATAAACATACAAGAAGACTACAGAACACCAAATAGACTAGACCAGAAAAGAAATACCTCACATCACATCATAATCAAAACACTAAACCTACAGAACAAAAGAAAAATATTAAAGGCAGCAAGGGGAAAAGGTCAAGTAACATATGAAGGTAGACTGATCAGAATCACACTAGACTTCTCATCAGAAACTATGAAAGCCAGAAGGGCCTGGGCAGAAGACATGGAGTCTTTAAAGGAACACAGATGCCAACCCAGACTACTATACCCAGCAAAGCTTTCAATCAACATAGATGGAGAAAACAAAATATTCCATGACAAAACTAAATTTCAACAATATCTACACAGAAACACAACCCTACAGAAGATATTAGAAGGAAAATTCCAATCCAATGAAAACAACTACACCAAAGAAAATATAGGATACAGATAATTTCCCATCAAAAATTAAGAGAAAACAAGCAATGAATCACAGTAAGACCATCAATTCCACAATAAAAGTAACTAACAGTCATTGGTCACTATTATCTATCAACATCAATGGACTCAACTCTCCAATAAAAAGACACAGACTAACAGAATGGTTGCGGAAACAGGATCCAACATTCTGCTGCATCCAAGAAACATACCTCTGCAACAAAGATAAACACTACCTCAGAATAAGGGCTAGACCTGGAAATCAAGCTGAGGTAGCAATCCTAATATCTAATAAAATAGACTTTCAATCAAAATTAATCAAAAAAGATGAGGAGGAGCACTTCCTTCTCATCAAAGAAAAATTGTACCATGAGGACATAACAATACTGAACATCTATGCCTCAAATACAAGACCACCTACATTTCTAAATGAAATATTATTGAAACTGAAATCACACATTGATCCCAACACCTTAACAGTGGGAGACTTCAATACTCCACTCTCCCCAAGGGACAGATCATTCGGTCAGAAGCAAAACAGGGAAATAAGGGCACTTACAGAGGCCCTAAATCAAATGGACTCAATAGATGTCTAAAGCACTTTTCACCCAAAATCAAAAAAGTATACCTTCTTTTCAGCACCTCGTGGAACCTTCTCCAAAATAGACCATATAGTTGGTTACAAAGCAAGCCTTAGCCGATACAAGAAGATTGAAATAATCCCTTGTATCCTATCTGACCTTCATGGTCTAAAACTGGACCTCAACAACAACAGAAACAGCAAAAAGCCTGCACATACATGGAAACTGAACAACTCGCTACTCAATGACAGCATGGTTAGGGAAGAAATAAAGAAAGAAATTAAAGACTTCCTAGAATTCAATGAAAATGAAAGTACAATATACCCAAATTTATGGGACACAATGAAGGCAGTGCTAAGAGGAAAGCTCACTGCACTAAGTGCCTTCAAGGAGATATTTGAAACATCTTGTACAAGCAACTTAATGGCCCAACTGAAAGCCCTAGGGAAAAAAAAAAGAAGCAGATACACCCAAGAGGAGCAGACAGCTGGAAATTATCAAACTCCGGACTGAAATCAATCCATTAGAAACAAATAAAACTATTTGGAGAATCAATACCTGGTTCTTTGAGAAAATCAACAAGATAGACATACCTTAGCCAAACTAACTAAAAGGAAGAGAGAAACTATCCAAATCAGCAAAATCAGAAATGAAAAGGGGGACATAACAACAGACACTGAGGAAATCCAAACAATCATTAGGTCTTACTACAAAAGCTTATATGCCACAAGATTTGAAAATCTAAATGAAATGGACAATTTTCTAGATAGATTCCATCTACCTAAATTAAGTCAAGATCAGGTAGAAAGACTGAATGGTCCCATATGCCCCAAGGAAATAGTAGCAGTCATCAAAAGTCTCCCTTCCAAAAAAAGCCCAGGGCCAGGTGGTTTCAGCACAGAATTCCACCAGACCTTCAGAGAAGAGCTAACTCCAATTCTCTTCAAACTATTCCACAAAATAGAAACAGTAGGAACATTACCAAACTCATTCTATGAAGCCACAGTCACCTTGATACCTAAACCACATAAAGACCCAACGAAAAAAGAGAACTTCAAACCTATCTCTCTTATGAACATTGACGCAAAAATACTCAATAAATTACTGGCAAAGTTATTCCAAGAACACATAAAAGATATTAACCACCATGACCAAGTAGGCTTCATCTCAGGCATGCAGGGGTGGTTCAATATACAAAAATCCATCAATGTGATCCACCATATAAACAAACTGAAGGAGAAAAACCACATGATCATCTCCTTAGATGCAGAAAAAGCATTCAACAAAATCCAACACCCAGTCATGTTTAAAGTCTTGGAGAGATCAGGGATACAAGGCATATATCTAAACATAGTAAAGGCAATATACAGCAAGCCTATAGCTAACATCAAACTCAATGGAGAGAAACTTAAATAAATCCCACTGAAATCAGGGACTAGGCAAGGCTGCCCACTGTCTCCATATCTCTTCAACATGGTACTTGAAGTCCTAGCTAGAGCAGTAAGACAACTAAAGGAGATCAAGGGGATACAAATCTGAATGGAAGAAGTCAAAATATCACTATTTGCAGATGATATGATAGCATACATGAGCAACCACAAAAATTCAAACAGAGATCTCCTTCAGCTGATAAACACCTTCAGCAAAGTGGCTGGATACAAA
>CM053762.1:35028490-35056035 GCA_028658305.1 Pachyuromys duprasi
ATTAGAGATACAGTTGCTAGGAAACTGGCCCATCCCCCTAGGGAGGGATTAATGGTTTGGGGACCTTCCTATAGCCAATCAATTCAAAATGTAATGTTTCGACAAATAGATGCTTGCCAGGTAGGAATCCCCCCTGCCTTGGGCATGCTGGGAGGGACCAGAATCCTTAAATTACCCAGCTATCCTGAGCACGGGGCTCTTGGCTCTTCACCGCTTTGGCAGTGGGGCCTGTGAGCCCAAGCTGCAGCTTGTAATGATTTATAATAAAAAGATCCTCATGTGATTTGCAACGGGAAAAAAAAAGAAAAAAATTAAAACATTATATTTAAAAATGCTACACTATAAAAATGTTTTAGAGAGATTCTCATTTGCCTCTTTATATAATTTAAAATTTATAATAATTAAAAAAATCTTCACATAACTAAACAAAGTCATAAAAGCAGTATTGGAGCTCAGCTTTCAGTACAAGTGAAGTAGCTAGAATTCTCTACCTTTCTTAAGCAAGAAGCCAGATGAAATATATGTGATCTATCTTTTCATAGTTTGCTCAAGAGGCAGCACCAAATTGTGACCTCTGGAAAGACAAAGGGTTAATGAGAGGAGCCCAACACTGCTCAATCTTTCACCTGAAGATAAATTTTCTAACTCCTTTCAAACTTTGGCTGACGACTGCAGTGTATATAAATGCTGGTCCAGAGAAAGAGGACCGGGCAAAACAGTTCCCAGCACTCACAAAGTTTAGAACCAGGTTATGTTGTTTACGTGCTACAAGAAAGAATTCATGCCTTTCATCAGAGTCCCAGACCAGATTACCTGAGCTCTGAGCTCCCAGAACAAAACCCAAAAAGTCTTGGGGAGTGTTCCAATGATTCCAAGATGGATTTGTGTAACATTGTCTCAGAAGAGGGAATCTGAAAACATGAGGAAATCCTGACTAATATTAAATTTGACAATTATATAGCAACTTTAAAGACCTCAGCAATAAATCCAACAGCAATGATACAGAAAGTCAGGAATAGCATTGCTTCTCTTCAGAAATGAAGAAAAAGGAGCTTTTAAAGCACCAAGGAGCTGAGAACATCTAACATGTAGAGTTCTGCATCCCTTCAGCCTCAAAAATTTAGGCAATGTAAAGACCTTCCAGCATTCAAGGGTTGAGAAAACGATTATAAATGGATTTCACCATCCAAAACCTCAGTGGGATTTCTTCCAACAGAAAGAAAACAATATCAGGGGCTGGAGAGATGGCTTGGCTGACAAAGGCATTTGCTGCCCCAAAGCGTAAACATGGGATTTGATCTTGGAAACCCACATAAAGGTGGAAGGAGAGAACTGGCTACGGAAAGCTGTCCTCTGCCCTCCACGTATGTGCTGCGATGTGTGTGCATGTCGTGTACACAATGTTTATGTTTGGAACTGCAGCTCAGGAGTAGAGCCCTTGCTGAGGCTTTGATCCAGTACCAGATAAAACAAGCAATAAGTATTGATACATATATATGTGTGTATATATATATATACATATATATACATATATATACATATATATATACACACATATATTTGTGTAATTGATGTTTACAGCAAAGATGACAGGTTATACAATTTATAATATATGGAAGTGTATATAAAAATAATAACAAAATGTAAAAAAGGGACATAGAGTATAGTAAGTTTCTTAAATATATAAAAATTGTCTGTTATTATTTGAAGACAGATTGTGACAAGTAGATTTTTTTTTTGTACAGCTACTAGAATGGAAAAATGACAGTGCTATAGATAGCATACCAACTGCAGTGATGGAATAAATGAATTAAATAATATGTAATAAAAGAAGTTCTTAATCTAAATGAAGATAAGAAAAAAAAGGCAAAGAACAAATGAGGGTAAAGAAGAAAATTAATAAAAGCATATTAAACAAATTAGCCATTAGTAAAACGCAAATTAAACCCACAAATTAAACTCCACCACACACATTCTCAAAAGGCTAAAATTAGATCTATTCACAGTACCAACTTTTGATGAGGATGTGGGTAAAAGAGACCTCATATACTACTGGCAGAAGCATAGAAAAATGACACGGCCACCGTGGAAAGTAATTCTACAATGATCTAAGAAGTTACTGAAACACACCCAAAACCCCAGCTCTTTTAATCTACAGATTCACCCAGAGTTCCACTCAAATGTTCAGAGAGCTTTATTCTTTCCCAGATTGAAAACAACTCTAATACTCAACAGCAGGTGAATAAAGAAACCAAAGTGTGAAATATAAGATAGAGTGTGCTTAGCAATACAAGTAGCAAACAACTAATGTATCTCACAGGTCAGGGGGTTCTCAAGCATTATACTACAAACAAAAGATTGACCCTGGTCCAATATACTTACTGTGGCTGGTCTTTCACAGAATACATTCTGATTTAAACTCATTTGACTTTACTTTTTAAAAATATACACTTATTAGATATAAGTGACAAATCAATAAGGGTGATTTAAACACTTTTTAACTCAAAGCAACCTTGAAAACAGCCTACCTTATGAGCAAACACTTCATGTTACTAATTTTCAAAGATTCTCTCTAGTTTGTAACATGTTTCAGATGGACTTTGTTGTAACAATTGTTGAGTAGTGGCACTTTAATCTGTGAACTCTTTATGATTTTGTCACATCCCACTGTTCCTGGAGCATTGTCTTAGTTATTTTTCTATTATTGTGGGACTTATAGTTCCAGAAAGTGAATCTATAACAATCATGGCAGGGAGCATGACAGTAGGCAGGCAGGCTTGGCATTAGAGCAGGAGCAGTAGCTGAGATCCTATATCTGATCCATAAACAAGAGAGAGAGAGGAAGACAGACAGACACAGAGACACAGACACACAGACAGAAAGCTAACTGGAAATGTTGTGACCTTTTGAAACCTCAAAGACCACCTCTAGTGATACACCTTCAATAAAGCCAAACCTCCTAATCCTTCCCAAACAGTTCCGACAACTGGGAACCAAGCACTGAAATATATAAACCTATAGAGGGTATTCACATTCAAACTACCAAAAGCATATAGCAAGAGGCAATGAATTATTTGTCAAATCAACTAATAAATGGCCAAATGAACTGGAGTGACTTTAATGGAGTGACTTTCTGTGAGAATTTTTAAAACCATACTATGCATGCATACACATATAACACCAACATCTCTTGTAGAAAATGTGGTCTATTTTCTTTTAGATACAGGACATCTGAGTACCAAAAATTCAGAATTTTGACTAATTTGTTCAAGCAGAAAAGAGGCCTGTGTTTGCATGGTTAAGAAGCCATTCTTATGCCAACCAACACTATAGCAACATAGTGACTACTGGAACCTTTATTATTATATTTTGAAATTTGCAAATGGTTTGCCTGAGCATGGTCTCATGGTCTCATCTGTGAACATCATGTAACTACTAATAGTCTTTTAATTTTAGGACTTTTAACTAGTAACAATCTTTTTGGATTTATTAAGGAGCTGATGAGAATTTTCTACTCACATTTTCTAATTAGCAATCTGTTAATCTGTTTCAAATGTTAAGAGAAAAAAGTAGTCATATTTTAAATGACAGTCCAAAATAACCACCTTTTTGAAAAAAAAAATCCCTCCAGGTTTTGTGCGCAGACTTCTCTGATGCATTCTGAGGATTTTCACTGATCACCTGCCTTCCTTCAGCTCCCAGGATCTGAGATTTTTTTCTCTACTTGATCTCTCAACTCTCTTTTTCATCTTTTGCTCTCCCAATAAGGCACCGACTGTCTCTCTGCCTATTTACCACTCAAATCTCAAGTTGTCCAAGGTTCTATTCATTGTCTATTCTCTTGTCATTTTATGTGCTTCTCTCAGCAACCGCATGAGGACTAGAAGGTGACTCAGTGGCACTCTAATATACCTGCCTAATATGTCCCAGGCTTTAGCCTCAATCCATAAGTTTAAAAAAGATTAAAGTAAGCTACATAATCATAACTTCATGGTCCCTGATAATACTAAAAACAGTCTTTTCAACACCCACCTCACCCTAACACTCACCTCTCCACTGGTCCTTACCAAATGCCTTGCAGATAACAGGTCATGTTCTCACTAAACCTCCCCTTTCTTGGATTTCAAGTCTACTCAGTTGACTTGAAAGTTATGCATGGCACCTTCATTCTCTCATCTTTCTGTATTAAACCTTACAATAGATTAGGATTTTGATGCATCAGATATTTGGGAATTTCTACTTTTCTGTGTTATAAACCTCAAGTTCATCTTCAAACGTCCTCAAATGGGCCCTTCTTCTCAATACTCCAACTGAATCTCTATCTAACCCAATCACTTGCTGTTGAAGTATCAAGCACATAGCAACACAGACCTCTGCCACCCCCATATTTGGACAGTATACTACATGACAAAGTACGGGATGTGGATGTTAGGGTGATACCCCCAATGAAAACGATGAAGATTGTCTGTGTTAATTTCTCCATGGGATGCAAACATGACAGAGACCCAGGCACACAGATTTGCCTCTCTTCATCTCTACATTGGCTGCCCAAGGCACAGGTACATTTCCACATACTGAGCCATATACTTACATCTGATACGCTATATTACTTTATAGCTCTTTGGAAAGAGTAAAAATGTAATAAGTAATTGCTTCACATCTAGCCATCATTGTGAATGACTACTGTATATCATCTAGAGCCTGGCCTGTTACAAATACACAAAAACACGATTGTCATGACACTCTAACAGTCAGTCAAAAGAGGCAAAGCTATCATCCTTTCCTTGAAAGGCCTAACTGAAGCTTACAGAACTACTTTCATTAGCTTATTAAATTAATTTGCATCTATTTCACTTATTCATTCTACTTTTAATTGACAAATAATAATTACATGTACTATATATTCACGGGATTCAAAGTAATGCTTACATTGTGCCTATTTTGTTAAATATAAACCAAACATAATTATCATAGAAAACATCTGGAAGATGGTCAAATGCTTATGCTGATCTTTCTGTGGTGGGGTTCTGTATGTAAAAAAAAAAGTAAATGAAATATAATATCACTAACAGCAAGCAAGCGCAATCTACTCTAACACTGTGGAAGGAATTCAGTGGTAAAGCCCTCGCCTGGCATGTGTGAGGCTCTTGGTTGGATGCTAGCGCCACACTGGAACAAAGAATTATTCATTCTAACATTACTTGTTCATGTGATGACCCAGAGAGCCCAAGAACCTCTGTGTTAAGGATTTGAACGGATTCTTGGAGATCAAAACAAACAAAACACAAACAAAGCCCTCCAATACCATACACACACAAACTAGGAAACCCCAGAAGCCGGAGGACCCCAGATTAGAAAATCTTGACTAAATTTGAATCTTGCCCTCATTACTGGAAAGTCAACTCCATTCTGCTAAAAGTTAATACCGGATTTTGTGACATTTTTCAAAAGATTCTGGGGATAAAAAAAAAAAGTTAAACTTTCTCTCTCACACTCTTTCTCTCTCTGTTCTTTTCTGAAAGAGAGAACGTCAATACAGATGTGCCTATGATTCCCCTAATGTTGGAAGTTAATAAAGTAGTTGAGTATATTAAGTAGGATATCACTGCTCAGATCCCCAGGATACAAGCCTGAGGCTGGATGGCTTTCATAGATTATCTTTACATGTGGCCTCAGGCTTCACTGTCCTTCTAAGATTAAGTGAATTAATTAATAACAAGACTGTACAAATGATTAGAAAAATAAATATGCTAGACTTTTGCCATTTGAAAATTATACCAGTTTGTTTTTGAGAGGGCTTAAATGTTGGGAATAACAGATCCAAATGAAAGCTAATCAAACACTACATAATAGAGATTGACACATCATACACTATCCATAGCACTGCAAATGTACCTTAAGGCCAGTGGTAGCTTCTCATCTCCATTCATACCCCCCCCCCCATATGTGATTTCATGTCCTTTAGCTTTCTCTGTTTTAGTCTGTTTTCTCTCCTTAGCTGCATTTAATTCATTTAATTCTGAACTTCAGTGTGCACATCTAAGCAGCATGGGTATTTTACAAGAAGTCCCCATGCTGATCTGACCAGAGGTCTTGGCTGTAGAAAGCCCACGTGTGAGCTGCTACACCAGAATCTCCATGCACAATGCTTCCTCTCTTTCTTAACTAAGTGTAGTCACTTGCCAGTAGAGAAACTAAATAAGCCCATACAGGAAAAGACATTAAATAACTGTTAAAAATCATCCCAAGTTCTCAAGACACAAAGGAATTCAACAACAGAAAAGCAGAGAAAAGCCCCACAAGAGGAGATTTAAAAAAAAAAAAGTTGAAGCAAATTTTGGAAGAAAACTTCTCCTTTTAAGTAGTGCACAAAATTCCACAAACCGATACTTATTTTTGAAATACCTTTTTTGGGTGGCATCCTGGAGGTGTCCTGCTAGAATGTTTCGGTGGGGGGATTGCAAGTTGAAGGGACGATGAAACGTGCAGGTTTGACCTCGTACCTCCATGCACTGCCTACTGCCTGCCGCCCAGTCTCCCCGGTGCCATTTCACAGTCTGAAACGTAAGAAGGTACTAATTTCCTCACTATTAAAATTTCATGGCTGTTTAGTTTGCCATTTAAGGATGGAGTGCTCAGGTCAGAGGGGTCCCGTTTGTACCTCATACTCAAAATAAAATTGGTGCGATCCTCTGTGCTGAATCCAGCTTAAACCTGTCTTTCCATTTTGCCTGGACCTTCCTTGTCTCCCTTCTGAAGCCCTTCATTCTAGGGCTTTATTCTAATTACATATAGTGAGGGCAGTGTCAGTTAGTTCCCTCTTAGAAAGGTGAGAAACACTAGCCACTGGGTATACTGGGTAAATTAAATGAGTAAGTACCGAAGCTACGCTCACACCTGGACTCTAGGTCAAAGCTGTGAACCTAAAAGCATTCAACTTAGCCATTATCTTCAGTGTGGGGGCACGACGTGACCCACTGTGTCCCTTTTTCTCAACTCTTGTGAAACTAAGACCTCCCTAAAAGAAAAGTGTTATTTTGGAGGGGGATGGGCTTAAGAATGTATAATTTTTTTTTGTTGTTCTCCATTAAAAACTGTCTAAGAAGGAAGCCAAGGACATTTTAGAATGATAAAAAGGATTTCCATCATTGAAAAGAAAGAAAGGGACCAAACGTGCTGCAATGTAATTCGTAAAAGCAGCCAGGTTTTTGAGCTCAAGGACTCCGGCATTCTCTGGTTACTTTGGTGATAGCAGGCCTGGCACGCTGACCTTGGCAAGAAGAAACGATGTTTTGAAATGGATCCTGTTGGCACATGTACACCACAGTAGCCTTTGGCTTTGCAAATCGATTTCTGCTCATACATGATGCCTTCTGGAATTTATAGACCTGTGTATACTTTAGCCTATGGAAGCTCCAAATGACAGCTTAAACTCAACTTCTGTTTTATTAAATAGCCTCTAGATTCCCTCCTTTGCTAGGCACTGATCTTAACGGGGATTGTTAGGCAGCTAACAGAGTACTTATCTTTAGAGACAGCCTGGGTGGTTCTATTAAGAGACGAGGTTCTCCTGCAGATTATTCAATCTATAATATACTGTAGCTTGACCCATATTCATAAAGGCATAAGTATAAAATTATCCTAAAAATTAGTCTAACAAAAAGTAAGGAATGTGTAAATAAGTTTCTCCTCAAGCTTTGCACCTACAATATTACAACAATAAAAGAAGCAATAATGATCATAGGGGGAATAGTGAAGATAATTAAACTACATTAAGGTAAAAATCTCTTAGTCAAAATATTTCAAAGTTAAAAAAAGAGAGAGAGAGACAGAAGCTTCCATTCACAGCTCATGTCAGGCCACAACTATTAGCATAATAAAGTACCTCAACATAAGAAGGGTGAGCCCTGCAACAGGAGAAAACAGAATAAGGTTGTTGGAATAAAATCTCTAGGTAAGGGTTTAATGTGACCTCAAGCCCCATAAAGAGTAAAATCACAGGTGACTTTATAGAGAGAGAGACTTGCAGCCAATGCACACAAGAAAGAAGCCCAACTCAATCTTAGGTTGTAGAAATCATGACTACAAAAGCAGACTTGAGTTTTTACCTGTGTAACTGGTGAAATCAATGTTTGCTGCTGCCAAGAGTTCAGGAATGACAACAGGATTTCTTCTATATTCTGCATGGTAGGAAACACATGAGCTCAACAGCTCTGGAAACAGATCCAGCAACACTGGACATTCGCTGTGCCGTGAAGACTACACAGAGAGAACGCTCCCACACATACTCTTGTATTCTTATTCATGATATTCACAGTGCGGTAAGAATGACAAAAACAATGAAACATGATCTTGTATCTATAGTCTAACAATTTATGACTGTTAAAAAAAGCAGAATGTTTCCTAATAGTAAAAGTGAACAAAATAAGTAGCTACTTCAAAAACTTCATATGCAAATACTAATTACTTGGAAGGGAAAATGTTAGGAAAAGAAAACAATAGTTGGAGACACACTCCTTGATTTCAAGCCTTCACCAGACAGCTGTAGTGAACACCACAGAAGAGTGCTCACTGCCTTTAAGATATGCAATAAACAAAGTATGGGGAGCCTGGAGTCCAGAAATACACATAAATGTATATAGTCAAGTGGTGCCCAACAAACAGTCAAAGTCAATGTAGTAGAGAAATGGTAGTCTTTTCAAGCAACTGGCCGGAATGTTTTACTTCATACAAAAACCTCATATTTGTTGAGCTAAAGTACAGCTTAGTGTTAGAGTCCTTGCCTAGCATGTTTGGGTTCCTGGAGTCAATTTCTGGAACCACCAAAGAAGTAAATAAGATAAAAACAGAATTCCCTGGGGACCTCACACTCAGTGAGAAAGATGGAACGACATGTGGCTAGGGGTCAAGACAGAAGAGCAGACAATGGTAATTCCATGACAGGTTTTTGTGTAAGCAGTCTTTTGTGTTTTTCCTTCTTAGACAACTGAGGCCATCATGTCTAAGTATCTTAGACACTTGATAGACAGTTGTCACACCTATCCCTTGTGCCCTGGAGTGGGGCACAATCAAGCTTTGACTATTTCACAGATAATGCTTTAAGAAAACTCCATTCTACCTACGGGAAGAAGCCAAGACTTCTGCTTCAAGGTATTTTGCTCCACGCACAACTGCTCCAGATAGCTTGCCCCAGTCTTCAGGAGACGTCACATCACCTATGAAATGCCCCAGTTACCTCTAGATGAATCTGTCTATTTCACAGCCATTATTGCAGTGGAGGTCGGGGTGTGGGGTAAGCCTTTCCCCTGGTTATTCAGCAAAAACTCACAAGTGGTACACATTTAAAATCTATGACTGGTACATATCGGAGGCTTGTGGTTGGTATAAATATGCTGTCTTAAATAGGATTAGCATTGTTGTGATACAACACCATGATTAAAAGCAACTTAGGAAAAGGGGGGGGGGTATTTGGTTTACATATTGAGAGTCACAGTCCATGAAGGAAGCCAAGGCTGGGCTGTAACCTGGAGGCAGGAGCTAATCCAGAGGTCATGGAGGAGAATTGCTTACTGGCTTGCTCCTCATGATCTCTCAGCCTGCTTTCTTATAGCACCCAGAACCATTAGCCTGTGGGTGGATTCACCTAAAATGAACTGGGTCCTCCCACGTCAATCACTAAGAAAATGCCCTACAGGCTTGCCTACGGCCTAGTCTTATGGAGGCATTTTCTCAGTTGGGGTTTCTTCCTTTCAGATGATTCTAGTTGGTGTCAAGTTGACATAAAACTCTCCAGCTCATATTTCAAGACAGAGACTAGTGGACTTGGATGCTGTTGGTGAATCCTGTATAAAAATGACCCAACACTGTTTTAGTAAGTCCCTGTGAAAGCTTCTCCTGAATGCTCTTTTAATATTTGTGGTTGCTATTATGGGTAGAGAGCTGGACTAGAAGTACCATAAGCAGACAAACAGGCTTCCAAACCAATGTACCTGTTACAGTTATAACTTATAATATTGTAGATCAAACAATTATAAAAAGATCTATTTTTAAAAAGGTCATCATAAATCAAACAGGGAACATCTCCCTAAAATAGATTAAATAAGGATTTACTGATTTAAAATTTTTTAAATGAGACAAATAGCATACCTGCTAAGATACACTGTATTTTGGCAAGAACTGCTAAATTAGATCAGCATATAAAGGTCCTAATTCAAAAATGGAAGACAGAGAATATGTTACATTGGGGAGGAAAATATATTCTCTCAACAAGAAACAAAAAGCTATTCCATCCAAACTGATGGAAATCAGATTTGTCAGTAGGAGACTCTCCTGAAGATCTTGGCTGCAGATAGAAAGAAAGAAATCAAGAAGATGAAAAAGGATAGGTAACATGATTTGCTGATCCCTCCACATGGCAATAGCTCTGGACTGATAGAGACATAAAAATGTTTCAAGCCAGGACTTTAGTTATGCATGGCCAATAGATCTTTGGCTACAAATTCTTCAAGACTTATAATGCCATTCTTTTAAATGACATAGATAAAAATTTATTTTACAGAAAATCATCTTTAACTGAACTGTGCTCAGTGTATAGCCCACATATACACAAATATGTAATCCCTTTGAAAGTTTATATATTTTACAGAGCAAGAGGGCCAGACACCAAAAAAAAAAAAAAAAAAAAAAAGACAAGTAGTCCAGGCGATCCCACCTCACAGATGGCCTCAATGACAATGCTTCCTCAAAAATCTGCATCTGGGACCATTTCAGAATGGCTTTCTAGATCATCCAACACCATAGACTGTTCTAGTCAGGACTTCAGTAAAGCTCTGAACTTTCTCAGAATTCAGAGGATGGATAGAAAAAGTTACAGTTAGTTTTCTTAAACCTGAATAATATCCCAATTTTCTTGCCCCCCCCAAACACCCATCCCAATAAACTTAAGAAAACTATACCCCATTTCCAAAAGGGGGTGGATGGTTTTTTGGTTATTCTAGGGATGACAGATATGTTATTGTTTTTTAAAGGATTAGTTATATGAATGGTAAGTAAAGGGGTAGATTATTGAATCTGCTTTGAGACCAAAGGGCATTAATAAGACAAGAATCTTACATTAGTATAGATCTTTGTATATTACTACAGATGTAAGATTATATTTGCTTATAAGATGCTAAGGCATTGTATCTATATAATTCTTAAGAATGTAATGTTAAGTTCTAGTCATTTTGAAAGCTCTTCTTACCGGTTATTGAGAATAATTAAGAAATGTGTATTAGCAGTCACACAGTCAAACTTATGGTCATATTAGATACTAGTTTAATTAATTACAAAAATGTTTCCTAGATTGACAGAAAAAATAACTAGAAACAAGCAATTCAGATGAGATAGATAGATAGTCTTCAAAAACCTCAGAGACCTAAAGAATATAGCATTAAAGGTTTTATTAACTTAAGGCTTTTTTGACAATGAGACAGGTCTGCTCCTGGCAGTACCCTCATTCTACTGCAAAGAACATCAAAGGCCTCATGCCACTGGGTGATCAAATGTCCTTGTGTTAATTATAGACAGAATACTCTCCAAACAGGGCAAAAATGAATGCAGGAAGCCGATTGCTGGCGTTTTGTAAGAATAAGATAGGCAAGTCCTTTATAATTCCCACTTCATAGAAAAGTCTGCTAAATATTCTGAACCAGAAGGCTGAAGATGGAGAAGTTTGGGTGGACTGTCCAGACAGCCAAATATCTCGTTTTTGGAAGCTACTTGCCTGCACTTCCTACATATTTAGGTAATATTTATTTCTTCTTAAGTCTCTGATGGGGTTGAAGAGTAGAGTTTTTTTTTTTAATTTTTATTATTTATTATGTATACAATGTTCTGCCTGCATGTATGCCTATATTCCATAAGAGGGTACCAGATCTCATTACAGATGATTGTGAGTCACCATGTGGTTGCTGGGAATTAAACTCAGAACCTCTGGAAGAGCAGCCAGTGCTCTTAACCTCCAAGCCATCTCTCCAGCCCCAAGAGTAGACAGTTATAATATCATAGTTAAACTTAAATTGTGTAAAATGATAGAAATTGATAGTAGAATACTTTATCCAAGGATGCCAAAAATACATATATAAAGCTCACCTAATAATTTTTATAATTGTTATTATTAAATATAGTTTGTTATTGTAAGAGAAAGAGCCTTTTATTAGACCAAAAGGGGGAGATGTAGGCATAAGGTTATTGTGTAATGCAAATGCCAATTTCTGAATTCCCCAATTTCTGCTTGCAATCTTTATTCTGAGAATCTCCTGCCTCAGGGTTGTGTAAATACTACTTCCCAATTGTCCTCTGATATGTCAGTAAAGCAGCTTACAGCCAATTGCTGAACAAGGAAGAGAATAGGGCTGGACTTCCTGCCAGCTAGAGGAGGAGTTAGAGGAGTAAGGGGGAGACTGAGCCACAGGAGAGGTCAAGAGACAACAGGACAGCAGCTGGAGCAGAAAAGCCAAAAAGTACAAGTATTGGTGGAATGCCCACTAGGAGAAAACCAGATTTGCTTAGATGGTTAAGAATAGAGTAATAACTGCTCAGTTACTGTGCTGTAAAGCTTATTATTAAACAAATATAAAAAAGTCAATTATTTGTATGAAAGCAGGGTTAAAAGAGAAACTGAGAGATATAAACACAGTTTTATAAAATTAACTATAACAAAGTTCTATAGAGAAATGTTTTGATTAGTTAGAGGCATAGGTGGATAAATGAGGCCTTAATGTAAAAAGGGCCTTTAGACGCTTGCAAAGGGCTGATGAAATGCAGCAAAATGGTAAATGATACCAGCATTCATTATATGCATGTATATGAATGTCACACTGAAATTCCTCATTCTTACAGTTATTATAAACACAAGTTTTAAAATAGGAAACAAACAAACAAACAAACAACAAAACCAGCTGCCTTCCTGGGAAGCACAGGACAAGCCAGCCATCTTTTCCTCTGCAGTTCTGCCATTGATCTCCCCATCCCTCCCAGCTGCTGTTTATTCAGTTTTACACTGCTGAGCCCTAAAGAAACTCCTGTTTCTCTTCTTCCAGACATGTGACCTTTTATTTACCAACCCAGGCTCCCAAGCCTGCAGCTTGTTCCTAGAGAAAAAGTTTCAGTTTAGAGGGAATGTTGCAATTTAGAGGAAAATACTATATGGTAGTACACCGCTTCCTCTGACTCTTAGGTTCTCCGACTCTTAGAGTAGGTGATACAGACGTCCTTCAACGGCTAAGAATTAAGTGGCAAGAACCCTCTACAGCCAGCAAGGCAACTGTTTCCCTCTGCAAGCACACAGTCAGTCTCTATCTTTGCTGTCTTTGGAATATTACTTAACCAATCTCTTGTGAGAGATGTGAGTTCAACTATCCCCTTAAAACTAGGCCAACACCTTGTTAGCAGAGAAAAAAAATGCTATTATACTGCTAAATGAAAAAGGCATTAAAATGAGTCCTAATGACTTATTGCTATACTCATAGATTAATTCATCTCTCAGCCCTCATCAGAGAAGTTTCTCCTTGCAGTAGATAGAAATTAACACAGAAGACCACAACTGGTCAATGTGGAGCTGAATAAGAGATTTTGGAGTATCCAGTCCTAAATGTGATGTCTATGTTTCCTCTTCTCCTCAAGTCTCAGGGATTCTCAAGGACTGAAAGAATTTTAAGTGCTAGAGGTGGTATACAACTTCAAGAAAGCAGTATTTTCTAGACACAGTGGGTCAGATGGTCATATGAACTCAGAGACTGTGAAAGAAAGCACAAAACCTATAGAAGCTCAAGTGAGACAAAATCTCAGCATGGAGCAGAAAAGTAGCAAGGAAGTCCAGCCCTTACATGTGGAACTATTGACATTTTATTGCTTATGAGAGACAGAAAGTCAGTTTTCTTCAGTGGAATAACATCTAGCATATGGACCATATTCCAGAGCAGGGTCCATGCTAGATATCACTCAAAACAAGCTAGACTCAATGGCATATTTTAAAATATACTGGGGAGGGGTGATATAAAATTGAGTAGATAGGGAAGTAGGAGGGGACCTGGAAGAAGTTGGGGGAGATGAATATGTTCAAAATAGATAGAAAACAAATAAATGTGTTTTCTTTTTGTTGTTTTGTTTTTCAAGACAAGGTTTCTCTGTGTACCCTTAGCTGTCCTGTAACTCACTTTGTAGACTAGGCTGACCCCAAACTCACAGAGATCTGCCTGCTTCTGCCTACCTGAGTGCTGGGATTTATTATAATCCAGTGTGAAATTCTTAAAGAATAAATACAAATATTAGTTCTAAAAGTCAACTCAATATATCACTAGGCTAAATTTAACACTTAAACTATAAAGATTTTAGAAAAAAAACATAGGAAATTATCTTGAGGCTCTAGCTCTGTATAAATAGTGCTTAGAGTTGATATGAAAAGCATGATGAAAAATAGATTACGATAGGTAAGAGTGGTGGCTCAGGTCTTTAATATCAGCACTCTGGGAGGCAGAGGCAGGCAATCTTTGTGAGTTTGAGGCCAGCCTAGTCTATAAATCAAGTCCAGGATAGCCAAGGCTACACAGAAAAATGGTGTCTCAAAAATTTATGCTAAAGACATTGCTATATGTTATGAAGTACTTTTTATGTGCTAGGAATTTTGTTAAGAACTTTTTGAAAAGTTTTAGATTGGTAGCATTGCTTTACCAGTACTGTATATTGATACAAAAAATTTAACAATAAACTGATTCAAATTATTCTGATACAAATTGAGATTGATTTTAATTATTGGAGTTAGAGAATAGACAGCGCCTAAAGAGGGAAAACAGAGGATGAACAATGAAAAATAAAATGTGACAATTTAAAAAAACTATATAAAGCAACTTGAATATGATATGTCATGCAAAAATAAATGAACTCATTCTGGTTTAATTAATAAAGGATAATTTGGGAGTTAAATTTTCTTTCATTTGTTCTTCTATATATTAAGTAAGAATGCACATTGTAGTAACAAGTATAAAAAATTAAGTATATTCACATAACTGAATCTATCAATGCACATGAAAACCAGAGGTAAATGTGTAAATTATTGCAGAGATTACATATAATCAATATTGTATATAAGAAATATAGCCTGTATATGCATTATTTGCACAAAAATCCACAGGAAAATCCAGTTCAGTGTGGGTGTGCATATATGTGTGTGTATGTGTCTTTAAATAGAGCTGCAGGCTTTTGCAAATCTATCTTTTCCTAATAAAATAGCTATAAAGTTTTTTTTTTCTAATTGTTAAAGAGTTGTTATAAAACTTCTTTGAGTTAGGGGTACAATGCCAAATGTATCATATTTATTAATGGTGGAGATCATATTTAAAATTATGAAGTCAAGCCTCTGAATGGTTAGTTTTCTTTAAAATGTCATCTCATACATTATGAAAATTCACATCACAAAATTTTCAAAGAGAAACCTCACAAAATGGAATGAGTTGCATTAAGAAAAACCAGGAGTTAGCTTCTAGCACTAAAACTCATAACACATCTAAATATTTCCTGTCTATAAAAGGAAATGTGTGCTTTCAGGAAATAAATGTTACCAATGCATGGAAAAACATAAAGTTGAAAGTAAACCCAGACCTGGCTAATTTATAAATTGCTCCTATTTTCTGAGCTCTTCGATAATTTAACTGCTTTCAGCAGCAAATAAATATCAATTTTCTAATCAAAACTAAAAATGATTGTGCTTGAAGTGAAATAAAATTCCACTAATGTGTTGGCTTGAGAAGGAGGAAAGAGCTATAGCAGCATTATTTTCCATAAATTAACCCCTGATTGCTTAAGAGAAAAAAAAAAGTGGATTTATAGCCCCTAATGTGACAGGTCCTATGCAATTGTTGCTGGCCCTCATTGTAAGAATGACTGGAGAGACTTTCTAGCAAGTCATTGCAGCCTCATTTGCAGTTTTCGGTTCTTGCATTCAGCTGCTACCGCAGAGGAGTCCCATGTTGCTGTTCCAGCAGGCAGTCACCAGCCTGCTCAGCATATTTATTAGATCCTCGCAGCTTCTCTTTGCCAGACAGGCTAAAAGAGAACTGTCTTAGTTAGGGCTGCTATTGCTGTGATAAAACACCATGATGAAAAGCAAGTTGGGGAGGAGAGGGTTTATTTGCTTACGCTTACACATCATCATTCATCACTGAAGGAGGTCAGGACTGGAACTCAAGCAAGGCAGGGACCTGAAAACAAGGGCTCATGCAGAGGCCTTGGAGAGGTGCTGCTTACTGGCTTGTCCACTGTAGCTTGCCCAGCCTGTTTTCTCACTGAATGCAAGATGATCAGCACAAAAATAGGACCACCTACAATGGGCTTCCTCCATTAATCTCTAGTTAAGAAAATGCTCTACAGCCAGATCATTTGGAGGCAGTTACTCAGTTGAGGTTCTCTCCTTTTAGATGCCTTTAGCTTGTATCAAGTCAAAAGACCTACCCCGCCAGCAGCCAAATAATCCAGACCTAAGGACTCCTGAACAGCAACAAGTTACTAACAATCTTGCCTTTCTCTGTCATATTTCTTCTCCCTGTTGGTTGAAAAAAGTACAGCAGAAATTCTGAAGGAGGGCGTGGGTCACTACCCTGACTAATTTCATCTTGTCCCTCTCTAGCTCTACTTACCCTCTTAACCTTTCTTGAGTCATTTCAAATCCTGGGAACAGCAGGACAGGTTGATAAACATCTTTGTGAGGTGACAGTCAAACTACGCCCAAGCAACAGACTACACCCCAACGGAGACAGCTATCCACTATGGTGAAGCAATACCCTGGAGCAGAAGTAGTCATTCTAATGAGGACCACATCGCGCCCCTCAAGTAATGACAGTGACATTCCGAACTAGGAATGAGAGAGCAATCAACAGCAACCCACCTTGACCATACTGCTTAATTATTCAACCCCTACTGGATCCTAGAGATTTTGTCTTGAAACTCTGGTAACCGTGTTAGTCTTATACAAGGCAAAGTTTCTCAATTCCAGTTTTGTTTTTTGTTTTTTTACCTGTGCTAGAGGCAGAAGGCAGATAACAATCACAGGAATGGAAGACCACTTCAGTTTCGTTCAGGACCTCGACTCTCTGTATTTTTTTTACCAAAGGACCGGAGAAATTTTCTTGTGTACTATGTAGTGGGATTTACAGGTCCCTTATTGGTGATTGCAACTGCACTAAAAGAAATGTCTTGAAGAAAGTATTTGGTGAGGTGTTTAATAACCCACCCAACCTCATTAGTTTCCATTATTTCAGAATTCTAGTCCTGAGGCTTGCCATCACCCAGTAGTCCTAAGCTATTTATGGCTTTTCTCCAAACTCATTTCTACTCTCCAACTGATTTTCTGAGTTACCTAAATGATAATCACAAGGAGAGGGAATTTGACTGATATATCTTTACAAGTCACAGGAAAAGCAATAACATGATATCATGACATAGTTAAGAAATAAGTAGTTTTTTCAATTACAGAAAAAAAAACCCCTAAGATTCTTGGAGTTTCTGAAGAATAGAGAATAAAAGTGTGAGCAAGGGCATAGTGAAACTACGGAACTAGATGACTCCATGGGTGGAAAGAAGATTAATTTTGGAAATTCAGCTTGCTGAGGTTGTATCACAGGGAGAAGAAGAGCAGAAAGGCTAAGAAAGTCTTGTTTGTTTTATGGGGAGCAGGTAATGAGAGAAGGGGCATAGGAGTCAGAACAGCCTGGTAGTGGGAGTAGGGGAGGAGGCATGCAGGCCAGGATAGACTGGGAACTAGCGCAGAGCATCGCTTGTAGGTGGGCTTGTATGAGTTAATAAAAGTCTACATGCCCATTGCAGGACTGTGGGGGTGGGATAAGGGAAATAATGGTTTTCTTGACAAACCAAAAGCTGCTTCACAAGAGGTCTGTGGAATGCTGCATTTGGGTAGCAATCCTTCTGTTTACCCAGCTTAAGCTCAGCCCAGACTATTATTTTAGGGCATTGTCAGTGGCGTTGCCATTTTGAGAGCCTGCTTTGGACCTAATTTTTCAACATTTTGTTAATGATAAGGGGTGGCGCTAATCACTGATCTGCTTTGGACTGAATGGGGATGTGAGGGTGGGGGAGTCTTTGGAAGGCTGGAACATGAATCAAAGGAAGGGAGTCAGGCAGGCAGGTGATGGTAGGAGACATAGGGAAGTTCTGTCAGAAGCAGTTAGTTTACTGACCATTGGGTTGTCTCACCAATTCTCTCCTAAGAGAAACTGAAGAGACAGGGAGAAATAATTATTACAAGAAGTATTGATATGAGTGGGTCTGTTGGTATAATGTTCTTTTGGAATGTATACACCTTACCCTGGTTCATTCAAATGCTGATTTCTCTCCCCCACTATCTAGTTTCAATACTGGACATTGCATTGTGATGTTTATTCTAAGCATCACCTGTCTCAAGTTTGTGTAAACATGCCACCATTTGTTCTCTAATTTGTCAATTAAAACAACTAGCCACAATGTTGGGCAATGGAGAGGATAGGGTACACATCCTGGTTCAGAGTAGAAGGAGAGGAAGGAAGAGGAGGACAGGAAGGTATGGGAGGCAGAGGAGGAGAGAAGCCGCAGGAGAGAATCTGGGATCACAGAGGCTGGAGGAGAGGTCTTAAAATAACGTGGAGAGGTGAACTGGACCTAAGATAGCACTAAAAGCAAGTATAATGTGGGAAATCTGAATGGTATGAAACTGTGAGGGCTTGGAGGTTTAGGATGGCGTTAACTATTGCCCAACATTATGTTTTAGGTTAACTAAATAAACCCTAGTCTTTGTGTGGTGATTTGGTTATATAACTGTTTAGGATTAACCACAGCTTATTAAAAGATACATCAAAAGTAAACAATAATAATTTACTACAACATGGGTCTAAGAAGATGGAGGAGCCAGGGACCCAAGGGAGACCAAAAAGAGAGCCCCATGTAGGGGTTGGTCCCTAAAAGGCAAAAATCTTTGAACTAGCTTATGTAAGTATTTACTCCTCTCTTTCACTTGACTGGATGAGTCCATACAGTGCAAGTGCCTCTCAGGGGCTTGTCGGTTTTACAGGACCAGTGAGGCTAGTTGGTGAGCTGGTTTAGGAGTAGCTGCAGAACCGGTGTTGATTACTGGATGGTGTCTGCCAGCTGGGTAAATATGTGCTGGGATAGATAGAGATTATGGACCAAAGGCAAAATTCAGGAGCTTAGGGGGATCTTTGTTTTAGGCATGTATTTGAACCTATTAAACCTGTCATGCTGCCTAGGAGGTCAGGAAGGTAGACTGATACTCAGCCAGATGAGGAGGGCAGGGCCTATCTTCAGAGATAGGCATTCGGCAGGAGAGCTTGAGCTTTATTCCCACTGACTGATGGGAATTCTTATCAGATAAGGGGCTCAGAGCTCATTTGAGCTGAGACAGGTAAGTCCAAGCAGCAATTCCCTGAAGCTTGCATGACTTTTTTTAAGTTGACAAAAAGATATAAAAATTTTAGCTATATTAGCAGGACCATGGTCTGTTTTAATTTGTATTGTTGAGGAATCAGATAATAAGTGTCTTCAAAATGCTTGAGCAGACTCACGTTTTTTGAGCCGTATCCATAATAAAGCCTGAAAAGCTATCAACATAAATGTGAACATTAGACTATAGTAAGACAAATTTTCTGACAGGATAAAGAAAAAAGGAAGAGCTTGGGGGACTAAAAGATGGTTCTGGGATAGAAGTGTTAACACTCCTTTATTTTATTTGTCTTTTCATTCTCATACAACCACCTTAAGAGGAATGGAGAGAGATAGAGCAGACAATGCTATTTCCAACATAGGAAAAAGCATTTTTTTTAGTCTATATTTAGAAAACAGACAAAGGAAAATGTTTTGAGCCTCTAACTATGATCATTTTAATTATTTTTAAAGTTTTAGTAGCCAACACTTACAACTGTTACCAAAAGTAGATTAATCACTTGTGGCAACTTTATTGATTTTAATAAAGGTTTAACACTAATGTGTTAAATTTTGAACATTGAAAATGTAATATCATATTATCACCTTTCGTCTAATTTTTCACATTCCTTAAACCACTCCTTTAGACTCTCACAACTTATATAAATCTTCTATTTTTCCTTTCCATTCTGGAAACATCAGACATCTTACACTTTACCATAACTTACATAAACTTTACTTCTCCTTTCCATTTAGAAATATCCAATTATTTACCATGAGATATAGTTGCTTGGTTACTGAGAGTAGTCATTGAAAAAGCAAATCGTTTAAAAATCGTCATTGGTGCACAAGAAAATAGTAAAAAGATTTTTTTTTTTACAAAAGTCTGTAACAAAAGTGTATAGTTGTGAGATTGCTTTTATTGAAACTCATTTGTGAGTTTGCCTATTTCAGTAGGAAGCCTGTTAGCTTTTGAAACTAATTTAGGCTGGAAAGTAATTGAGCCTCAGTTTTGAATCTTTTCTTTTTCTTTTTCTTTTTCTTTTTACTTTAAGAGCCTCAGGTAATTTAAACTTGCATTTTTTAACTCTCAGGTTTGTATTTTCAGCAAGCAGCGTATCTATCCTTTGCAGCCAAAGTTAAGGTAAACCCAGAACTGACCAGGCAGCCCTTGGGGAGGGGATATTTGAGGTTGGCTTGCTGCAGTAGCAGCAAGTGGTAGGACTGACTGATAAATTATCTGATGACAATATGGCCTGGGACAAGGCAGAACTCACCATCGATGCCTGTCACAGGGATCTGAGAAGGATAAGTTTTACTAGACTGAGCAGGAGTAAGGACTAAGTAACCTTAGTATCAATTAACAACAGAGACTTAGCTGGCCATTTAACTGGGCTTCTCCATAGTAATCCTGATGTTAATGGCAGGGGCCAAGGTTCCAGGGCAGTGTCAGTTTTTGGCCATCAGGCTCAGAAGATTCCAGAGTTTTTTCATGGAGGAAGAACTTGGAGGAGTTGAAAAGGCAAAGAGGAGCAACCAACCCTCCAGTGTCCTGCCCATCTAGAGTTTGGGCAGGGTCCTAGTGGCAGGTGGCATACGAGACAGTTTTTCACCAATGCCCCATGTTACCATATTTGAAGCAAGCTCCAAGTGAAGTCAGTTGGTGTCCCTTCTTCTGTGGAGGTGACCTCAGAGCTACCACCAGAAGCTTGTATCTTTTGCCCATTGTGAAAAACCCTTTCCATCTTTTCCTGACTCTCCTTTACATCAAACACCTTTAAATGCCATATTCTGCAAATCTTTCTGAGGGATTTGAGGGCCCTAGTCTAACCTCTTGAATTTTTTTTTAATTTTGAATATTATTTTACATTAAACAAACTTTAAGTTTTCATTGGACTTGTTTTCAGGGTTCAGGCATAATTGACAACACACACAAAAGACTATACACTAAGAGATATAAATGGCCTTTCCCTTCAAACTTGTCTCTGTACATGAATTCTATTTACAGCATAACTGCAAACATAGTTCTGAGGTCATTAAAGAATTTGATCATTAACTTATATGCCTTAATTATCTTTAACAGTTTGCAGTAAGTTGGCACCTTTTAAAAGATTAGGATTTCATAATTTTATCATTTTTAAGTTTTACTCTTAAAATGTATAATATTTGAACGGCTGAGCCTTTAGTATAGAAATAAACTTTAAGTTATGAAAACAGTCCACGCAGAGCCTGGGAACCTCATTTTCCTGATCCTTTCATGATATATTTTTACAAAATATCAGTTTACTTGTATGACTCAGGTTTTTCAAATAGCTGAAGCTTAACAAAGTTAGCTAAGATATAAGTGATTAGACAATACATCTTTAAGTCAGTTTCTGTTACCCTGAATTTATAAACTTTAATCATCAAATATATGTTATTAGTAAGTTTTATTTTTCATAAACTTTCTTCAGAGTTTTCTCCCTGTATGTTACTTTTTTATTCTTAGGACAAAAATCACCATTAAAAAGTCCATCCTTACCCAAAATATCCTAGAGGTGTGGTGTTTCCTAATTAGTCTAGGGAAAATAAGATGAAACAAACCACTTGGAAGGCCTGTTGTCTCCTCACCCTAATAACATCTCCTTTCCTAAGCAAGAGTAGTGTCCCAGCTACGTATATGGTATGTTGTAGAAAATTAAGACTAGCCGTGCGGTGGTGCTGGCTCAGGCTTTTAATCTCCTAGGCAGTTGGTAGGAGACAGAGGCAAAGCAGATCTCTGAGTTCAAGGCCAGCCTAGTCTACAGAGCAAGTTCCAGGTCAAGCAAGACTACGCAGAGAAACCCTGTCTTGAAACAAAACAAAACAACAACAACGAAAGAAGAAAAGAAAGAAAGGAAGGAAAAAAAGAAAGACAGGAAATTAAGACTTACTATACATAGTTTTTGCTTTTCTCTTTGGGGTTTTGCTCCTGAGTGCTATTAAAGGCATGAACCACCTTGCCTGGCCACTATCAACCTTTTTTGTTGCAAAACAAAAACAAAACAAAACAAAAAAAAACCTGACTATTTCTGCTTGGAATTTTACATTTTTTTAAAGCATACCACAACAGTCTTATCCTGACATAAAGGAAGTTTACATCTTATAGATATCCATGACCTTAAATGGGGAAACATTTTAGTAAACCAGAGAACAAGGCAGTGGGGAATATTCAGCAAGGTGAACATCTGCGATTATTATTCTTAGCCATTATTATCCTTTTTTATTCTTAGTAACCTCTTTTAGAAATGGTTTACCTTTTAGCTGTTCTCAAGCACAAAATGTCTTTTCCTGGACTATTCTGTTTTGTTTTCCACTCAACTATCAGAGTCAGGTGGCCAGCTTGACCTAAAAGAGAGGATTTGAATACAAACATACTTGGGTCTAAAGTAGGGAGGCCAAATCCCATATCCAGAGCCAGATTTTCAGTGGAGCAAAACAACGTGGCACAATTTTCCAATATTATCCATACATAAATAACATTTGAATCTCTGTTAAACTGTAGCCCATGATCAGAAGGAGGGGTGAGAAAAAATATTAAAGAAATAAAGAGAGAGTGGCAAGCAGACTTAGAGATAATAGATTTTCCTCGGTGGTACCTGATTGGTACCAGCGGAGTGGATAAATGAAGCAATGGATTTTGGGGAGAAGCAGAAACCTGCTTCATAAGATTTCTGAGAATGCTGAATTTAGGCTTTTGTTTATTTACCTGGTTGGAGTCCAGACAGAACTGAGCCCAGACTGTCCTTTCAGACATTGTCAGTAGCACTGATGTTGGGGTGCCCATGCTGGACCTAACAGAAAAGGAACATTTCTTGTTCATAACAAATTCTCTCAATTTCACTCGAGTTTAAGTTTATTTTTTTTCCACTTATGTATTTATTTAATCACTTTACAGCCTGATTGCACCCCCTCCCTTTAAGTTTATAAGGCAACCTTTAGGAGATCTTTAGGATGGGGTGGTGTGGGGGTGGGGTTCCTGCTTGCCAGGAAACCAAGCTGTGTCATTGGAGAATCAGGAGAAGAAAGGTTAGAGCTGACAATTGCCAAAGGGCTATCATGCCCATGTGATGAATCCTCCAGGAAGCCCCAAAGGAATAAGCTGAGAAAGTTTCTGTGCGAGTGAAACTGTGGAAGTTTCATGAGGGGGCTTCAAGCCAAGAAGCCAGGAGCTAGTTTCCCTTTCCTCACACCGTCCCGTCCCTCTCTTCCATCTGCCCTTGGTATGAAAATTCCTTTTACGATAAACCAGTAATATAATAAATAGACTGACTTCTGCAAGTCCTTCTAGCAATAATCAAATATGAGGAGGAAGAGGTCAGGAGAACTGACTTACAGCCACAAGGGTAACAATGTGGATCTTCCTTTTTCATCTAAAAGGAAAAGTTTTAGGGAATTGAGTTTTAATACATGGGATTTGTGGCTATTTGGGGGTATTGTCAGAACTGAACTGAATTACATAATACCTTAGCTGTCTGACAAACTGAACTGCATAGGTTTAGGGAACTCCTGATCACGAAAAGTTGATAGTAATAATGAAAGAAATAGTTTCTGCCCTGTAGTTGATGTGGAAAAATTTTAGGGGTTTTGTTTCTTAATTATATTTTGTTTTGTTTTTAGAACATGTAACAAGGTTGTACTACATGTACCAGACAAAAGGTGTAATATATATTACTCATTAATTTCTGAATCTCAAATAAATTGAATAAAAACTATCACTAAGCTCAGGGTGTGAAGGAAGAAAACGAAGTCAAAAATAAAACAGCTAAGCCAAGATTTGAATATAAATGGAGTCCATCTGAGTTTGTTGCCTGCTACAGCTCTGCTTTGTCCATCCCTGATCACGACAAAGCATGAGATCCCTTAAATATTAGCTGAGAATAGGGTCATGCTGTTGAAAATTCCCCCGGCAATATGACATCTGTAGTCACCCGCAACCACTAATAGTAACCGTCTGCACAAGGGGCTGGGAATTAAGAGACAGAGAACATGAAGAAGTGAGACCAAGACAGTGCTCTGATCAAGGTGCCATTTTTATTACAGCGTAAACCACTTATATAGGTTTCCAAGTAAACATATCCAAGCAAAACAGGAAAAATAACCAAGCAAAACAGGAGGTTTAACGGAGCAAAACAGGAGGTTATTCTAAGCAAAACAGGAGGCTTAACTAAGCAAACAGGAGGTGTCTGCTGAAAACAACAAGAAAAGCGAGCCAGCATGACTTGCATGCATGTGACCATCTCAGGTCCAATGGAATGGCTACCTCAGACATCAACCTATGTTTGACCTTTGCAGCTGAAGAGCAATCCCACATGGCAAAACATCCTACCTCATATGGAAAAGGATGAATTGGCTAGCAAAAACTAGATTTTATCTTGACATTGTCATCACACATTTGTATACATGTACCAATGTTCATGTTGTACTCCATAAATATATACAAATACAATTGTCAATTAAAAAGAGAATATATATATATGTATATACATATATGTATTTCCCTCATATATACCAGGAAGGGGGAAGAAAAGACGGGTGGGCAAACTTTCCTGTTAAACATCAAGTGCTGTCTCAGTATGCTGGATCAGTTACCATTGAACAGACTATGGAAAACTCTACTAGTCCTTTTAAATACTAATCTTTGATTTTTAAAATTCTTCTTTTGACTCATCTCTCAGTATCTAAAACGCATATTAAAGGCCATTTTATTTATCACAATTATATTACTTCTTGTAGAAAAATATAAGTGGATCTATAGAGAGCTTCATTTTGAAATTTTATCTTTCCATTGTCTTATCAATTCAGGGATTTTTTAAAAATTTTAAAGACATGCATCCTAATCTAGTCACCTACAAAATTGTCTTTATGTTTCTAAATTCTTCAGAAATTTAGTGTTACATAAGGAAAGTTAAAGTTTATTTAAAAATTTTCCCTTCATCAGATAATTCTTTTCTTCTGCCTAAGTGCTTATATTTGAAACCTAAATTATATATAAGTAATGAATGTAATGTTTTCCTTTATGCATATAGATGTTTTGTTTGTACATAAGTCAGTGTGCCACTTTCATGCCCAGTGCCCACAGAGGCCAGAAGACAGTGTCAGATCCCTCTACAACTGAAGCTACAGACAGCTGTGAGCTGCCTTGTGGTGCTAGGAATCAAATCTAAGTCTTCTGAAAGAACAGTCATTGATGTTAATCACTGAACTATCTCTCCAGTCTCTAATTAATACATTCTTTTTTCTTAAGGTTTATTTATTATGTCTAATAATCTGTATCTGCACATACACCTGCATGCCTGCAGAGAGTGTCAGATCCCAGTAAAAGTTGTTTGTGAGCCACCGTGTGATTGCCGGAAATTGAACTCAGGATCTCTTGAAGAGCAGTCGGTGCTCTTAATCACTGAGCCACCTCTCCAGCCCTAACTAATGCATTTTTAAGACTGTCACTTTAAAGTCTTTGTTCTTTGTGCTCCTTTATTGTCTGTGATCTTTTCCAGTCTGTACAACATGCTTGTCTTAAAGAGAGTCTTTAAGAGTCTTAAAGAGAGTCTTTTTATTTCCTTGAGTGTTCAATGAAATTTTGTACTGTTTGTAGTTGCATTTCTTGGTTCCTCATGAGCACATACAGTATGTTGTTGTTTTGTTTGTTTGTTTGCTTGCTTGCTTGTTTGAGACGGATTTCTCAGTGCATGCACTTGACTGGCCAGGAACTCAGAAATCCACCTGGTTTTGCCTCTAGAGTACTAGGATTAAAAATGTATGCCACTATGTTTAGCCACATACAGCATTGTTCTGTTTTGTTTTTTAATCACTTTACAACCTTATTCTAGCCCCCTCTCTCCTCTCCTGCCAGTCCTCTGTGCCTCCTTTCCCATTCCCTCTCCTTTTCCTCAGAGAAGGAGAGGTCCCACTGGAACCAACTCACTATAACACCTCAAGTCACAGAAGGACTGAGCACATCCTCTGCCACTGAGGCCACACAAAGCAGCCCTGCTAGGAGAAAGGGATCCAAAGGCAGAAAACACAGTCAGAGATAGCCCCGATTGCTGTTGTTAGGGGATCCACATGATGACTAAACTTCACATCTGCTACATATATGTAGGGGGTCTAGGTCCAGCCCATGCACGTTTTTTTGATTGGTGGTTTAGTCTCAGTGAGCCCCCCCATAGGCCCAGATTAGTGTATCCTGTAGGTCTTCTTGTGCTGTCCTTCACTCCTCAGGCTCTTTCAATACTTCCTCCCACTCTTCCAGAAAACTCCCAGAGCTCTGCCTATATTGTTTGGTTTTGGGTCTCTGTATCTGTTTCCATCAGCTGTTGGATGAAGTCTCTTAGAAGACTGTTGTGCTTGACTCCTGTCTGCAAGCATAGCAGAGTATCATTAATAGTGTCAGGGTTGGCTCTCTCCCATGAGGCGGGTCTCAGGTTGGGTCAGTCATTGGTTTGCCATTCCCCCAATCTTTGCTTCTTTCTTATCCCTATACTTGTTGAAGGAAAGAACATTTGGGTTGAAGGTTTATTGGTGGGTTGGTGTAGTCACCCACGACTACCAATAGTAACCGCCTGCACAAGGGGCTGGGAATTAAAAGAGACAGAGAACACGAAGAAGTGACACCAAGACAGTGCTCTGATCAAGGCGCCATCTTTATTACAGAGTAAACCACTTATATAGGTTTCCAAGTAAACATATCCAAGCAAAACAGGAAAATTAACCAAGCACAACAGGAGGTTTAACTGTGCAAAACAGGAGGTTTAACTGAGGAAAACAGGAGGTGTCTACTGAAAACAACAGGAATAGCGAGCCAGCATGACTTGCACGCAGGTGACCATCTCAGGTCCAATGGAATGGCTACCTCAGTTCCCCCTTTTTCGTTTATGACCAAAGACTCACAAAGCTTTTCTTTTAATACAATAATAATTATGAAAACTGTTAGGTAAAATCTACATATGCAATGTCTACTCTATGTGTATTTAGCAACTTAGGAGAAAGTATCTGATTATTCTATCTATGTTGATAAGTTTAAAGTTCTATACCTAAATTAACTTTTATCCTTATTGGTATTG
>CM053762.1:35063531-35146301 GCA_028658305.1 Pachyuromys duprasi
ATACTGAAATCTATACACCTAAAGAAGATAAACAAGAAAGAGGACCCAGAGTAAGATGACTTAGATAGACAAATGGGATGGACATTGAATGTAGGAGAAAACAAGCAACAGGACAGGAGCCTACCACAGAGGGCCTCTGAAAGTGTATCAAAGCAGATATTAAGACTCATAACCAAACCTTCAGTCGAGTGCAGGGAATCATATGAAAGAAGGGGGAGTTAGTAAGACTTGGAGAGGACAGGAGTTCCACAAGAACCAAATATATTAGGGCACAGGGGTCTTTTATGAGACTGTTTCTCCAACCAAGGACCATGTGTGGATATAACCTAGAACCCCTGCTCAGATATAGCCCATGGTAGCTCCGTAACCAAGTGGATACCCTAATAAGGGGAACAGGGACTATTTCTGACATGAACTCAATGGCTGGCTCTTTGACTCCTCTCCCCCCAACCCCCCGCTGAGGGAGGAGCAGCCTTGCTAGACCACAGAAGAGGACATTGCAGCCAGTCCTGAAGAAACCTGATAAGCTAGGGTCAGATGGAAGGGGAGGAGGACCTCCCCTATCAGTGGACTTGGAAAGGGGCAGGAAGGAGATGAGGGAGGGATGGGGGGATTGGGAGGGAGCTACGGCTGGGATACAAAGTACATAACCTGTTATTAATATAAAAATAAAATAAGTTTTAGAAAATCTGCTTTCCTATATGGATTTTAAGAGAAAAAAATATCTAAAACCGAAGGATTCAAATACTAACCTAACAGGTTTGGATCAGAGATTTTTGCCAAGACTGAGCTCTATACAAAGATAAATCAAATAAATTTACTCAACCAAAAAAAAAAAAGAGCAGAATTTATAGAATTAATATAAACATACGTATCATATCTACACACACATAAACATATGTGTATACACACACATACATATACACACATAACCCACCTAGTCGAGCAATGGCTGTCTACCAATGAAAGGTCCAAAAACCCAGTAGTTGTTCAGACTATGAGGCTGCATGTACCAGTTGGTCTTCAGTATATACTAGAATACGAAAGAAGTAGGCTCTAATGCCAGTGAAGGAATAGATTTACCAGTGAGAATGAAAGGAAGCAGAAAAAGAGAGAAAACTTCCTTCTTTCATGTCCTTTATATAGTCTGCCAGCAGATTGTATGGTCCAGATTAAAGATCTATCTTCCCATGTCAAAAGATATGGATTAAAAGTAGGTTTTCCCACTTCAAACAGTTTAATGAAGAAAAAGAATCCCTCAAAGATACACCTAGCCATTAGGATTTTAGTTAACTCCAGATGTAGTCAAGTAGACAACCAAGAATAGCCATTATAAGTCCAGCTTTGGTCAACTCAACACACAATCATATCTCCTTAAGTCATGCTAAATTTCCAAACAAAAACAGTAGCCAGGTCATAATCATGCCTAACATGATATAACTATTCTTTGTGCAAGAGAAAACACTGTACATTTTAGAATGGGGAGCAATGTCCCCTGAGTGAGATTCTTTCAGTATCTCAAACTTAAATATGATAACTACTGACAGTCTCTTAACATCATACGATAAAGAAATCTAGAAAACACTAATATCTGTACAAATACATTCCTAACAAAGCACAACACAAACACTCATGTCATTTATAATCCTCATTTCTGCAACAGGTCACATGGCCTTAATTGATCTTTATAACTACCTTTCTCTACTACTCATTCCATATTTCTTCCATCCTCAACAAGGACCTCAATTGTTTTGGATCTTTGCCTGGAGGACTGACCCATACCTTCATTCCTGGAGGATCTGTGCCCTTTGTTTTCCTGCCTTGATTAGATTGTTGTAATTTCCCATTGACTTTAATCAAAAGATATGGAAGCACCCTAAAGCAATAGTTCTCAACACTCTTAATGCTGCGATGCTTTATAGTTTATAGTTTATAGTGTTGTGGCAACCCCCACCTAATCAAAAATTATTTTATTGTAATTTCATAACTATAATTTTGCTAGTGTTATGTAAATATTTTTGGAGATATAGGTTTGCCAGAGGTGTCACAATCCACAGGTTGAGAACCACTGTCCTAAAGGATCTCCCATACTCCAGACATAATCTTTCTTATCTCCACTGTGGAGAAACAGTCCAATTCCCCTTTGGTAATCTGGACCAGTCACCCTTCCTAACACTGTTAATCCCCTCGTAGCTTAAATGGCATCAGAAGCTCAGTGTGGCTAGAGGGAAGTCTGAATTTCCAGTTAAATGGAGTGTTTGTTGTAGCTCCTGGCAGGAGTACCTCCAATGCCCCCAGAACCAAAACTTCTAGGTCAGCAGAAGGTAAGGTCTCGGGAACAGAAGGCAAAAATCTCCCTAGTGGATGACTAGGGGTGATAGTAAAATTATTTTCTTTTATATCCTTTGATTCTGGACTTGCAGATCCTGGCTATGGGAGAAACTGTACCATATAATGTACACTGATTCAAAGCATCTGCTGTGTTTAGGAGACCTCCTTCTCTAGCTATCCAGGCTGCTGCTACCTAATTGTCATTCTAACTGTGTCTTCAACAGGCCATTCTATCTTTCAGGCCAGCTGCTTCAGGATGGCAAAGAACTTGGTAAGACTAATGAGAAGCAATACAGTGTAGAATATCATAATAGTAAATCAGGTTTTGTAAGTTCATGCATAGTGATGTTAGCAAAAACATTACATACAGGAAAAGCAAACTAATACCTATAATACGTATCTACTCCAATAAAGACAAAGCATTGTTTTTTCCACAGAGGAAGTGGTCCAATGTAGCCTACCTGCCACCAGGTCCTGGCTGGTCACCCTGGAGAACGGTGCCATATCTGGGGTTAAGTGTTGGTTTCTGCTTTTGGCAGATCTGGTACTCTGCAATCGCTGTTAGCCAGGTCATCTATGGTGAACGGAAGTCCATGTTGTCAAGCCCATGCATAACCTCCATCTCTGTCACTTTTGCTCCTGTGTCCATTGGGCAATGTCAGGAATGGCTGGTGAAAGAGGCTCACTGTCCAGAGAATGGGTCATCTTCTCTATCAGGTTACCGAACTCCTCCTCTGCTGAAGTCACCTTTTGATGAGCATTTACATGGGACACAAGTATCTTCTCATCCTTCGTCCATTTGGACAGACTATTCACATACTTTTCCCCTCACCTCTTTCTCACCAGTTTTCCAGTCATGCTCTTTCCAAGTCCCTGACAGTCCAGACAATCTATCAGCTACAGCACATGAATCAGTGAACAATTACACATCTGACCATTTTTTCTTCCAGACAAAATGTATGACCATGCATACTGCCCAAAGTTCTGCCCACCGTGAAGATTTCCTTTCTCTGGTGTCTTTTATGGTTGTCCTGGGAAGGGTTTGTGATTCTGCAGCTATCAACTTCTGGGTGGTACCTGTGTAACATACAGAAACATCAGTAAACCAGCCCCCTCTTCTCTTCCTCCCCTGATCATAGGTTATACCCCGAGGCTCTAGGAACATGCTTGGCAGCACACAGCATTGTAACAGAAGCAGAAAGTATAAACATCTGGGAAACTTCTTCACATAGCTTGCTTCTGCCTTCAGGACTTGCTCAGGCCTCATCACATATAAACCACTTCCACTTGATAATAAATTGCTGCTGTGTACTTCCTACTTTGTGACTTAGTGGGTTAGATAAGACCCAACTCATAATGGGAAGCTCAGGTTACATGGTAACTTGGTGGCCCATTGTCAAATGTTCAGTTCTCACTAAGGCCCAATAGAAGACCAAAAGCTGTCAAAAGGAGAAGACCTGTCTCAAGATGATGGTAGAGCTTTTCTCCAAAATCCCAGTGGTCTCTTCTATGCTTCACCTATAGGGGCCTAACAAAGTCTCCCAACAGCATCCCTGTCTGCCACTAACACCTCAGGTACCATCAAGTCTACTAGGTCATATGGTCCAAGTGTTGGATCAGCATGTGCAGCAGCATGAACCTGTTGAAGAACCTTTTCCTGTTTCTGCCCCCATTTAGCTTTCCAAGTCTCTTGGTATATAGGCTGGAGTAACACCCAAAGGAGGAATGTGCTGTCATGTCTATGGTCTGCACCACTGCCTGAATACATGTTGATGTCTACGAGCCATGCTGTCACTGGGAACTATGCCGACGTGAGTGGCCTGCACAACCATCTGAGGTCATATTGATCTGTGGTCCATGCTGCCAGTGAGGGTCAGGTCTGGATCCATGGTCTTACTGCAGGCTGAGGGCTGTGTTGGTGTTTGTGGCCAGTGTTACTACCAAAGACCATGTGGGTGTCTGTGGTCTGTGCTGCTGCCTAAAGTCATTGGTTTGTACTTTCACCAAGGACCATGTCTGGTTCATGATCTTACTGCAACCTGAAGTTGTACTGATATACATGGGCCAGGTGGCCACTGTGAACCATGGTGTCCATGGCCAGTGTTGCTCCAGAGGCCATGTTGATGTCCTTGGTTTGTGTTGCCCCCAAGGACTATGATGATGTCCATAGCCCATGCTGTGGCAGAGGGCAGTGTTGATGTCTATGGTCTCTGCCACCAGAGACCATGTTGAGTCCAAGGCATGTGCTGACACCAGAGATCATGTGGATATCAGTGGTTTGTACTTTCACCAGAAACTATATGGAAGTCCACAAATCTGTGCAACTGGGGACTATAAATAGCAAGACAGCCCGCCCCCCTCCATGGTATCAATGACTGCAGACTCACAGTTGAGAAGGAAGGACACAGAAGGCTTCAATGAAAACCCATATCTCCCATCCTAACCCCCAAAAGTAACAGTCTAGATAGAAAACCATTAAAGGGAACTCTTAAAAATTGTGATAAGGATACTGAAGTGTAGCTTTACATAATCGATGGCTTCTGGTGGGGGTGAGGGTGGGGAAGGATTCAATTTTCTTTAAGGGGCTGGCTATTGGGAGTTCGACCATGCTCCAGTGAGTATATGGCAACATAAACTGGACTTTTGCCTTCTTCTCCTCCCCCTCTTCCTCCTCCTCCTCTGTTGGGGAGAGGTCACAAGGGTGGACCTGCAATCCCTGAGATGTGAGTATGATTGGGTTGCATGATGTGGAATTCCCAAATAATCAATAAAAATATTATTCTGGAAAAAAATCCTGTCATCAGACTAAGCCAAGGGATAGCAAACAATCCAGGCACGGTGACTCATGCCTGTAATCCCTGAACTCTGGGAGGCAAAAGCAGGAGGATCTGTATGAGTTTTAGGCCAGCCTCTTCTACAAAGTGAGTCCAAGACAGCCAAGGCTACACAGATAAACCCTGTCTCAAAAAACAAAACAAACAAACAAAAAGGATAATTGATATCTACAATTCTGTCTAGCATGCCATGTTTTGAAAAATACTTTAGCCAACCATTCAAACAAACTTTAACATCATTTTTCCTAAAACTGTGCAAGCTTCCACATTAAACCTAGAGTCTTCACCCAATAGACCTATTATCAGTAATCCCAGCCTGATCCAGTTTTATGTTCCTTCCACCATCATCCCACGCTCTTAAAACTCATTCCCACACGTTCCCTGGGCTTTGGCTTAAATGAATTAGCAAACTCCTTAAGGTCTTCATGGTAGAGCATACTTTCTCATGGACTGCACACTTTATATCTCCCCTCTAGAAGTCAGCTGAGCCTTAAGCCTGGTTATAGGTCTAAAGGCAACTATTGGTAGGCCATAAGGGACATCACCAGTATTGTCTTGCCTGGCAGTTCCTTCAGAAAAAGTTACTGATTCTTTGGCAGACAATGGAGGATTAATTTCCTCAATACAAGGCTGAAAAAGCAATTTTCCGGGGGTGATGGTAAGAGTACATTTTCTGCGGAGTGTGGAAAGACTACTTCCTTGGGTAAAATAAACTCTTGAGAATTTAAGTTCTCAGCTTCAATAGGGTCCTTCTACACATTCCCAAATTTCAGAATCCTGTTCTTTACCAATCAATACTCTTTTTTTTAACTTAAGTTTTATTTTATTTTATTCTCATTTTATTTTTTTTATTTCTTTTTTAATGTTTTTTTTATTAATTACAGTTTATTCACTTTGTATCCCCCTGTACCTCCCTCCCTCCCCTCTCCCAAACCCACCCTCCCTCCTTCCCAACAGTGTCCCTCTCCCAGTCCACTGAAAAGGGAGGTCCTCCTCCCCTTCCCTCTGATCCAAGTCTATCAGGTCTCACCAAGAGTAGCTGCATTGTCTTCTTCTGTGACCTAGTAAAGCTTCTCCCCCCTCAGGGGGAGGGGACCAAAGAGTAGGCCAATCAGTTCATGTCAAAGACAGTCCCTGTCCCCATTACTATGGAGGCCACTTGGATACTGAACTGCCATAGGCTACCTCTGTGCAGGGGTTCCAGGCCATCTCTGAGTGGTCCTTAGCTGGAGTATCAGTGTTAGAAAAGACCCCTGTGCCCAGACTTTTTGGATCTGTTGCTGTCCTTGTGGAACTCCTGTCTTTTCCAGGTCTTACTATTTTCCCACTTCTTTCATAAGATTCCCTGTACTCTTCTCAAAGTTTAGTTGAGGAATGGATACAGAAATTGTGGTACGTCTACACAATGGAATATTACTCGATGATAAAAAAAAAAAAAGGAAATCATGAAATTTGCAGGTAAATGGTGGGAACTGGAAAAGATCATCCTGAGTGAGGTATCCCAAAAGCAGAAAGACTCATAGGGTATATACTCACTCATAAGTGAATACTAGACATATAATATAGGATAAACATACTAAAATCTGTACACCTAAGGAAGCTAATCAGGAAGGAGGACTCTGGCTAAGATACTCAATCCCCATTCAGAAAGGCAAATGGGACAGACATCAGAAGCAGGAGAAAACAGGGAACAGGACAGGAGTTTACCACAGAGGGCCTCTGAAAGACTCTACCTAGCATTGTATCAAATCTGATGCTGAGACTCATAGCCAATCAATACTCTTATTATGACTGCAGATGTCTGCTGAGGACTAGGATTTGGGTTTTGTTATAAGTTAGCCAGCAATGGGGTCATTGTTTGATTTTCTGAAACTTGAGTTTTGTGGTTACTAAAAGAAGATTCTCTTCCAAGGTATACATAGAAACTTTTAGACTGTGTATACACATCTGGAGCTAGTCAATTTTATCGCTAAGTTCATTGTTATCCTTAAGTGTATTGGACTTGGTTGGCTGTTAGTTGGTCAGTTGAAGTTGGTTAGTTCTATTATGGAGCTCATTCTTTTCCTTTGTCAGTTTATCCAGATAGTCTATGAACAACCAACCAACAACCATCATCATTTTTCTCATTTTTCACAAATTATTAAAAGTTTTATGTACACAGAGCCATTGCCTCTCACAATTGGTGAATCAGGATAATCAAATTCATTTGTCTCCTTAAGTTTGTAAAATATTTCACACCATGAAATTTTAGTACTCTCCAAGCTTCTCAGAGAGGTTTCAGCAATTGGAGAGACTTCAATAACTGTAGGTGTTTGCAAATTAGAACGACTCATCCACATACTTAAAATATTCATACTTATGTTTCTGTTGCTCTAGAACCAGTTCTGGCACCAAAATCTGTATTAGTCAAGATTATCTAGAGAAACAGAATGTACAGAATGAATATATATATATATATATATATATATGATTTATTAGAATGGCTTATACACTGTGGTCCAGCTATTCCATCCTTGGCTGTCTTCTAATGGAAGATCTGAGAATCCAGAAGTTTTTCGGTCCACAGAACTGGATGTCTCAGCTTGACTTTAGCATATGCCAGAATCCTGAAAAATTGGGCTCTAATGCCAGTGAAGGAATAGACTTTCCAGTGAGATTGAGAACAAGCTTCCTTTTTCCTTCTGTCCTTTATTTAGGCTGACAGACAATTATGTGGCCCAGATTAAAGGTCTATCTTTCCACTTCAAAAGATTTTGGTTAAAAGTGTTTTTTTTCCCCATTCTAAATCATTTAATTAAAAAAAATTCACAGATGTTCCCAGATCCTTGGGTTTCACTTAATTCCAGATATAATCAAGTTGACAACCAATAATAGCCATCACACCTTTGTAGCAGAAGTGAAACCTATCCTTGGTAATGGTTTTAGTTGGGAGGGGCTGCTTGTTGGGAGGAGAAGACAATAAGTTATCCAGACCAAGGTTGAAGTTTCCAGCTGGGCTGCTGCTAACAAGATATGTTCTTGTTAGCAACTATATGTTATCCCATTTCAACATCCTTGAGATTCCATTAGGATAGGGAGGGATTATAAACTATGATGAGTAGGATCTCACTAAATAGAAATGAGATAATAAACATACAAAGATATGTGAAGTTGTGACTCAGTAAACAGAAAGACATTTTTAAAGTTATTGATTGAGTATTTTTATTATAATAAGTAATAACAAATGCAAAAAGAAAAAGCCAATGGCACCATGCAGGCTCTGGATTCCCAGACAAGACTTCTAAGTAAGCCAAAGAAAACAATTAGATTTAATCACAGTTTTAAAGAGTTAAAATTAAAAATCAAAACTCATTTTAAAATGATCTTTTTATTTTGCAAGGGTAAAAGAAACAAAACCCTCTGTAAAATAATACACGGTCTAATTATCTGCTGTCATTTGTGTTTGCACTGTCAACATTGCTGAAGGCATTTGGGGCCCCAAGATCAGTATAAATAAAAACAGTGTTGTCCCTGATGGCATAGAAAAGAACTCTGACCTCATTCTGCTTTCTACTTCTACAGATGCATTCACTTGGGCCATACTAAGGAGGCATATAAATCTTGGGGGTTTGGAAATCTGACTCAGGCTCATGGCATGTGCAGCACAGAGACATGTCCACATACATGCCTATGTGCACACACACATACCAGAAGCCCTCAGAAACTTGGCTGTATCTGTTTGTCACGCCATGTCACTGTGATTTGTATGCCCCTCCTGAGAACCTGCCATTGGTATCAAAAGTCATTTTGCATCCATCTCCCTACCATAGGAGCCTCAGAAAGAGTCACATAAGCCATACAAATGAAAATGGCGTAAGTATTTGTGCACAAAGCATTTGCCAAGATCCTACCCCTCAGCCCTACCTCAGGCTGCTTTTTGGCCCCAAATACTGCAGTTTTCCCTTCAGATGACAGCTCAGACTATCTCCCCCAGGATACTACAGTCTTGGAGCTAATTCCACAGATGACTAGATGTAGTCTGTGAAGGTCTCAGTGTAGCCCTAAGCACTGAAACACACCCAGTAAGTGATTTCTGTGAGGAACTTTGTCAACACATCCATCTAGTCACTTTCCACAACTGTGCTTCCTTCCCGACAGGTCAGAGTTGTTGCTCAAAGCAAGGTTCCTCAGAGTCTAAGAAATGTTGAGAAATTTTCCATAATAGGCATAACTGAATAAATGTCCAAACAGTTTTGGCTCCAAAACATGTTCTTTTTAAAGCTTTACATACATGCAAAAGGATATTTTCAAAGGAATGTACTCTGGTGGTAATAGTCTAATTCCTAGATGCTAGCTTCTCTATAGCCCAGGCATGTGGCCACAGTTTAAAACGGGTGCTGCTTACTGTCTTCTAAATCTACCAATCACATTTTTGCCTGTGTAGTCTCATTTACAAATAGCATTTTAAACATAAATAAAACTCCCTTAAAATATGAACACTTCATTTAAAGGCTTTAGCCCCACCCATTTCCACCCTTGCCACGATGTTTTCTCTATGCAGCTCCTGAAAAAAATAAAATAAAAAAGCACAAATGAGTAATGAGGGAATGGGTAAGACCCTAAAGGAAAAAGTAAAGAGAATTAATGGAGGCAGACAATGTCTTAAGAGCTACGTATGGGTTCAAATAAGAGGAATTTCTGTCCATAATTCCCCAGTAAGCCATTCACTGTTGCCAAGAAGGCCTTGACCCCCATTTTAATCAGAATAGCTTCCTAGGAGGGCACACTGGACTGGAAGCCCTGACAAGCAGGTCAATGAATCAACAGGGTATAACTAGAATGATTAGCCACACACTTCTCTGGCAAAAGTAAGCCACTTCTGCAGCGTTTATAACTTCTAAACTGAGACTATTTTTCTGAAATAATTACAAGGCACCAGTGAACACTGAACACTGGGTACTATTTTAAATGATAGTCTACTTTCATTGCCAGAGAAATAAACATGAGAGATATAAAGTGATTATAATGACAGACCAGAACACTCAACGATGCAGTAATACATTTATGACTGGAAAGTCCAACATTAAATTTGTCCCAGGAGATGACCTATGCATGCTGTTGTGGAATTGTAGGGTTCATGGCACAATGTGATTGATCCAGATGCTATTAAATAGTAGAAAAAGATTGTATAGGCCCAAATAGTCTGGGGAACAGCACCATAATGTATGGTATGATGTACCCCCTTCCCATTCTCTCTTTCCCAATTGCCCTTCTTCAGGTGGACTTCTGCTCCAACACTGCCTCTCCCATATTTCTCCTCAACAGTGAAAATTCATTCCTGCTAAATCCAAAGGACTTCTCAGGATTGTCTTAGTGACCTCCTTCCACATCTTTAACTCTGGGTAGCACCCCTTCTCTCTGCACTGTTCTCATTGCAGGCTTCCTGAACATCCTTTATGCATCTTTCAATTCAGTCTCTTTGCAAATGTGTCCTTCTTCCCTATTCCTCTCAGCCTCTTTACTAACGATGCTACTTCAAGTTTGGTTGTTACCGTTGTTCCTCTCAAGTTACTTCAAGTGCCTTTTCCTTGTTACTGATATAAGTGCCCAGACCAGATGTTTATGCTGCTCTCCAGACATCCATATAAGTTATTGCTGTGTAATGAACCATATTTGAGAAGGGTCACTTAAGGAAATAATAATCATTTTTTTGATTACAGATGTAGCTGTTCACTGGGCTCAGCAAAGCAATTCTGTTTCACAAAGTTGTGGTCAAAGTGGCTGGAGTTGTGTTTCTATCGAAGTCCTCTTTATTCAAAGGTGTGTCAACTGGGTTGAGACTACTTTAATTGTTGAGGGCTTGAACTTGACAACATTTTTCTCCATATTTATGAGGTCACTCCATATAGCAGAATAGCTAGATTTCTAACATACAAAAATGAAAGGTATGAGAAAGACAAAAGCAATTCCTTATATCCAGAAGTTATCTGACTCTGCAACTAAAGCTATATTATTCTTTTACTAGACATAAACAATCTCATAGAATACAAACCTCAGACAAAGCCATTGGAAAACACTTCATCATTTTATTTAAACACAGATTAAAAAACAAGGTATTACAATTTCTGTGAAGAAACACCATGACTAAGGCAACTCTGTGGGCTTGCATTACAGTTTCAGAGGTTAGTCCATTATAATGGAAGGAGCATGGTGACATGCAGGCAGGCATGAAGCCAGAAAGGTAGTTGAGAGTTCTTCATCCTGATCTGTAGACAGAGAAAGAGACTGGGCCTGGCATGGGCTTTTGAAACCTCAAAGACCACTCTCAGTGACACACTTTCTCCAATATGACAGTACTTTGTAATCCTTCTAATCTTCTTAAATAGTGCCACTGGTTAGCGACTAACCGTTCAAATGTAGTGAGCCTATGGCAATCATTCTTATTCAAACCCACAAAACACCAAATCATATAAGTATTCTCATCTTTAAACAGCACCAAATCTAGATCAAACCTTGCCCTTAAATCTTCTGTCAAATCATCCAACCAGAGCCCAAATGCTATAGTAGGTCCTTTCTGATGTCTTTTTAATAAGGAAGCAAAGCAGTTGCCATATCATGTATACTGGTATTACAATGAGTAGTAAGCCAGGCTTACTTCACTGCGGACATGTTCCTTGTAGGTTTAGCTGAAGGGCATGGACAACTTCCATAACAATGTCTTCAGAGAAACAAACATGGTCTTTTCTTAAGCTGTGTTGAGCACCATTAAACCCCACTCAAGGGTGTCACAAAGGCTATCTGTATTCAAGAGGAGGAGATGAAAATGCCATCACACAGCAAAGAAAATGTAGCAATTCCCTCACTGTCAGGAGATTCCCTAGTCCTATCAGTTATTTCATGTTTCAGAAATGACTGGAATCATGGAATAGCCTAGTAAAGTCTACAGCTTTGAAAAAAAGGCCCTGTAGATCCAAGAATTCTGGGGATCTGGGAACTGTCCTAGTGACGTTTCATACATAAAAATTTGATAGCTGATACATGGTTCTGCTCTATAGCTAAAATGCATGAACCAAAGATAAAGAGATAGCTACCTGATAAATACTTTTTAGATGGCCCAGTTCTTCACCACACATCCGTGCTCTCTCCCTGAAAACACAGGTTTTCCTGGATTAACACTAGACATCTTGCCAGCTGGCACACAGAGATGCTTGCAGAGTCCAACTCACATGATTCTAAGCAGAACAAAAAGATGTAGATTTACAGCTCAGAGACAATTCAACTTTTTAACTGCCTCCTTGCATGTTTTCAATAATATAACTAAAACTATGATCGATGTTTATATAATTCCTTGTGGATACCACTACACCCATCTTCCACAGAATAGATTTCAACAGATGAAACTGCCAAGTCAAAAGACTTAAAGGTTTTTAAATGTTTGGACACATAACAAAACTAATTCTCTACCACGCAGTGCCTATTCATACCCATTTCAGGAGTATGTAAATGGACATAAGAACAGTGGGGAGTCTGAGGAACGGAAACACCAGAAAATTCCTCAGACATGAGTGATCGCAGCTGATCACCCAGCTCAGCTAACTCTTGTTCTTACCTCATTTACAGTGCAGACTTCATGCAAAGTATTTTTTTTTGAGTTTCCTTATTTGCTTATTAGAATGGCTAAGAAAGAGGAGATAAAGTTAGTTCTAACTGTAGGGAAATTACGCAACATACAATGAGGTTATCTACAGGAAACATTCAGTACTTGGCAGAAATATAACTTGGGAAGTTACCTGATACAGTTACACTTAGAGAATTGAGAACCTGGGAAATAGGCACTGTCTCTTCATTATGTGAAGGTTCTACTGCCTAGGTACTAAATTTGCAAGCTGATTGTGCAGGCCCATAATAATATGTGTAAGGCATACACACACAGTCAATAAACACTACGTTCATTTTCTGAGAGCATTGCTAGGAAACTGCTAAGAAACTACTGTATGTTTTTCATGTTGCTAAAGCTGTTTTCATTATGGATGTAAAAAACACTCCTTATAGCCTAGAAAAAGCGGCCTAACAATATTATTATTCTCTGATGACTCTTAGCTTCAGACTCAAAGTGGGTTTCAGGTGAGCTAAAGTCCAAACCTCACTTGAAAGCAAGAACACCAGAAATGATTGGAGAGAGTATGATGTAATCAAAGATTAAATTAAAAAAAATAATACAATTGTGAAGAAAATTGCCTCGGCTACCTTAAGTCTAATATCAGCAGGCAGATAGCTATGGCGTTTGTGTAAACTTCAAAAGTCAATTAAAACTGAAATAGTATGAAGATGAAAACCAGATTAACCAAAGAAAATGAAATTTTCTCAGCTGGGTTCTGATCTGGATCGTGGAGTGTGGTTTGCCTGTATGTTTTCCTCCTTTCCTCTCTATCTCCATGTGACTTTTAAGTTCCTTCAGCTAAAGAATCCTTCATCTTACCCCCAAATAAAAACAATGGAACATTTCCTACCTACTTAGACTTTAACTACGTATGTATTTTACTCTATCTCATTTCTTGCCTTTTTAATGGAAGCACTTTCTAAACTATCTCTTTTTTAGCACAAGAAATTCTGTGATCCAAGCCCAGTGGTATTTCCTTATTGAAGTGTCTTTTCTGTTCTCTGCTAGGCTAGGTATATTCTAATAACTTGGCGAATACTCAAGCTTTATGCATGGAGTCACCTGAAAATGAGCTCCCACATTCACTCTGCCCTTTGCCAAATCACTTTTCATTGGCTGCATTAGATTTGATTGAGGTCAGTCTCCCTGGCAACTAAATAAGTCATTTTGAAGCATCTGCCACCAAAGCCAATCTCTCTAAAATGATGAATTTCCCTGGTTCCTAATGTCATTTCATAGCTTTGATGCTGATGTAGAATGAAATGCCTCTGGAGATGGTATGCAATCACCATATTCTACACTGAAAATTTCTCAGATCCTAGAAGGTCAATCTTTAGTCTCTTGTGACAAAGTCACCTGTGTCATATGCAACTATTTCCCTGCAGGTTTGGGAGGAAACTGCCAGGTCTTGTATACAGGTCCACATTAATTTCAAACTAATACAAATCTTTAACATATCTGCATGTTTTCTGTTCGTAGCCTTCCTTCTCTGCTTAATAAAGTTAGCATTGAGCTAATGATTTCACTTTTTTTGGTGACTCTAGAAAATGACGAAGTTGAACCAGGTCAATAGTTTTATAAGAACTAAGAAATTTCATTCTAATTAGTGTTCAAATTATTCTGACTCTAGACATTGGGAACCTCACTATGGTGGCCCCTGATAAGAGCATTATAGTCCTTCAGAGATTCCTCAGCTTTCCAGTGTGACGAATGTTCTACTCACATTTTGTGTATGTTTGGTCTTATCACTTTAAAACTCACTTCTCTAGAAAGCACTCATTCCTTCTGTGGAAAATGGGCATGGGTGATGCTTATTGCTATCAATGTGGGCTCGGTAAATATTTCTTGCTCTTTCTAGGAGCCTGAGCTAGACAATAATTTTAATATAGCAAACAAGAGGGTTTTTTTTTAAATATTTCCGTTTTAGTTTAGGAATAAAGTACTTCCTAACTCTATCCTGCTTATACCTTATCCTAATAGTTATGTGTATTGGTTTGAATAAAATGGCCCTATAGGTTCATATATTCAAATATTTAGTCACCAGGGAGTGGTAACTATTTGAAAGAATTAGAAAGGTTAGGAGGTGTGGTCTTGTTGGAGGAAGCGTTCTCTGGGGTGGGCTTTGAGGTTTCAAAAGTCCACGCCATGCCCAGTGCTTCTCTTTTTCCCCTACAGATCAGGATATAGCTCTCCGCTGCTGCTCCCATGGCATGCATGCCACCATGTTCCCACCGTGATCATAATGAACTAACCTCAAAAACTGTAAGCAAGCTCCCAATCAAAATTTTTATAAGCATTTCCTTGGTCGTGGTGTCTCTTCACAGCAATAGAACAATGATCAAGACAGAAGCTAGTACCAGGAGGGAGTGGGGTATTGCTGTGACAGTTCTGACCATGCTTTTGTTTGGAGAAATATGAAAGTCTTTGAGACTTTGGATTAGAAAAAAACAGTTGAAGGCTTTAAGTGGGGTTTAATGGGCCATTCTAGGAGGAGCATGGAAGATAGTAGTGCCGAGAGTGATGTAATTTACAACATCCCACTACAAGGGTTTTCAGAGGGAAAAAGCATTAATAAGTGGCCTGGAACCATTTTTGTAATATTCTGGCAAAAAAAAAAAGTGACTGCTTTTTGCCCTTGTCCTAAAATCTATGTGAGACTAAATTGAGAGTTTGGATTAATGGTGTTGGCAGAAGAGATTTCAAAATGGCCTAGTATTGACCATGTCATGTAGTTATTAATAATCACTCTTATACAGATCTATAATGATAAGAAACAAGCTGAACAAAGAGAATTACAAAAATGTACAGTTTGAGGGTAAAAGGAGAACCTGGACGTGTGATGGAACTAAATCCAGTGATCAAGGAGATAAACAGACTTAAAAGAAGCCTAATGCTAAATAGAATAAAGGGAGAGGTGACCCCAGGGCAAGACCCTGCACAGCTAAGCTCCCAAGAGGCAAAAAGGAATTAAAGAAAAGCTTAAATAGTAAAGGAAACCATGAATCAGGCAGCTGATGCAAATGTAATTGAAAAAGGGGGCCATGTTCCTGGCTCATCAGGCAGCAGAAGTTGGCAGGTTGGGCCATGTGGTTCTGGATTTAGAGTCAAAGATACAAGGAAGGAGTTGTGGAATCTCCCTCCATGGCTACAGAAAGCTGCTAAAGCCAGGCGCGTATCAGGGGTATCCCTACATGGAGGCCCATTATGTAAAGCTTGTGAAGGTGAAACCTGAATTTTATTTGGAGAACCCCAAGGTGTTGGAGATGTGAGAGTCATGGGATACCCACACAGGAAATCTGCAGATCGGTTATGGAACCAGCCCAAGAAAGAGAAGTATGTTGTAAAGATGGAAGAAGTTGTAGATCAGAAAAGAACTTTGACATCAGACCTGGAGATGCATGCAGAGTTTGGAGTTTACCCAGCTAGTTTTTGGTCTTTCTTTGGTCCAGTATTTCCACACTGTGCTCCCTTTCCCCCCCTTTGGAATAATAGTATGTATTTATTGCCATTGTATATTGGAAGCATATGATATCCTTTTTTTTTTAAATTAGGAAGTTACTATTCAAAGATTCCCTTGAATCACAGAAGAGACTTTTAACTTTGTACATTTAAACAATGTTGAGACTTTGATAGACTATGGGGAATTCTGAAGTTGGACTGAACGCATTTTTGCATTACAAAATGGTGAGTGGCATCATTTGAAAGGATTTACTTATTAAGAGGCATAACCTTGTTGGAGGAAATGTGTCACTTGGAGTGGCCCTCTCCAGGTGCCTCATGCCCTATTGATAGATAGATCTCAGCTCCTGCTCCAGCACATGCTTCCTGCCGTGATAGTAAGAGACTGACCTCTGAAACTCTAAGCAATCTTCCAGTTAAATGCTTTCTTTTTCATAAGGGTTGTCTTGGTCATGGTGTCATTTCATAGCAATAGAACAGTGACTAAAACACTATATGCCCATATGCCAGGATAAAGCATAATCATAAGCATATATGAAGAAAAGTGGCAATAATTTCAATTCGTAGGCTAGAAACATAGAAAAATAGCTTTAAAATAAATTTTCAACATTATTTCTAATGGCCTGTCTCTGTTTGACATTGTCTCAGTAAATACATTTGAACTGGCAAGGCTGGAGAAAATCTCTAACATTGAAAAGGAGGCTTCAGAGCTGATCCATAAACACTTTCACATCCCAAAGAAACATGAGTCATTTACACAGGAAACATTCATCTCTCATTAATTCTTTGTTTATTTGTGATTAAATGCCTAATACAAAGTAAGCTACAAATACTTTATGATGCTGTTTTATACAAAGATTCCCACATTCCTTTGTTGGTCAGGTGATGGCTTTATTTTTGCCATATATGGACTTTCCTTTACTGTCATCATATCTGACAGCAGCAACATGATACATTTAACACTGTGTATAAATGTCAAAGGGCTTTTTATGGCTGTTTGTTTTATTTGTGAATATTTAAGGTTAGTAGCTTTGACTGCAATAAAGAAGTGATTCTCAAAAGTAAAAATCTCTAGACAGCCATTGCTGGCAGTTCAGTTAATCAAAATTATGATGTTATCCAGATGCAGAACTCTTGTGTCCTTGTACTTCAACTCATCTACTGATTAACAAGGTGTGGAATGATAAGAAAATGGGAGCTCTATGGCCCAGACATTAAAGAAGAACATTTGTTAAAGGAAATATCAGTTAAGTTTATGGAATATCAATGTTCTAACTTTGTTCTGATGTGGTAGTTTTAAGACAATATATAGGTCTATTAAAACTCATAACCCACCTTGGAGTAACCATGTCTTTTCTCCCTTCCTCATCCAAAATGAGAGCTCTAGAATAATATATTGAGGACTAGCTTGGGGGCACATTTCCTAACCTATCCTTTCTGAGTGCTCACTTCACTCATTTCCCACCGCTTGCAGATCTCTATCCCCCAGGCACAACATAGCCACTGCTGTGTAGAAGAAATCAGGGCAGCTGTAGTTATCCTAAGAGCCTCACAAGATCATGCCCACTCACATGCTCTTGGAGAAAGCAGCACCTGACGTGGCACATAGAGGGCACAAGGCTCCTTCCTGCTCTGAAGATGTGTAAGTGGTTAACAGTACTGGGGACAGGAAACTCCTTCCCAGTTTCAGACACGTGTCTTTGGCAATGTTGCCGCTATAAGCTGCCTATGCTTTTGTGAGCAGCTCAAATTAAACTAACAGGTTCACCAAGTTAGACTCCACGATATTGCTTTATTGGCCTGTCATTGGATCCTGTCATGAAGCAGCATCTGTTCATCTTTTCCCAGAAGTCATTCCACACATGACATATAAGCAGGGACCTGACACAGCCCAAGGTTTTGGAAGAACAGTTGCACTATGCCTGCTGTGAATGATAAGACGTACAACCAAGGTAGCTGAAGACAGAACATACCTGGAAGCAATCTTGATATGGCCATCGTTCCCCATGTTGTATGGAATTGCATTTCTTCCTGTGTGATCAACTGCATTGCTCCTGCTATTGATTATAATACACAAGGCTATACTTCTTTTGAAGGTAGAGAATTTATGAGAGGAAGAAGGAATACCAGAGTGGCAATATTCCTACATGTATACAAAATAGCATGCTTCCTTGATGGATAAGATCTGGCAGGTTACAGAATACCTCACAATTCATGACAGTAGCATTATGGGATTGGGTCATAAGCCAGGGATGGCGTTAGTCATGCGGCCTCTTCTGTGATTTGTAAGACACAAGGGAAGCTCAGCTACTTTCCCAGATACAACTTACCCCTGTGAGAAAAGAATTCCAACAAGAATAAGATGTGCAGATGCTGTCCTTTTCACTGTTCCTGAGTTTTCAGGACAAGTGGGAATGGGAGAATAAGCTGGAGATGCTGACTTACTCTTTGAAGTGTGTACTGTGGAAAGGAAAGAGGATACAGAACTATATCTGTGTAAAACAATCCATTCCAGGTTTGAAACTATCTCGTTTGAAGAATTAGACAATGAGGGGAGAGGGAGATGGAACTGATAGAAGATATCTTCAGGCCCATCTTTAACACTGAGGAAGGAAGAATCTGTAATTCAACATGAAGACAGAGGTTTTAATAATAACCTAATACAGGAAACAATGATGGTCAGGGAGTGTTTGCCTCTGAACTGCTTGAATCAGGAAAGACATTTAAACAAAAAAATCCTACAGTCTTGCTTATGAGGATGTGGGAACATAAAGTTGATTGGATCGGTCTGAGCATTATAGAAGTGCACCGAAACAGAAATATAAAAGCTTATCTCTCCTTGAGACAATGGCTACCCACTCTGAGGCAATGCAGAGTAAATCACTTTCTTGTGTAATGGTTCGTCAGAGCCACTAGAAACAATTGGTTGTCACTAGTGTAAGTTCCAATAAATATTGGAGCTAGAAGATATTAAAGGAAGGCCATACATTACCGAGGAAACCAGATGTGCAATTCATCATGTCCAGTTAAGATTGTATTTACAGGAAAGTTGAGAAAGAATTTAATTCAGCAGGGTCTTTGGGCCCAGTGCAGAGCTTGAGTGGCTTCACTGAGTGCCATGGTGAAACAAAATCTTTATTATGGCAAGGCCTTGGCAAATCACAATGATTTATACTGCTATGTAAATTGGGCTTGCAAAATGCTTAGGTAATCAGGAGGAAGTGAGAAGAGGTAAAAGCAGACAAAAAAGACTATTCAGGTCATTTGAAAGCAAATATGACACAATGTATGTGGAGCCAACGTTCCTAGAGAAGAAAAAAAGTCAGACAGCCAAATTCACTGTTTGTGAGCATGTAGAAAATTGAAATACAAACAGCAATTTGCAAAAAGAATGAAGGAAGAAGTAAACGACATAGCAGTAGAGGTGAGCCTGATAAATACATCCCAGGAGCACCAGTGGTTATTCTCCAAGACTGTGGTATATACATTTGTCCTGTCAAGATTTTCCCAGCCCAGTGTACTTTCAGCAGCCAGATGTCGCCAACGGAAAGGTAGTGGACACGCACAGTGTGAGACCAGAGCCTGTCAGACTCAAGAAACCTGAATCAAAGGAACAGGTGAGAGAACAGCCTTGCTGGTAAGAGTAGCATAAGCCAGCCTCTCTGAGTCCCCGGGGCAGGAGACGTGCTGTCGTACTGCATCAATGGCCTCAGAATAAAGAGGCAGAACAGCTCCTGAGGAAGGGCCGTAGGCACTGAGAACTCAATACATAGTGTCTCCCATCTGTGTGTGGATTGGCACCTCTGCAACTCCAGCCCCTGGAAGCAGAAGCAAGAGGGTCAATGCTTCAAAGTTTTACTTTGCTGCTTAGCAAGTTCAAATCCACCTCAGAGCACATGAACCCCCATGACAACCCTGACCATCCCCACGAAAAAATAACCAGTAAGACAATGTCTCCCATTCATACACTGCTATACTCAACACTTGTTTTGAGGAAACAATTTGCTGCAAGTAATGTGATCTTTCATGTTGGACTGGGTCTTGGTAATATATGTTTGTTTAGTTATGAGTACAAAGACAAGTTGGTATTTGCTTAAATGGTGAGCAACAGGTTTTCAGAGATCCTGCCCATGCTTTGTAAAAGGTTCCATTATATAATGCTGACCTCTGGCTGCCTTTGAGATTTAGAAAAATATTTTGGAAGATTTGTAGACACACCTAAATAGAATTGATGGAAAATTACCTCATATAAGGTGGAAAGTTCAGGCAATTATAGGTGATACCCAATAAGGTAGATTATACCTATAAATTTTACCTATAAATGCTAAAACAATGGTTAGAGTTGTAACAAAGGTACTCTGTGTGGTAGGAAACGCATACTCAAAAATCAAGGATTTTTAAAAGAAAATCCTGATCCCCAAAGTGAGCTACTTCCCCAGGAGTTTTTGACCAAGGTTTTGCCTGAATCCCTCAAAATGCTATTACTTTTGTTTGTATACCATAAAATATAGTAAGAAGCCAGGCATAGTTGCACACACCTAAAATCCCAGCCCTCAGGGAGGCAGAGACAGGCCCGTCTCTTTGAGTTTGAGTACAGACTAGTCTACAATGCAAGTCCAGGACAACCAAAGCTACACAGAGAAACCCTGTCTTGAAATTTAAAAAAAAAAAAAGAAAGAAAGAAAGAAAGAAAGAAAGAAAGAAAGAAAGAAAGAAAAGAAAGAAAAAGAATATAGTAAGAGCCTATGGCCAAACGTACCTTACATTTTGTCTATCAGACACAGAGAAATCAGGCTGAGACTGAGCTGCAAGCTCCGTTTACAGATACCTAATTTTCGGAGATGAGAGGTACCATATAAGCTGATGGGGGAGAATTGTCACAAACAGTCTTGAAACACTGTGCATTATATATGACAGAACACATATGTGACAAGCAAAACGTGCAGTCGCCGTCTGCCTGCTGTAATGGTGTCACAAGTGTTATGAGGGGCAACTGCATGGCAGTTAGACCTAAGGCCTGTGCCACAGAAGGCAGCTTTTTTTTTTTTTTTTTTTTTTTTTTTTTTTGGTACTGAAAGACAGAAATCTGTGACCGGAAGGAGACTGCAGGCTCCATTTCTACTGTTAAATGGATATGATTTGCCTATCAAACTGCCTTCCAAACATTTATGTTTTTGCCCATAGAGTAATACAACAAAGCTGCTCTTTGTAGCAGGAGCAGGTTACCGCAAAGACTTGTAACCTGAAGTGTTGGTAATAAATGAGTATTCACAAGTACAATAGCTCAATGTTTAGCCCTACGTGGGGAAAAAGAAGTAACCAAATATCTATATCAACCATTCCAAGTTCCTGAACCAACCCTTCATTCATGCTTCTTCAACCTCAGCTAAATGCATTGATTCACCAAGCTAGACTTGAGAGAGCTCATGACTTGATCTATCATTTGTATTGTAGCTGAACTGAATAGATGATTATTCACATACCCCCAAGAAAACCATGCAATGTTAACTCTCATTTTGTTTTTGAGGCAGGAGGGTTCACCTGGTCTTGAATTTACTATCCCTCTCCCTCAGCCTCCTATATACTGTAATTATTTTGCTGTAACCTGCTTAAACTCTATAGCCCCTCTGTTGAGACCTGCTTTAGTACTTAGCCTAACTGTGGCTCCTCTGTTAACACCTGCTGTAGTCTTTAGCATATCAGAAGCCATTTTGCCTCCAAGTCTCCATTTTGATCACAAGGTGAAATTAAGTTCAAGTTCTCAGGCCTACATGCCTGAGACCAGGATACAATTCAATAGTTTAATACTTGCTGCTTAAAATAAAACAATAGATGATAAATGCATGTTCTGCTGTGGTTAAAAATTGTAACATCCTGCTATGTTCCTTACTCCCAGAAAGCTGGAAAGCCCCCAAATCCCAGCCAATCAGCTTGAAGTGCTTTGTCTAACTATCTAGATACCACACAATGCACTTGGAACAAAATCGTTTAGCTAGTCAAAATGATGTAATGTTCCCCAGCCCTCTACACCGCCCCCCACTTCCTACACCTAGTTACCTGGTGGTTACCTGGTTACTGTTTTTCCTATTTAAAACAAAAACCTGCCTTAAAAACAGGCCTGTGTCACAGTATGGCTCCCAAGTCCAGATTATGGCCCTGACTGGTCAGTTTTTGTTCAGCATTCAATAACCTTCCATCCAATCCAAGCCTGGTGCCTGAATGGCCAGTGTGTAGATAGTCCTGAACCCTAAAACTTGTGTGTTATGATGCATGACTCTAGCTGTCATTCTTCACTCTTTCATTCTGCCAATTTCTGAGTTTTTTTTTAATTAATTGACTTTATCTACACTAGCTTGCGTCCCTCCATAATAACATTCTTTCAAGCCCTTTCTTTTTTCAAGTTCAGCTACCAGTCCTGCTCCTTCAGCACCCTTTTCACACGTATACCATATTCACTTCATAGAGCCACAGCCAGTTCTCTCACGAGATTTTAATTCATCTTAACTGGAAAGCCAAGGAAATCCAAGATGATGCAGCCTTAGCAAGGTAGCCGTATACAACTTTACAAAAATGAGAGAGATAGAGAGAGAGAAACCCATCATCAACTACCCAAAACATCTTAGGAGGCAAAAAGAACACAGTAAGATGGGCTGATCAAATTCACGACTTGAAGAATTAAAAAAAGAAATTACTGGGGAAAACAGGACATTTTTAAATAATTTCACTTTTGAGAGAGTTAGCCTAAAATAATTTAAAAGTAGAAAGGAAAAAGCACAGCCCTAAACAGTATTTAATTGTAAAATTAATCTTGTGGGTCTTTTCTCAAGCCACAATAATAAAGAAACTGATATCCTTAGCCAGGCTTGGTAGCCCATACCTGTGATCCTAGCACTCAAAGAGGCAGAGGCAGGCAGATCTCTGTGAGTTCGGGGCCAGCCTGGTCTACAAAGAGAGACCAAGACAGCCAAGGCTACATAGAGAGACCCTGTTTAGAAAACAAAAAGAAAGAAAGAAAGAAAGAAAGAAAGAAAGAAAGAAAGAAAGAAAGAAAGAAAGAAAGAAAGAAAGAAAGAAAGGAAGGAAGGAAGGAAGGAAGGAAGGAAGGAAGGAAGGAAGGAAGGAAGGAAGGAAGGAAGGAAAAGAAAAAAGAAAAGAAAAAGAAAAGAAAAGAAATAAACTAATACCCTCCATACTAGATTCCAGATCAACCTCCCTAACCTCTATCACTACTGAGAGTCTGGAAAGATAACTTGTTGTCATTGGAGAGTGTTCTGTGCATTCTGAGATATCTTACAGGTGACAACAAAACGTGTCTCCAGACAATATCTGCCAAGGGGCAGAACCATTCCAAGCTTAGAGCCACTCTCACAGGTGCCAGGTGCTTCTTGCCTTACTTCAGGGGTCAATAAACTATAACCCCTGGACTCTGAAAGAAAACCCCACTGCGTAAATGAAGATTTATTGGGTATAGCCACATTTATTTACTTATAGTGTGTGGCTGCTTTTTCACTCATAAAGCAGAGTTGGATAAGGGTGATAGCAATTGTCTGATCCACAAAACCAAAATGTCTACCATCTGGCTGTTATCAAAATTTTTGCCAACCTCTACCAAGTTTACTGGTTTCAAATATTTTTCTCAGTGATGCTAACTTTTTATAATGAATTTTTACATAAAACTGCCAGACAAAACATTGAACTTGGGTAATTTGAGGAAGTGAAGTATATGCTGCATAATTAAGTGAATAGTTTCAAAGTCAAGGCAGGGTGTAGCAAAACAACAGAGCCAAACTATTGTGCCTTGTTTGTTTGTGAAAGTCTGAAGGACAGAGAGGCAAGATTGCCGTGTAAAAGGAGATGGAGAAAGGATGCCTGGCCACTCAGCATCCTGCACCAATCTGTTGGTGCCTCTAAGTTGCCAAACCCAAGCAGAAACAAAAGGGCAAAAATAGCCCTGAGAAGTTGGCCACACAGGTCAGGCTACCAGAGCACAGAGCTCTGGGGAAGAAAGAGAACACAAAGTCAAAGAGAAGGATATCCTTCTTGAACTCTTCATGTGCAACCCTAATAAGGGAACCCGCTCTTATCATGTTTAATGGAGAAGATGTTAGGTCTCCATAAGTTTGCCTTTCCTCTGACCCACTGACCTGAGATTCCGAGGAATGCAGTTTGGAAGCCCTGCTAAATCCTCCTCTAATCTCCTAACTTCATCTCCTTTCTGAAACAAATCTTACGATCAGTTACTTCAATTCTGTCTTTCTAGTAAACACCAATCTTAAATCCATTCCCACAATGCAAGCATTCAATTCTAAGCTATCAGATGGCAGGCCCCCATCCCTCCTTAGCTGCTGCCTTTGTGTCCATGTCTTCAAGCCACAAAGCACTGGTAGAAATATAGGCTGAGGATGAAGCTCAGAGGTAAGATACCTGCCTGGCATTCACAAGGACCTAGGTTGGATTGTGAGCATACACACACACACACACACACACACACACACAGAGAGAGAGAGAGAGAGAGAGAGAGAGAGAGAGAGAGAGAGAGAGAGAAGGGAGGAAGAGCTATTAAGATAGTCTGATTGGGCAGACACCGCTGTCCCCCCGTCATCTATTGCTGCAGCCATGGTCAACCCCACTGTGTTCTTCGACATCGAGGCCGATGGCCAGCCCTTGGGCCACATCTCCTTCGAGCTGTTTGCAGACAAAGTTCCAAAGACAGCAGAAAACTTAAGTGCTCTGAGAGAGAGGGAATTTGGATATAAGGATTCTTCCTTTCACAGAATTATTCCAGGATTCATGTGCCAGCGTGGTGACTTCACACGCTGTAAAGGCACTGGTGGCAGGTCCATCTACAGGGAGAAATGTGAGGATGAGAACTTCATCCTGAAGCGCACAGGTCCTGGCATCTTGTCCATGGCAAATGCTGGACCAAACACAAATGGTTCCCAGTTTTTTGTCTGTGCTGCCAACACTGAGTGGCTGGATGGCAAACATGATTTTTGGGAAGGTGAAAGACGGCATGAACATTGTGGAAGCCATGGAGTGTTTTGGGTCCAGGAATGGCAAGACCAGCAAGAAGATCACAATTTCTGACTGTGGACAACTCTAAACTAATTCTTTTGACTTGCGGGCATCTTACCCACCAGACCACTTCTTCTGTAGATCAGGAGAACACCCCAATCCCATTTGATCGAAGTACCCTGTGATCTTTGCTCTTGTTGAAGTTTTTTGGGTTCCATATTTTCCTCATTCCCCTCCAAGTCTAGTTGGATTGCAGAGTTAAGTTTATGTTTATGAATAAAAAGTAAATTTTTTAAAAAAGATAGTCTGATTGCTGAATGCACCCAAAATCATAACAGCGTACAGCAGGAGCTCAATTTCTGTTCAGCTTCCACGACCTCCAGCCCTGGCGGAAGCACTTGGAACACCTCCCAACATGCAGAAAATATGATGGCCATTCCTCAGACCTCGTCACCCTTCACCGTCCTGTAGCAAGGTTCCTGCCGTTCCTTCCATTTCGGTTTACTGCTGACTCCCACAGTACTGTGCGTTCTCAAATGGTTTGCATACTTGATTGACTGGCTCTCCTTTGTATCCTTAATGACGTTGCTTCATTTTACCCTTCAATAACTCTTCTCACTAAAAGAAAAAAACCTTTCTCCAGAGGAGAATAATAATAAATGATGACTCCAGCAACACAGTTAAAGCTGTACCTTGTATATTGTGATTTGCAATAGCAACCCTTGAAGGAAGTTCATAGATTTATAAATATTATAGGTAATTAGTTTTTGTGTAACATAGAAACATGCTATAACTTCCTTTTAAAGCCGTGGTTTTCAGCTTGTGGGTCGAGACACCTTTGTGGTGTCACATGTCAGATATCCTGAATATAAGATATTTATTTACATTAGGATTCATAACAGTGGCAAACTTACAGTTATAAAGTAGCAAAGAAATAATTTTTGGTTGGGGGTCACCACAACATGAGGAACTGTAAAGTGTCACGGCACTAGGAAGGTTGAGAGCTGCTCTAAAGGCTTTTTACACAACCCAGCTCTCATGTTCCTACATACTTATTTCCATTATAGACATTTTAGACTGGAAAGAATCTTCAGGATTATCTATTTCAATGGCCAGCGATCTGTAGAAGAGAACATTAGTCTTTATATCCTTTGCCTTCATGTAAGGATTCTAAGAAAACATCCCAGCTTCTTCCTCTACTAGCCTTTTCCCTCTTGGCCTTATAAATATTATCATACTTTGTTTGCTATGGTTGAGGCAGGTAGACCTTATACTGGAAATTGATCCCAGGGTCTTATATATGTTAAGGGTATCAAGACATTTCTTCCTTTAACCTTCTTGTACTTCTTTAAATAAGAATTTGAATCAGTTTCACTGAGATACAGACTATCGGGAGTGGCATATAGTGTCATAACCACATGGATAATGAGTTAAGCAACATAAACAGCTATTGTCTAACTTCACAAGAACTTCAGATGTGTTTGCAGCATTGTCTCTTTGGCTATTGTTTCTGTCTCTTTTTCTTTGCCAGTTGGGACAAGTCTACACAGTCACATTCAGTTCACAATGTAGCCACAGTTATTCTTAATATCTCATCCTCCCAAAACAAGGTAAGGGAACAGAGGGCAGGGAAGGACAGGTTTTCTGCTTTTCTCTCATTTTTTCAGTGAGAAAAATATTTTCTAGAAGCTACGAGTGGATGTGTGCAGCCCAAACTGGATTGTATGTTTATCCGGAGACCAATCTCTGAACAAAGGGGATGGATAGAATGGTGTCTTAGTTTACCATTCACATTGATTGATCAGTACTGTGAAAAAAGCAACTAAAAGAAAGATAGGTTTATTTGGGTTCACAGTCCGAGGTGACAGTCCATCATGGAGAGAAAGTCACAGCAGTTGGTCACACTTCATCCACCACAGATAGGGCACAGATATGATGAATGCTCATGCTCAGTTTGGGTCCTCCTTTTTACAAGCTCTAGAATCCCAGCCTAGGAAAATGGTGCTACCCACAGTGGGTAGCAACCTCAATGAACCTGATCAAGATCATTCGCCACAGACATGTCCAGAGACTCATCTCCCAGGAGATTATAGAGCTCATTAAGTTGACAGCTGACACAAACCATCGCAGATGGTCATGACAAGGTGCCCAGACTTTTGCTCAGCCATTATTTCGGGTGTGTCGACGAGGGTGTTTGGAAGAGTTTAACATTTGAGTCAGTAGACAAAGTAAGCAGACTGTTCTAGCTAATGTGGGTGGCCTCGTGCAATCTGTTGAAAGCCTGAACAGAACAAAAAGGCTTGAGTAAGGGAGAATGCCTTCTGCCTGGTAGTATTTGAGGTGGGACTTTGTTTTTTCCCTGCCTTCAGACTTGAACTATGGCATGGACACTGCCTTTTAAAGAGGAACCACACCATCAGCCAACCTGGCCTTCAACCTGGCTGCGTGGTTGTGGGAGCTTCTTAAATTCAGCGACCACATGAACCAGCTTCTTAAGCTTGCTTTATGATAAATGCATGTGTTATACGGATTGGTTCTGTTTTTCTCAAGAACATTAACTAATATAGTCTTCGCTCCAACTCCTTTTCAAACACAAGCTTAACATTTTCAACAGCTGTAGTGCCGGGAACATCCAAGTGACATGCAAAGTGGAAATTTTATTTTATTTACTCATTGACTTATCAATAAGTATATTTGGAGTTTCTGCTATGTGCTAGGTTTACTAAATTAGTTTCTCGCTTCAACTAATATGAGTGCCAGCGGACATGTAGCAAAAAAAAAAAAGTTAGAATTTAATTACAAAGCAAAGTGGCAGACCAGAGCGGATTAAAGTGTGTGTGTGTGTTGGGGGGGACGGGGCCACTGTTAGAGGTTTCCTGAGGAATAAGGCTTGAAAAACACAGGGTCACTGGCTAAGCAAGAAGAATTTTTTTCCTGAAATAAAAGTATATCAGGAAACTGACGAAATATGTACAAAGGGAGCACATAAAGTAGCTGCACAGTAAAAGCAGTCAGATGTTCAAGGGTTAATCACTAGTTTTAAAAGAGTATATGAAACTACTACCAGTATGGGGCTCCCTTTTGTGTGTGTTTGGTTTTTGCTTTACTTCCTTATTAAAAACTGGGGTCTGGCTATCCTTAGTCTCTTTCCTCAACTATTACTTTCTAATAAATGAAATATGTTGTTGCTGTTTTATGAGAGTGGGGAAATAATTTCAGGGATTTTTCTGTTGATAGTGGTTTTGTTTTAGTTTTAGGTTAATACTACTGGAGGCTGGAGAGATGGCTCAGAGGTTAAGAGCTCTTGCTGCTCTTCCAGAGGTCCTGAGTTCAATTCCCAGCAACTGTAGGGTGGCTCACAACCATCAATAAGATCTGGTGCCTGCACCTGGCGTGCAGATGTACATGCAGACAGAATATCTTATAATAAATAAATATTTAAAAAATATTGCTGGAAAAAGTAGATACACTGCTAAAATCCATTTAAATAATAATGATCTCTTTCTCTTAAAGTGAGAGAAATAGTTGCTTTGTATTTCTCTGTCTTTTTTGTTTCAGTACTGGAGATCAAACCCAGAGCCTCTTGCATGCTAAGCAAATGTTTTGCCACTAAGTTACACTTCTAGCTTATATCTGAGTTGTTTCCATTTTCATTTAAAACATGATAATTCAGGAGCTAAGCTGTGTGGGTCACTGCTTCATAAAAACTTCTCCAGTGGGAATGTGGTTCTTTTCCTCCAGTCAAGACAGGAAGTCTGTTAGCCAGGGACATGTATTTTTGTAAAGCTCCTTCATGAGGGTTGAAATTTGACGTTTTTCGAAACTACCGTGATTTGGTTTCCAGAATTAAAGTTAAGTTGCTCTTCTAGATTCTTGCCTTCCTCACCCTCATAGGTGATTCAGAAACATCCCGACTGCAAGGACGTCCTGCGCACTGCTCATTAATCACGTCATACAACACCTCTCTTTCTCCCTCGGAAACTATGAAGCAGCAGCCTCTGCTCTTGTCATGCGTGCCTGACATCTCCACAGAATCCCCGCCGTGCTGCTGTTTGTCTGTCGGTGACATTAACTGCTCCCCTAACAAATTTCTTCCTCCAAAGGAGTAACTTTATTCTCTCCCTTGAACCCCAAACTTGAAACCATTCAAAATCTTGCAGTGGCGGGATAGAAACTGTCTGACGTTGAACATCAGACACCAGTCCAAGGAGCAGTTCCTTTCCGCGACCGTGGCAGTTGATTGATAGGCCATGACTGGGCTCCCGATTGTGAAAGACAAGATGTTCAGAAATGAAACTTTTCTATTGTTTTTTTTTCTTTGAAAAGGCCATTGTTTGTTTTTTCTCCGTGCTTCACAAGAAACCACAGGAGGTACTATTTAAACCTGTATCGAACCAAGCCGGAACCCTCCCTTTGGGCTTTCTTCTCGCCAGTTGTTGTAGATTAATCGTCCTGAAGCACCACTTCACTGCCTGAAAATTCTGTTAGCCACAGAAATTCAAGCCATGTCGCCTGATAGCAAAGTTACTCTATTACCTTGCACCAAGCCAACCTCCATGCCTCCTGCTCCGCCTCCCTCTCTCATTCATCATGGACTGCCAAATTCTTTAGTGGAGAGAAAAAAAGAACTGACTTTTACTTTGGGGGAAATTAATGATCATGCGAGAACGACACCGTGTACAGACTTAAGCATTGATGATGGTTTTGCTTTTGTTTCTTGAGACAGGGCTTACTATACAACATTGGCTGACCTGGAACTTGCGGTATAGACCAGGCTGGCCTCAAACTTGCAGCAATCCTCCTGCCTCAGCCGTTTGAATATTGTGGGCATGTCCATAATACCATCACTTGTGTCTCAGAGATAGGTTTTTAGCACAAATGACTTCACCTTTGCAACAAAGAACTTAATATGTAGTTCCTTTTAAATCCAAGTGAGCATCATTTAGCAATGCTACCAGCTCATACCATCTTCTATGGCCCACTCTGCTGTAACTCCGTAAGGACAGCATAGTTCGGTCATCACAGCCATTTGTGGGTGCCTACAATGGAGTCTAGTCAGAAGTAATAAGAAGAAGGCATCACTATGTTTTTGGCTTTTGCTGGACCCTGTTCTGAGCATTCTCTGTGTATTAGTTCATACTTTACAGCAACCGTATGAAGCAGATGCATGAGAATGCCAGGGAGTAGGGCCTGAATAAATTGCTAAAGTTGTCAGGATATCTAAATGTTAAAATGCATATTCAGTTCCAGAGTCAACTGTGATACTGACTCCTAGTGCATTTTATTCAGAAGAATTGGCCCTTAGGCACTAAAACTTGTAGCATGTATTCATTTGTTTGACAAAATATTTCAAAATTCTTCTTCAGTAAATCTAATTCAATTCCAGAAAACATCATTCCTCCCCCCTCTTTATTATTACAGAAGCTAAAAATATTTTAGTCATGTTTTACTGCTTAATCAAAGTATTTTGAGTTATATAAATATGTAAATTTTTGCAGTCTAAAATTCTTTTAATCCAATTATCCCGGCCAACCTTAAAGTTGACCAGCAATGATTTTATCTCTTGGTTCTCATTTTTTGACACAGTCTTCTGTGTCCACAAAATTTTCTAGATTGGTCTGTGTGGTCACTGAGATATGGTAATAACAAAGGCATATCACTTCAGAGCTGTATTACACAAAATCTTTGAATTCTATCTTGAGGGTTTTTTGTTTATTTATTTATTATTGTTTGTTTGTTTGTTTTGTCTGTCTCCTTATTTTCACCATTGTCACCAACCTCATATTGCCTTATCGAGGGGTAGCCAGGAGCTCTGTTATAAGGTAAATTCGAGAGGCTTCACAAAACCCACAAGTCAAGAACTAAATCTGAAACCATCAGCAAGGAAGACTGAGACCTGTCAATGATTATTTGTGAGTTAAAAAGCTGAGCTTTCCCTAACTATGAGATGATAGTTATCATGTGATGATAACTACTAGATGAGACCACAGAACCAACCTTACTTCAGAAGACTCTTAAACGCTGAATGCTGTCCCCATTCCCCAAAAGCATATGTTGAAGTTTTAACCACCTACTTTAGAAAAGGATAAAGTGGGACATCCCCTGATTTATGTAACTACATTTTAAGATAAGGCCTTCCAGGAGTTGATTAAGTTAAAATGAGGTCTTTAGGGTGAGGTTACATTTAAGCAGGTTCATACCCTTATTGAAAGAGGAAATAAACACTCAAAAGAGACACCAAGGCACATGAGCACAGCAAGAAGGCATGTCAGTGTAGATCAGAAGGAGAGAGGCCACAGAAGAAAGCACTGCCATGGGATCCTGGCTTTCAGAGGTCTGGCAGGGTATATATCTGTTCTTCAAGCTGCCTGGTCTGCGGTATTATTGATGGCAGCTGCAGTATATTGGAACAAGCAACCTAATCCAGAGCCTTGCAGTTAACCTAGTCCTGTCTCCCTGACCCACACCAACCATGAGGTACACCAAACTGTTGTCTGAAGCTGTTAATGAGGTCATTTTCTATGCAACAATTCACAGCTGCTTTGATTCTTTGTCATATGCACAAGCCACACTGCTCTTGACATATGTTAGAGTTATTTTTTGTTGTCCTAATTGCCCAGAAAGGATTTACTTGGGAAATTCATTTGTATTCTTTTCTATCCGCATCATTTCATTTTAAAAGGAAGAAAATACATAAACAATAAACTAAATGAAAGAGATCTTTAAAATAATCTAAAATTTTACTAATACTTCTCTTCAGTATACTGCCTATTTTATATACCATTGACACAGAGATTGTCTTTGTAGCTATTGGACAAAGTATGTGTGTCTCCTTGTTCTATTTTCTTCACTGAACAGAAATCATTAGAAGTGCAGAAGAATGAAGTTAACCCCAACCCCAACATAAAGTGAAGCTACATGTCACGCTTCACTTTAAATTCTGATTGTGACAAAAACAGGCATAGTTTTGTATGTTCACTGATTCATCATTGTCCATTCATTCAGCAAGTGTTATATGATGCCTACTATGAGTCAGACACTGTTGTAAACATCAACCATGTGCCAGTAAACAAAACAAAAAAACAGCTCTTCACAGACCCATAAAAAGAAATAGCAATAAGCCTGACTTCTGCATAAGGTTTATGACATGCTGAGGTCAAAGAATACAGGAAAGCTGTAACACGGGGCACGAAGCGCTCCTGCTTGTGACCGACTCTCTTGGGTGATGGAAATACGAATGTGCCATGCTAAAAAAGACAATGTCACATAAAAAGAATTACATATTTAGGGCCTAGAGAACTGGCCCAGCAATTAGGAGCATGTATTTTTCTTCCAGAGAACCTAAATTTAGTTCCCAGTACCAACACGGCAGCTCATAATTTTCTGTAACTTCAGTTCTAGGGAATGTGACACCCTACCTCCTCTGGCTTCAGTAGGCCATTCACATGTGTGGGGCACAGACATACATGTAGGCAAGACACCCAAAAACATAAAAGAAAAATAAATAATAATTCTTTAAAAACAGGATTACACATTTAAACCTGGTATTTTAATCTTAGGAACCCTGTCTCAGGGATGTGGAGGGCGCAACCCCCTTTCAGTTCTGCTAAGTTGTAAGCTGGTTTCACAGCTATGGTTTGCCTTTATGTGGAGTTCCCTTTTGCATTTCTGTTCACAATTATTATAAAAGCTTATTGGCAAAAGTCATATATATTCCAAATGTCATAGTTAACATTGAAGTTAAAAGTACATTACCTATCAATGTTTTCTCTTCAAAAAAAGAGATTTAACTACAGAAAACTTTAGTATCGAGTAATGATAGTTTATAGCCTTAAAACTAAATGTGGCATGACCATAGTTAGAGAGCACTTTTCAAAAAATATTTTCATTAGTGTATATTAATTGTGCAAACTAATGAGCTCCATTAAGAAATGTCCACACATGAATGTAACGTACATTTGTCATATCCAACCTCCATTCCCTACCCAGTCCCTAGAGGGGATATTTTACATTCAGTGTTTGACCATAGAAATCTTTCTTGCTTACTATATTCATTAATATATTCAGGAAAAAATCTCTCTCTTTCTTGTGTGTGTATGTGTGTGTGTGTGCTTACACAAAAAGAGGAGTTCTTTGTTAACTTTACATTTCATTAGTTACACATACACAGTTATGACTATAGGGATGTGAACAGGCAGAGAGCCAGACAAATAAGCAATAAAAAAGCCTTACAGTGTGATCAGCCATGAAGTTGCAAGTGGTCCTCCTCCAGTAACTCCAGTAATGAGTTAATAAGCCAGTAAAATATGTGGCCATTTTCAAAGCTCAGAGGCCACAGCACTCGAAGCAAAGAGATTTACTTGACCAATTTCTCCTGAGTCAGGATCATATTCCGGCTTCTTGAGATGCCTTCCCTATTTATCAGAGCCATCTGGACTATTGAAAAAGTAACTTCCGCAGAGTTCTCGAAAACATCATCATAGCCTGTACTGCAAATGACATTGGAATAATAAAAATAAGACCTCTACTATGGGTGATAACTTGCCCTTTCTCCCACCACCTCTGTAAACTAAAAGTCATGAACTAAAAAGGGTGGATGCACTTTAGTTCTGTGAGGAGTCAGCAGGTTTGGCAATTCCTACATCGTCAGAAATATTTGTTGGAGATGTAGTAAACAATCCCAAAATGGGACTGCTGCCCAAAGCCCGACGTTCATCTCAGAACAAGGTGAATTAGTCACTAAACATGCCACCAAAATATTCTCACAGGTCCAAAGTCCACATCTGGATTTTGAATAGAAATTTACCCACGGGAAAACCATGGCAACACATTTGCACATAATGTCAATCTGTGCCCACAACTTGTTGGCTGAGTAACTTTGAGAATGCTGCCTTATTTCCTCTAAACTCGGTTTCTTCATTTGAATAGTACCAGTATCCTATGACCGACAGGACAATTCAGTGAACTAATTTGGATAAGGTACTCATAACAGAAGTAAAAACTGCAGCACAGAAGCCATTTCTTCGGATGTTGGAGCAGACAGCAGCTTGGAGCAGGACCTGAGAAAGCCCATCCCTCAGACACACACACAGACACACACACACAGACACACACACACACACACACACACACCCTCTGCCCCAATCCAAATCCAAAACGAATTAAATGAGAGCTTCTGGGATTGGGCCCTAGAGCTCGGTTTTTGTTTGTTTGTTTGTTTGTTTGTTTGTTTGTTTGTTTTTGAGAAGGGGTTTCTCTGTGTAATAGCTCTGGCTGTCCTGGACTCATTTTGTAGACCAGTCTGGTCTCGAACTCATGAACATCTGTCTGCCTCCGCCTCCAGAGTGTTGGGATTAAAGACATGCGCCACTACACCCGACAAGCCCTGGAACTTTTTTAACAGCTGCGCAGATGATGCTGGTACATGCTCAAGTAGGTGGAAAACCATATCCTAGAATATGAATTGCAAGAAATACTTATACCACAGTATCCATTTTTAAGTTCATGACTATTTAAATATACAGAGTTACTGGGGACAGAGAGGCCCCCCTCCTCTGTCTTCCACTCCCACTTCTAATTTTTATTAATTAATTTGTTTATTAATTGTCACTTGTGTACATGATCTATGTGTGCACATGTGCCTCCTCACATTTGTGGGAGTCCGAGTACAACTTTGGGGCTTTGGTTCTCTTCTACCTCCACGCAGATTCTAGGGGTCAAAGCCAGGTCTCCAGGCTTGCACACCAAGCATCTTTAAGTGCTGAGCCATCTCACTGACACCCACGTATAATTTTTATGTGGGCCTTTTTTGTTTCCTAAAAGTAAATATAAGACCTAACTGAAAAGTGAAAAATCACATTTTCTTAACTTTAGAGAGACCAGTGAGAGCTCTACACGGGGGAGTAACCCCAGCATTCAAAGCCTGATACTTTTATCTATTTCAACAATGAATGATAAAACCTTGAAGGACTGGCAGGACAAATGGACACAAAGACTTCAGGGAAGTCTAAACTGTCAGTAAGAGACATATGGGGCAGGTAGAAGCCAGTGGAAGGTGAGAATCACTTCCACTAGGTAGCCCCATACACAGGCTTTGGTAACCAGCCTTAGTGTGGGAAGGATCTTTCTCTCTCTCACTCTCTTGTTCTTTCTCTTTCTCTCTCTCTCTCCCTCTCTCTCTCTCACACACACACACAAATCTCTTTACAGCCTACTACAAGTAGGGAAAGTCTAGTCTAATGGCCCTTTCTCAGCTACAGTCTCTCAAGGGCTTCTAAATACAAATGACTAGTGGACCAAAGGGCACGCCATGCATAGTCTGAGACAGCCTGTCCTTATATACGCCAGAATACTAAATTTTAAGAAACTCGGTATCTAGACATAGAGCTTCAGAAGGACTGTGAGAACATAGGGATTTGCCAGGGAACAACTTTTTAAGATCTTATTTTTTATTTTGGTGATAGGATCCTCAACACCAAGGGATAGGAATGTAGCCCACTCATAGAGCACTTGTCTAACACATTTGAGGCCTTGGATCCAGTCTTCAGTACCATAAGAACAGAGTCCTTAAACATTACATAAACATGGTCCAAGCAACCTATTATTAAATGGAACACTAGTGATCATTATGAAGCCAAAGACACAGTAGGGAGCAGAAAAGGCTGATTTAAAAGAAGGAACATCTACAGTACATCTTAAATATTTAAATATAACTTATTACCCACCATCTTGGTTCTATAAAAAATAATGTCTGACGGTAACACTGAAGTGTGCTGAACTCAGACAAAACTAGAAATATCTATATGTGCTTTTTGTTGCTTGATATAGCAATGAGAACATGTGTAAGTACAAAATTGTCATTTAGAGCAAGGTGAACCACAGTGCTGTTTGTGACTTCATCCTCCACATGGCTGCCAAAGAGCTTTTCTAAAGTACAAATGTAATCATGTCGCCTCCTGATGTAAAAGATGTAATTGGCTCCCTGAAGCCTGGTTCAGGAGAACAGTTGTTATTTGGCACATGCCAACCTCAAACCTGCAATTAGATCTGCTTTTTGTAGCTTGGCCTCTTGTTCTCCAACCTCCTGAAAGATTCTGTCATATTTCTTGTAGCACTTCATAAGTCGGATTACAATAGTTATTTGAACACTAGCCTCTCAACCAGACTTTTGGTAACTTTTACTGACAGAAAGACATGCATTTTCATTTTTATGTTCCTGGAAGTTGGCATAAAACCTGCCATACAGGAAGCACTTTGCTTAGATTGGAAATAAAAACAATGCATGAGCAATAGGAGGCTGGCCCAGGAAGCATAGCAATCACCTTCATTACAGCCTTTCTCCAGCCAAAGAAGGACCAAACCCTTAGATTGTAGAGAATAAAGTCTGCAGCTTTGAGAATATTATTAGCATCCTCGTGATAGGAGACATGCTACATCTGAGTGTCAGAATTCTCCAACTATTGCAATCATCTTAAAGACACTATCATTTTATTTAGGATAATTGACATTGGACTGAATCTTTCAAATTTAATCTTGAGCTCTACTTCTGGACCTTGCAGCCTAGAGACAAGATGAGAGTTACAAGGCCTAAGACAGTGTGCTACGAACTTTAAAGTAGGTGTCTCTATTTTTGTTGACCTGTGAATCTCCAGCTCTCTATTTTCAAATATGATAATTGTTAGCTTATTCACAGTGTTCCAGTCTCCATCAGACTTCTCTAACCAGCCAGCTACCATTTAAGAAGCCTGCTGATAGGCAATTTAGAATGCTTTCTCTTCTCAGTGAGGCTGTTTCATATCCCTGTCATTTTATTCTTTCTAAATGATTTAGCTAGAAGTATTTATCCTGGGGTGGCTGAAACAACAAGCTGCCACTCTAAGCCAGTTCCCTCATTAGAGTACTCTGTGCATGATAGTTAAAAACCTTGAATCAATCACACATTCTTAGTTTATCCAGTTTGGTTACTCATTAAGTAAGGCCTCTCAGGCCAAAACTTACATTTCCAGTTTTGAAGGGAATTGAGCAACTGATGGGTACAATAAAATGGCCTGGCTCCTTCAAGAAACCAGCACTTTGAGGTCTACCTTGAGAAACCTTCAAGCAGTTCACCCATGCTAACTCTAGAATGTGTGACGCCCATCTTCCCCAGCACAAATCTTTTCTTGAAAAGACCTCTATGACGACCAATTCTGAAAACATAAATGAGGCATCTGGCACATACCATACACATTATAAATGACGGGTAAATAAAACTATTATAATTATACTTCTAAAGTGGTATTAGTTTCATACAATGATTTAAATAATATAGGAATGTGTTTATCTCATGGAGCTAGATGTGACGCTTTCCAAACATTGTCAGAACTCTCTCTGATATCTGTAGGGGAAATCTTTTCTTGTTCTTTCTCATCCCTGGCGGTGGCTGGCAAGTTTGACATTCTGTCACATCATATTTTCTCCCTGCATGCCTTTATGCTACCTTCTTATTCTTCTTGTTTGTCTCTCTGCCTCTATACCCAAGTTTCTTCTTTTGTAAGAACACTAGTCATGTTGGAAACTAGCCAAATGACTTCATTTTCGCATTATTACTTCTGTAAGATTGCACTCCCAAATAAGGTCATGTTCTTACATAGTTTGAACGCCCATGTGTCTTTTGAGGGGGACACAACCCAACCACACAGTGAGCAGCATCAAGTCATTGGCTTGAAGTCCAGAATGGGATTTTGTTTTCCCAACACTGACAGCTTTTCTCACACAATGCCCTCCCCTCCCCTTTTTATAAGGAGCAGAATTGTACAATGTTTAGTCTCCAGTCTCAATCCCCTTTGGTTATTGGAACACTTCAGATAATATATATCCTCAGGCTCTTACCGTTCCCCACAGTCCACTGCTTGGTGTGGTGTTCTGTTAAAGCCAGCCCTGGAGGCAATAAACAATTAAAGGGTCCTGGCTCATAGCTTTTGCTGATTCCCATTGTGTAATAAGTGCTACATTGAGCAATCCCACACAGCTGACTCCAGCTACTGGAGACTGAACTGTTCCTGGTATTGTCCCTAAAGACAAGCTCCTCCTCCTCAGTCCTCCAGTACTTATCTATGGCCAATCTTCAATGACAGAGTGGCATTGAAGAACTAGAGAAAGCACAGCCGTGGGTAGCAAACCTGAAATGGCCTTTGTGGTTGTCTGCTGCAGCTTGCTTTCCACCCAGAACAGCAGACCCTTGGTCTCCAGGGTGAGCAGGTGTTCAGGTGTCAGACCCATGCTGCTGGTCGAGTTGAGAGTCCAGAAGAGACCTTCCTCTGCACAGGGTCTGATAGGGCGCTGAGCTTCATCTTCGCCTTCTTTCATACCTTCTACCACCCTTTCCTTAGAAAACTCAACCCACATGTATTTTGTAACTGAGGTCTACTCACCCACTGTGCAGTCCTCACGTCAAAAATCTACAAGAAAAATTTCATCCCCATCACTCTTTTCATTATCTACATAGAAAATGTTAGCCAGATCTCTTTGCTAATAATGACTTGGGGAGTGCAGCATCTCCCACATATGACATAAACACTCACCTCTTCCAATAGTCAACAACTTTAAGACAAGAGATTGTTGCTAGCAGGTAATCAAGGGGTTATGAAGGATTAGGCAGTTTGGAACCCACAAGTGTACTGGACAGAGCCAGTCTGAAGTCTATGTCCACATGAGAAAAAGCACAGGAAGGAATAGTTTCCACAGGATGAGTTCTCACAAAGCCCATCTTCCTTTCAACAGGCTTTAATAAGGCTTACTGATAAAGATGGTGAAAGGAGAAGCTGGACCAGCATGTGTGAAGCCTAGGGTTACATGACTACAGTGCTGACACACACACAAAAGGGCAATACAAGATTGTAAATTCATTTGGTCTTTCTGGCAAGAAGTCAGGGATCAGAACTCTCCTGGCCTAAAATTAGGTCTTTCGCTTTGGAAAGCATAGGATCAAAGAAACAAAAATAACAGGTAACATGGTCATATGAAAAAGAATCTGCTTTCCACAATGCCCTGCAATTCTAATAGTGGAGACATTTTGTTTCTTTAATAAGAACGACCACTATTACTTTTGTTTGCATATAGGCAGCCTACCTCTAGCAGCCTATAATGTCATCACGTGCTGATGCCAGGTGTGCGGCAAATACACCTGGCAGACACGTTTCAACTGTGCACAGATATAATGGACCGACACATCACTTCCTGCTCTTCCCTTCCCTCCTCTCTGACTTTCTCTAGGGGGGGTCAGAGGTGGGTGCGGGTTGTGAGCACCATCCCCATCTTTCTCTTTTACACTCTCTCACTGTCTCTGTCTATCTGTGTCTCTTTCTCTCTCTGCCTTCATGGCCCACTCTGGCCCTAACTCCTCACCCCTTCCTTCCCCCAAATAAATCTCTTCATTCCAAATCTGTTGTGTGTGTCATTTTTAAATACATTGTAACAACTTTGTCTTTGAAGACCAAGAAGGTAACACAAGGGGAGTAAGTCGGCAGGCCTCTTTCAGTCACAGAACATGGTGGCCAAGACTTATAATACTGAACAGAGCATATAGTTGGCCTCCGGGGAATGAGAGGAGACCTCAAAGCAAGGACTGAGGACAGGGTTTGCCACTGTTTCTGTAAGGCTGCTGAACTAATGGAGGGAGCTAGAAGGAAATGCTAAATCAAGGTTTGGGAGAGTGAGGGCCGTTTCCTTTTCCCTATCCCCTTTCTGTCCCCCCAGCCTTGTCCACTTTGGCCTTTCCACTGAAGATGCTTATTCTGTTAAGACATAAAACTACACCTGTGTTCTCAAACATATACATGCTCAAAGAGACTTTTTTTTTTGTACAACACAAAGGACTGAGGATGAGTATTGTGTTTGGTACAGACAGGAGGTGGAAAGCTGGGATAGTGCCCTGCCCCCATCCTGCCCCCATCCTGTCCCTACCACCCCGACTCTGGTCAGGAGCTAACAGCCTAATCTGAACAAAAACTAAATCACCAAGAAAGTAATCTCAAAGCAGAAAAAACAGAGGGTCAGCGCTGACATCTGAACTTTATTACTAATAATGCTGTCGTTATTATTTGCCACTGGAGAACCAAACAGAAACAGATACCATAACTTCCAACAACATCAAAAGCAGGATGTTCCCCTCACATCCGGACAAGGCACTTGGGGAGGCAACATTGCTCTTTTCATAGTCCCCTGAAAATAAAAGCACCAACTTCTGTTTATTTTCAGAAACCTGGAAGACACTGCTGAGTCCTGGGGCCAACATGAGGGCAGCCAGGACCACCTTACACCAACTGCTACAAACAGCTACTACCATTTCCAGCCTTGATCCAAGAGAGGGCGGGCAGCAGGTGCCTGGAGGTGGCCAATCCTTTTCCAGAAACTTCCATCTGTCGCAGAGTAGAGTGACTGCACACAACTAGTGGACCAAAGCCAGTGTATGCTAACATGAGAAACATACTCTCGGTGTCCAGCTGACCTGGCTGGCGATGGCATTCTTCCTGCCTGGTACAAACAGCACACTGTTCCTTCCTCTCTGTGAAGGGGGAAATATCCATTGGATGGAGCTTTCGATGTCTGTCCATGGAAGACACACCTCTCTAGAAAGTTCAGGGCGGAAAAACTGGGCTACACTGAGTTCTATATCCCCCTTCTTCCAGGAAGCTTGGCCCTCAGGGGATTTACAGCTGTTTCCCAACTCTCCACTGTTAGCATCAGAGCCTTCCGCAGCCTTTTCCTTTTTTCTTTGTTTAAGTCAAATCCACGAACGTTTACCGGCATTGCTGGTGGCCAAGATGTGTTCTGCATTACCACAAGATAAAGGAAGGTGGGATTCCGTGGTGCACACCCATTGGACATTTTCCACATAAACGGCTCACACACATTTTCAGAAAACTTGTGGTTTTTCCTTAGTAAAGTAAATGAGGTTTTTTTTTAATTTTTATTTTTTCAAAGCAGAATTAAAACCTCTTACATTCCATAAAGGAAGTTCACTGACACACAGCTCTTAACTACTTTAAAACGTTCAGGGCAACTATGTCGAACACACCTTGCACTCCAGAAAGAACAGTGTGTCCATCCTTGATGGCCGTGCTTGGGTGGAGATTTATGTTCCGTGCTTTGCCTATTTTCTTCTACCAATAGCCCCTATTGAAGGGCACATCCTGTGGAACTCTTTAGCCCTGTTCATGAAATATCTACCACTTCTCTTTTCTGAGCACAGGGTGGGTGGGGGAAAAGGAAAAAAAAAAAAAACCTCATTCCTGCCTGTTAAGAACAACTATGAATAACAACCCCTACACTACAAGGCCGGTTACCAAGAGAAGAACATGACGAACTGACTTGACCATCATCTCAGGTGACATGGGAACCTTAGGATTAATGGCGCAGTGACCCAGAACAAACGTCCGTTTTCATGCTTGAGTGTCGTATTGAAGAATGACTGGATGAGAAGAGAATATGGTGGTGATAGAACGAGTGGGGAAAGGCAGTGAGGCCTGTCTATACAGATTCTTCTTGGTCCCTCTGAACAGCATTTAGCTTGCTCCAAGACAGGGAGGTGGGGAAGACTGGGGCATATTTTTAGCTTCCTGCCTCACTTTGCAGAAACACAGTCCTAGGATCTGCGGTCCTAGGGGTGGCCTTGCAGGGGGAGGAGAAATGGGAGCAAGAGACGGGATGATGGGAAAAGATGGGTGAGCCAGTCGTCCTGCTTCAGAAGCCTTCTTGAGACTTGTTTTGTTTGGAGTCCTGGTTTCTAAACCCTAGCGGCAGGGCTGTACACTTCCTTGTATGGGGCAATCTCACCAAGCAGAAAGAAATGGGCCCTTTGAGCCTGGAACATTCCTAGAAACCTTGCACAGCCTTTGTTCTCACTGCCCAGTGTGCTAACACTGTCTCTCATTGAGTGGCCAATCGAGCTGTCCTGCAGTGGGAGGGCCACAGACACTGGGAAGGGGGAAAGGAGGGAACTTAGAATCTGGTTCTCCCCTCCTCCCACTGAAAGGAGATTCTTAAGCATTCTGAAATGCCCAGCCTTCCAGGAGAATATTTTCTACCCCCGGCTTGACAATGAAGAGCAAAGGCCATGCCTGCCCGCATTGATTATTTCTTGTAGAAGAAGACACTTGACAAGTAGCAAACTGGGAAAGGGCTAAAGGCCCTGCCCTTCCCACAGCGGCAAGCCAACAGAATGTCGTTGAAGAAGTTGCTCTGACTATATCCTCCTGAGAAAACACCCCTGAGTGCCAGAAAACACTGATGCAACAGGAGATCTGCAGAAGGAAACTCACTAAGCCAAGCCTTGTCCCCCATCTCTTTCACCAGGCATCTGCTGTACCCACCACAACTCCTTCTACTCCTTCTATCATGTCCTCCCAAATTCCTTGTTTTTGTCTAAAAGGTGAAAAAGCTTCCTCTTTGACTATATTTCTTCAGATCTTCCCTCCCAACACTCTGCCTCCATCCTCAGCGTGGAGGGGAGGGTATATTCTCCTAAATTACATTGCTCCTGCCTGTGATGGTCGTCTCAAAAACAGCCCAAAGTGGCAGAAGAGAACTTGCTGCCCCTCCCCCCATAACTCCACCCACCGACAACAGACATCTAAGACAGAGAAATGGAGGACACTCGCACTCATGCTCATCCCTCCTTCATTTGCAGCCTCTACAAGGCTGTCATCACCTTGGTGGAAGAGGCAGGGGTAGCAGGAAGGGCTGACTAATACAGAGGAACAACAGAAACTGACCGAAATTTTTCTATCCTGGAGGGGTGGGGTAGTAAGACACACAGTTTGAGGTGAACTCCCCAGCCAGTCAGCTACTAATAGTGTCCGAGAGGCCCAGCCATACACCTGTTCCTGTTTTTCTATGAGGCTCGGGATGGGTGGAGTTCGCAGCTTCCTTAAGGCCGACATCTGTCGTGTCCATAAAACCTACTTGAATGTTTCTCCGTTCAAACACTCACCTCTCCTTTCAATAAATCTCATTTCCAGTTCTCCCCCAAAAGAATCTATCTTTTCTATATAAAATAAAATTTTGTTTTTATTTTAAGTTAGCCACAATAACAGCAAGAAGCTCCCAGAGCACTGTAAACATCCCTGACTTTAGTTTGGACTAGTTTCTTAAATCACTTCTTTCCACCAGATGGCGCCCTTGCTAGCGCTGGCAAACACTTGGGAACCTCCGCAATGTCAACAACTCTTTGTCCATTTCCTGGGCTTTCACCACTGTTTTAACAACTAGCAGTCGCACTACCTGACCCGCCAGGCACCTGACAACCGTCTCTAAGGAACTCTAGCATCTATATATATTTTAAAGCATACCCTGGAAAATGAAGGCCCACAAATGCATTGAAGTGTTATGCTGTGAGATAAGCCCTAGATACCTAATGAAGTATGCTGGTGGCTACAGGACCAGCAAAGGGAAGCCAACAGTCGCTCAAACACTCAGCCTAAACGCTGATTTGTGCTTTTGGATAAGACAGAGACACCTGCTGACTCAGGCTGCACGTGATCAGGCCTGAGGGGTGGCATAACCCCAAAGGAGTAGAGGAAAGTAAGTTAAAGAAGGCCAGAGGAAAAGATGCGCCAAGGACAGCACCCAGGCCGCGGTGCTGGTACGGTCTGATGGCCTGAGAAGCAGAAGGCAGCTTTGAAAATGACAGGGAGAGTCAAAGAAGGGAACGGGGCGATCCCTTTAATATGTCCCTGGCTTGCATGTGACCATCTCCCCTACACTTACAGAACAGAATTCATGATCTCTGTCTGGTCTGACCCGTGAGCTGTCTACTAAATGCCAGTGCATGGAGCCATCTGTGTATTCCCTTACAAAATTCAGAAAACTGTAAGAGGCTTTGAGTCATCCTTCCCCCTCGGCTCTCGATGATCTACCACCAAATTCTCTAGATCAGGAAGTCTCTGAATATGGTCCTCACACAGCAGCACCTCCAAGAAACATAGAAATGCAGATTAGTATTTCCCACGCAGGGCCTACAGAGTTGGATGTCCAGAATCCCCCTTTTTAACAAGCCCCCAGGCAATCCAAAATCTGTTCCAGTTTAGAAAGCACAGACTGAGACCCCTGTTTTACCAGTTTGTGTGTGCGCTACGTCATGGCTTTGCGAGTATTCTTCACCACAAGAGGCTTTTCCTTTGGGGTGCACCTCAGCCTTGATGGTGCACTGGCTCCAATCCACCCTCAAACAAGCAATCAGGAGTCCTGGGCTAAGGGGCCAGGAGGTGTTCTTCAAAAAACATCCTTGGGAGTGGAAGGCTGCTGCATACTGCTCAGTAAAGTCTAGTACACTAAGCCAAGCCGGAGGACTCGTTCTTTTAAATGCAAATCTCCTCTTGCAAATCCCCCCCTTTCAAGCCAGCCTGACGACACCCACATTTCTTTAGGCCTTGAAAAATAAACCGTGGAACAAGTCTGTACACTGAGAGCCACCATGCCGCCCCCAGCAACACAGTCACAGGGCACTCTGCTTCTGTCTGCCTCAGAGGGCTCCCACATGCTTCTTCTCTGGGTCTCTGGACCCCTTTTCACCTAGTAGTCACCACTGATGGGCTCGACATCAGACCCACCTTCTTTCCCCTACCTTCCCTTTCTCGGTAAAGGTGGGTTGAAGGAACCCTGGCTCCTGTTTGCCTAAGAAGTACTACTTTCCTATTACCCCATCACAAGTAAGGACAGCCATTTCACTTCAAATAATGTCCTGTTTGGGACAACAGCTTATTTAACCCTTTCACCTATTTGAGGTCATCAGCACCTGCTCAAATCCCTTCTTGTGACTTGTGATCCTTGCAAATTGATCTTCCTTTGTGCCTCTGATTCAGTGGTCTGCAAACAGCACAGAAAGGGAAGCCCAGCAGACAACTGTTGAGTGAGTGGAGAGCCTTTGTCTTATTTGGAGAGGGACACTAATTATTGTGCCTGTTTTTATACAGGGAAACAGAGCCTAAAGAGGTGTAAACGTCTCACCAAGATAACACAGGTAATATAGACAATATGGTTGGGATCTGAATCGAGACTGGGCATTTTTCCAGCCGCATGGTCACAAAGCACGGAGAAGGTTCTTTCATAGCTGAGTCAATTGGGTATTCTGCAGCAGCCCTGGTTGGAGCTTCGCCCTGTCCTAAGTAGAACCAAACTCAGTTGGAAAGCTACAGATGTTTCTCTCTTATTGAAAAGGCAAGCTGTTCGAAGGAAATGAAGCTCCTGGTGCTGTGAGTACAAAGGGCAAATGTGTGGGAGAAGGCGGAGATCAAACAGTCAAACACACTTGTGATAGAATTTTTCATGAGCTGAATTCAAATGCTATCATTTGGACCCAAGCCTCTCTCCCTTGGATGAAAAAGGGAGAACAAAGAGTGAGGGGGAAGGCAGCTGTTGGTGAATAATCTGGAGGCAGATGAGTAGTCCCTGCCTGGGGACAAAGAGGAGAGATGGGCTGGGGGCCAGTGCAGGGGTCACGGGAGAAGCCCCTGCAGCAGAAGCTAAGAGATTTGCCTTAGTCCACACACAGAAAGATTGGGGTTCCCAGAGCCCAGCAGCATCCCTTGAGTTTAGGCAGGCAGGCCTTCCTCCTAATTGATAGTTAAGAAGCCTCAGTCACGAGGCCCCAACACCTCTGCTTCTGTTTATCCATGGACAAGGGGAACTTAGAGGAACCACCGAAGACACTCACCTCCAAAACACGGATCCACTCATCCACAGAACGTGATTAAGATTCAATACAGGGGGATTCAGCAGCAGCCCTTAGCTTTCTTGGTTTCACTAATAAGATGGGTTTAAGAAGAACTCAGATGGAAACTTGAGGACATTTTTATTAGAGTTTATAAGAAAACTCCCAGGGCAGGAGAACTGTCAATACCAGAAGCTGCCCAGGGGAGGAAAAAGGAAAACAAGCAAACGAACAAAAAGACAAGAAAGCAGATGCCATTTGAGGAGCAGATGTGAAGTCCCACTGCATGACAGGAAGGGGATTACAGAAAATGAGCAAGGGTGCCCAAAGTGTAAGAAGAAGCATATTTGCGCTCTGGTCAGCATCCGAAAGAAAAGGACAGGAAAGAAAGAAAAAAGGAGAACGGCACCTTTCTGAGTCAGGACTGAGAAAGTTGGACAGACCCAGGCAAACAACATGGCTGCTTCATGAGGGACCAGGAATTCTGGGAAGGAGACATGCAGGATTTTATTCAATGAAAAATTCTTCTTACTTCTGTAGTTTGGCTTGAGGACTGGCCTTCCATGAACAGTTCCTTAGGCTTTGTCCTTGACCCCACCCAGCTGGGAGGGGGGGATCTCCACCCATGCCAGAGGGTTCATTGTCCTTTACTTTTCCTGTAAAGGGCCTTTACTGCTGCTCAGAAGACAGGAACACACCGGGACAGTGAGCAATTCCTCTCTCAAAGTCAGGAAAGGCAGAGCTCCCTTACCCCAGCGCCCAGCCCTGGCTGCATCTGATTCTTGATAAAGTCTTTCAGGTCACGTCCAGCCCACTTTGAAGTCCAAACTGAACCATAAAGTTCAAAGTGAAATGAAGTCAAAGTTGAATAAATCATGTCATTGTTTTTCCCCCTTCTCTCTCTCTCTCTCTCTCTCTCTCTCTCTCTCTCTCTCTCTCTCTCTCTCTCTCTCTCTCTCTCTCTCTCTCTCTCTCTCTCTCTCTCTCTCTCTCTGTGTCTGTCTTACTTTCTTTCCCGACAGATTGAACCAATGCTCTGCCACCGAGTTATGTCCTCAGCTCTGCCTGCGTTTACTTTTTAATTCAAGGCAGAGTCTCACTAAGTTAACAAGGCTGGCCTTGACCCAGCTCTGTAACCCAGGCAAGCCATGAACTGAAGATCTGAGTTTAATCCCAGGAACTCACTGAAGATCCTTCTGCTCCAATGAGATGATTCCGGAGGCATGCTGATCTGAGTTTGATCCCAGGAACTCACCGTGTGCGCCGGCACACACATGAAAATGGACAAGCCAATTAAAAAGATCTTCCTGGCTCAGCATTCTGAGTTGCTGACATTTCAGGCCTTTACCACCAGACTTGCTTACCTTACTGATTTTAAATGGTAGTAAACTAAGTTATTATGAAACCTCTTTCACGGAGAAAAAAGTTATCAGGTGGCATTTTTAATTGTTTTAATCAGTTGATTTGTTTCCATTAGAATTATTCATTTTTAGATAAATCAGATTGAAGTTCACATTCGCAAAACAATGTATACACTATACACCTAGTTGTGCAGGCAATTCTGCTGGTCTGCCCCCAGGGGCCTAGCAAAGTTCCCAGGTGCCGCCAGGTGCCGGCAGATAAGAGGACCCGCCTACTAACCCAGCTCTCCTGGTCTCTGTTCTTTCTCTGTTCTCTGATTTTTCTCTGTCTATCCTTCTCTGCCCTCAAGGCTCTACCCGCAGCTGCCTGCCTGTCTACATGTCCAATCAGACTCTAAGCCTCCTCCAGGCTTTAACTCCTTTCTCCTTTCCCACAATAAACCTCCTTACACCAGACCTGTTGTGGGGTATAATCCCTTAAGGCGCTACACCTTGACATGGGCCCACCATGGCGCCACCCTGTCCGCACCATCATTATAGATCACAACCACCTTCCATTGAACCAAAATATTTTATAACATTTATATGAGCACGAGAACGAGAAGTTTTGTAGTCGAACCTGCTAGTACTGAGCTGAATTCCGCTCTGAGGGGCTCCGTGTCTTGGCTCACGCTGTTCACTTTGTCTGGAAAGCTACTTCCCGTAATTCTGACTAAAGAACGCTTTCTCCTACCTGAAAAGTACTTTTAAGGCAAGACCCTTTTGTCCTTTGTTAAGTTTCAAACCTGGGACAAACGGCTGAGGTGCCTAAATAACATGTTAAGGCGAACCTGGCCTCCAGGTTCTCCCGGCATCCCTTTCTCCCTATGGGTCACAGTGTCAGACTGGCATATCCCGCTCTCTGTCCTAAACTTTCCGACCCAGGGGCGGGGCAGCCCTTCCCTCAGAGGTTCTTCCCGATTAATCCAGGCATTTGGGTTATCCACCCATTTTGTGCATTTGGCCTTTTGGCTGCTGCACCTGGTAACCCCGCCTCTTCCCCATGGTTCAGGGGCATGACCACTCTGTCGCAGAAGGCGTCTGTCTGTGAGCACATATTTATAATAAACTTTCTCCTCTACCATACCTAGGAGCAGCCATGTCCTTTCCTTTCTTTTTTCTTTCTTTTTCTCTTTTTTTCTTCACTCACCTTTAAAACATGAGGTCTCTGTTCTCTCCCCTGGTGATATTATAGCATCTATAACATCTCCTGAGGTGAAAGAGATCCAGTACCTTCCATATGCAGGCTTACTGACAGCCTTTACTTTCTCCCTGGGAACAGCTACTATTCTGGGAGGAAGCCAAAGTACCACACCCAGTGGCTGCCAGGAGGTGGTCAAGCTGACAGCCACAGCAGAGGTGCCAGTCCACAACCAGCATGACCAAACATGAGTGAGTGATCCTGGTTGCTGCCCCTGAGTCACGAGGTGAGCTGCCTCAGCCCAGGCCACATGGTAGGGAGATGAGTTTCTGGCCAATGCTATCCAAATCTCAACACCATGACTAAAGTGATTGCTGTCACCTTCAGCCCTGCCCCCCCATGACAATAAGAGGGAGAGAAGCCCCATTTAAATTCTCACGATAGCCCCAAAATTAGCATGGCCATCAGCGCAACAGTCGTGAGGTCAGTGTGTGAGTTCTCATTCTATCCCTTGTCTGAGCACAGGTTGAAAACACCCCCTCCCTCCCTGATGCATTGTGGCAAATGAGATATGATCAGAATGTATATGTTCATTCTGGGATGGAACTTTATAGTATATGATCCACTGAATCCCACTTCCTCTGCCATTCTGAAGAGGATCATGAGGAAGTGCAAGTCCTAACCTCCCAATGTCCCTAATGGTGAGCAGGGATGTAGTGCACCTACACAGGACATGTAGCAGGAAGAAGAATGCCATCATTTGGATCTTAACTGTCCCCCAGGGTCCATGTTATTAAGGGCCATTCTCTGGCCCATGGCTACTAGAGGAAGGTGGTGAAACTCTTACAATGTTGGTGGGAAGAAGTTAGGTCATTCGGGACAGTCCATTGAAGAGGGTGTTGGGACCCTTGATAAGAGATCATCCACAATGCTTGCATCAGTGCATATTGATAGGAGCCCTGTGTGAAGTGCTCCCCAAGGCTCACATCAGCGGAAACCTCTGAAGCTGTGGGAGTCTCCTCAGATTGGATTCTGCGTTAGCACCTCTTCCTGCTGTTCTAGAATACCTCATAAAGCCACCAGATTCAGGACATGCACAGTTACCAGGAGTACAACGACACCGTGGGCCATGGTTTGGGTGTTTAATGACTCCCCCTGCCACTGCATACCCACCCCTGCACACTACCCAGCACAGTGCTTGATGGCTTCCTGCATGAAACTGTGATCCTGTCAAGCCATTAGGTCCCATGCAAACAGAGAAACTGTGCCTCCCTTACTTTCCCTGACAGATAATCTTCTCAGCTTTATCTCACTTTTCCTTCAAGATGACCAGTTGCACTCCTGAGAAACTATCTTTTAGACTCCCTTATACTTTTCAACTCCCCAGTCTCTGTAGAATTTCCTCAGAAGAATCCAGTCCCTCCCTGAATTGTTCCACTTTTCTCATGGCCCTCTCTTCAGGCTCATGCCTGATGACGGTCAGTTGCTTGCTGGTGATATTCTGAGAATTATAGCATTTACCAGTGTAGAGGCATCAGCTTTTTCTTCTGTGGCTTCTTTGGTTCAGAAAGACCCTCCCTCCATTTTTTTTTTGTTTGTTTCTTTCAAGGCCCAAAATGGTGAGTAGGTGTTTCTCTGTCCCAAGGCACCCACTGGCATGCACAGCTTCCCAGCAGTGACTCCATCTTGTCCTCCATTGTTCCTCTCTCCTCACACTGCTTCAAAGCCTCCCAAGAGACTGAACTCTAACTTCTAGCCACCTACTGGGAACACCTTTGTTTGACACATGGCAAATGTACACTGGGTGTGTAACCTAATGAAAAAAGCTGAGGACATAAACACCACCCACCAGGTCAGGTATCCAAACAGTTCACTTACTCATTTATTGTACTCCACCATCTTCTGTAATAATTTCAAGCAACCTGTGAATACCTCTACAACTTTTAAATAATTGTCTATTTTATAAAGTCTGGACTGACTGCTAATACCAAAGAGAAACGAAGTATCCAGATACATACAGTATAGGATTTTACGTACTCATAACATTTGAGTTACAAGTTTGACTCTGAACCTCCTGGCAGCCAAAACACAAAGGAAAGTATGCTTAATTACAAGATTCTTACTGTCCAGAAGGACAAAACATGCCATTGCTTACGGGAAGCAAAACTTTCTTGGCATTTAGTTCCAAAACAAATGCTGTTATACATAATTTCTCACGGGAAATGTTAGGTAGACAATTGTCTAGGGTAGAATTTGAGTGTATGGTATGCTCATGCTTGGGGTGCTACTGAACAGTCATGTGAAAGAAAAACCAAGTGAAGAAAGTTAAGTGATACGGTCCCTTAATCTCTCCTTAAATAACAAGGATGGCAGGTCCCTAACACATAGAGTTCATGAAACACTTAAGATTACATCCAAGAAGCAGTGGGAAAAGCAGTTTCTTGTTACCATTGGTTTGGTTTTTAGTGAAAAGAGAAGTATGTTTTCTTTCTTTTGGAAACTTGAGTTTGGAGAATGTATATCCACCTAATTGACTATTTCTGAGGTCTATCATTGGTTTAATAAATGGGATGTTGAAAAAGGCAATGAACAACTTTAGTTTCATCATTAAACCAGAAAGAGAGTAAAATAATTTCCCTCAAAGCCTAACATAAAAATATATTATTTTTTAGAACAAGAATTTTGCCAATTTCACACATACAGTGCATGCACACACACATTGAGGTAGACGTTCCAGAAACATGTCCATATGACAAGTTAGGATAGAGAAGGCAGAGGTGGATAAGAGGAGGAAGAAGAAGAATGGGAACAGAATGGGCTCATCAGCCTCTGCACCCCCCCTCCAGGGGAGTCAAGTTGGTGTCACTCTGAAGAGTGAGCCCGCTCTTTCGTATTAACTAGACTACAGCCCATGGTGTTCTCAGGTATCTCCCACAAAGATGCTAACCAGGCCAGACCCCCATCAGACAAAATCGGGCACATTCAGGGTGGCACGGCCTTCAACTGCTCTTACGCAGTCACTAAACCCTTAGTAAGTACCCACACCGCCCATCTACACCAAGATGAACTGCGATTTAAATCTTCTTTTAAACATTTAGGGAGAAAAAAAAGTAAATCAGCTATACAAGCAGGACACGAACACTTTCTAAATGTGTTTTGTTTCTTGCAGTTTGCCAACATGTACAGATTCTTGTGTGCTTATTATTAAATATATAATGCCACCATTCCTTCTAAAGTTATTCAACATGAAAATTGATAGCACTATTTGCTTATTCTATTTTCTGCTGAACATTTCAAAATATTCTTTACAACACGAAAGGGGGAGAGTGACTTATTTTCAGTGCTATAAAGCATGAGAACGTAGAATTATGGAGTGAGCTCCACTAGAATAGCTCACTAATAAAAATAACCAGACTTTTGAGTCATTCCTCATTACTGGGTTTATTTATAGAGTTCTCTGTTGCTACTCAGGAGATGAGAAGGCAATAAATTGTGAAGCAAAATACACCAAGAATACATTTGAAAGTTGAGCAAATTGGAAGCTGCACCAAAGCATCTTCAAGGTCATGGTGTGACAGGGCTAGAATCCTATCAGTAACAAAGCTGACCAAAGAGTACCCACAGCTAGCAGTGTTCCACCAGTGAGGATCCCTTTAAAAAAGAGTAAAAGATAGAAATAGATTTCATGCATCTCAATATGCCAACTGCAGTTCCAGTTAGGACACAACTTAGGAGCCAGCCATTGAGCAGAATGACATGAGAACTGTGGATGGCTGAGAACCATATAATATTTATTCACAAAATATTCTTGTGAGTGGTGGCATTGGAAAAACAATTTGAGAAGCTGGACAAAAACTGAAGAAAAATAAAGACCCCTAAACTAAATTTTTCGTGTGTGTGTCAACCTTCTCTGACCCTTCATTCTATTTGACAGAGAAATAGCAGCCATCCAAGATTGCTTTGTGCATTCTGAATTCTAATATGCTTATATTTTCCTGGTCATTGTGCATTATTGATGAAGATATTGGAAGGAGCCCAGTTTTCTCAATGTATCGCAAATAGTGTAAGATAATATTTGAAGAAGGCTCAAGATGTTTTGTGGGGTAATCAAACTGAACAATCTGGATGTTCTGTATATATGGGAACAGACAAAGAATAGTCAGCAGAAAATGATGCCACGCTGAAAGCCTGAGTGAAGGCAGAGCATCATGGGAGTATCTCTGGTTTGACTTGGACATGTTCCAACCCTGAATGAGATTGTAGTTTTGAGGAGGTGCCATGTTATCAGTAGACTCACTCACCTTGAAGAAACAGCATGTGGTGCTAGGGAACTTCCCAAGAGTAATGTGTGCTCACATTTAGGAGGGAGGGGGAGATCCAAATTTAAAGTAGAACTGTGGGCAGGAATTGGGCACACAGCCATGGCCACTCCCAGGATTAGAAGAGCTTGATGTAGCTATCTGCAGTGTTGTAAGTGCAAGAAGGTAGGAATTTAAAAACATAGGGAGGAGAGGGCAAAACCAGAGCCAGGCTGGATTCCCACTCGGTCAGGTGTTGTAAGGAAATGACAAAGATCTGAGTAATAAAACCATTGGGTGAGAAAGATCTGCGTAAGGTCACACAGTGAGTGGATGGCAGGGCTTCTGGGAAAGAAATAAGGCAATTCTTCTGAATAAACATAAAATATGTAAGACAATATAGTAGGGAATTCATGACTTTTTGTGTTCATGCTTCTTGACCTCTGGACCATTTGGGATAACTCTCAGCACTTACAAAGCTAGATAATTGACATATTTCTGGAGTCCGCCCCTAAAGAAATTGACTGGGTACGACTGTGATGTTCCAAGCATTTGCTTTTCTGCAGTAGACGCAGTGAGTCTACTGGTACATGGACAATGCCTTCTCAGGCCACATTCCTGTCATTCTGTTTCTTAGTTGTGCCCCTTTGGAGAATGACCTGGGCTCCCTTAATCTTGTTAGCCTCATCCTTGAGTTAAGATGATAGAACTGTCCTGGAGAGTAAATGAATTAATATGCTTATGGTACTTAGAACACAATAGAATATGGCATTTACTTCTGTTTCCATCTCTTCTGAGGGCAGAGGTAGGACCCATGGAATCATGCCCAAGGGGAAAGCCATGAGTTCCATCATACAGCAGAGGACAGCCATTATCTGGGGACCCAGTTTTAGAAATGAGTTTCCTAGCCCCATCCTTGTGTAAAAGGTTTAAGTGGCATTTATAGGACTTGCTCAGAGCCATGTGATTCTGATGTGGAGACTGAAGCACAGGTGACCTGGCGGTGTGAGCCTGCAATTTTCCAGTTAGAGTCCTACAAACTAGACACCAAAAGGGTGAAGTAGAGAACTGGAAAGACAATGCTTTAAATTAAGGTCAGTAGTAAAGTCTGGAGACATGAGAGAAAAGCTTGCCAAAAAGACAGGAGAGTCCAAAGTGAATAAGTGTTTATATTGCTTATATATGTAAATATATTAAAATAAATACATATAGACATAATGTCTATACACACATATGTACATATGTATATGTGTGTGTGCATCTCTGTGTGTACGTGTTTGTTTATGGCGCCTCACTTTGTAGAAACAGTTCGTCTCTGTAATCAAATGGTTGGTTAGTGATGGCTTTTTTTCCCCCCAGCAGAATAGGAATAAAGAAGTATAAGAGAACTAGGGAAATTCCAGAAGCCACAGATCCTCAAAAAGTCCCCAATTCAAACTGCTTTTCCCAGCCCAGTCACAGTGATGGAAGCCGGAAGAACATGAACCAGCCAGTTTGGACAGGAACTATGTAGGAGGGTGGTTTCTATCCTATACTGAGAGGCCCACCCCCCAACTTCTTTCCATAGACCTCCAGCACACGGAAGTTGTGTTTCTCAGGATTCCAGACAAGAGAAAGGCTCAGAATAACACAGGCTCAGCAATGGCATAGATTATACTTCCTGACTATGCCCAGGGAACCGTAACATATTTAGGGCTTTCAGAAGTGTCTCTACTGGAAATCTCCATTTCTGTAAATGCTCTTGGAGCTTCCCTCCAAACTCAGCAAAGGAAACTCAGCCAGGCTGCAAGCTAGGTCATGGCTACCCCAGGCCTGACCTGCTGCCTGCATCTTCTACTGAAAGCAGCTCTTCAAACCCAGGGATGTTCAGACTCCAACATGCTTCCTGACTGAAAGAAAGTTCACTCAGCTTTTATGTTCAGTCTGGAAAGAAGAGCTAAGAACATTGCTCCTTTGTCGATTGCTTTTAGTCACTGGTGAGATTAGTAAACAGATAGATGTAAAGGTCATGTGTATGCCTGTTTGGGCTTTTATACCTTGCTTGAAGAGACCAGGAAATGCACATATGCCTGCATGCCCGCACATGCAGAAGCGCACACAGAATGGACATGGAACAGAGTGGAGAGAAGTTACTAGTGCTAAAGAAAAAAATGGCATGCCACAAATCCCACAGGAAGAAAATGAGTGGACAGGGGTAAAGACAGAATAGAACACCAAACAAAACACTACACTGTAATGCCGGGTGCCTGAGTGGCCATAACCCAGTTCATTTGTTTTCCATTCCAAGTCAATACTCCTCTCCCTTGAAACTCCAGGTTGTAAATGTGTTTATAACTGACATCATCTGAGCTCAGACACAAATGCTGCCTACAAAAATAAAATGAAACCGCTTAGTCATTGCTCCTAGTGAACCAGTTTGGCATGAGTTAACCTAGTCCTTCCCATAAAGCTGGAAATATTTGGCTCAAAGCTTAGCCCGGAAGTCACACTCCCTCACGTTAACTGATCTCAATCACGCTGCCCCAGAAACTTGGGTCTTCACAGAATGAGTTCTTTCTAATCAACGAGAAGTGACAACATTTCACACTTTGCCCATACCTGTGTTCACTGATGAGTCTCTCTCATGTGGACACAAGCATCCTGAGTTTTCACTTCATCCCAGTGGGCTACAGAGCTATGACTCTCCAGGATGCGTGCCAGCTTTCCCTGTGGACTCCCAGAGTGGTTGGGGAATTAAAAAGCAATTAACCTAAACGTGGGCAGCCAAAGGGCTAGAAGACTGGTGGCCTCAGAAGTTTCTGTAGGAGAGGCAAAGGACAGAGATTTTGTTGGAAAAGGAGCTGATAGAGGCAGCGACCTCATGCTGTGACTTAACAAATGAATGCCCTTAGATTACACCCTAAAGATGAATAAAGCAAAGGAAAGCTTTTGAAGGATAATTTCAGTAAGATTGAGGGGGAAAAAAACAACAACAAACAATTGTACATATCAAATAATAGTATGGCCAAGCCTGGTGAGTGGAGGATAGTGCAAGGGCAGAAGTGGGGGCCAGGAAGGGCCAGGCAGACTCCATCAGGCCATTCTGGTGTTGGGTGGGCAGTGCAACTGATTTGTCTTGACATGTGGCTCTTGGCGCAGTGACTTGTATGATTAAGAGTCTCTACCTATTGATCAAAGGGCCCCTCAATAGAAAAGAACATGGAGCAGGAAAGGGGAGGGCTGAGAAAATAGAAAAGGGCAAGAAAGAAAGAAGAAAACAAGAAAAGAGAAAGAGGAGGGAAGACAGAAAAGCAAGACAGGAGAAAGAAAAGGAAATGGGAGAAATGGGGGGCAAGAGAGAAGATGACATATTTGGTGCACATTTGAGACCATCAGATCTCTTAGGGGACCTTTCAAAGTTCAAGAATGTTTTCACCCACAGTTCTTGCTCTATGGAAATGGGATTTGTTTCCTGCTGCTCCATCCATGAGAATTGCTTTCTAGGGGTAATTTCGTTCAGCTTCCTTTGACATGCTATGAGAGGAAGGAGGGATGGGGTGAAGCTCTACCCACAGTAGGTAAGCACTCTACCTCTGAACTATAAACCTTAACCCCTGCTTTGGCATCTTACCAGAGACTCTGCCCCAGGTGGCCCTATCTTTCTGCAGAAAGCAAACCTGTCTCACTTCATAGACAGCACCACTGAAAGCATTCTCATCAGTAACTTGCCTCAACAAAGTCTCCTTGTATTTCTGATCACTGCTAGAGCTGATGGGAAGATAAGCAGGAGGCTCAGTGATCATAGTCCTCTTTGCTGACTCAAGACACTAATCAGAAACGAATGTGCCATAGCACTGTCATTTCCAGTAGAAATAAAAGCGTCATAAGCCCTGGGTTGTGATGTAATGAGATGAGTTGTAACAGCTCTAAGCAGAGAGAGACCAGAGCAAGGGCCCAGTGTCTCCCAAAGGCTGCCCTGACACATCCACATCTGGTATGATGGCCCTTTATTTCATTTAATACGGCATTCTGAGCAAGAGGGGACCAATAAAGAAAGGCCATCTGTGCATGTGTTTCTCTCGGAGGCCCATGAAAATCCCCACACTCATGACCTTCTGGAAGGCTCAAAATGTTGTCATTGTTCCCAAGTTGCTTGTTCCAGAGAACTTATAAAATTTAAGGACAAAGTATTTAGTCTTTAAACATTATCTATTCTTTGTGGGATAAAAATTAAAATAGCATGTGTGAACTGAGCATACAGATGCACTATTATTTATCGTCTATTCTGTTAGTTATAAGAGGGGTTGAATCCAGTTGTCTACTGGAGATCAGAGGAGCCCAGCCTTCACCATGGATGCAGGCTATGCCACGGGGCTCACTTTGAGTCTATGACACAACTTGTCAGTTCCTGAGCAGGCAGCGCTTGGGATAACACCCTGTGTCGGATGTAGCCCCATTAGGAGAGGAACAATGCTCAGCACATCCCCACCTTGTGTTCCTTCACTGCCTTCACTTGAGGAGACCCTGCCTACAGCTCCTCCTGATTGCCCTTACCAGTATCAATTTAACCAGTCCTAAAGCACTGTTTTTAAGGAATACTAATGTGGAATGCAGAGCTTAGCCACAATCTGGAAATTGGTCTAGGAGGGAGGGAAAATAGACAGAAAATGAGAAGTATAGAAAGAAATAACTTGACATAAATTCCACTAAAATATTGCAGAAACAGAAATCCCAATTAAAGAACAATGCGATTAGTCTGAGTTTTTTTGTCTGTTTGTTTGTTTGGGGGTTTGTTTGTTTGTTTCCCCTGAGAGTAGTTTATAGACGATCCAGACATCTATAAACTGGTTCTGGCTAAACCACATTGTCTAGGAAGCTACTGCCTATTTCATTAATGGCTTCAAGTGAGGTACATTCTATTCCAAGGTTCATGCACAGGGCTTTCTTAGCAATGCTGTTCCTTTTGTCTTCATCCTGGGTCACTGTGGTAGGGAGAAATGCTGGCACAGTCTGCTCGTGTCATTGTGGACCTGGGAAACTATTAGTGGGTGGTAGATTTTTAAGGTGTATATTCATTCTGCTTGCCCCAGACTAAAATCTCTATTTATAGACCATACTGCCCATCCACCTATATCACCCTTCCTTATTTTAAATCAACCTTCATTCCCCTTAAATGTATATTACAACTGACAAAATGTTCAACAGTTGATGTTTGAAACTAAACATGGAGAATTATCCCTAACTTGTAATGTCTGAGACACAGAATGGTTGGGTGGGCTATGATTAAACAACTGTAATGTAGCTGAAGTAATGAACAGAACTACATGAGAAAAAACCCCATATGTGTGTGGGAGAAGGGTAGGTCCACCCTCACTAGCCAAGAGGGAAAAGCCTCTTTAAACAACAATAAGATGTTATTCCAGAACCAACAAGCTTAACAACAGTCTTAAAACAAGAATAAGTGCTGCCAATCCTGAAAGGAATCATCAAGGTACAGGGATATCTTCTCAGAATGTGGTCACGGGTGTCGTTCCTCAGTCCCATGCTTCCTGTGCCTACGAAAGCCACTCACAGCCCACTCACAGGAGAGACCTTTGAAGACTTTGCGGCACTGTGACTAATAACCAAGTAAACCAGAGAGAAAAATCATGTGTTACAGGGTAGATTCAACCTATGTGGAGAAATAGGACAAGCCTTGAAAAATGTAGCATTGCTTTTAAAAGAAAGTGAATTGGGGGGGGGGGCAGGGAAGAGGGGGAGAATGTCACTAATATGATGAGAAACAACAGAATAATGTTCAGTTTCCCAGCAGTTTCTGGGGAGCTGGGTAGAACAAGCTTCAGAGTAGCAAAAAGAGAAGGGTGTTCGTTTGAAAAGAAGAAAGAAGAAAAAGTAATAGAGTGAGCAGGTCACTGCATGTGCCTCAGAGTTTATTACAGAAAAAGGAGGGTTGAAAAAGAATTCATTTCTCTAAAATCCAAATAGTGAGTGTTCATTTTTTTTCTTATTTTTCTGTGTTTTTGAAGAATTCCAGATTCAAAAAATAGAAATGAATTAAAATGAAGAACATTTAAAAAGTTTCGTAAATTCAGTGAGTGACTACATAAAAAAGTGTACAATAAAAGTTGTAGGTCAAATCCTTGAGAGTATTTTAGGGTTTCAGAGGTCTGCCTTCTGCAACTATTTTTTTTTTTTACACAGGATTTTTTTTCTGTAACTTTCTGATGCTTGGGCCTTTTGCTGAGACTGTGGATCCTTTTCTGTGATAAAAAAACAACCCACCTAGATATTAAAACAGGCTGATGGGGGTAAAAGAAAAGTTGTAAAGAAATTTACTCTGTTCTTACTGAAAAAGTTGAGAACACCTGAGTCCCACCCCTTGGTGTCATCAAAGGGCCTGGGGCACAAAGCTACCTTCATGTTCTTAGAGGATAATAACTGGCCAAGTTTGTTTTACAACTATGCAACGCAGGCTGCTGCTTCTAAATGTTCAAAGAGCTAGAGTTAGAGGCAGGAGGACACTGTATGTAATCTGCTCACATCCTGCATTTTCTCAAAAGGAATGTCATTGCGAGGCTGGCCAAGTCCAACCAAGTCATCAGCTCACCTTTTGCTCTCAGCCTCTTCTTAACACAACCACCCAATTATAAATTTTTCTCTCCATCCTACCTCAGGACTTAACCCTTGGACTTTAACTAGCAAGTGATTCTTACAATAGTTAACCTGAAGCGCCTTTCGTCATACATGTTAAAGCTTCCTCCAGATAATCACATTCAAAGAATGTGCCAGTGTTTCTTATCGTTACAACAATATGGCAGAGCCCTCTGACTTACTCCTGTCCAGGACATGGGATTGAGTTCCCTTCCTCCAGGAAGTTCAGCCCTCTACATTCGCCACAACTATCTGTAGTTTCCTGTGCTTTGTTCTCTGTTTTTTGTTGCTTCCACTACTTGCTTAAAGAACAGTCCGTTTACTTGACCATTAAGCTCAATCTAGCATTTGTTCTGTGAGGACTTTCCTGGTTCTTCGCACCATCCCAACACACACACAAACACATGCACACACATAAACATGAATCCACACACAAACACATGCACACACATACACATGAATCCACCTTTCTTCCTTGCACCATTTTCTTTATATTGGTTCGAGGACTTCCCATTTCTTTCTTGTTACAGTAAAGACAAGCTGTTGGTTTTAACTGTTTGTTTTTTAGTTGGCATATGTGTTTCTCACCATCTTAAAACATCTGTTTTCTGCCAGGTGGTCAATCGTTTCTCTGGGACTATTTTGCTGTATCTTGTACTTCTCTACCCTCTATTCAATTCATCTTTTACTTCCTAAAGTAGTTTTTCTCTAACTGGGTGATGGTGTCCCCCATCTTTCCTTTTCCTTTACAGGTTTATTTAATTTTGTGTGCCTATATGTGTATTTCAAGGAGGTAGAGGAAAGCACAATGAGTGAAGCTTACGGGTGCCATATCCCTAAATTTAATGAACAAGGGATAAAAATATTTTGAGGAAAAACACATTAACTAAGCATATTTTTTTCATTCTTAAACCTAAACAATACAGTATAGGAAATTTTTATAGCATTTCCATTATATTATATATATTATACATTATATATTTCATTATATTACAATAATCAAGAGATTATTAAAACCATATAGGTTGTGTGTACATGTCACACCACTTAATACGAGGGGCTTTAGCTTCTGTAGATTTGGCTATCTGTGGAGTGAAAGTCCAGATACCAAGTAAACAAATTCACAGTCCTCAATTTTGGATCAGAAAGTTGGCAGCCATTTTTACTGAGAGGACTGGTATTGCATAAAAATGAAATGCAAGCAAATGAGCAGATTTTTATAAGATCTAAAATATATAAGCATAAACCTAAAATAATAAAGTTCATCCTCGATTTTTCATACCTGTGAGAGCTTTCCAGGAAGTCATATATTCTGTCCCACTTTGGGATTAAAAAGTGCCTAACACAGACCTCAATACATATTTTTTTAAATAGAGTAAATGCTGACAGAACTGCCTAAAGGAATCCCCTGTTAATTTATTTATTATTTACTTATTATTTTTAATCCTCTGTGTTTTGTTCTGATCGATACACAGAAAACATAGATTCTAATTCAGCTTTCATTTCAGTCAGAAAATAGAGAGTTTAGATAAAGCTAAAAGGACAAAATCATGTTAGAGTAGGGCTCCTACCTTTACTGTGTTGGGGGACATTTTCTCCATTGGAAAATAATTTACAACTGTTTGGGAGGATAATCTTAGTTTAAAGGTTTAAGAAGAGGCAGAATGCTTCTTAAGAACACTGGCTACTCTTCCAGAGAAACCCAGTTTGGCTCCCAGCATCCGCATGGTTGGTGACTCACAGCCATTCCTATCTCCATCCCAGGGGATCTGACCCTTCTCAACTCCATGGGTACCAAGCACACATGTGCTGTACATACATACATGCATAGAAAACATGCAAATGTATATAATTAATTAAGTATTATTTTTTTTCTAAAAGAAGAGTTGAAATAGGAAGCAGTATATTGGGAAAATGTAGCTGACCACAAAATGCAACTCATTTTCATCTGGAAATTCCTGGACGTCTGTCTTTTCCCGCCAGAAATTTATAAACTCACACACACACACACTCAGTAGAAGCCATTTGCGCTCTTCTTCCCTTCCTACACTTGTACCTACTTACGGGTTTTCCACACCAATTTTAATACTCACCTGTCACAAACACGAAGATTTGATCTAAGCATGAACAAAGTATGTGAAATAATCTGGGGTTAGGTTTTACTGTAAGATTGTAAACATTTTCTGGGGGCACAGGGTAAGGCCTAAATTGAAGAATACTATCTCTTGGCCTTTTAACTGGAATCAAGTGAGTTGAACAGAGACTCCAGAGTATAATGCTTGTTGCAAGAACCTAAGATTGCATTCATTCTCTGTGTTGTGCCTTGAAGAGAATATCATGAGTCTATCCCTTCCTGGTGTTTTTTTGCCTTTACTTCCTAACCACCAAGCAGTAATCAGTTTCCTCTGTAGCACATCCTCACCGTCACCAACTGTGGCAATACAGACCCATACAACAAGGACTAAAAAGTGACAGAGGATTGAAACAAAATTTGCCTTTCCTCCTTCCAACCTGATTACAGCAGTGTGTCACAGTGATGGGAAGATGATGAACACAGTGGTTATGTTCCTTTCCTCAGAAGTGGATGAAGGAGTCATTTGTGTTGAATACCAAATATCTAATCTGTCCTGGGAAAAGATGTTACCATGTTTCTCTACTTGAGGAAGAAAGAATGCAGATGCTAGGCCAGTTCTAGGTATTATGCCCTGCTGTGGACAAAGCACCATGTGCTATGGGAGTCTACAGCTGAGCAAAGCCTTCAAATGGGGAGTCAGGAAAATACCTCTGAACTCCAAAAGACAAGTAGATGTTTTCCAGCAGGGTGAAGACAAGAGAGCAGTCAACATGGGGACAATAGAACAGGGAGAGGCACCAAAGGCTTGGGACAGACCTGTAATAGCCAGTGTGAGTAGAGTGAGGCTATGCCAAGAGATGTGAATAGAAACCACACTCGGACTTTTGCCAAAAACCAGACAGCTTGATTTTCACTTTAGAGATTTAAAGGGGGGTAGAACAATGTCAGATTTGTACGTTTGAGAGATCTCCCCGCCTGTGCTACTGGGAGTTTTCATTGGTACCTGAAAATAACGAGGCACCTAGTACAGGGCAGTCGGGAAAGAGCCCCTTGGGAACAACTCCAGGAGAGAGGAAAAGCTGTCTTGGACTAAAAAACAATGAGATAGAGAGGCAATGGCAGGAGACAATTTTAAAACTGTACCTGTTGCTTCAGATTTCCATCAAAAAAGGGGAGGGGAGTTAAGCTGTGTGCGAACTAAGATTTTAGGAGACACAAGGTAAAAAACTGGCAAGGTCAGCTGTCACAGCATTCTCCTGTGGGCTTCTCCTTTGCTTGTTCCTCCTGGTCTCTTACGCCATCATTGTTGGTTTGGTTCCCCTTTCCACAAAGGCACTGTTCTTTGAACATTTGTCATCCATTTGCCATCTCCAATCCCACCTCAGGATTTGGTCTCTTCCTTCTCTTTCCATTGTTCTCAATGCTTTACTCTTCCCTGACCTTTGGATAAATAGGGGCAAATGGTCCCTTAGAAGACCTCACTTCTAGTCATAAGCCAAAGTCTCTTCTGATTTGTTCTACTGATGGCACATCATTCACTATTGAAATAATTGCATATGTGCATGTACCTGCAAAGAACAAACACTGGTTAGTTAGTTAGTTAATTAGTTAGTTAGTTAGTTAGTTAGTTAGTTCTCAAAGATGTCCAGTCTGTAAAAACAAGAAAAGAGATGAACATTTTCCTGACATAATTTGTAAGCAACCTCCTTGTGCAGTAGAGTTGGTATTGTATTCTTTTTTTCTCAGCTTCCAAATGATGCTTCTTCAACTGTCACAGGATAAGAACAGGCCTAATTCTGGGCTGTAACCTCTTCGTGATCCTTTTCGAGATAATGACTATTTAAGCTAAGTGCTAAGAAACCAGGCCCTAGAGACTTGGCTTCATCCCGAACATTACTGTTCCTCTTCTCTCCTTCTGCCTGGGTAAGAAGGTATAAGCAGGGTTTTATTTTTTCAGATGTACCTATACTTTGTGTTCTTCCAGTTAAATGACAGAAATCACTCAAAGTAAAGTCTTGACGCCAACATCTTCACTGGTTTCTGATATTCAATAAATGCCTTGATTTTTAAGTTTTCTCATGAGTAGATTTTTTTTTGTTTTGTTTTTCTTTTAAACCCAATTAACACTGAGCATAAAGGCACCTGTGAAAGAGGCTGACTGGTGGTTATTTTTAAACATATTGTGTTTAGCACTGGTTAGAACCAGAAGTATCCGATGCATCCACTCATTTTTGCAAATGAAGATGCTGAGGCACAAAGAAGGAAATCTTGCCCAGTCCCACAAAGTAACTGAAGCTACTGCCAGTTTCCTGAGCCCCATACACTTCCATCCCACCTTCTGGAATGATCCTGAAGTGTATGTTTAAGGGAAAGGAGGCCTTTCACCATAGAATTCATGCCCCTCGGACGTGTTCCCCTAAATGTTTAGGCAAATGAGAATTCTTTTTAATAACCACACGGTTTTGTCTTGAACGGGAAAGTTTTTGTTGTTGTTTTTTTTTTCCGGTACCACCTATCCCATTATCCTGTTTTGTAAGGATAATCTGTCAGGCACATCAAATATTAAAAGCAGTGGGAGCATTCTGAGGTTCGTAGTGTGTGTATTTTTCCCATCAATTAAATCTTCACTTCTCAACTATCAGACAAAAGGGAGAAGAAAAAAAAAACTATTTCCTCCTGTAAACAGAGAACAGCTTTTTTTAAAAATAAATTTATTTATTTTTATATCAATCACAGGTTAGGTTTTTTTTTTTTTTTGCATCCCATACGTAGCCCCCTCCCTCACTCCCTCTCACCCTCCCCAACCCTCCCTCATCTCCTCCCCGCCCCCTCCAAGTCCACCAACAGGGGAGGATCTCCTCCCCTTCCATCTGACCCCAGATCATCTTGTCTCCTCAGGGCTGGCTGCAATGTCCCCCCCCCCCCCCCCGGGATCTAGCCAGGCTGTTACTCCCTGGCATGTATGGGGGAGGGTCGAAGAGTCAGCCATCAAGCTCAAGACTGAAACAGCCCCTGAGAACAGCTTTTTTAAACACTTGACAGAATCCACTATTCAAAGCGAAAAAATAAAAGTCAGGCAACATCAGATGAGAAAGGCAAAAGAACACGTGTGTTCAGGATAACGTTTGTTTTCTCTTATGAAACTGTTTGGACCTTTTTATGTCTGCACCAGCTCTAAATAAATCTCCAAGTACAAGTCACCTCTGTCCCCATTCTCATGCAGCTTTGGCACCTCAGTGGTTCGGAGATTTATGTTTATTTATCATAACTTTAAGCCTTAACTTACTGCTGTTCCCAAATAGCTCTTGTAACCTATGTTTGTTTAATCTATGTTCTGCCACACAGTGTTTTACCTCTCCTCAGGTTAATACTTCCTTTGTGTCTCTTAGGTGAATCTTGTGCTTGAGCGTCCTTCCCTTGATTCCTGTCTCTACAGAAGTCCTGCCCTCCCTCTCTTGCCTCAGCTATTGGCCATTCAGCTCTTTATCCAACCAATCAGAAGGTGATGGAGAACAATGTTTGCAAAGTGTTGAGACAGGTGATGCTTAACAATACCAAAGCCCATGCTTTCCTTAGCTCTCTGCCGTACCTCAATTGTCAACTGGGTGGAATTCAGACACTCTACGGAAACAAGTTTCTGAGCATATTATCATGGTTTCTAGATTATACTAATTTAGGGAGGAAGACAAACCTAAATGAAGCTGACACTATTCCCCTGACTGAGTCCTAGACCAAATAAAAAGGAGAAAGGAAACTGAGAATAGCCTTAAACTCTTTCTGCTTCCAGCTATAGATACACTGTGATCCACCAACCTGCTACTCCTGCAGCCACCATTTTCCTGCCAAGACAGAGTGCAGCCCCTGAAACTATAGGCCAGAATTAACCCTTGCTTTCTTAAACTGCTTCTTCTTAGGCATTTTGTCACATAAGATAAGTAGAGTGACTAATGACATGCTTTAGTCTAAAGAAAGTCCACGTGGAAGAGAAAATCGGCTAGATTCTCTTCATACATCAGAGTACCTTCCTTTGAGTTCAATAAGGTTTCAAACTGAAAACCAATGTGACTTTACTAATCCTTCAGCTTTTCTTTTTTTAATTTTTATTTTTTATATTAATTACATTTTATTCACTTTGTATCCCAGTTGTAGCTCCTCCTTCATTCCCTCCCAATCCCACTCTCCCTTCCTCATCTCCTCCCATGCTCCTCTCCAAGTCCACTGATAGGGGAGGGCCTCCTCCCCTTCCATCTGACCCTAGGCTCTCAGGTCTCATCAGGACTTGCTGCATTGTTTTCTTCTGTGGCCTAGTAAAGCTGCTCCCCTCTCAGGGGGAGGTGATCAAAGAGCCAGCCCATGAGTTCATGTCAGAGATAGTCCCTGTTCCTCTTACTAGGAACACATTTGGAGACTGAGCTGCCATGGGCTACATCTGAGCAGGGGTTCTAGGTTATCTCCATGCATGGTCCTTGGTTGGAGAACCTTCAGCTTTTCAAATAAGAATCTCTGTGATTGTGAACTGGGGACTTCCATTTAGAAAATTTTAAAAAACATATATATATATATACTTTTAATTGCACAATTCTTATAGTCCAAACAATTGTTGAAGAAAAATATTATGTAACATTTTAAAATAAAAAATTTAATTGTAAATGAATGTTCAAGACTAGGCCCCAAAAGGTTGGAATTTGAAGGTCCCACCTACCTCAAGATTTTGACCATGCCCCCCCCCACAAAGACAGGTGGTGTTACATCTAGATGACTCTGAAGTTCACTGTACAATTTTTTATTTATTTGTAAAGTACTTGAAGATAACTCATCCTGACAAGTACACAGCCAGATAACCACCATCATACCAATTTTTCAAAAGATGAATTAGAAACAAGATAGGCGAAAGCTATCTGCCCGCATCCAATAGAAAATGGCAAGAAGTAACAAATGAGAAATCACCCAGCCCGAAATTCGATTTTGCTGCATGGCCCAGACTCCACAAACCACTGGTTGGATGAGTGTTTTTCAGCCCTTGCCAGATATAAACAAAGCGGTGCACAGTTGTGACAGTTCGTCCAGATAATTCAGGTCACCATTTCCTGTGACCCTGGAAGCTCAAAAAACAGCATTGCCTGGATTATTTAGTGAACTTTTAAGGTTATGCTTAGTGGCTGAACCGAACCACTGAGGTGCCAAAGCTGCATGAGAATGGGAACAGAGGTGACTTGTACTTGGTTGGATTCAGACAAAGTAATGAGAGTGAGTAGCCTTTTACTGGGCTGGAAGAGTGCAGCCGTTCAGTTTAATTGCTTTGGGGTTGTTCATATCTGAGAGAGAGAGAGAGAAACTTCACAGGCAAGTTAGTAATTTCCCTACGTCATCAATCTGAATTCTCAGTGAGAACACTTTTGTTTCACTCCTGGCTATCTTACATTTTAAAGAAGCTTCTTCTTATGCATACATATGTCACAACTTGTATTGTGGCTTCAGGTCCCAGTGTTTGAATTGCATAAAATCAACTGTGTGGCTAAAATCTGTATGACAACTATGTATGTACATATAGTGAAAACATTGCAGAGAGCATTTGCGCTCTGTGGGAGTCTTGAATGGTGTCCTCTGAGAATAAGGGGTGACAAATATCATCGGCTCTCAGGCATTCTTCCTTGGGTTTTTAAGCCCTCCATGCTGGCCCTGCCACAAAGGCACACAGAACAAAAGGCACCAGCCACAGAGCCAGGAGTTGCTCAATGACAGCTCAACTCAAGGACAAATAAGCAACCTGTTTTTCCTCTTCAAGCTCTCTTTGACAAAAACACAAGAAGACTTGAGCCAGCAGTACAAATGCATGAGGAATTGACTCAGTGGAAATCCTGAATGTCTGCTAAGGTTTTCGGAGGAGCCTTGTATCAATCAGGCTAAACTTGAGGGCTGTGACTCAACAGGAGAGGCCCAAGGCCTGCTGTCTGGAGTAGTATGACTTTGAACCAGGAAAGCTTTTGCTTTGTATTGGTCATGTGTCCCTTCATTTCTGAAAGATGTGTCTGTTTATTTAATGGTTGGAAAATGAGAGCTCCATGGTAAACATTTAGAAAACACAGAAAACAGATTTAAATAGGAAGGAAACAGTCACAATGATCCTACCTAGAAGCAATAGTCTTAATACTTGCCCTATTTCTTTCCTGGCAGGGTGTCTCACCCTCAACATAACAGATATAAAGGACTGTTTATCTATTAATACGGATTGTTCTGAGCACTGTAAAGCACCTGGCATCAACCCTGGTTTCCACCTATATCTGGTACTAAACAGAGCAGTTTTAAATAGCATGCTTTAGCAAGTTGGGATGTTGATTACAGATTTATATTTGGGAAATTTTAAGGACCATCCTTAGAGAGAACCAAAATGCTGCTGGACCATGCAGTGGGTGGCCATATCTATCTATTTTATGACCTACTTGTTAGTATTCTGAAACAACCTGCTTCTGGGTTACCTAGCAACTTATGATGTCATCTTGTATCGCCCAGCCAGGTGGCCACACCTGGGGGCGTGGTTAGTGGTTACCTGACCTTAAAAAGGATAACCAGACACATGTTCTCTCTCTTACTCTCTCTCTTACTCACTCTCTTGCTCTTTCTCTTACTCTCCTCTCTCTTACTCTTACTCTCTCTCTATCGGGGAGCCCCCCTTTCCTCCTCTTCTCTCTCTCTCTCTTCCCCCCATCATGGCCCACTCTCCCTGCTCCCCCTCTCTCCTAATAAACCCCTTTCATAGAAAACCTGTTGTAAGCCTCATCTTATTTATAACACTACTAATCTCTCTATTTCTCTCTGTGTATGAGCTATACTGGATAGTTAGATATGGGGACCAGTGTCACATTGTCTGTCTCTAACTCTTGAATCCCAATCCAATACTGTAACTATTAGAGGTGTCCTCAGTCAATCATGACCAGCTACACATGTCATGCAAGATTTTACTTTTGTAAAAGGAAATCAGGCTTTCCCACTCTGCAGTTCTGCTCAGGGGAACTCCAGGCACTGCTCAAAATTCTTACACTACAAGAATGTGTTTTTTATGCTCTTTTCCTCCACTCCTCTCTAGTTTTCTGTTCACACTGGCCAACAATACAGAGTTTAGGAGATATTTTCCTTCATTTTTTGTTTCTATCTATTAATCCAAATATAGGAACCTTTACTTATATTGAATATTTTCCATGGCCCACAGTGGAAGCTTTAAACTGAAAATATATAGATATATCCTCTTCCTCCTACATGTACATACCTTAATAATGCCATAACCAACAAGAAATCAACAACAGTAATAATAAAGCAGAATTGTTGCAACATACTATGGTAATAGTAATGTGAAACTAATGAGTTATTCCTGGAATTTTTCACCTAATATTTTTGGAACATTGTTGATCAAATACACTTAAGACCAGGGATGAAGGATGGCTACTATATCTACTGTAAATCTTCCCTCATGGTTTGCCCCAGAAGCCTTGCTTCTGTTCAAACTCACACTCGGTCTTCCATCGGGTTCAAAAGCCGTCTCCAAGGAATGGTCCCCTTGTTCTGTTAAACTCTACAACCTATAAACAGTTTTTATCTGTTCAGATTTTTTGAGGTGCTGGAGAGATGGCTCCCCTGTTTAAGAAAAAAAAAGCCAAAACAAACAAACAAAGAAAAACCATTTACTGCTCTTGCAAAAAATGAGGATTTAATTTCCAACACCTATGTGACAGCTCACAACTGCTTGTACCTCCAGCTCCAGGACATGGAACACCTTCTCGATTCTGAGTATCTTCTGTATGCAAATGTGCGTAACTCAGGAACACAACACATAGACCCTGGATAGTTAAGTTTCATGGAGGGGAGCTCATGTACTGCGGCATCTCCATGGATGTCAGGGGAGAACTTTCTGGAGCTGATTCTTACCTTCCACCTGGCTGATGCAGAAACTCTCCTGCTACCACAGATCAGACCCCAGGCAGAGGAGCTATCCTACAAGCTTCCAGACAATCTGCTTTTCTCTGCCTGCCTTCTGGAGACAGGAGTGCGGGGATTACAGATTCATGCCACTATAGCTGACTTTTCTTGGGAGGGGAGGAGGGAGGGGAGGAGGGAGGGGAGGGTACTGTGTATTGAACTCAGGACATTAGGGACATGACATTGTGTAGATTAAGACCATGCCACTTGTCTGCTGAAATCCCCCGTGGCTTTCTACTGTCTTTAACACACGTGTTCTTAGCTGTGGCTTATAAGGACTTGTATGCTGAAAGCTCCCCACCATTCTGCTCTAACCACATCAGCCTCAGGTGGGTCTCAGGTACTTCTAACCCTGCTGCCTGAAGGATTTAGCACCTGAGTGCAATGTTTATCCTTTTACACAACTCTACCTGACTTATTATTACTTGGGTTTCAGCTTGGGTTTTGCTGTTGTTGTTGTTGCTACTGCTGCTGTTTTTTAAGGCAGGGGTTCTCTGTGTAATAGCCCTTGATGCACTGAAATCACTTTGTAGACCAGGATGGCCTCAAACTCAGAGAGATCTTCCTTCCTCTGCCTCCCGAGTGCTGGGATTTAAGGTGTGCACCACCATGCCCAGCTTTTAGTCAGTTCCTTAAGGAGGGCTCCATCCTATTAACTATAGCTACTTTCATTTATACCTAAATCACTCTCCTACTCTCCAGTTTCATTATGTGTAATATTTATTGTTATATGAATTTAAATAACGGTCCTTATCAATTTGCTTTCTATTATCCTCTTCCCCCATCTCTCCCCAAATATGTCTTCACTGTTACATTCCTCTCTCCACATTAAGACACAGATACTACACAGTTGTCCTTGAAATATTTTTTCAGTGAATGAATACATGAAAACCTTACAAAACACTTCTGCAGGAGCATTTAAGATTCTTGATGACGCTTGAGTTTTCCTGGGAAGTCGTGAACAAACGTCTCTTCACAATACATAGGTTACTGATGACAGACCAAAGATACAACCCCAGCCAAGTCTAGCTTTGTGATTGAGTTTATTGGGGTTACCCACAGGATCATAGATGACTCAAAAATAGCTTTATCACTAAAACTCTGCCCTAGCATAGGTGATGAGATTAAAGCTGTCTCCTGGAGCTCCCTTGATGACCACCAGGCAGCTGAGTACGTGGGAGAATTCCACGTACTGGAGAATTCTCTCCAGTCTTGTCATTGCTTGTTTAACATAGGAAAAAGACCTGACACTTATCAGTTTGCTTACTTCCCAAGACTAAAACAGTCTTACGCAGTAAATTTCATTTACCTCTTGTCTGAAGGACTTCTTTTTTTTTAAGGGGGAATGTTTCAATTTTTAGGAAAGTGTTACCAAATATTTGCTAACTTTTCTGATTGCCACCACCCCTTATTTCTGTCTAATTTCCTTGCAATGAAATACAAAAGCAAGGTAAGGGGTTTATTTTGGCTTCTAGTTCCAGAAGGATATAATAACATCCATAGTGACAGGAAAAGCATGTCAGCAGGAGCATGAGGCAGGCAAAGTCACACTGTATCAACAATACAGAAGCAAAGGGAAAAAAGAATGTGGGCCTGAGCTATAAAACCTCAAGGTATACCCCTGACAACTTTCTTCCTCTAGCAAGACTCTACTTTCCAAAGCTTTCCCAGACTTCCCAGTCACTGCCACCAGCTGGGGACCAAGTGTGCAAAAACATAAACCTATGAGACATATTTTCACATACACACCTCAACACTGTCAATTTGCTCTCTGCTTCCTGTTCCATCTTTGTTGTGTGCTACATACGAAAAGAGGCAGGATCATAGTGTTACTCTATGACACTAGTTTAATAATCTTTGTCCTATCTGGCTGTAAGTCATTTAGATTTCATAAAATCTCCCAATTTTATAAGATGCCACTAATAGTCTAATAGTCATACTTGCCTTTGAAAATTTAGTCATGACTCTTTTACACGATAAGATCATCTAATTGTAAAATCCAAAGCCAATAGGACCCAAGGAAGCAGAGTTTGTAAGACGCTCCACTCATTTGTATTCTGTCATCACATCGCCCAGATACACTTTCCTGCAGCTATGAAGTTGGGTCTCACACTTGCACATAGCAAGAGAGCCAGCCAACCATGTGCTGAAATCCCTAAAACCAAGAGCCAAAGTAAACCCTTCCTCCCTTAAGTTGCTTTTCTCAAGTGTTTAGGACAGCGCATGAAAACTAACAAAGTGTTTCCAGTTTGAAGAAAAAAAGTGATAATTTAACATCACATAATCACAACTTTGAAACACTAAAGACCAAATAAAAGACAACACCCAGTACAACCAACCAGTCAGTATTCGTGGGATTAAAAAGAATAGGGACTAGAGCTTGCAACACATAAAGACTGAAGAATCTAAAGTCAAGGGTGCCTGTTGTCTAGAATGCACTTCCCGCCCCATCTGTGTTTCTTAAGGACCCCTATTTTCAGAAGCTATAATCTGAAATTATCTCCTGCAATGTCTAATGAAACCTAGTTCTTTTATACCCAGTGTGCCCCAAGCAAATCCATCTTTCATTTCGTACTGATCTCACTAAATACCACTAACAATTACTCAGTTTTTCCCACCCCTAACCCAGGAATCTTCCTAATTTGTCCTTGTAGACTCTTTGGCTACTCACTAATGCATCCAGTCAAGTCTACCTTCAAAATATACATCAAGTCCAACCAATTCAGCCAGCCCCCTGCCTCAACCCACTTTCAGAAGCTGTAACCAAACACCCAAGTATTGTATAAAAAAACTAAAGTTTACTGTGGCTCAAAGTTTTGGAAGCTGGGAAATCAAGAGCATGGCATCTTCTGAGTGTCTTGTGCTCCTTCAATTTATGTTATAAAGAAAGAAAAAAGGTAGATTTATGAAAGGAAAATGTCCCAGGAGCCAGATTAGGTTTATAACAGCCTGTTCTTGTAACAAACAAACAAACAAAAACAAAGGTAAAAAATGAAAACAAAAAGCATTTCATAAGAATTAGTCTACTCTTACAAGAATCAGCCCACTAGAGTGAGACTGTACCCACCTCAGCACTTCTCTATGCCTTTGTTCACTCTATTTGGTTTAAAAATGGGTTGTCAGATGGCCATCAGAGTACAACAGTTCCTAGACATGTTCAATACAAATGCATTGAAGGGATAAACTAGAAAAAGGATAAAGTGAAACAACTCCATAGAGAACCAGCGGCATGATATCTAATCCTAGTATGCCAAAGACCACAGAAATCCAATTATTTTTGAGACAAAATACTAGATGATGGTGGTGCTAATAGTTTCTATCAACTGACTTGGCCACTTCTCCTTTCTAATACAGGAGAGATAAAATGTTCAAGCTGGGAGAAAAAGACATCAACAGAAGTGCAGGCAAGCTCAGATATGAAATATGATCATACCACTATGGTAAAACACAGCTTTCTGTTCCTTCCTTGCTTGCTTTATTCTTACGTTGCCCTTCTAAAATTCTCGTGATAGAGAAGAACCGAGAACCTACAAATGCATTACTAAGCAAATGCTTTTAAATACACTCGAAATCAGCTAGCGTGAGATACGTACACTCTCTTTCAGTTTTCATAATCCTGGAATGGTTAAAACTACGACAACAACAAAAACAAAAAACATGACAGCTCATATATGAGTATTCTTTACATCTTTGCACTTTCAATTTACATTTTAAAATACATAGAACTGACAGCACATTCAACAGAGTGCTGAGAATTATGTTTATATGTATTTAATATTGGCATTAGGAAATTAATGTTCAATATAGGTAGAAAGAAAATAAAGACCCCCGAATTTTTCTGTGTGACTCTTATTTTTTAATGATAACTACGCAAGCCATCTAAATCAGGTGAGAAACCATCGTAATATGCAAACATGGAACTATTATCACATAATGGGACAAACAGCACAGGGGTTAGTTTGTCTTACAAATGGCAAAGTATTTGATGCAACCATCACTCCTTAATTTGTGATGTAGCCTCTGGTTCTTTAATTAAGATGTTAACTAATCGCCATCCGAGTAATGCAAATGCTACTCTTACAGGTCCCCTGGGTTTCACCTGACAGGGGTGTGAGTAACCGCAGTGACCTGCCGCGCTTCCAATTCCCCAGATAATGTGCTGTGTCCCACAGGACCCCTCATTCATGCAGCATGAAGAAGTTCAGAGGTTGCGGGACTGGAGAGATCAGCTCAGTTGGTAAAGTACGAGGGCACAATCATGAGAATCTGAGTTCAACCCTTAGTGCTCACATAAAAGCCAGGCATGCTGCTTGTGGTCGCGTAATCCCTATACCAGGGAGGCAGAGGGAAAGTTTAAGCCTGTCTGAAGTACAGACTCTGTAACAGCTGATATGTAGGAGTTCACTTCTGTGGAAGGGCTTCAATAAACACATCGGGACTCTAGATGTTCAGTTTTTTTTTTTCATTCCTGAGATAGGTATAGCTTATGATAAACAAGGACTTCTATTTATCCGTGTGTTCAAAACTCTGGGAAGATAACCCAAGGTTATTAGGATATTAGATCGATACCCCTGGATTTTGGAATTTGTTCTGCTACTGGCTCCTAAGATCTGATTAGTCCCAGATACACATATCCTTGTTGTGTAAACCTACCGAAGTCGTTATACCTGACTAGTTGATTAAACAGCCTGTACCTGGGCAGGGCAAAATGAGGTAGGCGTGGCTAAGGTTCTCAGGCTTTGAGTTCAAGAGGATCACAGGAGACAGACAGACAGGAGAAGGACCCATGTGGGCTGGAAGAAAGGACTCCAAGGATGGTGTGGATGGAAAAATTACCAAGATGAAAAATACATTGACAAGTATATTGGGATTGTGGATGAAAGACCAGATGAGAATTATTAAAGCAGATGGCATTGGCTGGGGGCTGGGAAATGGATGGTGAGGTTATTGAGATAGCATAGGCAGAGATATCTGCCCTGCTCAAGGTAAATAAGTCAATTATAAAATATAACAGGTGTCTGTGTCTTTTGTGATAGCAGGTTAAATAATACTGCTGCAATAATTACGGGGCTAATAATAAATAACATTATATAGCCCAACAATCATTTTTTATTTACTGCAACACCTGAGTATTAGGTTTCTGGCAGTGATGATAGATTACTACAGACTAGGTATCGTAAAGCAACTGAGATTGTTTTGCCCAGAGTTCTGGATTCTACAAGTCTGAAATCAAGATGTCCGATGAGCTGTACAATTGTGGTTCCAGAAGCTCCTGTGAATGAGAAAATCTGTGGCTGTTCAAGTTCTTTACATAAAATGACAAAGTGTCTGCGTATAGACTAAGCATATCTTCATACACGCTGTTAGTCATCTTCACTTACATTACCCAGTACAAATGGAGCTGGAGAGCTGGCTCAGCAGTTACGAACACTCTTTCAGAGGACACAGATTGGGTTCACCTAGCCCACATGGTGGCTCATACCACACTCCAGTTCCATGCACTCTGACACCTTCTACTTCTGAAGGCACCCTGAAATGCACGTGGTCCACATACAGCAAAACACTCATATAAAACAAAATAAGTGTATTTTATAAATTAAATATAATATTTGCCTGTGGCCATACTATCCGAGTACACCCAGTCTCCTCTAAAATGCAAGATGGCTAGACATATTAAAGGAGAGAAAACAGAAATTATTTCATGAAATATAATTTTGGATGACCACCTTTGATGGGAGTTTAACTAACTAGCCTTGCAAGCACTCGCGGTAATAAAACCAGGGTTGGGAATAAAATTGCTGGCTTGAACTGCTGATCTCTAGAGATTTAGTGTTCTTACAAACTCATCCGAAAATCCTGCTTCATTAGTTTATTCCACAGATATTTCTTATCTACACACTATGCGCCAGGCACTTCACTGAGCACTGAAAAAATTGAGATGTTCGAAACTGCTGTAGTTTAATTCGTTCCTTTATGAGACTACTAGCTGCTCTCTAGTAGACAAGAGGGACACCAACACACATAAACAAACAAAATTGCAAAGTGGTATAAATGTCTTAAAGGTGATAAAGGGAACCGGGGGTTCTACTTAAACAAGGAGGATCAGTGCAGGAATTAAAAGCCAGGGGAGACTGAGCTCAGCGGCAACGCCCTGGCGCTAGAGCGCTGTTGTCTCTAATAGGGTTGAAAGCCTCAATAGAACTGACCATGTTTGGTTTACTTTTCACTTCCCTATGAACTAGAAACTCCGAACAGCGTCAATGACTAAATACTCCTCACAGACAAAAAGTTGTGGACTTAAATTCAAAATTAATTCTTGTGGCTACTATTCAGTTTTAGTACTCTATTTATAACTTAGTTGTTAGTGAATTTTGTTATTCATCCCTCAATTGTTGTTGTAAATAAGAGTTGTCAGACTAAACAATGTTTATTATTAGCTCTATGATCATTTTGGCAGTATTATTTCACCTGCTATCACAATTAATAAGACATAGACGCTGCTTGTTAGATTTTCTAATTGTCTTATTTACCTTGGTCTGGGCAGATATTTCTACCTACACTATCTCAATAACCTCCCCATCTACTTCCCAGCCCCATCAAATGTCATCCACCTTAACCATTCTTATATGGGCTATCTTCCATCTATAATCTTATAAATACTTGCTTATATTCTTCATCAGGGCTTTTCCACACCATTATTGGAGTTCTTCTCGGTCTACATGGTTCCTTCTCCACACTAACCCATCATGGCGTCCTTCTTCCTCTTCTGTTCCCATCCCTCTGTTTCTCATGATTCTCTTGAACCCAAAGACGAGGAACCTTAGCCATGCCTACCCCATTCTGCCCTGCCCAGGTTTTAGGCCTTTTAATCAACCAATCAGGAATAATGTCTTAGGCAGGTTTACACAGGATAGAGCAATAACCAGAACTTGAGGGCCAGTAATTAGCATCAAAATACAAACATCAGACCAATCCTCAACACTCGATAAGCCCTATTCCATATGGAAGTTAATTTGAAGGACAGCAACATATGGAATCAGGTGCCAACATATGCAGACAGTGGTACACAGTGAAGAACTATATTTTCCAAAATTTATATGTTGAAACCTAATCTCCAATAGAACTGTATGTACAGATCAGGGCTTTGGGCCGTAATTATGTCATGAAAGCAGTGAGATTAGTTCCTTTATAAGAGAGGCATGAGCCAGGTGTGATGGTATATACTACCTGGGAAGGCAAGCAAGAGAATCGAGAGTTTAAATACAAGCTGTGCTATTTATTGAGTTCCAGACAAGTCTGGAACATAGACCTGAACTCAAGAAAAGATAGAATCAGGGAAGAAGAGATGATATGCCCCAGATCCCTACCTCAATAAGGACACAAAGATGGCTATCTTCTACCAGAAGGACTACTCACATAAACAGTATCTACCATTTATCCTGGTCTTCCTGGCCTCCAGAACTATGGGAAGTAACTTTTATATAAGTCTACACTCAGTTGTGTGATAGCAGCTCAGACAAACTCATATATTGAGTTACACTCTGAGTTTCTAGATTGGGCTTATAGGGTATGAACAATTTGAGTTCTCCTCACACTGTCTTTGTATGTGTTGTTCTGTGTCTGAACAGTTACTCCACTAATAAGCAACCTATATTCATAGCGTAATGAACTCAATTACAACCGTATTGAGGACAACATGTTTGAAGGCATTTGTGTTTGAGTTTCTTCTGTGTTTCTATTATAGATACTCCTGAGTCCACATAACATTGACTGGATAGACATGATTCAGGCACAATCCAAAATTAAATAGATAGATAGATAGATAGATAGATAGATAGATAGATAGATAGATAGACAGATGATAGATAGATAAGACTTTGCTAAAACCATGATGGATAGACAGTGGTTCTCAACCTGTGTGTCACAACTCCTTTGGGGGGGAGTCACATATCAGATAGCCTGCATAGCAGATATTTATATACGATTTATAACCACAGCATAATTACAGTCATGAAATATCAAATAAATAATTGTACAACTGGGAGTCACCACAATATGGGGAACTGTACTAAAAGGTCACAGCATTAGGAAGGTTGAGAACCGCTACACTATGACATTTGGAAAGAGCCTCTCTTTCTTGTGGTAATTTTTTTTCAAAATAGAAACCATAGTTGGGGCTAATCAGATACATACACATACCAAAAATGTTCCCCAAACACAAAATCAACTTTGGAAAATGTGACTGAAATACTGAGTTTAAATTGTTTTTCTTGCAGACCAGGCACAGAACTTTTAGAAAGGCCAAACATACACAACATAAAATATTGAAAAAACACCAACACTTACACAAAGTAAAAGAACAAATTTAAAAAGAATATAAAGAATTTTGAATGCCATCAATAAAATAGTCTAGTCCAAAAATTACCAGAAGAAATGCAAAGGACAGGTTTCAGTGTCTTGCTCATTTTCATCAAGAACAGGGAGTTAGTTCTAAATCGATGAATTAATAAAGAAACGGCATTTAAAAAATATTCAGTGGGGTTTTTTTTCTCTGCCATTTTGCAGAAAAATAATTTCAAAAAGTTTCCCCAAATGTGACATTTTGGTTAATTTTCTAGCTAAGATATGTAAGTGGAATTAATCTGAGTGTAAAGGCATTGAAAAGCCACTGCAGTAGACCAGGAAGAAGCAGAAACCTCTCCATTCTACAAGGTCTGGACACTACAGAGAAATGGTATTGTCATGGTTCCACCAAACACATCCTTTGAAAAAGATTTTCTGGCTATTTATGTCTATTATTTTCTATAAAAAGAACCTTTCCAAATTAAGATTAATAAAAATATCTCTCCATTTACTGACTGCAGAGTTGGTAAATCTAGTTAAACTGCCTACTGAACTTGATTACTCAAAGAAGATCAATTTTAATGAGGTCTTGGGAGCAATTTCCCAAAGTCTTGAAAACAGAAGCCATATATTGCTAGGTATTAATGTTAACAGACCAGAATGTACAAAAGGCTGTAATTTTTTTCTTTTTTTCAAAAACATGTTAATGTAACTACAAAACTTTAGTTCTCAAGCTGCAAACTCAAAGACCTAGTGTCATGAAGGAATATGGTATGTTTGATGTATGAATAGAAGGCTATTACGGTTAACCTAAAGGGGAAGAAAAGAGTCAAGCAGGGACCAGAGCACTTGGTGTCATACAGGTGATGGGAAATTCAATTTAAAAATATAAAACTTGACTTTACTTGTCACAAAAAGAAACTACTGAAGCAGCTTAACTGGGACAGCAGCACAACCATATTCGTATTTTTAAAACGTAATTCTGAGTTAGGCAGTGGTGGCTCATGCCTTTAATCCCAGCACTCAGGCCACCAGAGGCCAGACTGATCCACAGCATGAGTTCCAGGACAGCCAGGGCTACACAGAAAAACCCTGTCTTGAAAACAGTAGATAGACAGATAGATAGATAGATAGATAGATAGATAGATAGATAGATAGATAGATAGATAGATAGAATGAATGAATAATTATGGGTACAATGCTTAAAATGCTTTGGAGGTGTGAAAGTATGAAAAAGTGGGAACCAATAAGAAAATCCAGGGGGAAATGGCTTTAGTTCAAAAGAAGCAAATGGCAGAAAGAGAAAGAAAGAGTTCTAATAGCCCTAGGATGGAGCAGGCTGGTTTGGAACGCTATTTGAGGCAGAACTGTAAGGATTTGCTGATGGACTGATTGAAGACACAGGCAAAAGTAGAAATCAGGAGATCTGTGTCCTTGGCTTAAATGACTAATGGATAGTGGTATTGTTAGTTGACATAATACAGAAAGTAGGTTATCAAGAGAAACTCATCTGGGCATGGTGGGGCGCGCCTTTAATCCCAGAGTCAGGGAGACAGAGGCAGGTGGATCTCTTTGAGTTTGCAGCTAGCCTGGTAGAGAGAGAGAGAGAGAGAAAGATAGAGACTTGTTCAAAGAACAAGTTGAAAGACTGCACATTCCCATTTATAAAAACAACAAAAGTCTTCACAGAGAGAAAACCCAGAGAGGCTCTAGTTCATGTTTTCATGTTTCACAGTGGATAGCCAAGGCCTACAGAGTACCTGGCTTATTCAATGCGCATAAATCTACATCAAAATCTTCCACATTGGACTGGCTCTCCATACACCACGCCCAAGTTTTGTTCACCATCCATTCCCTTTACACCCGCTTGGTTTTGAGGGTACTTCTTCTGACACAGCCTTTGGCCTTTATTTTCCCTAAGGGCACAGATGGTGATGCCAAGAAGGCTCTTCCAGCATGCACATCTCCCAAGCCAGTCATAGCCAGTCACATATGGTCTTGAGAAGCTGGTGTGACGATATCAACCACGAAAATTACACCCATCCTGCTTCCTCCACTGAAAATGTCTCTGAGCCGTCTGAAAGGTTTCTAGATTCTTCAAGAGAATTATAATGATGTATTCAGACAAATCCTTACTCAGTAGCTATGACTTTGTGGGCTATATCAGATTTCAATGGTACATAAAGAGCAGCTCATGAGTGGACTTAATGGATCCAGAATAGGCAAGCTACCAATAGACTGCTACCAAGTTATATTGATGTTAAGCTATGTATCACAGTGGCTCTGTGAAGTCTCAGTACCTACAGACCTCTGACAGACAAGAAATTGAAGTCACAGTGTGATGATTTAACTTGCCTCACATAGGCAAACACTCTAAAGCGCTAAGTTTACAACTCAGTACATCCATGTGTTCTCCTTCACATACACACACACACATACACACACACAAGTGAAAGTGGATTCCAGCCACCAAAAGCAGTTGTTTCCGAATGGGCATAATAAATGTACTCCAGGGAAGAATGGCCTAGCCACCAACACACTATAGAGCCATTCAGATTGTAAGGACAAGCAGGTTTAAGAACCACATCCAGCCCCCAATGACAAGGTAGAGATAACATCAAGGGCACATTTAGGAATGACTGTAGCACCTGGATGGGGGGGGGGGGGAATAAAAGTAATAATAGAAACAGATCCCTCACTGAAAGCCAGTCTGGCTGACCCAATCCATTGCCAGGCTCATGTGGCTGCTTCTGGTCTTGCGTTTTAACACCAGGGAAAAACACAAGAATAAAATATGACAATGCAGACAGCATGGCATGCTTAGCATACACTAAGAACCTTCACTTCTTTAGACAGATCCAGTAAATAGAAATTAATAAGAAGGCCAAACAAGTGGGTCAGATTCATGAACACTGAAGTACAAGAAAATTAATTTTTTGGGTAACATAGAGCCATTGAAGGTTCTTGAGAAACAAGAAGACAAAATTGGACCTGGAGTATCCTTGCCTCACTGTGGTTTACAGGCTAAGTTGGGGTTGGGGGGGTTGGGGTCAAGAAATTCAGTATAAATACAACTAAGGCAAGAAGCTATGTGACCCTGGATCAAGAGTGTGCAAGAAGTTGCTGAAATAATGTGGGATGTGAGTTTTTCCAAGAGATTCTAACTTGCAAGAATAGCTACCAGCAGCAAGGTGAGGTTAGCTATGTAATTTTAGGTAGACTCACAGTTTCCTTGAAAACACTTCCATCCATGATAAACACAGTTCTAAGCAGGATCCCACATGACTACTGTAACACAACCCACTTGCTTCCTTTTCTGAGCAACTCATGAATGGGGCAATGTTCAAGGATCTGTTGAACAGAGATTCCCTTACATTTTTGTCTTTCAGGTGAACAGATCCCAAATATACCTGAGGCATGAGTAGCTGGAATGAAAAACTTCATAATGATCTTTTTTCTTTCTTTACTCTGGTCTTTGACGACTCTAAACCTTTACCTCACCAGGGTTTCTCTAGATCTCCTGAGCGTTTCTCCGTGCAAGCATAATGAGTTATGAGGGTCACTGAATGTGCCCACTCTACAGCAAAACCCTTTGCTTCCTACAGAAAAGCAAGAAAGGAGGGGCAGGCAGATAAGCAGCTCTTAGCAGCCACATCGTAAACATCTTCCCACATCACTAGTGGAGAGGCAGGTTTTATTGAAGATTGACATTTCTTCCTACAAAGTGGGGCACCCTTCCTTCCCAGACCACTAGCCAAGCTATGCGCACCTGTATGCTACGATGTTGTGTGGCAGACAGTGGCAAGCCCATTTGTCATGAGAACAAAATCCTACTCCATGTAGTCGAAGCTTATACTGGAAGACTGGCTCCCTTTTAGGAATTAAAACACTTTAATGCAACTTGCATTTTAGCTTCTTCTCCCCTAGGTATTCCTCAAGTACTCAGAAAATGTCTCATCAGCAAGCTTTCAGAGATTCCATTACATTTTGTCTTTCTAAAGATTAATTTGAGAACACCAAGGAAGTTAAAATAAGTGATCTCATTCTTTGTGAAATCTCATTGAAGTCTATAATCCAAAAGTCACATGGCTTACAAAGGTCTGTCTTCTCTTACCTCATCAATTCTACTACAGGCTTGGGGTCAGGGTCTCAAGATAACTTGATATTAAACCTGAAAAAGCAGTTTAATCCAGATGTCTGCTTCTGCTCAGACAGACTAAATAATGTGAAGCAAGTCTTTCACAAAAGACAGCTAAGAGACCTCCATGAAAATTTCAAAGATTAAAATCTTGGAAGCATCAATGTGCTTACAAAGGCCTAGTGGGTAACCAGCCTGATATGGAAGAGCCAGGGATCCAGACGTGAAGCTTGGCACTCAATCCGCTTTGAAGGGAATATATTGCCAAACAGAGTTGATCGAGATGCTGAGTACTTTTGGTACTTACAGAGAGCTAAGAAGACAAAACTTAGCCCCTAGAGCCAGGCAAAGCAGGGACTAAGTAAACAGCCTTTGTGTCGCATTCCAGATGTAACAGTAAGAACTAAGATTTATAAAACATGCTGAGTATACTAGAAAATATCAAATGACCTTGGGTTAATGTCATCCTGAATTCCCAGGCACTTAGCTGAGGTAAGTGAAAATTCTCTTTGGTAGGCAAACGGACATTCTAGGCTTCAAATAACGTGCATAATGTATTTCAAAACTTATTTTCCATACAGGCAAATACCTAGCTCATTACGTCTGGTAACAGAGCCTGAGCGAAGATAAGGCATCAGGGATATAGACCACAAACAACAACAGAGACTCCAGAAACTCCAGATACTGAGATTGTTTGATAAAGTTGCAAAAAAAAAAAAAAAAAAAAAAAACCAACAACAAAAGAAGACTGTGCCTGTTGGATTCAAGGAGATAAAAGTCAACCTTAAAATTCCCAGTGTGGGCTGGA
>CM053762.1:35146801-35274775 GCA_028658305.1 Pachyuromys duprasi
CCATTTTTGATTAATAAATTCTGTTGTGATAAATTTGTGCACATAGCCTGGACGTGATGGTACATGTTGATACCCTCAGCACTTAGGAGGCAGAGGATCATGAGTTCAAAGGTAACATGAGCTGCGTTTCAAGAACCTATCCCAAAATAAATAAAGCCAATCAAATAAGAGACAAACTGCAACAAACTACCCATGCAGAGAAAACACTGTCTTTCAGGGTAGCCAAAAATGCCTTTGCCAACTGAACTATCTCATGCTGGCCCCAACCCCTTGCTTTTCTCATGGGGCTACTTACCTGGTTTTGTTGTACAGCACCATAAGACTTGCATGAGAAAGTCATTCAGGAAAAGAGCTTGTCTCCTGTAACATAAGGCTTGGTTGTCTAAGATGTGTGAGACCCTGGGTTAAATCTATAGTACAGGAAGCAAAACGGTAAGTTTGTTAGAAAGTTATAGGATAGGTAAATACATGTATGTGACTGCAAGAGAAAGTTACAGCATAACCTGGAACAAGGCATGAACTTTCATGAGTCTTCCAACATGTGGCCCTGACATAATTGGTCTGTAACATACACATATACATATAGACAGAGATACACATACACATATACATACACATATATACATACATACAGCAGCCTCAGATTCATGAGCTGTCTATAACCCACCTCAAGCTGGTAACTTCAGAAAGTTTCTCACTACCCTTTTGGAATCTATACGTACATCTTCAACTCCACTCTCATCATTTTGGTGTTTCTGGTAAAGATAAGTGTGAAATGACAGCAATAATTTTACAAAGGAACTTGCCTCAACCAAAAATATTTTTGGTGAAAAAATTTCTACTTAAAAAAAAAGAGTTCTTTTTTTAAAATGGAAATAAAGATGAAGCTTTACCACTCCTTTCAAATGTATTGGAAGCTTTCCTATCCCTTCAGGTAAACACAATTCAAGGGTACACAGTGAAACTTAAGTGTTTCACACGGAAGGTCAAATACTCAAATGGCGTTCATACACACACACACACAGAAAAGCATGCACACTATTTCTCAAACATGGTTAGGTACTGAGGTAGGTGTGTTGACTCACACCTGTAATCCCAGCTCTTGGGAGGCCAAGGGTGGAAGACCTCTGTGAGCCTGAGTCCATTCTATCTTGCAGAGTAAGTTATAAGTCAACCAGAGCTAGAATGAGATTCTGCCTCCACAAAACAAAAGTTAAAAAAAAAATTTTTTTTAAACCAGGCATTAAATTCTGCATTACAAACTCTCAATTATTTTTTTATTTGTTTTTTGTTTTGTTTTTGTTTTTTCATTTTTCAAGACAGGATTTCTTTGTATAGCATTGGCTATCCTGGAATTCACTCTGTAAACCAGACTGGCCTCGAACTCAGAGATCTGTCTTCCTCTCCCTCCCAAATACTGGGATTAAAGGCATGTGCCACCACCACCCTGCAAAAATGTGAGCTTAAGAAATGGTTCAGAGTCTGACACAGTGGCACACGCTTGTAATCCCAGCACTTGGGGAGGCACAGGCAGGAGGATCTCTGTGAGTACAAGGCCGGCCAGATCTACAAAGTGAGTTCCGGACAGCCAAGGCTACACAGAGAAACCTTGTCTTGAAAAACCAAAGAAGAAGAGGAGGAGAAAGAGGAGTAAGAGAAAAATTTTAAAAAATAACAAACAAACACTAGTTCAGTAGAAATGACAAATCTTAACTTTAATTAGTGGGGAAGGCCTGTTTATGATTCAGACTTTGCACTCTTGTTTGGGGACTAGGAGAGCAATGCTGTGTCAGTTCACTTTGCTTTGCTCCAACCCCCCTTACCAGCTGAGCTTACTACAAGGGTGAGAAACAAGAGGGGTTGAGTTATTTTAGTGGTTCAGATTTTAAAAGTGGTAGAAGATGTATTTTGTAGAATACTGTTTCCTTTCAAGGACCCACCATTAACCCATTTCTTATTTGTTTGAAGGTTGATCCTCAGGTCTACCTGGACCAATCAGTGCCTGCTTACATTTGAAATAATTTGGAGAAACCCACTACAAATAAATCAGGAGTAACAGAATAAAGAAATCACAGGCAGCCTCTTCAAAACCCATCTGTCCATTGTATTGTAAGTTTCACGTACTCAACTTGTAGTCTCTCTCCAGTTCCTCTGCCCCACCTCACTCCCACACATCCATCTGAAAGATAAAAATATGTGAATGCTATCTTTGTCTACTCAGCCTTTAGAGTAACAGCAACAGCTTTGACTCTCTTCCAGTACAATTAATTTAACCGGTGACATCATCTGTAGGCTATGACTCATACTGTGTAGTACTTTGGGCTTACAGTATCTTCTTTGAAGTTTCCATGGCCCGGTGAGACAGATAAAAAGAGGAGTTGCATCTATCCCCTTCACACAACTGAGAAAATTGTGCCTCACAATGATTTAGTGATATCTAAAGTCAGTTGGCCAGTAAGCGGAAGGGCTGATTTGACTGCTTTGACTACATGGCCTTGACTCTTTCTTCCTATGTGAATTTTTGCCTGCTATGTTTCCAGCATATTTTGCATTCACATTTGTCTCATGGAACATGAGTGTGATACGTCAGAGAGAGCTAAGCTAACAGAACGGGAGAACCTAGAGATTCTCTAGACAGGTTGCCCTGCATGTGCACTCCCACCTCAGTGAAGAGGGCACATAAAAGCCTTCACTGGAAATGTCACACCAACTGCACAGCTTCAACTGAGGGAAGGGTCAACACTCTGAACAGGACAAAGGGTACCCCAAACAACTGTTATTATCATCTACAGTTTATGTCTCCTTTCCTGTTCTTGTCACTAAGACCATGGAATCCCTCCAAATGGATCGTTTGGCCACATAGCCTTTTGAGGTCTGGGAACTAGTGTCATTGTGTCCTCACTATTCTGAACCCTGCAAATCACCAGAGGGTCTAATGAATGAGGAGCAGTCTGCCCTCAACACCACTCTAAATAAAGTTTCCTTGTTGCTCTGCTATACACGAAGACACCACTTACTATTTAGTAGATTGTCGTAGAGGTTATGCTTGCAAACCTTTCTCTGACTGTATCTTCAAACTTAGTCTATAATTTATCAATCATTATAACTCAATGAAGAACCCTCCACTGTGTGTGTATGAGTATGAGTGCGCATGTGTGTGAAGAGGTAAAGAAAACTCATAATCAGTATGTGAACATTCCTGTATTATACTTCACGGTTTTCATTGTATCATTATTTATTCTATTAAAAATGTTACTTATAAAATGTCCTTGTTTTAACAAAATGAAAAAGGAAATCTATGCAAATTCAAATACAGATAAAATGCAGGATATGCAGTAAAATATAGACAGACAGACAGATGGATTGATGGATGGATAGATAGGTAGGTAGATAGACAGATAGATGAAGACATAGAGATTAATTTTTAGGGGCTGAAGAGATGGCATCGTGATTGAGAGCACTTGTCACTCTTGCAGAAGACCTTGGTTCTTCTCCCAACACTCACATGACAGCTCACAATCGTAGGTGACTTCAGTATCAGGGAATCCAACACACTCTTCTAGACTCCTTCAGAATCAGGCATGCACATGATAGATAAAATAAATGCAGGCAAACACTCATAAATATAATTTTAAGGTATATTTTTATTATTTTATTTCATGAGTGTGTGTGTCCCACATGGGAACAGGTGCTGCAGAGGCCAGAAATAAGTGTTGGAGTTCTTGCATCTTTAGTTACAGAGGTTGTATGTCACCCAACATGGGTTCCAGGAGCTGAAATCAGATCCTGTTGATGACCAACAAGTGGTCCTTACTGCTGAGCCTCCAATTAAATAATATATCTAAATTATATATTCTATAGCACATACATATAAATCTATATGTACGCATGTCATTGTTTATACATAAGTATTTCTCCATTTTCCAAAAGAAACATAGGAAATGTCCTCTTTTATTAATCTACCTATTACTATTTTATCTCAAGGTTCATAAATAGGCATAAATGGGTAATGTTGAGGTCAGTGTCATCTACACAGTAAGTTCCAGGACAATCAGAGCTTCATAGGGAGACCCTGTCTTAAATAAAATAATATAAAAACATGAACATGTAGTGACATATATAATGAGTTTAAATCCAGAAAAGTATAGCAGGAATTATTCCATGGGAAATGTTATACATTAACTTGTTTCAGTGAAAAGTAGTGACCCTCATCCTGGAGAAGCAAAAAGAGTCTTGTATGGTAATATACAAATTCCACAAGTGTATGGTGAATTTAAATCAGAATCAGGACAAAGTGGAGACTAAGACCACTGAAGTTATTAGAACTTCTAGTCAAACTGTTGCTGCTGGATTGAACGAGTGACCATCAAGCATTGTTGCTGCTGGGTTGCCTACAAGTCACTTCATTTAGTATCTGGATTCCTAAGAAAGAAAACCTTCAGTCATAGGTTCTCACCATCAGTTTAAGTTTAAATGGATTCTATCTCACAGTACATGATCTGAGACTGAAAGATGGATGAAGTCAGAATGCAAGTGAGAAGCGCTCCTGGATTTGGAATGTGTACAGTTACACATAGACCCTATAGCTATCGTAGAATTCTGTCCTTCACACACGAAAATCCTACTGCCATCTAAAAAGTAGAATGTGATTACACAAATGTGACCCTCCCAAGGCTGGGCCCACTAGCATTATCTCATGAAAGCTGGGGAGTTTCACAAGGTATATAGGACCATTCTCCTCCCTGAGGATATACAAGCAGTTAACAGTTTCTGGGAAAGACAAACCCTTTTTCAGTTGAACAGCTGTCCATAAATTGTCTACAATCCTGTGAATAACCCATCACTCATGCTCACTGAAATAGACATTGATTCTCCAAGAAGTCACACTTCATCTGCCCTTCCCATTTGTTGCCACTATCCTCTTCTTCCATGCCACTATGCCTCTAAGAAGCTGGGTGTAGTGGCCCCAATGTCACTATATTTGGGGAATGAGGAAGGAGCATCATGAGTTCAAGGCCATTCTGTACTGTAAATGTGGGACTCTGTATTAAAATAAAACTAAGGGCAAAGTATTGATGGCAGATGCTTATAATTACAGCACTCAGAAAGTCAAGGAACTGAACAAAGCCAAGGCCAGCCTGATCTATATAACATATCCTAGTCAGCCAGGGACACATAGTGAGACCCCTATCTCAAAAAACCCAAACAATAAAATAAAACACCCAGAAAAAGACCATGTAACTCTTGTTGAATATGTGTTTTCTCATCATCCCCCACCTCCAGAGACCATCTAAATTCTTAGGGCCTCCACCACTTGTTTCTAGGGTCTGTTGTGATGTGTCCACTGCTCCTCCAAGCTCCCCATGATTTTGCCTCAGTGATGCCTCAATCACCATCTGTCAATTACACCCTAGCCTTTCAGATTCCAGTTCTGAAGTCTTAATGTCTAGCAATTCTAAATGGGAGCAGGGCTTTCCAGAGATACTTAAGATAAAAGGGCAGTTATAGGAATGGAGAGATGGCTCAGTGGTTACAAGCACTGGCTATTCTTCCAGAGGATCTGGATTCAGTTCCCAGCACCCACATGGCAGCTCACACCTGACTGTAGCTCCAATTCTAGGGGGATCCCGCCCTTTCATAAACATACATGCAGGCAAAACATGGATGCACAAAAAGTAAAAAGAAATAATTTTGTTAAAAGGGCAGTCATAAAGTGGAGTTTATCCCAATCATGGCTGGTATTTTCACAGATGAGGTAAAGATATGTGAAAAGACATTGCAAGAAATGGCTTCTGCAAGGAGACAATGAGAGAGACCAATGCGAGAAACTACATCAGTCATCAGAAGGAGCCACCCAGCCACCATCTCCATTTGTAACAGCTAACTTTTAGGCCATTTCATTGGCCATGCTTCACGATGGAAGTTCTAGCAAACCACTGTGCGTGTGTGTGGAAGAAGAGGAAGGAAAATGACTTGATGATATGAATATGCAAGCACAGAGAAATATTCTACAGTATGACTCAGCAAGATGTCAGGAAAATAGAAGTTTCATTGTCCGGGCTTACTAACCTCTACTTCAGGGATATCAAGGGAACAGCTCCTTTGGTATTTACTATTTTCCCACTACTTCAGACATAGCATTGTCTTTCTAAACATTTATCCAGTTATTCATGGGTGAGCATGTATAGGATTTGTATATGCAGCCACACATGCTGCAGCACATATATGACCGTCAGAGGACAGTTCGGTGAAGTCTTTTCTCTCTTTTTGCCTTTATGTGGGCTCTGGGGCTTGAACGCAGGCCACCAGGCTTGCAATGCAAGCCCTGTTAGCCACTGAGGCACCTTGTCAATCCCACAGTCCTTGTAGTCACAATTCCAGTAGTAGTTCTGTTTTTCTTGCTTTTAGTTAGAACTGGAAACAAAGTATCAGCCCGCTTGCTGAGATGTCCTATCTCTCTCTTAGCATACAAGCTTCTCAAAACTTCAGCCTCTTCTGATAGTGCTTCCTCAGCTGAGCAGATGCCTGGCAAGAGAAGAACTGTTGAGTCCTTGATGGTGGATACCCATACCTCGATTTTTAAAATATTCCTATTTACATTTAGAACAACCATCAACAAACGCTTATGAATCATTAATCACTGGTGTTGCTGTGTTTGAAACTAGAAGACACAATAGCATTGCTTTTACCTTCAAGGAGCCCAATTAAGTAGGAAACAAATACATAAAGAATGTGGCTTTAATAACATATGATCCGGTTATGCTCAGCATAAGTAAAGAGTATACTGAGAGCACCGCAAATGAGGGAATGACAGAGGGCTTGGGCACACGTTCTAAAAGGCTTTAAATAGAATCGTTAAAACTGCTCCATGCAGGTTTAATTTGTGATTGCGCATAGCATCAAGGGTGTGTACTACAGATACAAATCCGGAAGGGAGAGCATAAGCAAGGCAGGAAACACACCTGCAAGAGAACAGTAGGCTCCCCTTGACTCCACAATCACCTGGGGAGGCGAGCTATGTTATTAAACACAAAGAATTTGTTTTCTTGGCATTATTCCTTAATCAATATCATAACTATAACTTCTGTGGCATATATATTATTTTGAATTTTATAAGTAATCTAGAGATAATTGTAAATGCATAAGAGGCTGTACATGAGTTATAGAAAAATACTACATAATTTGTACAAGAAACTTTAGAAAAGATATATTTTGATATCTGACAGATCTGTATGTGAACAGAGTGCAATAAGCTACACAGGATAAGTGGGTGCCTGCCCCAAAGGAAGAAAATTTAAAACATGCCAATGTGTAACTCCCTAGTCTTGACCCCAGGCTCAGCTATAACAGCCCCCCTAAACAGTCTGCTATTGATTTGTTCAGATAAATGCCACCCTGCTGTGTTTCCAGGCAACATAATAATTTTGACTACTGGCAGTTTTTCTGTGCTTGTATGTTGGTAAATACAGTTTAAAAAGGCATGGAGGAGGGAAAGTCCCTCTGTAATTGTAAAGGAGAAAAGTATCAACTTGAACAACTGAATCATTTCCTTGCTGATTTTAAGGGTTACATAAAATGTGACTCTCTCAAATTAGACCCTTAGCCACCCAAGAACAGAAGTCTGTATGTATCTGTCAAAAAAAAAAAAAACATGCTTTCAGGAGCTTCTATCTACCCATTCATTTATTCATTGTGCTCTTCAAAGCGTTAAAGATATATCTGAAGATGATTCATTATTTCCAAGTCCCAAGAAAAGCCAAATTGGATCAGAGAAAGAAGACAGCTAATTAAATAACTATGGTTAATGTACCAGGGTTTAATCACACAGTTTTTAGAAACTGTCGTGCAAAATCTGAGCTCAATTTAAAAGTAAACATTATTAATCACATTGATGATTGGCATTAGAGAAACAAAACCAAGACTTAAGAAGAAGACTGGTGTTTCTCTTTAACTCACATTTTTTAACTCAGTTGACAGATATTTTAAACTCTCCATTGTTGAAAGATGCAATATTGTACTCTGTGTGTGTGTGTGTCTATATGTGTATTTGTGTAAGTGTGTGTGTTTGTTTCTGTGTCTGTGTGTTTGTATGTTTTCAGTATCTTTCTGTGTGTATCTGTGTGTTTCTCTGTGTGTTTGTGTATGTATGTGTGTTTGTATGTGTATTTGTGTTTGCATGTGTGTGCATGTGTTTGTGCATCTTTGTGTGTGTTTGTGTATCTCTGTGTGTATTTGTGTATGTATGTGTTTTGTGTTTTGTGTATATTTGGTTTGTGTGTGTCTGTGTATCTCTGTGTGTATTTTTCTCTCCCTCTCTGCATGTACACATGTGCATGTTGCTGAGCAATCAAACCCAGAATCTTGTACATTCTAGGCAAGATTCTACTTCTGAGCTACATCCACTAGCCTTAATGTTTTAATATAGGAGATAGTTCTAATTTTAGAATACATAGACAATGTGCTAACATACACTACATTTGATGTGACAGAAGCTGAAGGATGATTTCATCTGGGTAAATTGTGAGAGATAAAGATGGGTTTATAGGCTTGGATCTTATGTATTGAAGATGATGAGAAAATGGACAGACAGGACTTGATTTGCAACACAAAGTCTGGCTGGGACCAAAAAAAACCTTTCTTTCTCTAATTCGTCACCTTTTCTGCCACTCGCTTAGGCATCACTTTCAAACACGAGTGCTTCCTTCTACCAAATTATCTTTACCTTTATTGTTTGGGATTGAAGGCATGTACCACCACGCCTGGACCTAAGCTTCCCTAAGATACCAGCAACAGAAGTAGCCAAGTTAAATGTAGCCAATACCCTTAAATCTCAGTTCCCCACCTGGAGGTGGACTCAACCTAGTGGTTTCTGCTTAATAACAAACAAACAAAAAGTTTACCCCAGCATTTCTATACCCAGCTTTTTAATATTTCAATCAGTAGAGAGATGTCACTGTTCACAGGTAGAAACAATACCTCAGATTTTGTGTGTACACTATCAGGTACATAGACTTATGGAAATATCCAGAGATGAAGTCACATGGTACTTGCTGGCCATCAAGTCTGGCATGGTGAGAACGCCAGTAAGTTCTAATTCCATCAGTTTCCTCCTCTCTGTAGGAAGGTGTTGAACTAACAAAATGACACAGATTTCTTTCTGTGGAATCAACAAACCTAGGTTCTGGCTCTGGATCTTCCATTTGCTAGCCTGGACAATTTTAAATAAATTAGGCACCCTGAGCCTTACTTCCCTAATCACAAAAACAGCAAATAAAAGGACCCTTATCATGACATCTTTCAATGAGAAAGGCACAGTGATAGATATGAGAATTATGCATGAAAATGGACAGATTGCTTAGAATGCTGCCAGGCGCTTCATCAGCAGCAGAATACCAGTTTCTGCTTGATACCACCACCTCTTGACTATGATTCTACGTCCTTACCGAGTTTCAGCTACCATGTGTGACATTACTATGACCATGCCATATTCTCTTGCTATCACCATCATCTCACTGGATATCTATGACACCTATAAAAGTACCACGCCTAATTATTCTACTATTGTAATGCACGGTGCGAGGACTAGCTTTCTAGGGGCGCCATGACACAATAACACAGGCTTGACTATATAAAAGGATCTTTATTTCTCCTGTTTTAATTGTTGTAATGGAGGCTTACTGACTCTGTCTGCCAACCTAGGCCTAGTCCTGGAAGCTTCTAGCTTCTGTACAATCTAACCTAGGCCTAGAATGTTTTCAGCCTCTGAGACTTACTGCTTAATAAACCACCCTTTCTTGTTTTTTCTGAGCTCTTGGCCAGCTGGTTCAACTCAGCTGTTCTGGCTCAAACTCCTCTCCCAGCTGACTTACTGAATCTGGCTTTTTACTTGGCCCTTGAATTGCTCTGCTTGGCCTCAAACTAACTCCAACAATCTTTTCTAAACTTCCAGATCCTTCTCATTCTCTGGCTCTTTCTATCATCACCTGTATCTAGTTTGTTCTCTCATTCATCCTCTATAAAACTCACCAAATAAAACTGCCCCCTCCTCTCTCTGCATTGCCTGTAAGTAGCTTCCCTTTCCTCTCTCTTCCCGTGAGAGTTGGCTATCCTATTTTGTCAAGTCTTTCTCTAATTCGTCACCTTTTCTGCCATCCAATTAGGCATCACTTTCAAACATGAGTGCTTCCTTCTACCAAATTATCTTTACTTTTATTGTTTGGGATTAAAGGCATGTACCACCACACCTGAACCTAAGCTTTTCTTTATCTGAAACTTGCTCTATATTAGGCTGGCCTTGGACTCAGAGATCTGCTTGCCTCTGTCTCCTGAGACTAAAGGCATGTTTGTATTCCAGCTGGACCACACAGACATAGAAGGTTTTTGGATGTTGATCTCTTGCCAGAGCAGCCATGTTCTGAATTAAAATCCCTCTACAACTTCCCCCTTTCTGTTTAAGCTAAAAAAATTGTACACAGTTTAACTTTTGCAATCGAAGCAAATATCAGTCCCACAAACTTAACAGTCTGAAAGTCCTTATGAAGATCCATTCAGTCATTGATGCAATGATCCTCCATAATTGCAGAAAACTGACTGCTTTATAGAAATTTGTTTTCTCACAGTTGTGGGGGCTAGGAGTCTGAGATCAAGATATTGGTAGGCTTAGTTCCTTCTCACTGTCCCCTAAGTTGCAGGAGACTGCCTTCTCATGGTGTCCTTATATGCTTGATTAGGCAAGCCTCCCTTGAGAAAAAACAAACAAGTATATGTGTAGGAAGACAGTTAAGGAACCGGCTCATGTGACTGTGGAGGCGTGGCAAATCCAAAACCTCTCAGGAATGGTCAGCAGGCTGGAGACTGGAGAGAGACCCTTATGTTGTAGGCAGCTAAAGTTCCCTCCAAGAACAGGTTGAGACTCCAGTTAGTTAAAGATAGGAAGTTGTCACTTAAGTAAGTTAAAGAATAGAATTGTAGCTCCAGTAAGCAGTAAGCAGTTGACAGGAAGTTTGCTATTTGTGATTGCTGCAGAACCAGGAAGTTGCCTCCTGAGTCATCAGCAGAATCAGGAAAAGCCTGTCTCTCAGGCAAAATCCAAATTAGTTAGCTGGCAGAATACCATCTTGCTTGGAGGAAGTTAGTCTTTTGTTCTACTAGTCAGATCTTCAACAAATTACATAAGACCTGCCCGCATTATGGAAGACGATCAGCTTTACTCAAAATCCATAACCTCTACAATACCTTCACAGAATGTCCCCAGTACTATACAACAAAATAGCTAGATACAAGGGCCCACAAGTGACACTCAGGGGAAGCCATCACCGGAACACCGGTGTGTTGTCTTATGCACTTGTATCCCTGGCCTCTCTCTCTGTCTCTCTCTGTCTCTGCCCAAAGTTCCCCTTTGCTACAACACCAGCTAGACTGTATCAGGGCCCACAGTAACAGGTTCCTTTTAACTAAATTGTCTCTTTAAAGTTCTTTCTTTCAAATACTGTCTGAAGTAATGAAGTGAAAACTTCAACATATGGACTTTAGAAAGGTACATTACAGCCCATAACATTATGGTTTCTGCTACAACTAACTGTCACTAACAATTTCTCCATCTTTGCATCCCTCCAACAGTGACAACTGATATCCCTGTATTTACAAACACTGAAGTCCCAGTTCACTCTGGTTCTATAAACTGGGTTGTTTACAGATGGTACCAAAAGCTCTGAGTTTCCAACAAGTCTGAATGCAAGTTCAGCAAGTTACAGTCCACAGAATACAGTGCAGGCAGCTAGTGAAGAATATTTCAGCTTGTGGGAATTTTGGTCAAAGGGGAAATGCCAAAAGAAATTGTGCTAGGTGGATGTAAAAACCAACACCCTACCTCAGAGAAGCTTCATTCTCTCCCTGGTTACCAGTGGGAGATGCAACCTGCTCAGGGAGCCAGACTCTTTGCCTCTACTATCTGCAGACACTTTTGTTAGATGTCCAGGAATTTACCTCTTGATTGGTGGCTCTGGCTTCTCAGCAGTGGAAATCCAAGGAATGCCTATTTCTGATGCCTTTTCTAAGCACTTTGTTTGTTCTTATATTTATGAATGTTATAGTAACCATTAGAGAGTAAGAAAAATCTTGCTAGAGACTGAGTAAATTATGAATCAGAATGGAGCATGTTCTGCTCTTACATAGCCATTGATACTTAACAGATGCTCATAGAAAAGCATTTGTGGATTGTCTCAGTTTTGCTTTATATTGCAGGCCAATTAAATTGTGCAGGGACAGTAAAATTCAAAAGGATGAAATCTGAATCATTCTTAAATATCTGCTTTCTATTGTGCCTCATTCAGTGGTTTTATTGAGAAACATTTTAATTAAAATACAATTGCATCATTATCCCTCCTTTTCTTTCCTCCCTCCAACCCCTATCTTGTACTCTATTGCTCTCTCTCAAATTCGTGGCCTCTATTTCCTTAAGTGTTGTTTTATACACATATATATTAATATGTGTGTGTATTGTATATTATATATTATTTATCATATGTCACTAAATAGTATATATTACTGCATATTACGTGTCACTAATATATATTACTATATATTATATATCATATTATATATAATATATTAGGAATATATATTTCTAAATATATGAATACATCATACCACGTACATGTAATGTTACTTTTATGTATATGATTTCAGAACTGGTCACTTGATACTGGATAACCAATAATTTGGGGGCTATTCCCTGGGGAAGATTATTTCTCCTATTCTCAACATTTCTTAATTGCCTGTAGTTTTGGTTTAGGATTGAGTTCTCATGAGATTTCCCCCTTTCTTATTACATGGCTAGTGATCTTAAACATATTCAGGTCTTGTTTAGGCAGCCATGTTGATGAGACTTCATAGATGTAGTGTCCCTGTCATTTTTAGGAGACACGACCTCACATCAAACTTCCTGTTTATTTTGCTATGATCCATGACTCTCTGGTGCCAGTATTTTTTGGTAAATAGTCACTATGTTTAGTGGAGAGAAGAATCTCCAGTCTCTGATGATATGCCTTTGCTGTTCTCTCATTCAAAACTGCATGCCAAATTCAAACATACTATGATGTGCATTAACTGAAGTGTGTGTCTGTAACTCAGCAAGGCATTTGTGGCAACCCATTATCTTGCCTGGGCTATGTGCAAAGCACTATAGAACCTCTCATCCGTTAAGTCAGACTATATGTCCATGAATAACTATAATTCAAGGCAACTTTTATAATTAATAGAGATAGAAATAATGTTCTGAAGACGTGGAACACAGTCTTCAGACAAACAAGGAACCAAAACCACCACCATACTGCAGAGTAGTTTCAAGGCTGAGTACTGCCCTAATTGCCAGGGATGAATCCTGCTGTCGCCATTCTTAAAGGCAGACAGTCTCTGGAGACACAAAATGAACTTCCAGTACCCTAATGGGTACATGATGAAGCAGTGGGAGGATATTGTCTGTCCTTGTTCCTAGGAACAGTACTGTGTCCGTGACCACACCCACCAGTCAGCTAGTTAACAGTTCTATAGGGAACACTTTGTGTTTTCATCAAAATCATTGAAATGAGCCACACCTAAAACTCTTTCTAGCCCTGTGTAATGAAATAAGTTGGAAATATTTACGTAATTCCCGAAAGGCCACCTGTTTGGGTTACTTTTCCATTGTTGTGATAAAGTACCATGACCAAGGCAGCTTACAGAAGAAAGGGTTTGTTTCAGGCTTCAGAGGGGTAATAGTCCGTGATGGCCGAGTAGAGGCAGCAGGTGTCAGGCAGCTGAAGCAGCAGCTGAGAGCTCCCATCTTGAACCACAAATAGGAGGCAGAGATAGTGAACTGGAAATGGTCTGAGTCTTTTGAAGCCTCACAGATGGCACCCAGTAACAGACTTACCAGCAAGGCCATACCTCCTAATCCTTCCCCAAACAGCCACCAACTGTCTCAGAGGACTGAGAGTTATGGGGGTTGGGGGGGGGCATCTCATCCAAACGACGCCATCACCATTCTGTACTTAGAAGGTTCATTCACCTCTCCCTTTCTGTCTCAGACTGATAAGAAAGGGCGGGGGGGAATATAATGAGAGCAGGGAAGGCCACTCAGAAAATGCTGTGAGAAACAAGGAGGAAAGATAACAAAAGTCAAGCCAACCAGGCTGGGGAGGGTGAAGTTTAGGTGGGAGGCGAGGTGGGAACTCAGTAGTTTTGATGGTTGCTTTTGAATAGTTAGATATAAAAGACTTTGAAAAAGTGGCAAAAGGATATAATAGGGATAATTTAGTCCAATAATGCATAGTGGAGAGTCATGTGAGAAGCATGTTTCCTTCTGGATTAAGAGGAAGAGACAAGATTAACCATGGGACCATGCTTCTCCGACGCTGTGCTCTTCTGTTGTTCCCAATTTATTGGTAGAAATGTAACTGAGTATATTTTGGTTGAAGTGAAAAGCAATACCTTTACAACTGACATTTCCTAATTACGCAATTAAATTCGAATTTAACCCAGAAAACTATTTTCTTAACCCACTAATACAATTTTAAGACAGCGGATGTGAAAATGAAACATTTTAGGGAGTTTAATTAGGACATGAGTTTTTGTTGTTGTCTATTTACCTATTATTTTTCCCTAAGAGGCAAGCTACTTGAAGTATGTAGGTCAGAAATTTAAACCTCCCGGCACCAGATGGATCATAAATGTAAGCAATTAGCAAGATCTTCATTTCTTTACAATCTATAGTGCGCATTAGCTGGGTAATGTTGATCTTTTACAGTGCCTTGTGCTTTACTTATAATAAAAAAGATGTGCATGTGTATATTCATACTGTAGAAGAGACTCAGTCTATCACATTTATCATATTAATTTAAGCCTGTAATAACCACAGAGCCACCAAAGAAAGCAAGCTTGCAGTTTGTTTATTGTTAATATCAGACATCAAGAGTTTCTGGAGTCTCAAAGCTATAGCCCAAATAATTTTAACCCACAAAGTACAAAATGACTATTTGTTGCTCCTTGCCCCAGGAAAACCCATGCCTTAAGTTAGTTCTATTATCAAGTACAAAATTAAAATCCATAAAATAAAATGGTAACAATCAAAGGTACTGAATATTTCAGACACAAAATTTCTACAAAGCAGGTGATTAAGTAGAAGAATCTCACAATCTGAGAAGAGAGACATGAGGCCAGAGCTCTTGGCACCCATAGGATGCACGTGAGAACAGGAATCCAAATCAGAGGGACAAAGGCCTACGCTGTAAACTCATTATCTGCAGGTACAGTAGCATACGGTAAGATGACAGCCAGGCAGCTATTGCTCACTCAGAAAACAAACACCTTTCAGATCTGTAGGCACAAAAACAACTTATGGCCATGTACGTATGATAAATACACACTTGAAGCCATGTGTAGATTCTTTTACAAGAAGAAAGGCGTTCTTCAGCTGACTAAAGCTAAAGGTAGTCCTAAATATGCCCTCCTGTGCCCTGGGGGTTGTGAAGGGAAATTCAGCTCACTTCTTTTGATGAGGCCAATCCCAGGTAATGAGACCACGCAGTGTTCTCCACATTAGCTCCTAACACACAAGTCCGGTTCAGTCCCTAACCGCATGCCAAGGAAAGAGGAGACAGAGCTGGTAACATCACTTAATGGTCGCCCCTCCCAAACCAGTGTTGAAATCTAATTGCTGTTGTAATCCTATTGAGAAGTTTAAGACCTTTGCTCTTCAAAGATGAACACTATCATGGCAGAGCGGGCTTCTTATAAAAGGATAACGTGGAGCCCCTTTTATCTTTTTTATGATGCAACAAGATCCTCCCTAAACATGAGCAGGCACTGACACCCCGAGATGCTGAATTAGCCTCTAGAATGTGAGATAATACATTGCTCTTCATGAATCACCCAGCACAAAATGAACTAAGAAACAGAATGAGGAGAAAGAAAATGGCTGAAAATGGCTGAAGAACCAACCTAGCCAGACGTTAGTTTAACAACCTACAGGTGAAGAGTTATTTGACCCACAGTGGGATTTCAAAACAAAACACAAATTTACACTGAAAAGTAAAAACAAAACAGACAAACAAAACCCATACAAACGACAACAAAAACCAGATTTTCCTGAAGCTCCGAATCTTCCAGCTGCCCAGCTATCATCAAGTAGCTGTTGCAACCTCCGGGGCAGGTGTTCCACGGTTCACAGGAATCTTCATCTCTCCCCACCCCTTTTAAAAGTTGCTCAGATCTTAACTGTAATCAACAGGAATTGTATGCTTACTGTTCGGTAACTAGATCTTTTAAAGGAAAGGACTGAAAAGAAAGCCATCTGAACATGGGTACCTCAGTCTGCCTTCACATAACCCTTTATCACAAGCTGAGACGAGTGAACCTACCTGCTGGCTGGCTTCTTGGGAAGTGAATAAATAACTTCGTTGCACAGACTTCTGTTACTGTAGCGAGATACCAGAGAAAATCAGGGAGGAAGGGTTTACTTTGACTCACAGTTTTGGAAGTTTTGGTTCATGGCTCATTGGCTGCCTTAGCTCAGGGCCTGGGCAAGGCAGCATGCCATGTTTGGGAAGCTTCTGACCTCTGTGTGGTGTGGCCAAAATAGAGACTGGTGTCACACAATCCTATCAACCACATTCTCTCAATGAGCTAACACCTTCCACACATGCACACACACACACACACACACACACACAAGTCCATCTCCATCTTCCAATTGTACCAAACTGAGGAGCTTGTCTTTAATGCTTAAGACTTTGAGGGACATTCCAGATCCAGATACTGAAAACTAAAACAATAGGACTGCACATTGCAAACTGTAAAAGAGCAGTAGCAAGACAACAGAAGGAATTCCTTGTTTCTTAATAGCTTCCAAACCAGATTGCATTCAAAACAGTAAGCACGAGACACGTTCTACTCCAAACACATAGGAAAAAAAAAAAACTGAAAAATTAAAAAAAAAAAAAAAAGTTGGGCCAGCAAGATGCCTCAGTGTAAAGATGACTACTGCCAAACCTGACAACCTGAGTTCGATCCCTGCGCACACCCCCTGCCCCCATGGGATGGAAGGAATGCATCAACTCCCGTAGCTGCCTTCTGACCTCCACACATATGACAGGGGCACATGTATACTCATGCCTATACACGCACATGCACATGTAAGTAAAAACTGTAGTTAAAAAAAAATAATAGCAAAAAAGAAAAAAAAAAGCCATACATAGAAAAAATAAATTATTACGGGAAAGTCCCCCAAGGATTCTTTGTGTGCCAACTGGACCTCTTGAACAGATGAATAGTACAAAAATAAGTCTTGGACACCAGAGTTGTTTAGAGAAAGAGGTGCAGGCATGCATTCACCTGTGAGTCTTCTTCGTCTCATTCTCACCTGAAGACTGGGGAGGAAAGCATAGTTTAAAACGTTTCCTTTAGTTAGGAATGACAGATGATTTTTTTTTTTTTTTTTTGCCTGATTCCCGTTAGATGTATCTAAGACAGACGGAACAGCCCACTTGAGAGAATCTAGGACTGGGTTACCTTCTCCAGGTTTGCCTGAGCAAGAACATAGAATATTTCTATTGGATAAAGAGCTGTCAGTGGAGAGGGTGACCTTTATCCCGTCAAGGTGGAGCATACGGATGTCTGCGGTGACCTTAGCGGAATGAGGCTGGGTGTTTCCTAAAAGGACCAAGGACTGAGGAGGAAGCCGCTGGTTAACATGGGGTTTACTTAAAAGAGGCAAAACAAGCTTCCTTGTGAATAAAGGAGCAAGAGAAGAGCCCCTGAAATGAGTGCATTTTTGTCGCTTGTCCCTACAGCTAGGATGTCTCAGGCCATCCATCAGTAACCATCTGCCAGCTCAGAGAGCCAACTCCACGTAGCCAAGTGACAGCCGCAATTCCACCATTTTATATCCTTTCTCCTCCTCTGCATTTAATCCTAGGAAAGGTGAGCTCTAGGCTTCAGACTGAAACAGGACCAGAATTAGCTAAAAGAAAGTTGGGTGGTACATACTGTCTGATATTTTTACCCTGGCAACACACTGGAGACCATTAAGACTGAATCGAGGCTGTCTGTGACTTAGTATCTTTTATTTTACTGGAGGAAAATAATAATAATAATAATAATAATAATAAACCCAAGGCCTGGATTGTCCCAGATGCTCATCCACTCAGGGCTGGGGAGAATGACCTCCCAGATTGAAAGGAGGGGACAGGAATGAACAAAGCTGCTCCTGGCCGAGAGCACGTACTGAGTCCATATGTGGGCCACACACACAGGAGCGCTTGCAGTATGGAGAAGTGCTATTTTCTCTTCCCCCAAAGCTTTTAATAGCCAGCCGCTGCTAAAAGTTGTTATTTTAAAAGACAAACTGGAGGTGCACCCTATTGACAAATGGCAGTGTGGCAGGACTCTCAGCAATTCATTGAAGAGTCCGGGGGGCAATTTTAGGAGGGTGTCTGAACCTCCCCGATGGTGCCAGTCCTTCTGTCCCCTTGGATTTTAGGGATTTCTTCGCATGTTGGAAGCATGAGCGGCCACCCTGTGTGATGCCTCATGCCTCAGTGCTTAAGTTTCTGTAAGCTGTCAATCACATGGAATCCTTGGAAACATCCACTGGCCCCACTTGGCAACGAAATCGGTGTGGATAGAGTGATTATGCTAAGCACATGGGGCCCTGCCATTCCAATAAAATCCAAGATGATCCCCATTTTCCCTGTCCTTCCTCTTGCCACCTTACAGAATTTAAATTTTGTATGAGGTAAACTTAAGGTAAAAGGCTCTTTTGAATCAAGAACCACCACACACACACACACCCTTAAGATTCTGCCACTTAACTATGAAATTCTGCACCTTCACCTTAAGACATAGAACGGTTAACAGTAGCTTAAGCAGAAGTCTGTCACAGAAATCAGGTTGCCTGAAAAAGTATAGCCCAGGGGAGTCCTGTATAGTTATATACAGAAAGCAAGCATTATAAAAATAAAAAATAAAACAAAGCAAACAAAAACATCTGGTGAGTATAACAGTAGAATAGGGGGAGGGAAATGTTCTCATTTACTATAAGATATCTTTTTAGATTTGTAACCTGAATTCCTTTCTCCCCAACTCCCACACCCCTAAATTTTCTCTAGGACCATGTACAGATGGATGGGGCATCCTTCTTAGCTTCTGCTGCGTTGCCTTGAAGCTTTGATATTTGCCTTGCAGACAGTGGCTGCTGCCTCCCCTTCCGGTCAATTGTCCCTGACAGAGATGGTTAACCAGCAATCACTTCAGTGCTAGGGAGATTGCTGTTGGTTCAGTTCCTTCTGTTTTCTCAGTGTTTAATGTCTATTCTTGTATTGTGTATTTTCCTGAAATCTTTTTAGCCCTAAGCCTATTGTAACAAAAGACAGCAGATTGTCTGAACCTCAGGGGGGATTTTTGCCCAGTTTGTTCTTTGGTTATTATTGTCATAGAGGGACTGGATCACTTGCTGAAGAAGGTATCTTGAAAAGAAGAAAAAAAAATTATAATGAAGTTTCAAAGTTTGAGAATCCTAATATTTAATATTTATCAAGTGTTTTTAGGAACTATAACTGTATAAATAGGTTACGCTGTTAGGCGAAGAGAAATTCCAGTAGCTCAGGGCTTAGAAACTAATAAATGCTTTATTAATAGGGCTCATCGCTACTTGTGAAATATGCTTGAGAGAATCAGGAAGCCTGGGCCAGGCTCTCACAAATCACACAGTCAAGCTAACAGGACCTGAATCTGTCATAATTCGTGGACTAGTCGTCTCTCTGGGGGCAGGGGATAAGGGGCATTGGCAAAACAGAGATGCCCGCTTCTCCTTTTGTTCCAGTATTAACTGACTGTATTCTGCATGCCAGCCAGAGTTCTAAATGTATTGTCTATTGTTTAGAATTTTCAGTAACTCTCTGATATTTTCTATACACATATACTGCTGTCAGCCCTATGTCTTTCCAGATAAGGAGACTGAGGCCCACAGGAGTCAATGATCTCAGCAACACCATGACATTTGTACATGAGCAGTGCGGTCCCCTAAATCCTTGGCCACCATACTATTTATAAGGGGAAGGAGAGATTCATCTTAATTCTAAAAGAGAAAAGAAGGATCAATTAATTATGGGATAGTAGACTGTTAAATGTTCAGCATCTAGCGTTGTGTTTATAAGCTGCATTCATCATGTTTGGCACTGTCCTTGAATCTATAAAGTCTGGAATCTAGGAATCATGAAACTACTCTGAGTGGAGAAGATGTATATAATAAAGTCAAAATAAAACATAAGCCCAAACTGGGATCCAAAGGAGCAACACAGATTAGAACTGCTAAGAGCACAGAGCCTACTCCTGCAGTCATGTATGTAGCTGGATGGCAGGAAAGAGAGGGAAGGGGATGGCGTGCCGATAAAGGGCCTGGGCAAAAGCCTCGGGTGTGTAAATGGTGAGGACTCCACGGTGCCTCACTTAGAACTTGAACCAGGACACATGGTGTGATCATAGTGACACCCCTACAAGACACAATTTTATCAGTTTCCCACCACCCTCCTGGCAGGACAGCGGTCGATGAGGCGTCCCATCACACCCATGGCTGGACAGCAATGCATGGAAGTTTCCCGTCACCCCATGGCAGTGTTCTTCAATATCTCCATCTCTACCACAACAGTCACCTGGGAAAAAGGAGCACCACTGGCCTCCATCAGATTGCCTGGGGGCATTTTCGTGATTAGTGATTGATGTGTGTGGGAGGGCACAGCCAAGTGTGTCCGGTGCCACCCCTGAACCTGTAGTCCTGCATGCTGTAAGAAAGCAAGCTGATCAAGCTGGAATGAATGAGCAACCCAGTGGACAGAGTTCTGCCCTGGTCTCTGCTTCAGTTCCTGCTTTGGCTTCTTAGTAGACTATAAACTTGAGCCAGATAATCCCTTTCCTCCTCATGTTGCTGTTTTGGCCATGCTGTTTATCACAGAAGCAAAAAGCAAATTAGGAAAGGCAGTACATGTATCAAGACTTTTAACTGTGACTTTACCTCCCCTTTCCTCTTGGACCAGTAACTGTGGCCAAAGACAGGTGAGAGAAGGAGGTGAAGAGAGAGAATGGAGTAGTAATATCCATTTACTCATTCTGTAAATATTTTTATTGAATTTTAACAATGTATCATGGACTCTGTTACATGTTGACCGACAAAAGTATACTTTGTTTGTTTGTTTGTTTGTTTTTGTTTAGTTTTGTTTGAGACGGATCTCACCAAGTAACTCAGGCTGGTTTTGAATTTACAAACTCCCTGCTTCAGCCTTCCAAGAGGCTGGGATTGCAGGCATGTGCAACTGTATTCAGTCAGTGGTTGATAGTGTTTGCTTTAACTCAGAGGGCTTTCATGCAGTCATGTGAATCATTATTATATCACCATTACAAGTTTTATCCCAAACGACTTTCCACAGCAACCCTCATTCAATGAGTTTCAGAGGACAGAGCGATGGAAGGGAGCACAAAGAATGGGGACACAGGGAAAACCCCGCGGCCATAGCACGCAGCTGCAGCTGTTCTAGCTCTTTAACTGAAAACTCCTCAAATTTACCAGGACATCAGATTGCCTTTGGGCTCACCACATCCTCGGGGTAAACTGACAATACAAAAATGCCAGAATGACATAGGCGATCCTGAGGAGCTCCCATTCTAGACCGACCAGAAACTGGTTAGGATCAGATAAGGAAGATCCTTGAATCTCAAGCTGACTCAGAGGCAATCTAGATTATTCCAGGTTTCTCAACAAACTCACAGAGGGTGTTTCTTCATTGGATCTCAGGTTTCAGGTTAATAAGCCATGACAGGGTCAGTAAGGGGACTTCTGAGAAGAGGGTGAGGGCATGGTAAAGTCCAGTGAATTCTTTGACCTTGAATACAATGGGGCAGGGCAGGATTTGGGAATGCTCAGTTGTAGAGTAGATTGTCCAGAGCCCTAGGTCCATCCCCATCGTTGGAGACAAACAGAAGGGTGGGGGCAGGGAGGGAGAGAGACAGAGACAAACAGAGAGGTAGATCAGGTGAAGATCTGTTTATTTCTATACCTGGTACCTTAAAGCTTCTTGCTGGTGCAATTTGGTTCTTCCAGTCCATATAGTAACATAATACCAAAGGCTCTCATGTGTGCCTGTGGGTTCTGTGTGAGTGTGTGTGTGTGTGAGACTGTCTGTCTCCATGTATGTGTCTGTGAGAGGGGAATCTGTGTATCTCTGTGTGTATATGTGTCTCTGTGCCTACGTATGTCTCTGAGTATCTATGTGTGCATTAATGGATCACTTACAGTATTCCAAAAGTAAAGGTACTGTAGCCCTCCCTTTTTTAAGTCTTGTGTCTTAACATCCAATCAGACCTTTACCCAAGCAGGCCCATGAACTCTTTCAGATCTTCAGGGTGCCATTCACACCATTCAATGCCTTTCTGGTGCTGCACTCCCAAGCATACCACTCAAGCATGCTACTTAGTTGAATACACTTGTGACCCATAAAACTGCTCACTGGAGGCCTAAGAGAGTTAACCTGGACCCCTCTCTAAATTTCTGGTGTACTGCAGGGAACTGGCTGAGACACAGTGTCCAGTAACTTATCTCCTGGCTCAGAACTCTAGTGACACGAGCAGATCTGTAAGAAGAGTTTGCAAGTTTATACAGAACCATACAACAATCTGGTCTCAGAGACAGAACTGTTCTCAGGTCTCCAAATGTTTCTCCTGGAGTTCTGCCTATGGCTTCCTTAAAAAAAAAAAATTAAACTCATAGCTTGAAGGTGGTGCTGTACATCTTTAATCCCGGCACTAGGGAAGGAGAAGCATGTGGATCTTTGTGAGTTTGAGACCAGCCTGGTCTACAGAATGAGTTCCAGGACAGCCAGGGCTACGTGGAGAAACCCTAGCTCAAAATCAAAATAAAAAATCAAACCTAACAGGATTTTATAGGGAATGATGGAAGTGCTATGGGTAGAGGTCCTGATTTTACAAGTCTACAATTCTACATCTGCACTCTCCCATGTCTCTGAAGTGATCTACTGTAATTCCTGCTTGGATGAAAGAGAATTCTCTGCAGAATATGTGAAACCCCCACTCCCTGGCTTCCTTCCAGGACAGTGGTACAGTCACTCCTGACCACACCAAACACGACCTTTCCAAGTTTACCTCAGTTCACATCAGCGTGTTTGCAGCTTCCCACAGTTTATTTTCATCTCTCCAGGAAAGAAGACCTCCTGAGAAATGGGAGAAGACCTGTGTGGTAGATGCCAGGATGCCACCTAGTTCATTTGCCTGCTAACACAGCAATTGGATTCTACAGGAGACAAAAGTCTCCAGTTTAAAGCACTATGGCCGAAGAGGGCATTGATAGTAAAGAATGTGGGGAAATTTCCTGTGACCAAACCCCTCGTGCTGAGGTTTAAATTAACAAACACAGGAGCTGGATGTAAACTCAGACATTAAAAGATCCAAACTTCATCGTAAGGAAATAAGGTAGATGATGAGAGTGACCCATTAATGATCACAAGACTTGTTGTCAAAATTGGTGGGGATGGGTATTGAAGCCATAAAGAACAAGAAGTAAAGGAGGCTGTAGCTGCCTCACATATTAGGGTATTATTTAAAGGGCACATGGGGCCAAGCATGCCAGGGGCAGGAGGATAAACCTCAACAAGAAGTCTTGTGGTCCTGAGAAGCACTTCTAGTTAACCTGCCCCCAGACTGATCCAAACGCCTTCAATCTCTCTTGTCTGGTCCTTTATGTTAAGATCACATATCGTCCCTTACTTCAGTCCTACTATTAACATAAACTTGCATCCTTTCATCAGTCAAAAAAATTCTCCTTAAAGGGGCTTCTGCTTCCAGAATAGGGTTGCCACTTTATTTTCCGTGTATTTTCTTCCTTCTGCCCATCTATCCTTGGGGCCTTATTCTGGAAATAAGGATCTACTACTCATATAGCAACCCTTCAGTGGGTCTCAGAGCTCAGGTACATGACCTCAAGGTTATTTCAGAGTATAGAGATATTTCAGGGAGGTATCCATCCTAATAATTGAGGATGAGAGGTGAGATAAAGTGGGAAGTCATCATTGTCTAATGGAGTTTAGGCATGGGAAACACTTGGAATACGGTGGGTGGCTTTCCACACTAGTACTCTGTACTAGAACCCCTATCTCCTCTGTCCTAGCATAACAGTGAGTGAAGACAAAGTTCATGATCGAGGAAGCCTAGGTTTTAATTTCATGAGCAGTATTTCTAGTAAGCTGTGCTTTAATAAGATATAATTTTTAAAATTCCTTTTCTGTAGCATAGAGTTTATAACTGAGCATCTGACACAGTTTGTGAAAGTGCTGAAGTAGTTTACAGGAAGTGTTTAGAAGGGATTTTGACACATAAGAATTCAATTACTGATATCATATCATTTCTTCTGTAGCACCTGGGATAGGTTTAAGGTACAATCCCAACACATCCCGACAAATGATAGAGTCTAATTTTTCTCATTTGACTATGGTCCACACTACTTACTTGTGTTGTGGAAGTTTTATTGTCTTTAAAAACTTAGCTATGTTATGTAAATGTGTTTTTGTTTTAATCCCAGGTGTGGGATATGGGACTGATTCAGATGGTCCACAGCAGCAAACTGTTTGCCTCATGTGTGCTCTGAGAGGGGCTCTTTGCCAGCTGGAGATAGTTTAATTCTGAAGACTCTGGAGAGGGAACAAATGCCAGAGCCCAGAAAAGGAAGCTATGAGAAAGAAGAAGGCTGCTGCTCCTCCTGGTTGCTGTTGATGCAGTTTGATGAGAAGAAGTGGAAATGAAGATTGGACTTTCCCCAAGGAACCCAGTGACCCTAACGAACAGAAAGTAGCCAAAGAGAACTACACCCCCTCTCCCCACTAACCTTCTTACCCTCCTACCTGCTGCTGGGGTGTTGGAAGGGATTGAGGTGGAACAGGAAGTATAAGAAGTATAAATAAAAAGGCTTTAAAAGGGTTCTACATAGTTGCTTCTAATGATTATAATACCACAAAAACCATGCCACATAACTGACTCTCAAAGGTAAATGCGAGGAAGTAATATATCTTCTGGCTTGCTGGAATTCTTACCCTTAGAACCAAAATACTACGCTGTGAGAAAGGCTGGAACCCAAATAGAGTCTTCATAAAGGTGGCGTAGGCACCAGCATTAGTGAGCATCCTAACTGATGACTGGAATCGACTGCATCTGTCAGTGAGTGAGGCTTCAGGTAACCTCAACTTCAACTTCCACCATAAAGTTCAGAGAAAGGGATCACCCCAAGCTTTGCTTGTGCTCCTAATTCTCAGATTCTGTGAACATTGTTGATGTTTGATTTACAGCAACTGGTTTAGGAGTAGTTTAAGTACTTGAAGCCTTTATTTATTTCTTTTTAATCAGGGTGAGTTTCCATTTGTGGCGATCTTGAGAGAACTCAGGAATCACTATTATCTCGATATTGGCTTCTGTAGCACAGGTCTTCTTAACCGGACTGTAGAGCGGAGTGGTCTGCCTGCAATCCTTTATACAATGGCAATATCCTGACTAGGTACCAGTTATAATGTATGATCTGAAAATGTTCCCCATGCATTTCCATAGGCATCCACAGGAAGACCACTGACTTACTAGTTCTCATACTGAGTTTCAATAGACGAAAACTTCCCTTCATCCTTTAGGGGTTCAGAAAGATCTGCTTAGATGTGGGTCTTGGGAACACTGCACTTGCAATCTGAAAGAATTAGAAGTGAACCTGGTGTTTCTAGTATGTAAGTCTTTCTCCGTAGAATATGCCAAGCTACGGCTTTCAAAAGAGAATCTCTAATACATTAACCACAGCCATCTCAGATCTTCTTTTCAAAAGCTGAAAGACTAGAAACAAGACAGGAATGTTCGCTTTCATTCCATTTCAATATTGAACTAAATGTTCCAGCTAAAGCAACTACATAAGAACATAAGCAAATCCATTTGGAAATGAAGAAGTAAAAGTATGCCTGTAAATGGGATGTGTGTGCATGTGGGTGTGTAATCTGAAGAGTTTAACAGTGTGCCCTACTGTGCCCTGAAAACAAAAGGCATTTCTGTTCATTTTCCTTCCCCACTTTCTAGGTCAGCAATTCTCCAATCTCCATGTGTAAAACAGAGTGGCTGAACTTGAACTCTCAAGCCACATTCCTGGAGACACTCAATCCCCAGCTGGAAACTTCATTGTAAGCATTCCAGGCAGGTGTGATGCAGGTAAGCCTCATGTTTGACTTTTTGTAACTCAGAACTCAATCTTTCAGAAGGCAGTGTGTGCAAAGAGAACCACTTAGAGCCAACAGTATTACCTGGGTACAGATCTTGGCTCTTCCTTCTGGTAAGCTCTGTGACTTTCCACATGTCACTTAACCTCACTCTTCCTCAGTTTCCTTCCCTGCGGAATGAGGTAAATGATGATTCTGTTCTTATGACATTTATTGTCATTTATGTGGCATTCCTGACTGTCCCTGGAAGGTAGATTTCTCCTATAGATACCACAGCCAAGTATGTCTTTGTCTTCTTTACCATCCTCTCCCACCCTCAGAAAAGCTGTGACAAATGAACACATTTATAATGAAACAAAGGATTGGTCAGCTGTTCCTCCATAATTGGAGCCCTTCTCAACCTTAGAGGTCCACTTCCAATGTGTAGCCTGATCATCAGTTTATTTTGTTCTATTCTGTTTTATTTATAACAGTTGTGAAGCCAGGTTTCCTTTTTCTGCTTCCAGTGTATTTCACCAAGAGCTCACTTCCATACGTAAACGTAAGACTCCTGTTTCTAGGGCTGGGAGATAGCTCAGTGGTCAAGAGCACTGGCTGCCCTTCTAGAGGTCAATTCCCAGCACCCACACGGCAGCTCACAACCATCTGTAACTCCAGTTCCAGGGGATCTGGTACCCTTGTGTACAGATAAAAGTGCAAGAAAAATACCAATGATCAAAAAATAAATACATCTTTAAAAAGAAAGACTCAGGTTTCTAAAACTTCTTAACTCCTAAAATGTTGTGACCCCTCCCCCATTCAGCAGTGTGAAAGCAAACCTTTAACAGATTGCTTTGCCTCTAGGGAGGCAGCTTCCACTGCTCACATAAATAATTTACGGGGATCAACACTTGCTTAAATTAATGGAAAGGAAGATGAACAAAAAGCATCTCCTTTCGTTCCTCAAGTCTCATGACTAGAGAAGCATTATTGGTATTCCTAGATGGATGCCAAATGGGACACTACAGTAAGCAGCCCTGCTGTCATGATTTCCCAATAGTGAGCTGTGAACAGAGTTTTCCTACAAGGTAAGGTGACTTTTATACCAGAATCTGTGACCACTGACAACCGGAGAGACCAACTTTTGCAGGGAGCTATTGTTAAGTCTCTATTAGAGAAACATGGTTTCCTGAAACAGCAAAACCTCTAAGGGAGAGAAAATCAGGTCAAAAAAAAGGGCTCAGAATGAGCTGATGGTTCACACTGGCACCATCAGGAGGAAAACTGGATATGCCCACTTAAGTGCCCTTTAACTCTGTTTTCCAACTACTTTGTTCAAACACCTATTTATACCCAAATACTAATTGTATCTCAGAAACAAACAGTGCATTTAAAGATTTGGCTTTACATTTCCCTCTAGAAAACTCATCAGACGCAGGCAGAGCTGAGTTCAAGCCACTCTGTTCACAGAGTTCTTTGAAGCTCAAAACAGTGACAGACGAGGTTTGGGCAACATTAAAGAAAAACTAGAACTCTGAAATTAAAGTCAGGATTTCTCCCAGTCTGTAATGCAATACTTCAGACTCTTGCAGGGAGAAGAAAGGATATATTCTTGACCTTAAGGGACCAATTCTTGATCCCTTGTAAACATAGAAGACTGACAGCTGGGCTTGTGCGCTAAACTCCACCCCTGGCCTCCTATTCACATACCGTGTTTGGAGGAACTTAGAGGCACTTCCTGTTTAAGGTCATGACCCAAGATCAGAAATGGCTTAGGCAGCATCAGAAAACAGTATGGGCTCATGGGACTGGATCCCTTAAATCTGAGTCACCCACCGTCTGCCTTCGCTGTACCTCAAAGCTTAGACACCAAAGGTGGATAGAAAGCAGCAGGAAAGCTGAGAATTTAATTAAAGAGACAAGCCTTCCCTTGTCCCAGCTCACCTTCCCAAATGCTTATTTCTCCAGGCCGCTTCTCTCTCACACATTCTCCTAGGGGATAGAGGAGTGGATCAAAGACAGGATTATACTTCTTTGAAGTGGTGACATCCATCATTTACAGATCAGATTGTCAGCAAGGCAAGAAGGGTCCGGAGAGTTCAGCTTTCTGAAATGACTGTCTCGCTGCTCCATGGCAGTCGAGGTACAGGCATGGATAGCCACACACCCTAAAGAGGACACTTCCCAGCATTTGAAATTGCTTGAGTAATTAATTCAGGCATTGTAATCACTGAAGTAACTGAAAACCAAATACTGATCACTGAACAGAAAACTGGTTTGTCAGTCAAGGCCAGGGATGTTGCTAGACAATTCCTCAGTTTTGTTTTGTTTTGTTTTTCCACAAAAGCCAAGCAAAGTACCCAAACCTCCTGGCTGATGAACACTTTTATATATGCACATTGCCTTGTGATAACAAACAAATGTCATCTTAGGACATTTATATTTATAAACTTTGTTCTCAGAGGTAAGGACAGGAAAGAAAACAAAGGCTGTGCTCTGAGTCCAAGCAGTAAATCTTATGTAAAATGAGACCAGTGGAGATAAAGATCCAGACTCCTAGAGCCCTCAGATCAGCCATCTTCCAAATATCAGCATGTGGAGCCAGCCCGACATACCTCTGATACCTCTTACTCTAGGCCACCATCCCCAAACCATAATCAACACCTTTAGAGAGGCTCCAAGAGAATTTTTTTCAAACGTAATTATCTACAGGGGCCAGGCAAGAAGTGGCACCCCTCTCATTTCTGCCCTCTCTCCTTAACTCCAGTTGTTTCTCACCCTGAAATTTGTAAGCCCGGTGCTAATGTTTTTTCATTTTCAAAAGATTACAAAAATCCCCACAGGGAAATGTCATTTTCCAACTTGTAAATGTTTGTAGCAGGCTAAGTTGTATAAAGCACCATGCTAGAAGATGAAATCACGGCTATGAAAATAGCAAGCAATTCAGGATATGTGGTCTACAGTTTTATCTTTGCACCTGCTGACACACACAGGTCTGCAAACTGGTCAGTCCTTTTCCACAGGGAGAGACCTAGAAATGGAACTTGTCGTATTTCCATCATCCTTGAAAAATGATTAACTTGAAAAATTCCTGACGCTGTGCCTTTATCAGTTTTATATGTTTTGTGTTATAATAATTTCAATGTCATTCACTATGATGATTCATAGGTGTGGTGACTCACCAGCATTTGCTCAAGGAATCAGCAAATGTTCAAGCCTAGGCTGGACTGGATACACAGTGTTTTCCAGGCCAGCCTGGGCTACGGGTAATACTATGCCTCAGAAAAGAAATGGAATGGAACATAAAACAAATGCACTGTACCTGATATGATTTTTAAAATAAGATTTGTATCCACTTACTAAAATAGGAATTCTACTAGAAAAAAAATGTATTCAAACACTAAAAATGTTCTCTAAACCAAAAACTTATGTATATTCACTGAAAAGTAAGTAATATAATGCAAAACTTTGTTCTCCAAAAATAGTAGAATCAGAGAGTTTGAGCTATAGGGACAGAAATGAAATAGCCCAAAGAGAAGTGAGTTTCCTTGCCTGTGTGAAGTAAGAAGTTACATGGTAGCAGCTGGTTACCAGGGGTAGCTACAGTAACAGCCTCCCCAAAGCATATTTATTTTACAGTTCTTCTCCCCCACCTCCTGCCCCTTAGATTTAAATGGGAGAAGAGTGAATGAGTCCATTCTGATATTGTCTATCATATTAAAACTTCCTTAATACACAAGATATCAAAACTGTCAAGGCAAAGCAAAATTGGCATTCTAAGTGAAGCTGTTATGAGAATTTGAGTGTGAGGAGAGCCGAAGGCAGGGAGACAGGAGCTTCCCAGATCAGTCCTGTAGGTTATGGTCTTGTGTAATGAGACACAAAAGTCAACAGAATATTGGTCTTGAAAAAAAAAACAAGATACACACAATGTTCAAATGCACGGTTACTGTGGGCTTAGAGTGTGCAGAGACACTCCAAGACCTCACATGAGACTGCGTGCTATGCCCACATCTTAGTCCTGCCTCATAAGCAGCACATTTCCCTTTGCTGTGTAGCCTGTTGAAAGGTTTTGCAGTGTTCTGAGAATTGGGAATCCTTATGGGATGCGCATTGAAAATTGCTGCTCATTTGGAATAAACTGAAAGCCAAAGGCTGTTATTTCTAGTGTAATCATTCTAATGGGATTGGGTTAATCAGTTTCTCTGCTAGAGCCTTATATTAAAGATGGCTTCTTCTTTCCCTCACTGAAAACATCTGTTGCTTAAGAACAGAGTAACTGCTTCTTCAAACTTCTTATGATTCAAAGGGGGCACCAAGGTTACCAAGTCAAGGCTAGAGTTCAGTGTTATACGCAGTCACAAAACGGAGTCCATTCAAACTGGCTTTGGGGAAGTAGTTTCATTTCCAAATTTACTGCTGTTATTGTTCTTGTATGCAAACCACAAATCAGTTTGCTCATTGATGATGCAACAGTTCCTGCTAGCTCTAACTAAGCATCTCTACCATGTCGAGTTGGACTTTGGGATATAAACAACATGGACTTGCACTGTTGACTGCTCCTTAGTAGACAGTTTGGTTCAACCTCTTGATCCCTTTTCACTTCTCAATCTTGAAATTAGCATTAATATGACATTAAAGAATTGCTATTGGAGTTGAGAAAGTACTTAGAAGTTAAGCACAATGGCAGAGATGCAGTATCTTAGGACTGTTTGTTAGAAATGCAAACCATGAAAACAACTTCCAAGAGAAGTCTGTATGAGTCTGTATGAGGAAGGGTCTGAGTCTGTCAAACTGGTGACTTCCGTTCAATTGTGAAGTCACTTCCAACTTCCAACAAGGAGAAAATGGATGAAAAAGGATGGACAGAGGAAGAGAAACTAAGAGAGGGAGTGTTTGGAAAACGGAGTCATTTCCTTCAAGAATTTAAACTTTCAGTCTGGGTGTATGGCACTATGTTAAAGTGCCTGTCCCTGGGTTCAGTCCTCAGTATTCCCCCAAACTGAAGCTGAAGAAGTCATCAGCTTGTGACACAGCAAGCAAAAATTGGTTGTTTTGCCTCTGAATTCTATTTCCTTTCCTATTATGGCTCTGAAAACGATATCAAATTCCATCCTGTAAAACCAACTCTCTCAATATATATGATTTTTTTTTTAAGTTTTGGAGTTTAATCATGTTTTTAAGAATTTGAAGTTGGAAGTCCTTACTGTCACAGATACAGAAACTGGGGCCACAACAACTCAATAAGTTTCAGTAGGGCAAAGAAGAAGTCATTTATCCTGTTTCTCCTGCTTCACTCAACCTGAAAATACTCTTTTTCTGAGTCAACTGGAAATGCCCTACAAACAGAATGCGTCTCTCTCCTCCTAGAAAATGGAAAGATTCAAACTACAAGTAAAAATACAGTGTTTAGGCTTGAACATTTCCTGTAGCTGTATTTTTAAAAAATGTCTATTTACATCCTTTTTCACCGCCAGCCACGTCTTCAGTGTTGTTCTCTCATAACTGTTCTTTATATATGTGTACATTGTGCTGGAGAGAGGACTTAGCCTTTAAAGGCTAGGCTCACAAACAGTGTGTGTGTGTGTGTGTGTGTGTGTGTGTGTGTGTGTTAAAACTTTATTGGATATGTGATTTCCAAATGTTTTCCCATTCTATGGGTTTTACTGTGTCCGTCATGGTTTTTGATACACAGAAATTCTTGTTTTTGATGCAGCTCAATGATCTATTTGTTGTTGTAGTTGCCTGTGCTTCTGTGGCCATTTCCAAGCACTTTAGTTCTACACCCAGCGTCGTGCAGCTGCAGCTGGTTAAATTTTTAAGTCAACTTTATGAGGTGTAATTTATACATTATCAAACTCACACGTTATAAGTGTGATCCTTATTAACGTATACAGTTATGCAGCTATCACCGCAATCCAGAGCATCTTAAAACCATGTCTGCTTTGTTATTGAGTCCTCGTCACCATCCCTAGCTGCAGGCCACCAGTGATCTACTTTCTTTTTTCTGTAGATTTGTCTATGCCTAATTAGAATTTTAACTTTATTTAAAAAAAAAAAAAAACTTATGGGAGGATACACATCCCATAACCTATCATCATGTTTTATATGGTTTATATAATTTTCACTAACTTTTGTTGTTCTATTGTCCTTTTATTTTTTTTTTATCTTAGTCTTTGTCAAAGGAAAATTTAAAAATTGTTATTAGTAAGAGGCGCAACTAAAGCATGCTACTAAAATATTATTTGGTCCCTAAAGCATACCTCTTCGGCTGAATCTAATTTCCTTCTAAAATAAGGCATGACATTTCCACTATGGCACCCAGGTGAGTTGAGTGCCTGTCCAAATCAACAGCCACCTGTCATGATCTAACCAAGCGACTGCATCGCTGTCCTGCTTGCTGTTCCGCTCCAGTCATGTGAACAGCACATGCTACCACCTGTGCTCTGTGGAATTCAGAGCCTGCCCTGGAACATGCAGTGTGTTGTAAATGAATTCCTTTAGGGCACAGTACGGACTGACTCATGCCCATACTGGTTTTCACATTAGGTTCCTTTTAGCACAAGGGATTTGTGTTTGTTATTGTTGTTTTGTTCTTATGATTTATGTACTTTTCTTATCTGTGTGTGTAAGAGTCTGCCATATGTGTGGGGATACTCACAGAGATCGAAAAAAGGAGAGTCCCCTGGAGCCGGAGTGCGAGGAGGTTGAAAGCAGCCTAAAAAGAAACTGAACTCGTGTGCTCTGCACCAACAGAGTGTGAGCGCTCTTAACCACTGAGTTATCTTTCAGACACCACTCCATAAAAATCAAAAGCTTATTTTAAAAAATATGTAAAGGGGAAAGTAATAGGCTGAGGCAATGAAGACAAATCCAGAGCTATAGATCAGTTTTTGTTGTTGTTTGGTTTTTCCAGACAGGGTTTCTCTGTAGATAGCCTTGGCTATCCTGGACTCATTTGGTAGACCAGGCTGGCCTCGAACTCACAGCAATACACCTGCCTCTGCTGCTGGAGTGCAGGGAATAAAGGTATGCACCACCATGCCCAGCCTGTTGTTCTCTTTTTTTGTGTTCAAGGTCAACTTCAGACTAAGAGCTTTGGGTTGAGCTAGCCTATACACATACATGTTTCAGTGAGTTTCAACTGAGAATGTGGAGATGAAATCATTTTATTCTGTAAATTAGTGTTAACATTAAGGCTTGGATCACAGGGGTTAACAGTATAGGAGTGTAGCTGCAGAAGGGCTGTTTGGGACTTGACAAGGAGTACCGCACCTTCATCAGCTTTGTAATGCTGGACTCACAGGAAGCAGAGAAGAAATGAATTTACCTGTCTACAAGCAGTGTCCATGAAAAAAAATTCCAGTCTTTACTAATGAGCATTACCATTATTTGACACTCCCAAGTGAGATCTATAGACAAAGAAGGCCCTAGGGCCATGCTGCAGAGCAACCATTGGCAAGAACTGCCCAAGGTTCACCAGTGCTTCAGAAATGCTCTGACGAGTGGCTATGCCCATTAACATAATGGCGGACAATCTCATTTAGTTCCAGGCATAAAATGCTATGAAATAATGGCAGCCAAGTGTCACTGCACAAAGGAGATTTTTTTTTCCACCTCTACTCCATTCACACTGCCAAAGTTACTGCCAAATCACCCCAGTGACAGGATATCAAAGGGCTGTGAAAGGCTGCCTGCTTTCAATGGAGCCCAATGAGTTTGGCTTCTTCAGTTGTCTCTCCATGAGGTCCCTGGCAATGCTTCCTCTAGACGATCTTTCTGAGCACTTAAAAAAAAACTGAAAAAAATCATAGGATTTAGATTATATTTAGATTGTATTTAGATTATAACATAAAAGACACTCTTTGTTTAGTCAGAGAACAATTAATAAATACAAAGTCTCATTCTGCACATCTTTGATGTAGCAGGCTGACCTGGAGTTGGTAAGCCCCAAGTATAATTCCCTAAAAAGGGGGCAGTGGAGAGACATTTGTTATTTTAGACTTTTGTGTCTTTTATACCCAATAAAATAGACATCCTTTCTCCTAACCACGTGTAGGTGTCAGGGGTCTTGTTGAAATACAACTGAGTAAAGAAGACACAGCCTTTGTTTGTTCATTATTTTTAATTTAAAAAATTTATAAAACATATTCTGATGTTGTTTTTCCCTCACCCAGTTCCTCCCAGATACTCCCCAATTCCACACCCTTTCTCTTTCTCTCTCTTAAAAAAACAACAAAACAAAGAAACTCACACAGACACGAACAGAAAATCTGAAACCATAATATACAAGCAAAAGACTAATTAAGAAAGTGACCAAGAGAAACTCTATGAGACCAAAAGTCGGCAATAATACTGTTGAAAGTTTTCTGTTGGCCATCTGCTGTTAGGCATGGGATCTACCTTGAGGTGAGACTCCACTAGAAAAACTAATGTTTCCTTTGCAAGTGGGGAAGACATAGAAAAATGAAAGATGCCTGGATATATTCTGGTGTGACCATCGCCCTATGGGGACATGGCTGTGTAGACTTGAAGGGATGAGTCTTGGTAGCTTTGAGGACTGAGCAAAGTGTTCTTCCTCATCAGAAGACATGTTGCTGTATCCTTCTGTGCTTCTCCCTTAAAAGTCTATGTTCCTCATCAGAAACTAGAAGGGCCAGAGCTACAGCAGAAAAATCAGTGACCCCAGTAGAGTCCAAACCGGGAAGTCAGTGGTGGACCTGGATGTCCTCAGCTCAGGCCACTGGAGACTGGAACCCTGACATTTGATTCAATACATATGCCCAGAGGCAATGATGACGATCCAGAAAGAAGAGCTCGGGAAAGCAGAGTATGGTAATGGATGATGTCGCACAAGTCTTACTTCCATATGAAAAGTAAAGTGACATAAGATGGAGTCTGTCACAGAGAGCAGCACTTCCCATTACATAGGCCATAATGCTCATATTTTGACTGCTGGGGACACTGGCAGTCCAAGCCAGTGATGGTGTCACTCTGCCATTTGATGAGAATGGGACAAGCGTTGCTAGGTGGAGAAAGGGAACTGGTAGGAAACACTGATGGGTCTACCATAGTTCATTTATTATTACCAATGGACGGGTCATAATTTAACATATGGTCATTAAAAAAATACTGATCTTTAATTTGGGCAAGGAAAGGTCAGAAACCTGAGTAAAAAGGTTTAAAGCATGGCACTAAGTCTTTTCAGTTTAACTGAATTTAGAATCACCATAGAGACATAACCTCTAAGGTTTGGTGTTCAAACCCTTCAAACTGTGAGCCAAAAATCATTTTTTTTTCTTGTGTAAGTTGCTTTTGTTGGGTGCTTTTGTACAATGTAAGAATGTACTATAATAGGCTTAAGTTTAAAATCTGCCATTGTGAGATTCGTGTAGGTTTTTCTTCAAGCTGCACTTTCCAAGTCAAGAAGGATAGGTCACTATGCCCCTGGTTAGGAGCCACCTTTCCTCATGAAGATTGAAAGTCCCCTGATGCGTACAGATTAAAAGAAATTTTTTGAGAACTACTCAGATGATTTATGCAAAAACTTAGTATATGCCTGGCACATTATAAACATAAATAAAATCCAGTTTTAGGTAGTTGAAATACAAATAGATTATATGTGGTTTTGTAGCTACTCTTAACTGCCTGGGATCTACTAGCTAATGTAATAAAATGTCATGTATGTTATAACAGTTTCACACATTTAAGCCTCACATCCCCATGCAAAAACATATTAAGACACAAATTAACGATTTTTTATTTCTAAAATTGTTCCAAATCTAAGCCATCTCAAGATGCTTTGAATGTTTTATTCTAAATTCCCCTAAGCTAATTTTCTATATAAAATTGACATGAGTAAACGTTGGCTTACAGAAAAGAAAAAAAAAGTATCTCTAATCATGAGACCAGAGGTCAGTCCACATCAGACACCAGAGGCAGGTTTAATGAATTCGTCACTAAAATATGCACGCTGGGCACATGAAGTTTTCAAACCAGTTTCACTCAAAAACTGAAATCCTTACAGGACTGCAGACTATGTAAGCATAAGATGTACAGTCCTCCTCTGTTACCCCATAATGTCCCCATTGCACGTCTCAAGTGCTGATCTGTCTTCGTGAATTCTGATTATCATTGGCACCAGTTGGCTGTCGCACTAGAGGGAGTGAAGGGCTTCCTGAAGACAAGAGAAAGCTGATAAGAAGCCAAGCTTTCTAGACAACCCAGCATCAAACATTGCCTCTGAGATTTTCTTTCTAAACAAATTCAAAGGAAAAATCTGTGCTTTAGGCCAAAATCTATGGGGGGAGGGGGAAAGAAGAACCCCTGGTATCAGGTATTAACTTGAGCTGTAGAAGAATTCCTGTTGCTTTACAAAGAAGGACAGAAGACAGCATTGGTCACCCAGTGGGAGATAATGGTTGCTACCAGACTGGAGAAAATATGTCAATGAGAATGACCTTGGAGAGATCAAAACATGGAATACAATAAGTTCCCTTATTGAAAGGGCTCCTGAAGACACAATAATTCCCAGCTATAGGCTATGTTTTTCCTATGATACAACATGCCTATCATAAAGTTTAATTTCTAAACTAGGCACAGAAATTCATAACTCACAGAACAATTATAAGGGCATATTATGCAAAAATTTGCATGAATGTAGTCCATGTCTCAAAAATCCCTTATTATGCCACAGTGCTCTAACATCCCCCAACCCTTGTAATGATATGAGTAGCACATGCCAATGGGACAAGACAAAGTGAAGAGAATGACACCGCAATGTGACATGGTGACTGGCTACTACACAATGGTTCCTTCACCTGTGATGACAGATGATCTGCTGCCTGGGACAGCTACTAAGGAAGAAGCAGGCTTGTGGCATACAAACAGTATTCTGCTAGACCAGAGGTGATGGGCAAGCTTGGCAGAGCAAATGGGATGGCAAGAGATCTTACCATTCTCCTCTGAAGGGCACAGAATTAACACAGAGGAACATTTTTATTTGGTGCTTTCAGACTGAATTGACTATGAATAACTAAAACCTCAGGAAACAAAAGCATGCATAATTGTGTGTGTGCGTGGTATGTGTATGTGTGTGTGTGGAAATCAGCTGTCTGTTTTCACCATATGAGAGCCAGATTGTCAGACTTGGTGGCTAACTCCTTTACTGACCCACAAACAGATTTTTTTTTAAATATATAGTAATAATATAGTAAAATTGCAGTCTTTTTATTTTCTTCTAATTTACAAAGATATCTCCTATATTTTTGATTTTTTAGAATTATTTTATATGTACAGGTTTTTGCATGTTTGTTTGTATATCACTTAAGTGCCTGTAGCCTTTAAAGGCCAGATAGGAATATCTGGTCCTGTAGGACTGGAGCCCCAGGTAGTTGTGAGCTGCCATGTGGGTATGGAGAACCAAACTCAGTCCTCTCCAACAGCAGCGAGTGCTCTTAACCACGGAGCCACCTCTCAGACATTCACTACTCTTACTTTAAAAGCTCATTAGCACTATTAAGGCTTATGTAAACACTGTAGATTTACTGTATTTATTTAATTTTTAAATCATTGTGATTTAGTTGGCCACTTTGCTTATTAATTCTGTTCTTAACTCTAACAATTGTCACAGCTAGAAAGTTAATTCCTGATGATACATGAATGTGAACAGAAAAGAATCTCATTTTCATCTACAAACAATGGTTCTCTCTCTTTTTTTAAATGTTTCTAATTATGTAAGAATTACTGAAATTCAGTAAAGTGTTCAATCAGGATGAAGTCTACAATGACAGAGGATGGGAACCCATATCACAGATGTAATTGTGACTATTCTCCAATTCACTAGAATGTTATCCATCTCTTAGCCATCCTTCACAGCTGAGGACCAAATCCAAAGGGTTATAAGGAATATTGCCTCCACAAGTTTTTAATTACTAAAAAATGCATGAATTATTATCTTCAACCTTAAATGGTTTTGGTTTGTTTTTTGTTTTGTGTTTTTTGTTTGTTTGATTGATTTGTTTTTAGAGACTGGGTTTCTTTGTGAAGCCTTGGCTGTCCTGGACTCACTTTGTAGACCAGGCTGGCCTCAAACTCATAGTGATCCATCTGCCTCTGCCTCAGATCCATCTGCCTCTGCCTCAAGTGCTGGGGTTAATGGCATGTGCCACCACACCCGACTAACCTTAAATAGTTTTACATGAGTGCTTGTGGTCCATTCTGTGAAGTGAACAGTGAAATGCCCAAGCCGTTTAACTAAGTACATGCAAACTTCAGTGAGTATCAACACACTGAAATCAAGAAACTCCACACCTACTAGGTATATTCTACTCCTTCTTTAGGGCTCTTCAAATAACTTGCCTGATGGTACGTTTGTGCAGGAACTAGTGCCAATTTATACATTAAATATTAGTGGAGCTGATTTCTCTATATACAGTAGTTGTGCTTGCTAGACTGATATCAGCTTGACACCAATATAATCATTTGAGAGGAGGAAACCTCAACTAAGAAAAATGCCTCCGTAAGATGTGAGTGTAGAGCATTTTCTTAATTAGTGATTGCTAGGAAAGGGCCCAGCCCATTGTGGGTGGTGCCATCCCTGGGCTGGTGATCCTGAACTCTCTAAGAAAGCAGACTGAGCAAGCCACTTGGAGCAAGTCAATAAGCAGCACCCCTCCATAGCTTCTGCTTCAGCTCCTGCCTCCAGGTTCCTATCCTGCTTGAGTTCCTGCCCTGTCTCCCTTCAGTGATATACCAGAATGTGGAAGTATGAGCTCAATAAACCCTTTCTTCCCCTATTTTCTTTTGGTCAGGATGTTTCATCATAGCAACAGTAACCCTAACTAAGACAGTAGTATAAAACCTGAAACTTACACTATCTTATCTTCACCTTGCTAAATGTCCTGCCCGCACTCTGACGAGCACATCCTCCACTTTGAAAAGACTTCTCAGGGATGGGAGAGGTGACTTAATGCTTACAAGCACCAGTTGCTCTTCTAGACAATCCAAGTTCAATTCCCAACCTCCATCTGGCAGCTCACAACCGTTCAATGCTGATGCTCTCTTCTGGTCTCTGGCCTCTGTGGGCAACAGGCACAGATATCCATGCAAGCAAATAACTTATACTCTTAAAAAAATGAAAACATCACAAAGAAGAGTTCTTTCCCTTTGAATATCTATCTCCTCTCTTCCCACATAGATGAGGACTATGCATTAAGGCCCATTTAATAATTTTGCATGTGAGTTTACAAGTTAACAATGGCTTGACATTTCTCATAGCATTGGGGTCCTGAATTTTTCTGTTAACAGTCCAACTGGGAAATGCCATTTATGTATTTCACAGATAATTAGTAAGAGAATATGATTTTATCACTTTCTCATTTCCCATTAAAAAAAAAAAACAGAGTAAGTTAGAATATTTAGTTATCCAGCTGGCAGCCAAGGCATTTTTCTGTAAAGAGCCAGTAGTAAGTATTGCTACCTCTAGCTCCCCTGAGAGTGCTCAGCTGCCCTTGGAGGCACTCAGAGTAGTAAGTAAAAGAATACACAGGGCTACATCTTCCAATAAAACTTTATTTACTAAAATTGGTAGCAGAAAGGTTTTGGCTCAAGGACCATAGTTTGTCAGACCCTCATCAAGAATACTGATTTACTTTTCCATCTGAACTTTTACAGACCTGATTTTCAAGCCATACTATTTTCTTTTACTTAAAGAAAAAGAAAAAAAAAATTAAGGAAAGCTAACATTATTGTCACTACATGTTCAGACATTTGTCTTTAGTCATATGGGCACCCTCTTTATTCTTTGCCTCTAGATACACTGACCAAATGAATTGGTCACTTATTCCTTCAAAAATAATTCTGAGCCGGGCATAGTAGCACATAATGCCAGCAGACAGGCTGAACTCTTGAGTTTGATGCCAGCCTGGTCTATGCAGTGAGTTTCAGGACAAGACAGTCAGGGCTACACAGAAAAACCTGTTTCACAAAAAAAAGAAGAAGAAGAAAGAAAGAAAGAAAGAAAGAAAGAAAGAAAGAAAGAAAGAAAGAAAGAAAGAAAGAAAGAAAGAAAGAAAGAAAGAAATCTGACATAGAACCAAAAGATCCCTTAATAACCTATAACCTTTCCAATGAATGAAGAAAGGTCTACTTGAACAGTATCTGAATATATGTGGGGTAGAGCTTACTTGTTTTGTGTCTGATAATGCATGTCAAGTGTTTTAAAGCTGGTGCATTTTCTTGGTGAAGCTTCTGGTGATGGCCGTAGCATGCTTCTGGCAACATGAGTTCACTGCTCCATAAACTCTAGTTAATAGCTAGTGTTCTAGACTGGAGAGTCAGAAGTTTCACCTTAGAAGTTAATTAAGATGCTGATTTTCTGTAGGTTGCCTGGGGTTCCAGCCAGGAATCTATCACCATTTACTTCCCATAATTCTTAAGGGGTTAGTCCAAAGATCACATGCATGCTGTACTGATTGTAATAAATTTACTGAGTTCAAAATCCAGCCTTCAAGGTTCGAGTGGAGATTAATGAAACTATATCAGACATTTGTAAGTCAGTCCTAGGTAGATAGCATATGGCTCCAAATCAACCTAAATAACTTTATAATTAGTATTTATATATAAAGAACGCTAGCACTTTATAAAAGCTGGAAGCATTTAAGTCACAATTAGATTAAAAACAAAAACAAAAACAAAACAAGAGGTTTGCAAATAACTAATGACAGAAATGAATCCACTGAGGAGAAGGTCAGAAACTACAAAAATTAAAAGAATCAAAGAAAAGTAATAACTGCTGAATCACGAGGTAATTATTAAACCAAACTAGAGACAAGAACAGAGGGAGGACAGAGGCTTTAATAGTTATTTGCCTCTATGTCACAAAACTGAAGCAAAGACATTTTTATTATCTGGATCATCTAGGTCTTATCCACGGTTCCCTAACTTTCTTTGCCTGAGTAAGCCTGAATCTAAGGCAATAAAATTGAGAAAATACCCTGACTTAGGGAAAGGGGAGACTGCCAAACCAGCTGAAGTCAGAAAGCTGTGCTGTTCTGAACAGCTCGTTGCCCTCAGTCAGCAAGTGTTCTGCCAGTGGCCAAGAATGCTTCGGGCTGTCTTCTGTCCAGGCTGCTCTTGGTTCTTCAGCGAGTTTGTTCCCTCGGCCATTTAACAAGCTCGTGTGCCAAGAACTGTCTCAGGCTCTTAGACATATTAATGAACAAAATAGCTAAGGTTCTCTGCCTTTGTAAAGCTTACCGTCTAGCAAACAGGCAGATGAGAAAACTAAAACTACTAATTCACATAACATAAAAAGAAGCGAGCTGGGCAGGCTGAGTGTGGCTGGGGATTGAGGCAGGCTTTACTGGGAAAGTGAGCCTGGAGCCAAGCGTTTAAGGGCAAGCAGCCGTGGGTGTTACAACCTTTTGAAGATGCACGAAAGAAGATACAGGACTTTCTCTTTTTCTTTAAGCACCAGTGCGAGGGTTGGGAGATGGCTCAGCGGTTAAGACTGATCGTTGCTCTTACAGAAGGCCCAGTACCCAGGTTCAGTTCCCAGCACCCACATGGCAGCTCACAGCCATTAGTAACTCCAGCTCCAGAGGTTCCAGTGTCCTTCTCTGACCTCCACGAGGACTTCACACACTTTGTGCACAGACACACATGCAGGCAAAACACCCATAAATCTTTAAATTAAAAGAAAGGAAGAAAGAATACCAATTAGGAGTTAGAGAGCTGGCCACGTTGGATAAAGGAACTCACTACCAAGCCTGACAACCTGAGTTTGGTTCCCAGGACACACATGGCCAAAGACTTCCACACAGGTACTCTGTCCCTGAATAAATGGGCAAATGAAAAAAAAAAATATTTTAAGAGTTTAAAGAAGGCCAGTGATGGCTGGAGGAGAGTAAGCAAGGACTCTGGTAACAGCAGAGTCTCACTGACCCTATGCTGGAAGTTTGGCTCCTAAGCCAAACTTTGAAGACAGGAATGGCTGATTAAGTTTAGCCTTTGGAGGCTGGTTCTCCGTGCTGTAGAGAGAAAGCTGCAGCCGCACGGATCTAGCCAGCTGTGATCCGGGAGCGTGGCTCCTGGCCGCCCCCGAGCTTTTCTCCTCTGATCCCTGTGAGGCTTCACAGCAAACCCAGCTCAGCCAGTGCTTGATCGCTGACCCTTGACAGAAAGTTCTGCGTGCTCTTAGATTTTGACCTCTGGCCACTGTGTAATCTAATTACAGGATCCTATTGTCCCCGGGTTCTCTCCAATTTGCCTTAGCTACCTCCAAAGGGGGCACAAAGTTTAACCTTTTTTCACCCAACGATTTCCAGAGCCTGTCATTGTATTAAGTTGATTGGGAAACAGAATTACTTAAAAAAAAAAAAAGCTTTAGAGGGGGATGTAAACACCCTGCTGTAGCTGGGTGCCCATGCTTTGTTTCCCATGCTTTGTGCCCATGTTTAGCCTAAGGAACTAGCATGTTATTATTGTTTTAGTATTAGAAGTTGTGTGACACAGTATGTATACTATCAGTCAGAACTAGAAGCAGGATTCAAACCCAGAAACCGATGCTACTGCCTCATACAAAAATTACTCTTTAGATAAATATTAATATGCTTCAAACGTGTGATTAAACGATGTTCTCAGGATGCCAGTCACAGTACCCATAAGCACAGCGAATCCTGCTGGTGTTAACTGTTCAGCCCTGACCTCTTCGACAAATCAGTGTGAAATTCCTATAAGGAGATGTGATGTGGCCTGGTCCGTTAGGAGAGTGAAAGTGAGAAATTATAAATGTACATCTAAATAACTTATTTAGGCATCGATCATTTCCTCATGAATTTCTTAGTCAATCTTGGTTGTGGGACATCCCTTCCTGTCTGATTGGCACCCTGCTGCTTTCTTGTAAAAAGAATCACCATTGTTCTCCAGTTTGCACTTTTTAAAATGGACCAAGAAGAAATGGTCAGTTGGTGAGAAGCATGATAATACACCACTCTGCATATTTATGAATATTTTGATATCTGCTAATTTTATGATGTCTTCCTTATGCTTTTATTACACAGTACTCTCTCACAGATTCTACCCAAAGTGTTTATTAATTCTCACAAAATAAATCTTTTTTCCTCATTCTTATGTTTCTTTGGCTTTTATACTAATTAATAATTTATATATTAAACAGAAAATACAACAGACATAAACAGACTTGGGAAAAACACTATTGACTCTTGTATATATTATTTATATTTTGTTTTGTTTTTACAAGTTTCTGGGGTGGGTTATTGGTCTTAGGAGAAAGAAGAAGCACAATGAGACAAACACATTTGTGACAAGAGATCAGCTTTGACAGGAGGAATCTCAGTGTCTAAGGTCCATTGGCTAGGGCTGTTCTTTGGGAATCTGAAATGGTTCTCATTTACTGATGAGAAGCCTTTGTTAGATGGGTTAGGGAACCTGTGGGGGATGATAATAAAGCTCTGGAAGAGAATGAAGCCAGTTAGAAGGACAGGGGCTAGGATGAACAGTGGGTCAAGTCCAGAATTCTAGAGAACCTGAACATTATATTTAATAATAAACTGTAGAAAAAATATATGCTTAAGAAAACAGAAAGATGGGGGGAGGGGTGCAGAGATGGCTCAGCAGTTAAGAGCAATGGCTATTCTCCCAAAGGTACCAGGTTCAAATCCCAGTACCCACGTGGCATTTCACAACTATCTATAATTCTAGTTTTAGGCGATCTGACACCCCTCGCACAGACATTCATGAAGGCAGAACACCAATGTAAATAAAACTTTAAAAATAAGAATTGAGAAAAGAAAGAAAACAGAAAGATAAAGAATTGCTAGCTATGTCACTAGTACGAAGCCCAACTGACTCTTCAGGCATGAGCAGCCTGATCCTTTGCAGCCAGGGTGAGGAGTTCCAGAGGAAGTTGCTCCTCACTGGGCACTTTGAATTCTATGTCTCTCTTTAAGGGAAACCACCATAACACATGAAATTTAACATTAGCTCCTTCTTACCTGAGGCGCAGTGTCCATAGATACTCTCCTAGCAGAAAGAGAAACAACTTAAGAAAATGTAGGGTCTGGTTCTAATTCCTTAGTCCAATTTTGAGAGTTTATCATGTTATGACCCACTTCTATAAATATGCATGAGGGCACATTATACAATGCTTGTACTTTTTGCAAAGTAAACATCACAGTTACTGACCCGTTTTATGGTTAACATTTTAACAGTATTATCCTCAAACTGGGTGGCAATTATCAATGATCTTGGACATTTTGGCAAAATATTAGGAAAAGTCAGCTGCAAGGTTGGCTTCTTGTTTGTTTTCTCAATGTTTTTAGTATTTTATGCACCCTTTTCTCTTCCAAATAGTTTCTAGTTTCTGACCAGTGACCGAATCTGAGTCGTCTTGAATAGGTCACAAAAAGGGAAAACATCTGGTCCTCAGTTTCCATGTTTTGCAAGGCATTGAAACACTAACTTCAAGTAATTGCTGGTGCATTAAAAAAAAAAAAAAACACTAATTACTTTTCATTTGAAAGTCTCAAAGTAAAACATCTGTTTTTACAGGTGAGAAAAGTCCTCCTCTGTAGGGCATTTATGGAAGAGCTAGAGAAAAATAGGTGATTCAAGTCACTTTATCTGTGCAGACAAATGATTGATCTAGTGTCAGAAGGCAATAAGAGCTATGAAGAGAGCATCACATCTGTTCCTCTTCCTGCTAATGAAGTATTCTAGGAAGGACACTGCAGCTTTCGGAGCTGGATTTTCTTTCCTTTTCCCTTTGTCTTGCTTTGTTGCTATTCCTGATAATAGCTCTACTTTGCAGTTCCGAGTCAGCTTTCATTACATACATACAGCATAGATGCTCTGTTAAACAACATTTATTCATCGCCCCCTTTCTCTGAAAAGGGTGCTGATGGATGCTTGTCATGGATATTATTAACCAGAAAGTCATTCTGGCACATCTATGCATTTCTGTTCCCATCAGCGTGTGTTTCGTATTTACCAAGGTATTTGCCAGTTTTCTATCACAATATTGAGATTCCAGAGGCTAGACCCTTTATTTATTTATTTATTTATTTATTTATTTATTTATTTATTTATTTTTAAGGAGATGTATTTAGCCTGCAATTTGGTAGTGCACAGGCAGGATACTGGTAAAGGGGTAAGATGGCATCACAGTGGCATTATGCACTTGAAAGCAGCAGTAACCTGACAAGATAGAGAGACAGTGTGACTCAGAAGTCAGCCATGTTTCTTGTAGTAATTTCATGTGGGAACTAGTAACTCACTCCACAAACTCAGAATAGATCTTTCTCAGGAATACAATCCCAATTACTCTGAGTCTGTCATAATTTCCTTAGCATCATCATATTGCTGGCCAAGTTTCCAAAGTACAAACCTTGGCAGTTTACCTTTATACTAATAAATTATTATACCTTATAGAAAACACTAATGAATTAATTTAGCCATAGCTTTTTTAAAGCTACTAGCCACTAGTCTCACATTGGGCCTGTCCATTCTCTTAACTACAGCTATTTGAAGACTTACATTCATGATCGTGTGTTTTCTTTCCTAATTTTGGGAGACTTACCAACTTGCAACTAGATAAAAGCAACCAGAGTCTCGACTGCTCTAAAAATACAGTAGTAACCAAGGGGTTCAAGCTATAATCCCAACATTTGGAAGGCTGAGGCAGGAGGACTACTGTGAATTCAAGGCCACCTTACAAGCAAGTACAAGTCTAGCCTGAATTATAGTGTAAGAGCCTCTCTCGGGAAATCAACCAACCAACCAATCAGTCGGTAACTGATCCTCAGCAGTGAAAACAAACAATATAAAAAACAGGCATAACAGTACCTGTCTATAATCTCAACACTCTAGAGTCTAAGGCTGAAGGATTAGGAATTCAAAGCCATCCTGGATTACATACTGAGGCTCTACAAGTGAGAGAGAGAGAAAGAGAAAGAGCAGGGCTAAGGCTGGTAAGATAGATGGGACAGTGGGCAAAGGTGCTTGCCACACAAACTTGATGGCCCTAGTTCAATCCCTGAAACCCAGGTAAAAAAGCTTGATGTGAGGTACACATCTGTAAGCCCAGCCTTCTTACATTCATACGGGAATCTGAAAACTACACAGAGGCTCATGGGCCAGGTGGCCTGGAATACTCAGCACCGTAGAAAGGGGAACCTCAACGAGGCAGAGGAAGAAAAGCAACTCCCAAGGCTGATCCCTGATATTCTCATGTACTGTGTGGCACACCTGTGCCCTTGCCTCCAATAAGATGATAATTAATTCAAATTAAAAAGAATAATTTTAATTAAGACTAAAAACATGAAACAACATCAAGAAGTAGATACAGCTAAGCATCTAAGTACCCAGTCTCAATTCATCTCATGTGATTTGCAGTTTTATCTCCAGAGAAGACATTCCATAAATAAAATAAGCAGGTTGGAGATTGTGTAGAGAAGGAAGTAAAAACATCTGATCCATTTTCCACTTACCCTGATTAAATCCAATCACAGCTGCTAGCCAGCTATGATGTGGTGTGTTTCTAAAGTCAGCTTAAGTCAAGGAAAACCTTCACTCCTGATTGACCCAAACACAAGCAACGCTAATGTAGTTGTGATAAAGCCATTAGACTTCAGGAATATGGCTGGCATCTGCTCTCCCCAATCTATAAATGCCTATGTAGCCACAGCCTGCCAGGCTGAGAATACAAAAGTAGGCAGCCTTCTCTCTCCCCCTTGATCTTTTGTAACTTTGTCCAGGGCAGTAACTGGAGGTAGAACAATGGAGTCTTTCAAGTAGAAGGAAAAGAAGAAAGAAAAGAAAAAGCTATGGCTGAGATACCCTTTTCCTCCTCAGTTCTGCTGTGAACACACTAAAAGAAACAAAAGCCAAGTTCAGCTGTCTTTCCAGTGGTCAAAAGGTGTTTCAGAAATAAAAGAATCATCCTTGAGAATGGCTTTGAGTCTGTCTGTCCTCCAAAGGACTGTCAGTGATCACAAATATTAAATCTCTTCAGTGTCAGACATCCAAGCCCAGAACAGAGAAGGGACACTCAGGTGGACTTCCTTCTTATAGGCTGGGAATAACATCTGTTAAGATGCCTGAGATCCCTGACATCACAAAAAATTCTCTAAGAAAGAAATCCTGGCGCCTTTAAGATATGTGAATGTTTAGGCAGCCATGGGTCCACAACCTCCCAAACTTAATAACCTTGTAAGATGGGCAGTCGATTTTATGCCGCAGCTTGCACACACAGAACGTCAAGATCAGCAGACAAGTCATCAGGGACTTTGAGAAGATTACAGCCTATATTAGACCAAACACCTAACCTTCTCCAAGTCAGAAGTGTGCACAAAAGATCTAACAAGTGCCATCCTTCTAATCTATTTGGGAGGCAGAGAGCACACATCCCCACGGCTGCTATTTATTCAAAGAAGTGCCTTGCCTTCACTAAATATTTAAGCCCAATAGATGCTTCTTTTATGAACTGAAACACAATGTGTGAAAGTGCTGCTTACATTTGCACCAACCAGAGAAGCTTGCCAGGATTTATTCCTCATTAATTCAAGTGATTGTCACTTCCACCAAAGTAGGTGTTATCCACACTGTTAGTGAGCAAGTGTGAGACCCACGGAGTATGAGAACAGGAGTCAGAGCCTCAGGAAAACCAAGGTATCACACAACCAGAAGCAATAGTGCCAAAACTGGCTCCAGTTTTCACCCAGCACTGTATCATCGCATAAGCAAATTAGATTTAAATAACGTACTCAGCTGTATTTCATAAAGCAAATTGGAAGTTTTCATCCACTTTAGCTCATCAAAAAACATAGCAAAAGCATTAATCCAGGAAACGTTCAGCTCAAAGCATTTAGTGTGTAGGAGCAACGCTGCAAGAATGAGCATCTACTGGGAAAGTTAATTTTTAACCGCTTCAAGGATTTTAAACCCAGAACCATCCAGGAAGAGGCAAGGACTCCAGCTGAGTCCCATCCTCCAGACTCTTCAAGTGGTGACTGATAACGTTGCTTTTAATATTTCTGATTTACAAGGCATAATAAATGTGTTTAGCTGCTCTTCCCTGGGGCTTATTCAAAAGTGAAAACAAAGAAACTAGTCACAAAGACTGTCTTTGTTCTTGATTAAGTTGGAAAACCAGGATGGGACAGTTGTGGCGTGCCACAGAATACCTTCAGCGTACTGTGAGTGTTTTACCAACTCAGCGCAGGAAAAACTTCTGTGCACTTTAGCTGAACTTATGTTTCTTAAATGTTCACTATGTTGGGCAATACGAAATATTAAAATGCATTAATGTGGCACCCTAGATCAGGCTAACATAGGTACCATCTTTCTTCCAAACTTCTGAAAACAATAAAAGCATAAAAAAATGTTTTAAGATGGATTTGGAGAAAAGATCAACAGTAGATTGCACACAATAATCTAACTTTGCTGCCACCAGGACCCGCAGCAAAACCATTAGAAAGCAAAGTTTGACAGAAAGATAGATAGAACTTTTAAAACTTGTATTAGATTTACTTATTTTATATATGAGTGTTTTGCCTGCATGTATGTACATGTGCCACGTATATGTTTGGTGCCCAAAGAGGTTAACAGCATGTGAGGCCTTCCCTAACCAAGGTTACAAACTGCCCTGTAAGGAAACTCAAAAGTAGCATGACTCATTCCTGTCCACAGAACTTCCAGGCTGAAGTTGAATTCTCCACTCCTAAATTTTGAATAGGAAGCAAAGTTTACAAGAAATGTGAGAATATCTAATTTTGAATAATATTAGCCCAAGCAAATGTGGAAAAAACAAAACAAAACAAAACAAGCTAATGTGGAGAAAAAGAACCTTTTTAAAAAATATACAAATAATGACCCCAGAAAGAGGTTGTATGTGGTTGGTTGGTCTGACTTTTGCACTGCTTTCTTTTCATGTTCTTGAAGTGTGAGCTAGAATAGCCACACCTTTCCCCTAAGCAGGACCTCTTCTCATCTTCCCAGCCCCTTGCCATTGTGTGAGGCGGGATATAATCCTGTGGCTCAGGACAGTTAGCCAGAGGGATCCAGCTGCATTTAAAATCATTTTTTCCATTATATTTCCCAGGCTAGTTTTGAGTTCATAATCTTTCCACCTTGTTTTTCTTGAGTGCTGGGATTACAGGGCAGGAGAAAAATTATTTTCCTAGCTAGAGACTGCAAATGGTCAACCATAACCTATTAGAAAGAATAAGATGGTAAAAACAAACTCAGAGAGGAAAAAAAGAACTCTAATAAAATCTCAGAGCAGAAAATAAACATCAACAGAAATTTTGAAAGAGAATGTTGAAAAAAAACCGTCAAAAAAATTCTGATGTTGAGGGTCCCAGGATGAATTTAGATGGTGACAGGACAATCTAGGAATATGGTAATTATATAAAACAGCCTCATTGGAAGGTGGGTGTGCGCTTACCTAAGTTATACCGGAAAATGAGTGGAGTTTGTAAGACTGACAGTATGTGAACAGAACTCTAGTTGAACTCCAGCTGATAGAGTCCTTTCCCATAATGGTGTAAGTTAATGATTTTGATATAATAAAACTCTGCTGAACTAAAACAACCAAGCAAATGAAAGAAGATAGTATAAACCTTGGTTCTCACTAGTGGAGTTTATAGGTAAAAAAAAAAAAAAGATCATTAGAATGACCCATGTGATGACAGGTTAGAATTGGAGAAAACAGTACGAACTCATCTTTAGCTAACGTAGAATGTTACATATATAGATATTGTTGGTTATATATTGTTATACGTTGGTTGATAAATCACACTCCTGCTTCTTTTTTTTTACTCTGTCCACCGAGACAACCAAGAAGCAGAAACATGTTAGTAACTACAAGCACACCCAGAACTCAGTTCTTGGTCTGCAATATTTTTCAATAATAGGAATCAGAAATTTATTGAGAAAAGTCTAATTTGAAATCTAGGTAAGAATCAAAATGAGTCATATATATTATGATGCCAGAGAGTAACAAATGTACAAGCATAAATGAAAAAGGGCAAACAAACCCATAATATTGGAGGCAATGTCAAAGGAAGAAATGAGCCAAATGAAAGACATCCTAAGTTGTCAAGGCTGGAATAATTCCAGAAACAAAATAAAGTAGCACTTGATTAAAACCAAAGTATAAAATAAATATTCATGCATCTATATGACCATAAATAATTGAATAAATAAGTGAAAGAGAAGAGAAAAACATGAAGGAGAATTTGAAATAAATTACATAGTTCCTCTGCCTTCAAAGAGGTGCAACATAACACCCATCTACCGTAGAAAGCATGTATAATGACCTTTCCCGAAAGCATGCATCTACCGTAGGAAGCATGTATAATGACCTTTCCCGAAAGCATGCAAAAGGAGTAAAATAGAAACATGACAGCAGAATCTGAGATGGTCTCTCAGTCAGCCAACCAAATTCACATCCACAGGGATGGCATGGTCGGAGTAGACACTGTTGGTAAGAGTGGTCCTTGGACCTCTTGTGAAAAAGATATCAGACACACATTTTCTCTTGAGGAATAATCTAAAGAGTACCTCACTGCTACTAAACCAATCTGTCAAGGTCACCTAAACAAAAGGAGTCTGAAATTTTGTCACAGGAAGAAGAGCCTGGCTAATGAGGTAATACGGGATTCTAGGAAACTAATTTTGGGGTAAAAGTTAAGGAAATTTGAAAACCTATGGAATGTGGGGTTCTTGAATCATCTAGGAGAAACTGGATGTACTCACATGGGGAGGCTCACAACTGCCTGTAACTGCAGCTTGCTCCAGGAAGAGCAGACACCTGGCTTTCAAGGGAACCTGCACTCAAATATACTCACTCTCATGAAGACATAAATACATACATATACATATATATATATAAATAATTTAAAAATAAATTTTAAAAAAGAAGATATAATATATATACATTTGATCCCTGGAATACTAAAAGAGCTTAAGTATAACAAAACCTTAAAATGGGAGAAAAATAAAGGCAATTGCAAGCCCTGGGAAGAGCAAAAAAAATGCAAACAAGAAAGCCGTAAAATACTTATGAAAAAGCCAAAAATAATATTAAGGTAACCATAGCAAGAAATGATATTGCCTTGATGTTTTACTGCGATGAAGAGGTGCCATGCCCAGGGCAACTCTTAAAAAGGAAAGCATTAAATGGGGCTGGCTTACAGTTCAGAGTTTTGCTCCATTATCATCATGTTGGGAAGCGCATCAATGAAGAGGTAGACGTGTGCTGGAGAGGTAGCTGAGAGATGATACACCTGGATTGGCCAGCAGCAGGAAAAGAGAGTGACACTGGACCTGGCTTGATCATTTGAACTCCTCAAAGCCCTCACCCCTCCCCACCCCCCCACCCCCGCCTCTTCACCCCCATCCCAGTAACACACTTCCTCCAACAAGGCCACACCTCTCCATAGGGCTACCCTGTAGGAGCCTATGGGGCCATCTTCATTCAAAACACCACAAATATTTACTGGTAGTTACTGTTTTGGTTCTAGCCATCACAAAAATGCACAAAGCTTAAATGGAGCTATTAAAAAAAAAAAAAGGAGCAAACTCTATCTACCTGAAGCATAATAAACTGACAGAAGTTAAGAAAGGAAAGGGATGAAAAAAGTTGAGGGAAAGAAACTGGTCTGGTTAAGAATTCAAATGTTACACATAACACCCAAGCTCTGTAAAATGTTACTATTTGAAATTATTAAATTGACCAACAGAGGAGTTTTAAAAAGGAACAATTATTGGGGAAGCAGAGGTAGAGTGGTAGTTTAAGTAGGATAAGTTATTTTTGGCCAAAACGAGAACACAAACTTCAACACACTAAACGTTAACACATAAAGAGCTAAAAGTATTAAAAGGCTTTTAGACAAACTGATATGATGCCAAGGAATCTAAAATTTAAACCTGGCAGGAACTGAACATGATTTTTCTCCAGAATGCAGACAAGCTGGCAGCATAGAAATCACTGTTATATTATTTGAAAACTTTAACAAGGACATGTTTTTTTTTTTTCAAAAAAAGTTACTTTTCAGTGACAAAGATGCTATTTTTATTCTGGGGAGTCTTGTACTGTATTATCTTTAAAACATTATAAAAATGTAAGCAAAGGAGAAATGAAAAAAATAGGAAGCTAAACATTTTTTATTATCTACTTTGTGCTGTTTGTTTTTCTAGGTGATTTGTAAATATTACCCCACTTGATTCTTCCATGGTTCCAGTGATTTTCCACTTTCAACAGTGGAGGATTGACAAGTTAGGTGACTGAATCAAGATTGCAAACTACCACTTGTGTAAGACAGGAATCAAACTGTAAACCCATGCCCTACCTAGTGACTCAGGCCTGTAGGTCCAGCTACTTGGAAGCTGAGGCAGAAGGATCAAAAGTTTAAAGGCTGCCTGGGCTACAGAGTGGGTGGAAGGCTAGTCTGGCCAACACAGCGGGACCTTTTTCAAAAATAAAAAGTGAAACTAGGCTAAGGGAACAGCATGAATAAAACCTTGGGTTCACCTCAAATTCATATACTTAAAAAAAAAAAAAAAGGAGCAGCCATTTAATTGCTACACATACTTGTATATTAGACTTTAGAAGTTGCCTTACTGCTAAAAGAAGTCTTAGTGAAGAAAAGAGTTACTTTACAGAACCAAGACATAAGTAAACAAGGCAAATTCCAGCTCTTGGTGAGACTGTCCTTAAGAATAGCGGCCGCCGAACCTGTGTCCTGTCTAACATGTTCAGAATGTTGCAGCAGAAGAGATAGAGGAATGATTCATTTCCACCAGCCCAGGAGTCCTGAATTCTTTCCTGTGCTGCAGTAGGACAGATATTTATCAGAGAGAGAGAAAGAGAGAGAGAGAGAGAGAGAGAGAGAGAGAGAGAGAGAGAGAGAAACAGAGAGAGAGAGACAGACAGAGGAGAGAGAGAGAGACAGAGGAGAGAACCTTCTACAAATCCTCACGGTTGCCCATCAACTCTTGAAGCTTTGGGTCACTTCTTCGTTACTCACCTATGAGATTTGGTGCTCTGCCCTTTTGGTCATACTTTCTTAGCTTCAGACCCTTCCCAGAGGGACATTGTTGGTCATCAGCCCATCCCTTTCCTTGTAGTAATTCACACTATGCCCTTAAATTTTCAGTTCTTCTTTCCTCCTCTCCTGCTTATTTCTTGGTCCTCTTCCCCATTTCTCCTCTTTCCTCTCCTCTCCCCCTCCCCACTTTGTTTTTCTGCCTTATTAGGCTGACAGCACCAGGAGGAAAGCAAATTTTGTGGGTCAAAGTTAAGGCTGCAGGCAGAGAAGCTTCTGCCCCACTTCCTCTTCAACGCTTGGTTACCAGTTGCCTCTGCATCACCTTGTGGATTGCAGAGGGTGGACCTAAATTTATCCCTCAACCTGTCCCTGAAAAGGAAGGCAGAATTTAGTTGAGGGTGTGATTAGGAATTTGCCAGCCACTGTCTTAAAAAGGTAGCTTAAGCAGTCTGTGGTAGGTCAGGAAGAGTTCACTGGCTCAGATAACTACGAGATTGTCAGAAATGTTGTAGGGATGTGAGTATTGCTTGGTAGTAAAATACAGGAAAGCATATGCAAGGAAGGCCTTAAGTGCAATGGTCAACACAAGAAAATGAAGGAGAAAAAGAAGAAAAGGAAGAGAAAAAAAAGAAAAACAGACAAGTTGGGAAGGAAGAAGGAAGGGAGAAAGGAAGGGGAATAAAAGGAAGTGAAAAGAGAGACAAAAAGATTTTTCAAACTAGTGAAACATAGTCATTATTAAAATTAAATTAATTCACAATTAAATTTTACTGAAATATAACTAAGAAATACTCAAAATCATCAGTATATAGCTATGATGCCACATTTCTCTATTATATATGATTTTGAGGTTACTTTCATCATGCCTTTAAAGTGTAGTCCTTTCTATACTTAAATATCTGATGGTATCCTATGGCTAAGCTGTCACAAGAGGAGCCAGAAGGCCACAGTATAGCTCTGCACCACTGACAAGGTATAGACATGTCAGGAAAGACATAAGACACACCAAAGCAGGCTTTAGACCAGAACGCTTGAGAATGGTGTCAGTGATCCTCAGTCACAGATTAGGGAGCCACAAGATCAGCCCTCACACACCAAAACCCAATAGAGTGCATGTGACACACGGTGGTGGTTAACTTTCAGTCATGTGCATGGGGTACCTAGCATCCAGGGAGAGCACACTTCTGGATGTGTCTCAGGTATTTACTGGTAGAACTGATACATAGGTCAGTAAACTGAGAGGAAAGACCCACCCTGGATGTGAAAGATCCCATTTTCAGGGACCCAGATAGAAGGGAAGAGTTGAGGAAGTGAGACTCTTGCAAGTTTTCTAACATTCCTCACTTAGAGAGACAAATGGGATGGACATGGGAAGTAGGAGAAAGCAAGAAACAGGACAGGAGTCTACTGCAGAGGGCCTCTGAAAGAATCTACCTAGCAGCGTGTCAAAGCAGATGCTGAGACTCATAACTAAACCTTCGGTAGAGTGCAGGGAATCATATGAAAGAAGGGGGAGTTGGTATGACCAGGAGAGGACAGGAGCTCCACAAGGACAAAATATATTAGGGCACAGGGGTCCTCTATATGACTGTTTCTCCAACCAAGGACCATGTATGGATATAACCTAGAACCCCTGCTCGGATGTAGCCCATGGTAGCTCAGTATCCAAGTGGGTACCCTAGTAAGGAGAGCAGAAACTATTTCTGACATGAACTCAAGGACTGGCCCCTTTACGTCCCCCAACCCCCGAGGGAGGAACAGCCTTGCTAGGCCACAGAGGAAGACATTGCAGCCAGTACTGAAGATACCTGATAAGTTAGGGTCAGATGGAAGGGAAGGAGGACCTCCCCTAGCAGTGGTCTTGGAAAGGGACAGGGGGGAGATGAGGGAGGGAGGGTGGAATTGGGAGGGAATGAGGGAGGGGGGCTACAGCTGGGATACAAAGTAAATAACCTATGGTTAATATTTTTTTAAAAGAAATAAAAAATGTAATCAAATATAAAAACAAAACAAAACAAAAACATTCCTGTTGGCCTTCCTCCTCAGGTGGAAGGGTGTCCTGGAAGCTGGAAACCCAGGAACCATACAGTTCTGAGGGAAGAAGGTGTCCCAATGGAAGGATATCTTGAGACATGGGAGCCCAGGAGCCACAGAGCTCTGAGAGGAGGCATCCTTAGCAGAGGCATTGCCTCTGAGCTGAGATACCTTTACTTCTTCCCTTTTATTCATTGCTTCTTGGCTTCTTCCTATGAGAGAGTCACACCAGGCAACAAATCTCTACAAGAAGATTTATTTATTTAATGTGTGAATGAGTACCCTGTCTACATGTACACCTGCATGCCAGATGATGGTATCAGATCCCGATGTAGATGATTGTGAGCCACTGTGTGGTTGCTGGGAATTGAACTCAGGACCTCTGTAAGAGTAGACAGTGCTCTTAACCACTTAGCCATTGCTCCAGCCCCTAATAAATCTCATTAAAAAGATTTATTGGGAGGGTCCAGGGATAAAGGGACAAATCCGGGGTTTGTCCCTGCTCCCAGGAGAGGACGTCAAGAAACTGAGCAAACACAACCTTTATATAAGATTACTTAGGGAGAGTGAGCTTTCTAGGACAGAGAAAATCATGGCGAGGATTAGTAGGATTTTAAGTCCTGAGCTTGGGGGAGTTCAGGGATTGGTGAGTTTTCCTGCTCAAGGATTGGTGGCTTTTTGTTCAGACTTTTCACCTAAAATTAGCATAATCTGGGAAGGGTCCTGTTGAGGGGCTGGAGATGAACTTTGTGGCAGTTACAGAGGCTGGAAATGCTGTTGTGACAGTTAGAAGAGTCTTGGGTGGCGGTGGGGGAAAGGACAGGTGCAGGCCTGGCTACTTTCCTGACCTGTAGGTTTACAAAGTTTACAAAGGGAGTCCAAGCCTTTCCCTGCCACTTGAATTGACATGAATAGCTAACAATTCCTCCATACTATCAGTAGTGATGTCTATCTGTAGTGTTATACTCCATGAGTTTCAGCCTTTTGACTCTGGGACCTGCATTAGTATCTTTCTGGGGGCTCTCAGGGCTCTAACAAGTTCTTCTAAAATGTCTGGATGTCCTGATTGTTTACTTGTTTTTGTTAACTTGACACAAGCTAGTTATTTGGGAAGGTTCCCTCAACTGAGATATGCCCCCTACCAGATGGGCTTGTGAGCATGCCTGTGAGAGCATGCCAGTAAGCAGCATTACTCAGTGGCCTATGTTTCAGCAACTACCTCCAGGCTCCTAGAACAGCAGCAATGTCTGATGATGCAGCTTGCAGTCAGTCATCACAGAACTTTTCAGCATCTGTGACCGAATAAGCCAACCTAATAAATTCTGTTCTGTTCTGTTCTGTTCTGTTCTGTTCTGATCTGATCTGATCTGATCTGATCTTTCCTATTCCAATCTATTCTACTTTATTCTCCTCTATTCCAATCTATTCTATTCTTTGGCTTGGTTCCTCTGAGGACTCTTGACCAATATGGATGTCAGTGAGAGGATCCAAGTCTTCTCCACCACAATGTGATGACCTGAACCTTCCACTTAGATGCCGTCTTGGGGAGAAATAAAGGAAGGGCCAGAAACCTGGAAAATGGCACTTTATTGAAAAGGATGATAAATTGCCTAAATAAATCATTTTCTTTTTAGGCAGTTCTCCTGGGACTGTCTCTGTACTTCCCTTGGTCAGGGTGGATGAGTAGAGATGATGTCTGATGACAGCAAACCATCTGTATAGGAAAGGGGTGCTACCTTGCTGTAGTTTTTGCCAAGTGACATACACCTGTAACCCTGGTGTCGTAGCTGGGTTCCTATTAAGTAATTAAACACAATGATCAAAAGAATGTGGGGAAGGAACTATTTCACTTCCACTTCCACATAACAATCTATCATCCAAGGAAGCCAGGCAGGAACCAAGAGACAGAACCTGAAACACAGGCCATGGAGAAATGTTGCTTATTGGTTTGTTCCCTGTGGCTTGCTCTACCTGTTTTGTTTTTGTAAAACTAAAGACCACCTGCCCACGGGTAGCACTGCGAATCATCAATATCACCCATATGAATCACTAATCAAGAAAATGTCCCACAGGAATGCTCATGGGCCAATCTGATATTAGTGGGGGCGGGCAATATTCTTAATTGAGAGAACCTTCCCAAATGACTCTAGCTTGTTTCAATAAATAAATAAATAGCCAGGACATCTAGCACTTGGAAGAGGGAGGAAAGAAGACTAGAAGTTCAAGATCCTTGGCTATATAGCAAGCTCATTGCCAGGCTACATGAAACACAGGGCACAGGGGTCTTGTATGAGACGGTTTCTACAACCAAGGACCACGTGTGGATGTGGCCTGGAACCCCCGCTCAGATGGGGCCCATGATAGCTCGGTGTCAGACTGAAGACCCTAGTGAGGGAAACAGGGACTGTTTCAGTCCAGATCTTGATGGCTGACTCTTTGACCCTCCCCCATACAAGCTGGGGAGTGACAGCCTGGCTAGATCCCGGGGGAGGACATTGCAGCCAGCCCTGAGGAGACAGAATGAGCTGGGGTTGGATGGAAGGGGAGGAGGTCCTCCCCTGTTGGTGGACTTGGAGGGGGCGGGGAGGAGGGAGATGAGGGAGGGAGAGGGAGGGTGGGAGGGAATGAAGGAGGGGGGCTACGCCTGGGATGCAAAGTACCTAACCTGTGATTGATATAAAAATAAATAAATTTTAAAAAGAGCTTTATATAAATGTATAATCCTAGTTAAATGGTAAGTGGTAAACACTATTAGATTTTTCCCATGAACATAAAGAAATTGAGTCACAGAGCTTGCACGGTTTATTCAAGGTCACACTACTAGGAATGGGTGATGCAAGCCTTGAAAGGAGGGTTGCCGTGACTGTGAGGCCAGAGCCCATGACATGTACCACTTGTAATTCACTCTATTCCAGCTTTCTGTGGCCCCTTTTGGCTGTGTAAGGACAACTCCAAATCTAGGAAGAACCAGAAAACAACCCAGGAACATGAAAACTGGGACCCATGTCAAGTCAGGAAGGCTTAGAGGTTAGCTATGAATTCTTTACGCCAGGGACAAGAAGTCACATTCGACTGTGGAGCAAATTGAGATTGAAAAACCAAGTCCAGAGACTGTGTAAAGGGTGGTCAGTTAACACAGCTGGGAGACTTCAGCATTGCCTGAGGAGAGATTGGACCCTGAAGACTTTAAAGCAGGAATCCTGAGCAAGCTTTCCTCTCCCTGGCCCAGCTCATGCTACCAGAGCTTCAGGAGCCAGGGCAGATCTGAATGTAGCCTTTCTTCAAAGTGAAACTATTCCTCAGCCACTCTTCCCACCCTTTGCCCTGCTATCTCCACCCAACTTGTAGTTGTATTTTATTGTATATTATTATTATGTTTATATTAATATTACTTTACTATGTTCTCAAAGGAATTCATGCAGCTGACTTAGAAAATTCAAATAATATAGGAAGATAACTTACCTATAGGTAAGAAAAGAAAGCATCCCTCCCAAGCCATCTCCCTTCCACGTTGAACTTGGCACTTTGCGTTCTACTGTAAACTTCCACCTTGCCCGTCTATGTCTCTCGCACATAAAACAGTGCATGCCAGAACGTGTCCTAGTGCTGCTGCCCCAGTTGTATTTTTCTAAAAGTGGAGGTACCCAGCATAAAAGCCACAAGATACACAGCCCAGATGATTACATCCAGATGGAGACGCAGGGCAAGGTCAGGACTCTGCTCAGACCCCTTTTGTCACACTGATTTCAACGGGTAGATGCATTGTGCTTCCCCATTGTCTAGAGTGATTTGTATGCTTTGTCAGCTCAAACGAATGAGTCAACTTCTCCATCCTCATTTCCTTCCATCCATGCCACTCCATAACCTTTTTGATTTCCGTTAATGCCAAGGCCTTCAGACACAAGCTAAGTTCAAAGACTTTTTTTTTTTTTGGTAGTTGCCAGAATCTTCTTCTGAGGTCTAGACCTGCAATAACACAAGCTTTCCATTGTCTACTTTACTAAATGATATCATTCTTGTGTTCACTGACTCAAGAAGCATTTGCTGGGCATGCACTCTGTGCTACCGATGTGTTCAGCTCAGTGGACAGTCTAAGTGCATAATCCGTCTCTTCCTGCTGCAGTGAGCCAAAGAGAAAGTCAGATGAAAGATCTGTTACAAGGCAGTGTGGTGATGGCTCTCATAGAACAGGATTCAGGGGAAGCATAAGGAAGGGTATTGCTCCTCTGAGCGGTTTGGGGGCTGGCTTTCTGTAATGGTGTTACTGAGTTTTGAAGGTCAGTGGAAAATATCTAAGGGCACTGAACATTCCTGGAGCAATTTCCCTGTCATCAGAGCCCAAGAGTGCCAACGGATATTCGCAGCACCTGGGCAGCACCTGTCAGTTCTCTGGATTAACAGTCCAAGTCTTGGCTTTGTAAGGTAAAGGCACCTGTACCCCAGCAGATCTTGGCTATGACAAACCTGTCCTACCAGTTTCTCAGTGTGAAACATACCTATAGGCACAAATCTTTGCAGAGCTAAACAAGAAGCCCTGCTCCAGCATCCAGCCACTCCGGCCTCTATAGGCTGCTGAGATGTGGGGCCCAGTCTTACTGCTTCAGGGTTTGTTGCCTAGATGTTTCCTTCCTTTCAGGGGGTTCTGGGCAACCCCTAGAGCTCTGAAAGCAAATAAGGTGTTTCTCAAAGCTTCATCCCACTCTTTCAGATGCTCCAGGAAGGACAAAGGAAGCACGACCGTGGGATAGGTCCCTGGAACATCCACAAGTCTCCCCCGAAAATTCACTTTGATGTTTCATTCATTTACCTGAACACTTCGGTAATGAGTAAGAAGGAGACGGTCTTAGAAAAATGATACTGGGGCAAGGGGTCGTAATGCTTATTGTTTGATGGCAAAAAATAAAGTAATAACAATGAAGAATACAAAATAGAAACACAGGGAACACAGCAGATCCAAGCCTGGGAGATTCTTAGACAGTGAGATTTCACAGTTTTGCTTAGGATTAAGCTTGATATAAAAAAGGGGAAGTGAAGAGAGAAAGTAATAGAGACAGCATAGACAAGTAAGGTAGAAGTCTGTGCAAGTGAGCATAGGTCAAACGTTCCTACTGGGACCGTATAAAGGAAGAATTTCATAATAAATGTACATTTAAATAAGTACTAATAGGACTGTGAGATGACTCAGTGGGGGACAGTTTCTGACCTGAATTCAGTGTCCAGAACTAGCATGGCAGAAGAGAACTGATGCATGTAATTTGACCTCTGACCCCCCACAGACATGCTGTGGCACATGTCTACACATGTAAACACAAATAAATCGGTGTGGTTTTTGAATTAGGAAAAAAAAAAGTACTGGCAGAGATAGTCATGTTGGCTCACTTCCGTAATAACGGTACAGCAGAGGCTAAGGCAAAAATGATCATGGACTTGAGGCCACCATGGACCACATGGGAAGACCCGAGTCTTAAGAACAAATAAGTAGGGGCCAGAGAAATCCTTCAGTAAGTGACATGTTGGCTGCATGGGCATGCGGAACTGAGCCCTGGTGCCAATCTATGCGCCGTGCCACTGAAGAGGACAGAGACTAGCATGTCTGAATCAGTGGGCTTCAGATTCAGTGAGAGACCCTGCCTCAAAAACTAAGGTGGAGTAGCTGAGAAAGGTACCCAAGGTTAACCTCTGTCTCCAGACAAACACACACATGACACCACACACAAAAATATATGTGTATTTATATTAAAAAAAAACACACAAATAAGTAAAAGAAAGGACAAGGAGAGATCGAAAACAAAGGAGACAAGAAAACAAAGTCAGAGTACCATCCTTGGTCCACAGAGAATCAGTTTGGTTTTAGCTAATTATACAGAATATCTGGATGTGTTGCTGTTTCTGCATGCAACCACGTCCAGATAATCCACCTTCTCAGCAGGGCTGCTCCTTCAGGGGTCACACTTGTAGCCAGGACACAATTAACACACCTCTCAGAACTTGCCATAGGGAGGGGGAGTTGCATTCTTCAATTTTTCAAAGCTAAAATTAAATTTCCTCTGCCCTCCTTTGTAAATTCCTTCTGAGTTACTCCCCCATCCCTCCCTGCCTCTTTCTCAGAGAGGAACTAGTCAAATCAACAAAGAGTCCAGTTGTTTTCTCTGTGTAGGAGAAAGAGATTATAGTGACTCTTAGCAGCAAAAGCACTTAGGAATTAACTCATGACCTAAATCCTTTCACAGTACATGCACACACCACCCTGGAGCTCCGGCCTTCAGAGCACCTTCACTGATAATCCACTGAAGAGAAAAGCAAGAAAAGGGGAGGAATAGAGAGGGAAGGAGGGAGGCAACAAGGGAGGGAGGAGAAGAAAAAGGGAGAAAAGGAAGAAGGCAAGGATGGAGGGAGGAAAGGAAGGAGGGAGGGAAGAAGGGAGAGGGAAGGAGGGAGGAGAAGAAAGAGGGGGAGGAGGAGAAGAAAGAGCTGAGGAGGGAGAGGTGAAGGAAGGGGAAGAGAGAGGGGGAGGGAGGGAGAAAGAGGAAAGGGAAGAAAGAGAGAGGGGGACAAAGGGAGAGAGAGGGGAAAGGAAAGGATAGAATAGAGTAAGAAAGGAAAAGAGAAGTTTCAGCCTATGTGGGGTTAATTTCCAATTTGCCTGCTGGGTGCACATTTCACCAACACAGTATCAACAAAAGACCACAGCTTAGTATTATACACATTGGTACTAGAGAAGGAATGGTGTCTTCAAATTGCTCATCTAGTGCCGGGAAGTTTATCATTCCAATATAAGGGGTAAAAATGCCAAAATGGAAACATCTACTGATGTGAACCAAATTTGTTTCTCCTGACAAAAACAGAGAAGAAAATATTACTCTGTCCTGACATTTGTAATAAAGCTGGTGACGGGGCACAGGGAACTTTTGAAGCACCACTGGGAACCCCTCACAGGCTTTAACTTTAAGCAGTAAATCTGGAAAACAATGTCACCCTGAAACATTATTTTTCTCCATGAGCTCTGGAAAGTATCATTTGGGAAGTGTGGCTTTATCTCTTCACTGAGTTCTTTTAAAAAAAAACACATTCTGGTTCCTTTTATGTCCCCAGCCTGTCTTCCCAACTTTGTTCAGAGATTTTCTCATGATATCATGCTTCTCCATCTTAGGCACATATGTGGATTCACTTTGTAAATCTTGGTATGGAGGGTTCTAGAAGAGGAAAACCTTTAACCCCACCTGGGAGAGGTTGATCAGAAAGAAGGGATGTGGGTCATTTTAGCAGGAAGCAAGTTGGCTCCTCAGAACAAAGGGGAACTCATTATTTGAAAGCATGTAAGATAATCATTGAGAAAGAATTTATTTTTGTTCTTCACAAAGTATTTTTGTTCATTTTTGTCTGGATGGTTGTTTTGGGGCTTTGGGTTTTTATTTGTTTGTTTGTTTGTGTGTTTGAGACAGGGTCTCACTGCATAGCTCTAGCTGTCCTGGAACTCACAATGCAGAGCAGGATTGAAGGAAGGGGAGTATATAGAAAGGAGCTGTATTGCTGTTAATTTAATGGTATGGCTAATAATGTTTATTGTTTGCCCTGTAATTATTATGGTGGTATATCTATCTCACCATCACAATCAATAAAAGACACAGACCCTGCTAGATTTTAGAATAGCCTTATTTCACTCGAAGCAGGGCAGATGTTAACCCTCTAAACTATCGTTACCTCCCAGCCCCATCCCAGGCTACTTCCCATCCATAATTCCATAAACACTTGCTTATTCTTCATCTGGCCCAATTCCTCCATCCACGCCACCCATGTGTTTCGCCTATGCTATCGCATGTCCGCACACTCCTCCTTTCCTCCTCCTCCTGTACTGCTTCCTTCCCAAGATTCTCTCCTGCCCCCAAAACCCACGAACCTTAGCCACGCCTACTGCATTTGCCCTGCCCAGATGTGTTGGTCTTTTATTGGTCAAATAGGAATAAGTTTTTTGGCAAGGTTCCAAACATCATTTGGGGGTGTGCTGGTGTCTGCTTGTAAAAGACAGCAAGCAGACCGTGGGGAGTAAATTAATTAACAGTCATATTCAAAGCACCAGACCATGCTCTTACGGAGCTGACATTAGCACAACACCTGGTCAGCAATCCATCTGGAAGAGCATCAGGGTGGACTGTCCCTGAGTCTTCCAGGAAAGAACACATCTAACAATTTGATTTGGCAGCATCTGGGCATGAAATAACGCGAGGAATGAGGTGGACGTTATTTTTAAACCACTATGTATTGCTGGGTTGTTGGTTGTTTTTTTTTTTTTCATAAATATAATTAGGACATTTTTAATATCTGGAAAAATTAGGAAATCTGTAATAAATCTGGAAGGCATCCAGATGTCTGTGAATTCGCTTCTTGTGAAGAAGGTAATAATTTAAAGCCATAAGGATACTGAGCCAACATAAATTTAAAACAAGTCGTTGCAATATCCTAGCTTTTCTTTTTAGTTTGTCTTACCATTTTTATTACCAAATACAGTTTTCTACATTAGCAATAGAGAATCTATATGCACAGTTATATTCTTATTTGACTATCCCTCCTAAATCGAGATGCTTAATGTCAGTGGAAACTCCAAGTCAACGGGATAGATGTACTTTGTGCATCTTTCCTGAGTCACAAAGGTAGGAGGCATACGGAAAGTATTTGATTTGAAGAGCCTGTTCAAGTAGTGGTATGCTGAATCTTTGATTGCTAATAATGCTTGACTATCACTTCTCAAGTTGTTTTCTACATGCATCATGTGTTACTGTGACAGCAAAGATTATCATTCCAGACTTCAATAGCAAACTAAAGCTTGGTTCTCAAGCGGTAGAAACCAAGCCATCAATCTTTGTGTACAACACATCTGTGTTGGTCTGAATGATAAATGTTTCCTATAGCCTTGGGCATTTTGAACATTTGGTCTCCACTTGATGGCACTCTTTGGGAATTTTAGGAGGTGTGGCCTTGTGGAGGAAGTATGTCACTGGCAGTTTAAAGTTCACAGTGTCTATTTGTAGTTCAATATGTGAGGCCTCAGCTTCCTGCTCCTGCTGCTATGGCTTTGCTCTGCTATAAATTGCTTTGATCATGGTATTTTAACCCAGCAATAGAAAGGTGACTGAAAAAACATCAAAAGAACTACCTCTCAAGATTGCTAAAGTCTAATCTGACATAAATTTAATATATTTTAAGCAAGTGTATTTTAAATTATATGAGAATAACATGACCTCTGTTAGAGACCAAAATATTTTCCTCTCTTTCTTTTTACAGCTTTAATTTGCATACCAAATTCTTTTTTCATAGATTATGTAGCAGAATGGCATTAGTGAAAGCAGCTGGCACATTGCAAAACTTGAATAAAAGTTATTTTAAATTAAAAAGAAACTTCAGCTCCCCACTTGTGCAATCTATCACCAGTTCTATTTCTGAAATGAAGTACAATGAAATCCTTTTTGACAGCACTTAGGAGGAAAAGAACAACCGTGAACTATGTGGGCTAACCACACGCAGCTCTGATTGGCCCCCTCTGACTACAATTCCCTTTGTGTGCCATGCGCGGGGCACAGTATAGATATGTGAGTGACAGTCACTGTGAAGATCTGCCATGGTTTATTCTTTTCATTAAATATGAGTACATTATCCAATCTGCTCTAAAACCAGGCACTGCGGTGCAGAACTGTAGTCTCACTGCTTGGGAGGCTGAGGCAGGAGTACAGTAAGTTCAAGAGTAGCCTAGCTCTAAGGTGAATTTCAATGCACTCTAGGTTTAGAGAGCAACCTGCCCCCCTCCAAATAAAGATAAAGCCACCGCTGTCCCAAATACAATGACTTCAACTATTGTCACATATTCCTAGCTCCTTCTTAAACATGCAGAAAGAGTTGTGGTTAAAGTGAAAATTCATTTGATCCTGTGGATAGTTGTTGCTGACAACCTCTCTATGCCTCTGTCTGCCTGTCTGCTTCTGTCTCTGCCCCCCACTCCCAATCCCACCCCACCCCTTCTTGATAACTTCAAAGGTTGCTGCTGCATATTTTATAGTATGGACATATTTGCCCACCCCAATAAGTTCAACTATCAAAACATTTGGGGAAAAGACACTGGCAAGTCCAGGGAAGAGTAAGAACAATGTACTGAGAGCTCACTATGATTCAAGCTTTTAACCATCAACAAAACTTATCAAATACAAGTGGAGCAGCAAATACAAGTGGAGTTCACTGGGCTCTTGCAGTGTGCTAGCCACTGCCAGCAGAGACCTACATCCCCCCAGTGACTTTACAGCTGGAGCTGCTCATTAGGAAGCGGAAGCATAGGAGGCTGAGACTTGCTCTAGACTATGTACAGACCAGTAGGATCAGTGGCAGCTTGTAGAGCATTTTCTTAACTAATAATTGATAGGGAAGAGCCCAGCCTAGTGTGGCTGGTGCCATCCCTGTGCTGGTGGTCCTGGATTCTATAAGAAAGCAGTCTGAGCAAGCTATGAGGGCCAACGCCCCTAATGCCCTTTGCATCAGCTCCTGCCTCCAGGTTCCTGCCTCTTTGAGTTCCAGTCCTGACTCCTTCAGTGATGAACATTATGACTTTGGCAAGGTATCGTTTTTTGTTTTTAGGACCACCTGGCTGGTAAGTCTGAGGCTCTATGCTTTAATTCTTTCACTACTCCTGTCACTGATTCTAAAAACTGAAATCGTACAATTTCCTAACACACAAACTGGTCTGGGCAAAGTGATTCCCTGCGATGTGGAACAGAAAAATACATGCAATTCAATTCTAGTAGTAGAACAAAGCAGCCATAATAATTTCACCCCTGGGCTTCAGAGATCCAGAAAAAAGTACATATATGACCTCAGGAAGTATCTGTCATTTAGAACCAACATCTGTCTCCAAAGATGTTCACTTATTCTAGAAGCATATGTGATCATCCTTTACCAGAAATCTCAGTTAAAAGAAATGGGACAATATAAACAGCATCCTGAGCCCGAGAGAAGGATGGCTCAGTGGTTAAGTGGCTTCCAGAGGCCAGAATTTGGTACCCGGTACTCACATGGTGACTCACAACCATCTGTAACTGCAGTTTCAGGGTCTCATTCCTCTTTGGCTTCTAAGGACACTCACATGGTGCACAGACATACATATAGGCAAAACACGCATAGACTTCAAATAAAAACAGGTATAAAATAAATATTTAAGGCAACACTCTCAAGCAAAGGCTATTCAGAAATAAATACCTACATTAGCTATCTCCATAGAAAAAAATTAATAATACCAAAAAGAAAAATTAAATTATGGATGATTTTATTCTCTACTTTGTAACATTTTCCTGAATTTTATAGGTTTTTATAATAACCAAGTGTTATTTTTGACCATATGTTATTTCTAAAATAAAAATTCTAAACTTAAAAAAAAGCTACTTGTAACTTTGGAGACAAAAAGGAACTATTAAAACAATGGCCCAGTGCTGTGTTCTTACTTCTCAGTATTGTATCCTAAAGGCATTGTTTAAAGCCCCTTAAACTGCTCTTAAAATAAACAAGTAGTTGAATTCTATAGAGGCCAAAGTAGCAGCCTTAAAAATGGTTACTAAAGCCTGAAGAGCTAGTCCAGCAGGTAAGAGCCCTCACTGCACAAGGGAGAAGAACTCTTGAAATCCCCAGGACCCAGGTAAAAAGCCAGGTCAAGCTACACGGATACCTAAAATCTCCATTCTGGAGGTATGGTGGAGAGAGGCAGAGACAGGAGGTTCTGTGCAAGACACTGTTGTCTCAAGGGAGTAAGGTGGAGCAGCTCACCAATGACCTCCTCTGGTCTCCAGGTATGTGAGCCCCCAGAGGTTACTTCTGGCCTCACAGTTTGGGAGACCAGAGGACTGGGATAAAGGTTTGATGTCGTTTCCTCTAGTGCCTTCTCTCTGAGTCCTGGGATGCTGTTCAGTCTGTTTCACACAAATGTAATAGAAAAGGTTGAGACTGAGTTATGTGTAAACCACGTGAATGTAGCAGGGCACAGTTCGGAAGGCTAGGAAGTCCAAACCACGGTGTTAGCCCTTGTTCAGCATTTGTCAAATCCTTCATATATTTTTCAGTGGAAGATGGAAAGGCAAAGAGCATGGGCGTTGACAAAGAAGGGGACTGAACTCATTTCCACCAGGAACCCACTTCTCTGATACCTAGCCCACTCATGCAATGATGTCATTCATCTATCCACAAAGGCAGAGACCTTATGAGCAGGTCACTGACCAACATGTTTGCATTGGGAATTAAATTTTCAACACATGTATAAGGGATGTGCTCAAATCATAATGATTGGTTTTATCTTGATGTGTACCTTCAGTCACTATGTGCCCTGATTTCCTCTTCAAAAGACATCAGTCATATTGAGTCACTAGCCATGTTTTTAACTTAATTTCCTCTTTAAGCAGCCTATCTCTAAAGACAATGACATTCTGAGATACTAGCTTTTAGAGTTTTAACATACTGATTTCACTGTTGAAGGTAAGGGGTCACCTAAGACAGTGCATAACATGTAGGAAACAAAAATTGAAATGAACCAGGAAAAAAAATGTAACTTGTTCACATAGTATTGCCAATAAGGTAATATTACGGTTGTTAAAAAATGGTTTCCTAATTATAATATTGACCTCTGCTTGAATTGGCTGTCCTGTGCTGACTTAAGCAGCTGACCTTTAGCATCTTGAGTTTCTCCTCAAAGATATCAGCATTAGCATTCATTCCACCTACCCTTGAGCTTCCAAAAGAAAAAAAAAAAAACTTCCAGATATTGGAAAGTGTTCCCTAGGGAACAAGTCACCCACCACGAAAAGTTCGTATTTAAAATGACTCAGACACAGCGTCAAATGGAGACTTTGGGAGCCAAAGGGGGTATGTGTGTGAAAAACTTTCCCCTTCAACTCAGCACAGTGGTGTCAGCAATTCATTCATAGGCATTCCCTTTATTTCTTGTTTTCTTAATTCATATTCTTACAAATGTCTCATGGTGGTCTTGCTTTCATTGTTAGACTTTAGGGCTATCATTCATGCTTTTTCACCCAGTTTTCTGTAACACATTCTTTACTATATATCTCAAACACCTCCTCCCGTATTCCTGCTTTGTCTCCTTTCTCTCATCCATATCTCCTCCTCCTTTTACTCTTTCATTGTGACCTGCCACAGATGTAACAATCTCTAAAATCTCTGGGTGATAACAGTATCATCTTTCCTCTCCCAGTTACTTTACCCCCCTGGATCATCTTTTCAAACTTTATAACACTTAATCATTATCCTGCTCAGTTTAGTTCCCTCCCACTTCTAAACTCATTAACCAAAATCTGAGTATGCACCATACTATCCTTAGTTGTTTATGCTACAACAGTTACTGAAGTCAAAGAGGGTCCTGTTGTTAATTGGCTAGTATGGCATTTTTACTGTGATAGTACCAAGCCGCTGTGGTCCCTCATCCAGTTAACAACTGATTCAAGAAACAACACAGTTGATACCAGGCATCTTGATACCTTGGACTAAGGAACTACATAGTGAAATACATACTTTACATCCAAGCCCCACTTAAGCACTGTAAGAGTTCAAGTGAAAGAATGCAGCTAATAGAAAATATATAAACTAATAAGGAAGCCAATGCTGGAAGCATAAACCCTAACATAGTAACATAAGAAACATGAAACAGAAACACAACAAAACTCTCTAAAAATATTAACCTTACAGTAATAAGAGGAAACCCCAAACATAGAACTCAAGAGAATGATTGTGTATGTTCAAAACCACAAGCAAACAGCTTAACGAAATAAGAAAGGTGATGAAGTGATATGAAAAGAAGAAATCAACAAAGATAAAAAAACTAATATGAAATGAAGGAAATAAAATAATATAATTAAATGAAATAAAACACTCTTCAGAAACACTCTTCAGTAAGGGAACATATCAAAGCAAAGACAGACTACATGAGCTTAAAGCAAAGGCGAGAGAATGGAACAGTCAAACAAGAACAAAGATAAAGTGGTGAAGTACCAGAGCGAATGTCAACATACATCTGTGTGATGGTTTGAGTGAACATAGCCCCACAGCATCGTGTGGTTGTGGAACAAGGCGTGTGCTCTCAGCTGTTCCTTTGCTCCACCATCATGAACTCAATCCCTCAGAAACCATGAGCCAAATTAAATTTGTATAAGCTGCCTCAGTCATGGTGTTCTATTACAGCAACAAAAACTTAGGCAACCTGACGTTCTACAGATAAGGGGCATGGAAATAAGAGACAGATCTCACTCTAAAGATGTAGAAAACATTTTTTTTTAAATCTTAACAGAAAATTTCCCAAAGTTAGGAAAGAAGATACCAAGACAGATGCATGAGGTATTTAGGATACCAACCAACAAAAGCAAGAAAGAATCTCTTGTCATCAAGTTATATTTAAAACACTAAATGTACCCAACAAAAAGTGTATATTGAAAGCATCAAGAATGAAACACCTACAACTAAGCAATTTAAAACAAAGAAATCATGAAATTTGCAGGCAAATTGTGAGAACTAGAAAAGATCATCCTAAGTGAGGTATCCCAGAAGCAGAAAGACACACATGGTACATAATCACTTATAAGTGGATTTTGGACATATAATATAGGATAAACATACTAAAATATATACACCTAAAGAAGCTAAGCAAGAAGGAGGACCCGGGGTAACATGATCAATCCTTATTCAGAAAGGTAAACAGGATGGACATCGGAAGAGGGAGAAAATAGGCAGCAGGACAGGAGCCTACCTCAGAGGGCCTCTGAAAGACTCTACCCAGCAAGGTATCAAAGCAGATGCTGAGACTCACAGCCAAACTTTGGGCAGAGTGCAGGGAATCTTATGAAAGAAAGGGAAGATAGAAAGACCTAGAGGGGACAGGAGCTCCACAAGGAGAGCAACAGAACCAAGAAATTTGAGCCCAGGGGTCTTTTCTGAGACTGATACTCCAACTAAGGACCATACATGGAGATAACTTAGAACCCTTGCACAGATGTAGCCCATGGCAGCTCAGTCTCCAAGTGGGTTCCCTTGTAAGGGGAACAGGGACTGTCTCTGACATGAACTCAGTGGCTGGCTTTTTGATCACCTCCTCCTGAGGAGGGAGCAGCCATATCAAGCTATAGAGGAAGACAATGCAGCCAGTCCTGATGAGACCTGATGGGCTAGGGTCAGATGGAAGGGAAGGAGGACCTCCCCTATCAGTGGACTTGGAGAGGGACATGGAGAGAAATGAGGGAGGGAGAGTGGGATTGGAAGGGAATAAGGAAGGAGGTTACAGCTGGGATGCAAAGTGAATAAACTCTAATTAATATTAAAAATGTAAAAAAGAATGAAGCACCTAGTTACTACAAAAGCAAGTCTATCAGAATAACAACAGATCTGTTACCTGACACTTTAAAAGCTAGATGGGCCTCAAAAGATACACCTCAGAGCCCCTGAGGTGTCTCAGCCTGTGAAAGTATTTTCCATCTGAGCTTGGTGTCCTGAGTGTGACCCCACCATGGAAAAAGAGACTCCTGAAAGTTGTACTCTAACATCTCCACTTGCCGTAGCTTACGCTCCACCACATGTGTCATACACGTGCACACAAAGCCAGGAAGAATAAGTGAGTATTCTTAAACATGTATTTCAAGTTCTGAAAAACAAAAATTGCCAACCCAGATGGCTATATACAGCAAATTTATCTGCCATAATTGGAGGAAAAATAAAAACTTTTCAAGATAAAATAGACTAAAGGAATCATCTATTTTATTAAAATAAACTAAACACTAAGCCTGCTCTACTAAAAAGAGAAAAATAGATGCATGAGGCCATAAGGGAAAATAAACCACGTTAGAATAATCATGAGATAGACACACACACTACAAAATTAACAAAATGGCCAAAAATCAATGTATACTTTTTTAATAATAACTCTAAATATTAATGGTCTCAATTCCCTAACCAAAGGTGCAGACTAGTAAAATTGGGTAAAAAGGCAGGAGCCATCTATGTGTTGCCTCTAAGAAATGCCCCTCACCATGAAAGACAGACAGAATCTTAGGAGGAAGAGATAACAAAAGATATTCCAAGAAAAAAAAAGGAGTCAAGAAACAAGCAGATGTCAGTGTTCTAAATCTGACAAAATGGTCTTCAAACCAAACTAACGAGAGAAGATTTTTAAAAAGGCACCTCACACTTACTAAAGGAACAATCCACCAGGACCACTGCATTCATTTGCTTCTCCGTTGCTGTAATAAAAGACTCTAAACAAAAGCAACCTGGGGAGGAAAGGGTTTATTTAACCCATCATAAACAAGGCCTGAACCAAAGTGGTACCCTGGCTATGGGAACTGAAGCAGAGAGCACTAGGAGATTTTGCTTACTGGCTTGTTTCCTGGCTTGATCAAGTACTTTTCTTACATAGCAAAGGCCCCCCTGCCCGGGGATGGCACTCCTCACAGGGTTCCTGGTCCTCCTACATGAATTAACAGTTTTAAAAAATGTGCCCCCCACCCCGGACACGCTTATAGGCCAATCTGATGGAGGCAATTTGTAGGATGAGGTTCCCTCTTCTCAGTTTGCAGTGATATAATTTTGTGAAAACATCTCTTGACCCCTCCCCAACACCAAACGACTGAACCTCTGGCAGACCTCACAGCAAAATTAATAATGCTTCTTGAGAATCTTTCGAGACTATGTGTTTAGGCTGCTATGCTACTATGTATTTATCCTATTCAATTTTAATCTGCCTTTAAGATGTGACAATTTAACTATGCCTTGGAGTTCCCATGTGATCCGTTTTTATAACCCAAGCTAACCTATAACTTTAATCTTAAATTATGTGCTCTTAGCTGGGCACAGTGGCACACACCTGTAATACCAGCACTCAGGGAGGCAGAAGCAGGAAGATCTCTCATGAGTTCGAGGCCAGCCTGGTCTAGATCATGAGTCCAGGACAGCCAAAGCTACACAGAGAAACCCTATCTTGAAAAAAAAAATGTACTCTTATATGCCGCTAAGCCAGAGTAATTTATGTGTGTATTGTGGTAACCATTGGCCAAAAGTAGCATCTTACACAACAAATATCTGTCTTAATGAATGTTGGAAACAGTGTGTGGATATAGCTTACCAGTGCCTGTTTTTGGTTATGTTTGCTATTCCAAGTCAATTGAGGTCAGTAGGAAGGACTTCTCCCCATGTAAAACTCTGTTAATTTTTTTCCCTGTAAAAATCCTCATTCCGTTCCCATGAGATGTTTTCTTTCCTATTTAGTAAATATAGAGCAAAGCCCTTTGTTGGGGACAGCAGCATGAACAGACAGAAACAGACACAGGCACAGAGTCACATATATGCACTTACCAGACACAGGCATCAGGTACAAACACATAACAGGCCGACTGCGGATAGGCCAATAACCACAAGTTATACACAGAGGAGATACAGAGAGAAGTGAGAATTCAAGTTGAGCTCCATCAGAGTCAAATTAACCCAAAAGGAAGTGTTTCCATTTCTTAATGAGACAATGATGGAGAAGTTCTTGTATGTGTTAATTGAGGCATCAGACAACACTAATTTGTGCAACATTGAAAAAAAAATCTAACCATCACAGTGGATATTAGAATTCTAAATACCAAATTTTATAAAAAAAAATACTAGTAGACATAAACTCACAGATTAGCCTGAGCAAAACAGTATGATTTCAATACTCTATCTCATCAATTAGCAGGTTATCCCCCGACAAAAAATATAAAAAGAATTATCTAAGTTAAATAACATCATAGATCAAACACACTTAACAGATATTTATAGACTATTTCTTCCAAACACTACAGAATATAAATGTTTCTCAGAAGCCCGTGAAACTACTTCTAGAAAAAATTATCTATTAAGACAAAGAAAAAATCTTAAGAAATACAGGGAAAAAATAAATAATTTCTTGTATTCTTTCTAATCACAATGGGATACGACTACAAATCAACTGCGAAAGAAACCCTGGAGCACACACAAGCTCATGAAAACAAAATGACTCACTATTGAATGATGAAAGAGATCCTCAAAGATATCAAGGGAGGGAGTAAAGCATTGCTACAATCCAATGAAAACACAACATACCAAAATCTATGATATGACAAAAACAGTCCTTGGAAAGAAGTTTACAACTCTAAGTGTCTACATTAAGAATCAGCAAGATCTCAAATAAATAACTTAATGATTACATCTTAAAGCTCTGGGGAAAAAAAAGAGCAAGCCAAACCCCAATGAAGGATGGAAAGAAATCATTAGAATAAGGGTAAAAATAACAAAAAGAAAGTTAATACTAAGAATTAACAAAACAGAGTTGGTTCCTTGAAAAAATAAACAAGATAGGCAGACCTTTAACTAAACTAGTATTTAAAAAAAGAAGAGGAACCAAATTACTAAAATTAAAGATGAGCGGAGAAGGCTGGTGAGATGGCAAATGCCACTTCATGCCAAGCCTGATTACAGGAATTCAATCCCCAGAACCTACATGGTGGAAGAAGAGAAGCAACACTTTCAAGATATCTTCTGACCTCTACACAATCACCATGGCATGCATGCAACCAATCGCACACAAACACACACAGACACACACATACACAAACACACAGATGCACACATTCACACACACACACACGATGTAAAAAAGAAAAAGGAAAAAGAAAGAAAAATTGAACCATTACAAAAGTTACAATGAAATCAGAAAATTATTAGGTCTTACCTAAAATATGCCATGCTTTTTCATGGAGGAAAAAATAATCCTTGGCTTAAGGTTGTGTGTGCACATGTGCACACACACACACACGCAATGCTATCTCTTCTGAATCTTGAGAGGCTAGAGAGTTTTGCAGTTCATCACTGAATAAGCATGTATGTCTTAACCATATAAGGAACTTGAAGAAGCCATTTTGCTTCTTCACCTACAATGCTCTACCAGTATGTTCCTGGGAGTGTCCCAAAGGCTGAACCAGATGCTGTGTGCCTGACTTGTAAGGCAAGTACTTAACAAAGGTCAACTAATACTATTTAGAAAGCAAGTCAAATAATTCTACAGAGCCCAAATGCTAGGCTGTTTTTTTTTTATATATACCAAGTAATTTTCTGGGGCTTCTATAACAAAATAACACCAACTGGGTGATTTAAGAGAGCACTTTATTTTCTCAGGGTTCTACTTTTCAAAACTGTGAAATCAAAACTATTAGCAGCAGCACATTCCAAAGAGATTCTGGACAGTGCCCTCCCAGACTTCCTATGTTCCTGCCATTGCCAGTAACCGGAGTTCCTTGCCTGGTATCTCCACCAACCAATTGCCTGTCTCTGTTTTTCACATGACATTCCCGCCTGTGTGTCTCGCTGTCCACACTGAATGAAATATGGTATCATCTTAACCAGTTAAACCTGTAACAAAATAAAAATAAAATTAAAGACAATGTTCACGTGAAGTGTTTTAAATAAGGTTAAATTGACTTCACATCGCCCCAGTTATTAGCTGAGTTACTGAAAAGAAAATGCATATCCAGTAAATTCAGTGTCCTTGTTATGACAGGTAGTGAAAACAAAAAGAGCTCACAGGCTCTTCCTAAACTTATCTGTGAAAAAGCTTGGCTGTGGTTGGAAGGCAAAATATACCCCATACCCACCACTGAGAATCCACAAATTGAGCACATTTTCCAATTGCAATTGATTTTATACACTATTTTGAGTGATTCGATTCCCCTAGAAAGCAAGAAATGAGAGCCAAAAGATGAGAAATTATTTCTCATTATTTTCGGCCCTATAGTTTAGGGTAAAAGTCTTTATAGGTAAAATTGTTCGCATTTGAGGGGTTGCTTCTTATAGTGTGGGTAAGAGCCTGGAAAAGAAAGCTAGATGTATCCTGAGCTTCTTGGTTCAGGACAAGTTGAATGAAAAGACAAGAGAATCTTGCTGTTGTTATGGGTGTATGACAGAGTTAAGAAGAGTGCTATGATCTGTCTGATGTCTAATTTTCCTATCCTAAGGAGAAAGCCATAAGTATGCAGACATTACTATAAGAGGTTGGGAATTTAGCTTTCTGGTAAGCCTCTAGCAACCCCCACCATCCCCCAAAAAAAGAAATAAATGAAGAAAGAAAAAAGAAAAACAAACAAGAAAAATGCCCATTGCTGTGCTTCCTTTATTGCCCCATAGTATGCAGTCACAGAGTAAATGAACACAGCATCTTCCTTTCAAGTTAGGAAGATAACAACATGTGTGAAGCCACTAAAAGCCACATAGCATAATACACAAGATGGAGAGATTGAATTACATCAAAATAGAGGCACAATCAGACAGTTGTGTGAGAGATTAGCCTAGGCAAGCCTTTGAATCTGAGTTTGCAAGGTGCCAATTTTAAGGTCATAGAGTAAGAATTTCTTTATCATCGTATTGTACATGCTGCATGGAATAGCCAAAGTACTTAGGTACTTAAAGCTTTGTTCTATGAAAAGTTTCTCCTCCAAAGTCATCAAACATACCCACACATAACAATTAGTTGAAGGGCACAGCTAAGCAAGTAGATGATGCTTGCTATATGAACATAATGCTAACTACATTTGAAGGATTATTCAAGAAAAGAATGTAATGTGTTTAATAAATTATTAAAAATTTTGAAAAATGTATTTTGACCCATTTCCACTAGACTAAGTTTCATGTTTTTATTGTACTATTTGACTAACACACTTCCCATGTCATTCCATAACAGACAATGTTGAATCTGTCAGATTCAATATGTGTGAATTCCACAATAATTTGGGCAAGAGGTCCTGTGTCCCCTAAAGGGGGTTACTTGGCTCTCTCCTTTCCTGTCCTTTGTCTAGAATTTAACAACTTATGCAAGATTGTACCACACCTGGACAATGCACCCCAACCTTCATTGTACTGTACAGTGGAAAGTGCTTCCCTGTTAGGAAGGAAATTACAACTTCAGTGCTATGACTGACTGAAAACCATTTTCTTTGATTAGTTTCAGCATCAAGTCTCCTCCATCCCCAATCACCATCACCTTTTCCATTAAAAACTGAGTTTGCTGAATGCTCTGAGTTTGAGCATGGAAAGCTGATAGAACAGTAAGAGGGAAGGTCACCAGACAAGATGAGGGGTACCATGAAGCTGCTGGGTTCTTCTGAAAGAACAATGTGAGGACACAGAATGTTTTCCTTGTTCCAATGATCTGGGAATATCTTAATTTTGTTACTACTCCCTGAGTAATCCCAATCACGTCTCATATACAGACTATAAACCCATCACATTCTAAAACAGTTAGTAACTGTTAGACTAAAGCTAAAAAGCACTGAAACTCACAGCTTTCAAAGATACAAGTAAGAGCTTGCCTTGATTGATCCTATAATGGAAGAACAGAGAAAAACCTAATATGGAAGGTAAATGCTATACCCTAAATAACTGCAAAATGACAATTTACGCCCCTTCAGAAACCATATTAATTTTGGAGCACAGCATGGTAGAAAACATCCTTTCATGTTAAGTCCCTAAAGACTGCTGAAGCTACATCTTGTGAAGCAATTCCTCTCTACTGCTGGACAGCAGGAAATAAATGCTTGTATATTAAGTTTATGGCTTGGAAACAAAAGTCAAGAAGCATAGAGTCTGCAGTTTAGTAGCTACGGCTCCTACCTTGAACTAAAACTCTAATTGCTGCATTCAGGATAATAAGGGTTATTTCAACCTCTGAAATCTGGAGTTGTACTCATAAGTGAAGCAGTTTGAGTAATAAATCCATCTTTATTTCCATGATTGACATCCCTCTGAAAGAAAGTAAACCAAAACAGTGGGTACAAGGGATTAAGACTTTATCCAGGGTATACAGGTGTGTGTGTCTAATCCCATCATTCCAAAGGATAAGGAAAGATTCTGAGTTCAGAGCCAGCCTGGGCCGTATGGCAAGACTCTGTTTCTGATTGTTATGCATACAAATAAAATATTAATATGATATAAATAAAACACTAAAGATAAATATTTAACAAAATTTGAAGTGAAAGTGTGCATTATATCCACCAAAAACAAAAAATTTAGGTCAGGTTATAAATTTGACATGTCTAATCCCATGTCTAACTAAGCTTGAAAAACAATTATACATTTTCAGTAGCAAAACTATAAATCATTTGTTTTTCATTCACGTACTTACCGGGTGTTTATCTTACGCTGGATAGGCTCATAATTTTGCATTGTGTATAGATCTGGCTCTGTTATTTTCTTTTGGTACCAGTGCCAAAGGACAGATTAAGCTTTTGCTTAGATCATATCTGCTAATGCCCTGTTGGTCAAAGTCACACACTGAAGCCTGAATGTACTTTTTCTCAATCTCTGGAATGGCAAATTTATGCATGTATAGTATTGTTCAAAGGTTCAAAGGAATATAGAGTTACTACATTATTGCTCTCACAGGAGAACATGTCACTTAAGTTATTATAAAGCCACCACATGGCAAGAAACCACCACACTGCAGTAAGAAGGAGGGAATGAACTGAACAAGGACAACACCAACAGAAGGAGGAAAGCTTAGGAGATCGCAACCCTAGACCAAAAACTACAGCAACTAAGGAAGACTGAGAGCAGGGGAAATAGTCTTCCCAGGGAGGAGCACTCCAGTTGGTTATCCAATACTAAATGGTGAGCCCTAAAAACATACATACAAGTCACATTATAAGGGCTGAGCAGGTTGTGTTTATATATTTAGGGGGGGAGGGAAGAGATCAATAATTAAAGAAAAGAGATCATTAATTTGAAAGAGAGCAAAGGGGCTAGGAGTTGAAGGGTTGGGAGTTTAGAAAGAGGAAAGGGATGGGAAAAATGATCTTGTGGCATCAAATATAATTTTTTTTTTACATGGAGGAAGGATTTGTGATCCTCAGAGCTGAAAATAATCAAATGTCATCACTTCTCACGTAAGGAAATCGAGGTCCCCAAAGGGGAAGAATTTTTCATACAATGGTGTGACCCACAAGTGTCATACAGGTTAGCCCAATTTATCTTCCCAGTTATAGCAGAGGGACAGGAGGGGCATTTTCCCAAACATAACAGTCAGCCCTAGTAACAAGACAGAATGTTGTTTACAAACTTTAAGAGTTTCATGAAAACTGAAAAGTCCCTGGGCCTCCTGGAAATTTATGTCATAAATTCAAATATTGATTGTCAAATCCACAGATCCTATGACCATTGTGCTTAATTCAACAAAATGATATTTTCTTCCAAACCTGATGGCTCATAACTACAATATCAATGACTTGGAAGATACGACAGAAGGATCTCAGCTTAGCCCTGGCTAGACCTCATCTTGAGTTAAAGGTCCCCTTGACCAGCTTAATAAGTTCCTATCTTATCTATAATGGTTAATTTTAATTGGTAGCTTGACAAAAACTAGAACCCCCTGGAAGAAGAACGTTAATGGGGCATTGTCTAGATCAGGCTGGCATGTCTGTGGAGATTGTCTTGACCATGTTAACTGAGGACTCAACCTAAAAGTGAGTAGAACCCTTGCTTGGGTTTGGGTCCTGAATTGTTTCAGACCAGAGACACTGAACTGAACCTAAGCATTCATAATTTTTTCTCTGCTTTTGACTGTAGATGTGACTAGTTGTTTCAAGTACCTGCCTTGACTTCCCCAAAATGATGGATAATAACCTGGAATTGTGGCCAAATAAACCCTTTCTCCATTAAAAGTGCCTTTGTCAGGCTGTTTCATCACAGCAACCAAAACAAAACTACAATTCTGTCTACAAAAGAAAAAAGGAAAAAGAGGCTGGCCATGTACTCAATATCAAAGAGATTATATCCTTATCCACAAGTAGGAAGCAAAAGGAATGAGAGAGAGAGCATTAAATAGAAAAGGTGTGAACTTTTAAAACCTCAAAGCCCACCCCACGTTAACACACCTCCTCCAACAAGACCACACCTCCTAATATTTCCCAAACAGTTCTACCAACAGGAAACCAAGCATTCAAATACGTGAGGAGCCTATGGGGGAACATTCTCATTCAAATCACACATCCTACTAAAACAAGATAAAAAAAATTCCTAAAGTTCCTAAAATTCCCTGGTAGTCTTTCATAATTTAATCTTCCTCTATACTCAAGCAAAAGTCCCTCATGACAGTTAAAGCTAATGTCTTTGTTTCTTTAACTGCTATAATTAAATACCCTGACAAAAACAACTTGAGGACAGAAAGGCTAATTTCAGCAACTCTACAGGCCATGATGGCAGGGAAGTTGAGACATCGGAGCTAGAAGCAGCTGGTCATATTGTGTCCACAGCCAGGAGCGAACAGGGAACGGCTGTTAGTGCTTAGCTGGTTGTTTTTATTTTAGAGAGTCCTGGATATGAGAGAGTAAACCTTCACGCCATTAGGAGGGGCCTTCTTACACCAGGTATAACCCAGTCAAGGTAATTCCCCACAGGCACAGCCAGAGGCCCATGTCAAGCTGACAACACTCACCCCAACTACCTCACCATTTTTTTCTCAAACTCTCAGCCCTCCATCTCGACAAAAGTATGTCTATTCTATGTTCTCTTGCTTTTAAGGTATAAATATATAAATTATTTGGGATTTACAGTTTAACAACAGGGGCTCAAGTCATAAAGCCAGTGTCCTGAATGGCTGAAGTCTAAAAAAAAAAAAGAAGAAGAAAGAAGGAAGCCTTCTGCTCAGAAGTGTGTTTACAGTCTCCATGAAACAAACTCTAAAACAAAGCTCAGCTTTCATACGCACATGCATGCCATTCTGGGCTAATAGGCACAAGTAATGACCTGCTCACAGAAATGAATGCAAAGGACTTTCACAGGCAAAATGAGGCTTGGCTCTGCTGTAAGTATGCAATGGAGTTTCGGGTGAATAGAGAAACTGTTTCAGTGCACTTGAGCTCACTATAGACCTGTCCATCAGAGAAGACAAGTCTTTTTTGATAAAGATCCACTTGGCCTTATTGTGCTGTGTGGAAATTATTTCCATTCAAAATGTGAAGAAAAAAAAAAGGGCGGTGATCAGAGTTGTCTAAACATGGTCTGGGCTGCCTCATGCGTCACTGTGTTGAAGGTCACTCATGATGTCTGAGCAAAAGCAAAGTGACAAATTATCAGAGATCATTCAGAGTATGTTCTCTGTCTCTGAAGAGGGGATATGAGAAAATGATGCTATGAGGTTCAATTCCATGATTCCCATCTCCCCACCTCCAGCTACAGTAAGGTCTCCTGGGGGGTGGGGGACAGTGCAAAATAAAAGCACAAAACTGTAACACTTGAGCTCAGTCCCGCTCCCACCACTTCTAGCTGAGTGATCCTTACTGAATCACTTGACATTTTTGAGTCTGCTTCTGCACTCTGCATTCGGTTCTTCTCATATTGCCTGCCCGGAGGAAACAGTGCATGTGGAGGAAATACTGCATGTGGAATGTTCTGAGCTTCAGAGTAGTGAAGTGGCATAGATTGGCCAGTATTAATTGCTATTATTACTATGACTTAAAGTAGAATAGCAGAGAGCCAGCCTCAACCACATTGCAAAGACTACTGTTAGGATTTAAGGGTCATCTCTGTCCCAGCAAGACAAACACACACCTATAGGAAGGGTTGGTTAGGCAAAAGATGAAGGTCCTTCTGTGGCTGCCCTGTTAGCACACAGGGCTGCATGGCCAATTAATTTACAAATCTGAGAATTTGAAAACCTTTGCTTATTTTCCCACCCCATCATTGTTGCACTGTCTCGCAAGGCTCCCCATCAATGTGGACTTGACCATTAAAATGACCAAATCCCCTGGAAGTGTATCCCATCAGTCAGTCTTCAGATACTAGTAAAACACACAGAAATATGTATTCCTTGGGAGCAGTAAAGCAGAGAAGTAAAGCTTTCACATGTTGGCTGCAGTTTGAGTATTCATATTCCTTCATAACTAATATGGTAGAACTTAAAAATGATAGGATTAAGAAGAGGGCCCTTTAAGAGGCAATTAAATCATGCGAGCAGAACCCACATGAAAGGATTGGTGACCTTTGGAAAGGGCAGAAGAAGAAAGCTGGCCTCTTTCATGTTTTTTTCTCTTCTGCCACAGGAGGATACAGCGTCATCTGTGCCCTTGGTATTTCCACCCTATAGATATAGCACAGCTTTGCCAGAAACCATGGGGGCTGGCTCCTGACACAACCATGATATGGACTTCCCAGCTTCTAGACTCAGAAGAGTAGATGGTATCAATCCCTATGGAGACCCTAGTTTTAGGCATTTTATTACAAGAGTGCAAACAGATTAAGATAGGTTGCTTTAAAATAAAACATAGAGGAAACCATATCTAATAGACTCTCTTTTGAGGTATTTTTCAAGGGTCTTTGGCTCACCTCTCTGTGTCCCCCCTTTGACCCACAAGTACTACTTCATCCCACTGAGAAATCTGGATGATGTCCTTTCTCCTGCTTCCCCTGACCGAATCCTCCTGGTCTCAAACAGCTCATTTTCTACACTCTCAGCACAGGTCACCGCCTGACCTTGGCTATCACAGCAGCTCAGTTACACTCTCTGCTGTCATGCAGTAATCTATGTGGTCAGTAGCGCCTAGTCTGAGCTCCTCCAGGAAGGGCCTTGTCATCTTTACTTTCCCATAGCAGAGTTCCATGACTATCTCCAGCCCCGTGTGAATATAAGATAGGGTTAAAGGTGGGTTCCCTAATTGAGAAATCTCTATTCTCTAGGTGTGAGGTGAAAAACAGTACCTTCTCCTTAATGCTCTCATCTCCTACAACACTGTTGATTTTCATATTCGGTAGAGAGAAAATGTCTTATTTTAATTTAAATCTGTTCTCATGATCTTTTGAAATGAATGTCATTATCAGGAGTTTAAACTAAAATGCCAGGCCATTGAGAAAAAAATTGAAGAAGTCAATTTCTTTTCCCGGGAACAATTCATTTTGACTCTACAAAAAAAAAATTTTTTTTTACTAACATCTAAAACACACTCAAAAATATTTTTCATTGTGTGAAAAACAAATGGGACTCAATGAATTCAAGATAGACAGAGGCAGGGAAAATTGGTAATGGCTTTCCCATTTTCCCATCAAGAAAACAGAAATCCCCTGCACCAAACTAAAATCCAGGTGGATGAAAGACCTCAATATAAAACCAGACACACTAAACCTGTTAGAAGAAAAAGTGGGGAAGAGCCTTGAACTCTTTAGCACAGGAGACAACTTCCTGAACAGAACACCAACAGCATAAGCTCTAAAGTCAACAATCAATAAATGGGACCTCATGAAACTGAAAAGCTTCTGTAAAGCAAAGAACACTGTCATCAGAACAAAAAGACTGCCTACAGATTGGGAAAGAATCTTCACCAACTCTAGATCTGACAGAGGATTAATATCCAGAATGTATAAAGAACTCAAGAAGTTAAACAGCAACAAATCAGTTAATCCAGTTTAAAAATGGGTTACAGAGCTAAACAGAGAATTCTCAATAGAGGAATATCGAATGGCAGAGAAACACTTAAAGAAATGCTCAAGTCCTTAGTCATCAGGGAGATGCAAATCAAAATGACCCTGAGATTTCACCTTACACCCATAAGAATGGCTAAGATCAAGTGATAAAACATGCAGGAGAGGATGTGGAGAAAGGGGAACCCTTCTCTACTTCTGGTGGGAAGGTAAACTTGTACAACCACTTTGGAAATCAATCTGGTGCTTTATCAGACAACTAGGAATAGCACTTCCTCAAGACCCAGCTATACCACTCCTAGGCATATATCTAAAAGAGGCTCAAGTATATAACAAGGACCACAGAGGAAAACAATGCAGCCACTCTTGATGAGATCTGATAGACTAGGATCAGAAAAAAGGGGAGGAGGACCTCCCCATCAGTGGACTTGGGGAGGGGCATGGGTGGAGAAGGGGGACGGAGGGTGGGATTGGGAGGTGAGGAGGGTGGGAGCTACAGGGGGCATTCAAAGTGAATAAACTGTAATTAATAAAAATTAAAAATAAAACAGAAATCATAAAACTATGAAGGTTTTCACTGGTGTCATGACTTTGGATCTTAGTTGGATTTATTTGAATCCTTTGTATCAGCATTTCTAAACTTCAGTGATTTGCACATTATTTTTTAGGTTTTTCCATACCTATATAGCTATTACTATTACATATTAATATTGCATATACTATTTTTCTAGAGTCTGAGTTAACTCATTTTGTTCTGTGTTAAAATAGGCAACTGTATCTTGAATGTTCATTTGTGAATAATTTAGTTCAACATACAATGCATTCATAGGGCCCCTGTCAACACACATCTTCAATGCTGGTCCTCCAGATCTTCCAGTTGGAGAGCAGGTAATGTAATGAATGTGTCATCTCTTTCATACTTTTGGAACTTCAGGCCTCCAGTGGGGCATCCTTCCCATGCAGGATGCCCAGAATTCTGAACTACTTTTGACCTCAGGCTTCGCTCACAAACTGAGATAAAGAAAAGCACTTCACATTCGGCCCCGGCTGCTCAGAATTCCCAAATGTGGTTGATTCTGCCACAATCCATTGGTGGTGAGCATTTGAGTCCCTCCGGCCTCTTTTGTTTGTACTTTTATTGTAAGTGTGTACTTTATTATTTGTTTGTACTTTTATTATTATATTTGGGCTGCATCTATGTCTGTGCACCACATAAGTGTATGGTGCCCATGGAGGCCAGAAGGAAGTTATCAGATCCACAAGACCTAAAGTTACAGACAGTTATGAGCCACCATACAGTGCTGGGAATGGAACCCAAGTCCTTTGGAAGGGCTTAGTCATCTTGCTAAACCCCACTTCAGCCCCTTAAAGAAACTCTACAACTGTGTGCTTTGCAATCCACTTTTTTCTCTCCGCTCCCAAGGTACCTTCCCTGATTACAACCTTTATCTTCTTTGCTCTTAGTCCCCCTGCCTGATTCCCTGCAGAGATCTCACCTGGTTTACTAAATGAATCTGTTGACAGCTATTGTCTCCTGAAAGAAATGTGTATTATCCTACTTCCTTTCACTGCTGCATCCAGGTTAGTAGAACTCTTAGTTTTTCATATTACCCAGAAATCCCAGGCCCTAGCCTTGAGCTCTAGAACTGAAAAAGAAAAAGAGAAAAATAATGGTTGTTGTGAGTGTGTGTATATGTGTATGTGTGTGTGTGTGGCGGGTCTTTACATGTGTACTGCAGACACAAATAGTTGGGTTTTGTTGTTGTTTGTTTTTCTGAATAATTTTGATCTTTGCTTGCTTGAGTTTGTGCCTGAGCACCCCATATAAGGAGAGCTGGTTGCACAGTCATATCTGAGGGGTCTTAGCTTAAGATTTCAACATAGGGACTTAAGGGAAATGAGGGACCCAATTTAGCTCATGTTAGTGCACTCAACATACTTAAGAATCTGTGGGCATTTGGTTCAACCCTATCAGAACAGGCAGTAGTCATAGTTCAGGCAAGGTATGTACTCTCTATTTCCAGTACATCCCGGTGTGAAAGTAGGAAATTGATCTGGTGTTCTAGCTGCCTAGGGGCTCTAGCCAAGATCAGTTGATAGGATGTCAGTACCTGCATCCGATGACATCGCCTGGACCAGGTGCTTCAGAAAAAACCAGTCTGCCACTCCCACCCACCCACTCTGTCTTGCTCTCCTCTCTTGTTCTCTCTTCCCTTTCTCTGTAGGGGTACCCCCTCACCATCTCTGTCTCTCTCTGTCTGTCTCTGTCTGTCAGTCTGTGTGTCTTTCTTTCTGTCTTTGTCTCTCTCCTTCCCTTTCTCTCTCCGCCTCCATCCAATAAATCTTTCATATCAGATCTATTGTATGTGACAATTTTATATAAATACTAACACCGAGGACCAGAAGGATACACCCATGGATACAGAAGCTGGGATCCCAAACATGCTGTGGAGCACTGGGCTAAAGTGAGACACTGCAGAATGGAGGAGGCCTTATCTCTGCCATGACTCTCATCAACCAGCTTCAACGGCTGTGACCTCCACTCCCTCCTACACACTCCAGTGCTGTGTTGTTGAACCCAAACATGTGCAAGGAAGACCTGGACTTGAGTACAGACTGCAGATATGGAAGATTTCCTGTATAAGTTCAGTTGTGACAGTTTTGCTTTACCACGGTGCACTCAAGACCAGCTCAAACCTTTCAGTCAGGATGTTCTGAAAATACCTTTAATCTGTCTACGTCTAATGGTCATCAAAGGAAGAGGGAAATTATCCCATTGCTCTGATAGAGGTATATGTGTATTCCACTGCATGTGGAAATCTGAGATTGCTAGGTGCATTGTTTGGAGAACAAAGTGTGTGCATCCTATTTGTAGGTAAAGTAGCAAGGCTGCCAAGTGCATTATTAGAGGGAGAGAAGAGCATAACCCCAAACAAGGAGAGTCCCAAGTCACTAAACTATTCCCTATGCTCGCCTGCCTCGCCACTGGTCATCACCGTGTGTGTGAACACCTTTTACATATAGTTTCATCATTGCCCAAAACTCACTGGATCCGTTCAATACACATGTGTGGAGCAAATCATGGTCCAAACATGTACTGAAAACTATGGAGCCAATGTTGAACAAGATTCGTAATCTATCAGGGAAATGGATGTTAAGCAAATAGTTAAACAAGTAAAGATTTGATTTGAGAAAAAAAAAATGCCACAGTAATCAACTGAGTAGTAATCAAGTGTTTAAGGCATGGTCACTGGTCATATCTGAGAGAGGATAATGAGGAAAACAGAATTTTTCCCAAAGCAATTTACTGCTACTGTACAATTGGAAGACTGAGCAGTTGGGCAGAGATGAAGAAGAAGAAGAAGGGAAGGAAAGTTGTTCTCATGGCATAGACTATGTCATGGACAGGAATTTACTGACACATTGTACAGGAAAAGACCGATGAGAGAGGAGCTTCAGATGAGGCACAGAGAAGACACACGGGAAGGCTGTTTAGACTGTTCTAAAAGAGGTGACAAGCTCTTCATAAGTTCTTGCAGACTTTGTTTGCATACTTTGGATTTCTTTTGTTGAGATAGGACCTTGCTATGCAGCCTCAGGCTGTTCCCCAGCTTTTGATACTCCTGACTCCTTCTCCTGGGAGCTGGGATTACAAACACTCACCACCAGCTCCAGCTCATTTATGAGTTTTCAGCAGCTGTCTGAGCTAAGAAGAAACTTAAATTTAAGACTAGTGACCTCAACAGATAAGTCAGTGGTTAAGAACATATGCTGTCTTGAAGAAAACCCAGGTTTGGGTCACACCAACCACATGATGGTTCACAAACACCTGTGACTTCAGTTCAGTGGGACCCAGGGCTCTCTTCTGACCTTCTCTTGCTTCTGCAGGCATATGTTTCACATTCATGTACCCAGTCAGACACAGAAAAATTATATATGTGTGTGTGCGTATAATGTATGTATATATATATATATATATACACACACATATGTATATAATGACGGTATGTATATATATATGTTATACATATATGTATAACACAATTACATACATTATATTGTGTATATATGTGTGTGTGTGTATATAATATTCCTTTAAACTCATCACTCAAGAGGCAAAGAAAGGTAGAGCTGTGAGTTTGAGCCCCTCCTGGAGGAGATATGTCAATGGGCTTTGAGGAGTCGAAAGACTGGCATCTCAAGTGTGCTCTGTTTCTTGCTTAGTGGTCCCAGATGTGCGCTGTCACCCTCTAGCTACGACCTCCTTGTGTGCCAGCAACGGTCCCAGTATTATAGAGTCTAACCCTCTGAAAGCATAAGCCGCAAACAAACTCATTCTTTTATACGTTACAACTAGTCACAGAGTTTTAGCATAGCAACAGATAAGCTACTAATAAAAATGAGTGAGGCATGCACTTGTGAGACAAGAATTGCTTTGAGTTTGGGAATAGCCTGGGCTACTGAGTGAGACCCTGTCTCAAAAGAATACCAACAAAAACCATAAACTGAAGAGCAAGGAAGCAACAAACAAAAACCCATACATCTCAATGAGACTGCATGTGTTGCTAGTAATTATACATAAAAGTGAGTGCTCTTCCACTGTTCCCCACCTCCACTTCTCCAAGCTCTTCATTAGCATCCTATTCTTAGCTGAATAGTGATTTAGTCTTCAAGCCCATAAAGATAGTTTCTTCTAGTGTTGGAAAAAAGGGATAAAAAAAAGAAAGAAAAGAAATAGAGATAGGTAGGAACTCAATAATCAAAGCCAATCAGTTCCATGCTCTATAGATTAAAGAAATGGAGATGTCGCAAAGATTAAGAGAGCTGCTCTAGCTCAGCACAGAACAGTTAAGTGATTCTGGAGGAGGGTGGAGAAGGGAGGAGAACATATTCCTGAAAATGTTGAGCAGCTACACCGTTCATGGACTCAGAGAACATGCTATTTCTTCTTCAAAGCAATCCAGAAAAGAAGATCTGTTTACTTTAGAGGCAAGAAAACTTTAAGGTAAAGGGATTAAAGTTTCCATAGTGGAAAAGTTTGATCTCACATCTTCAGGCTTCTGTTTTTCATGGACTTTCATCGCCCAGTATTGCTCCTATTGGGGCAACTCAAAGGCCTATGGTCAACACTCACTGTCCAATATCATGGTTTTCATTTTCTTTTCCATTCTTGACAGCAAGAAGAAAGAATGTAGATAACAAAAGAATTTAGGAATAATTTTTCTACTAAGATATAGCAAGAGAAACTATAGTAGGAAGGGAAAGCTTTCACTCTCTTTTTCACTTTAAATCCATCCTATCTCATTGGGAATTTTCTTCCTCAAACCAGAACAATCCCTCCTCCAAATATCAATGGATAAATAGATGTATGGTGGGTGGTTACCTACATAGATCAATAAAAGGAGATAAATCATCCTTTTTCTAAAAAGTTCTACTTATTTTTTCGTTTTACGTCATGCTATGCCTATAATTGAAAGCATGGTTTAGTTGTTATGTTGAAGTGATTAAAGTCATTGTCTGAGCAGTCTGCCATCCTGAGTTTAGCCTGGGAGCTCCAGCACACTGAGCATTGTAGCATACCTTCATTACTAAAACGGAGCCCCTATTTCATATTTAGGAAAAATAAATAAAATAAAGTAGACTTACCATGAAGAAGGCACAGTTGTTGCAATGCTACTAAATAAGACATTCATGGAATTATTTACTCTCCATTTTTAGAAAGTAGGCAAAAATAAACTCTTATATGTTTAGTTATATCAAGATCATAGCAACTAAACCATTGCTTTGAAGCGTAAATATAGAAATTAGTTGCAAATAAAAATCTTAATTTCCTCCTTATAAATATTTCATATTCCTGAAACATAAGCAGTCATGGAATTCTCTACATTATGCTTAAAATAAATGCCTCGGATTGATACAAACAACACAGGGTTGGGGACAAGTACAGCCTTTGATATTTTGTATGAAGTATTTACTAGTATTTACTAGAAAAAAAATCAGTCTTCCTCTTCTAAGCAAATGCAAGGATTTTACACCTTGTGAACGCAAAGCCATGGTACAGCCAGAAACAAAAGAGTTAAGCATGATCATTGGCAGTGGAGGGGAGCACAGGTATTATCTGAAAAGCACTCTTCTCCCTTTGTGTTGCCTATACTACTCATAAAAGAAAAAAAAAATGAAGCAGGTACTTTCTGAACACGTTCCATTTAAGGACAGATGTCCAACAGGAAAGGTGAAAGATGCTAATGTCCCTGAGCATGCTCACTTCAAGTTCTAGAGCACATGGTCAAAACTGAAATGCAAGGTAGATGTGGTTGCATATCCTGTGATTCCATCACCAGACAGGCTGAAGTAAGAATGGTGCCTCTGTGTTAAAGACAGAGTAGCCCACAAATTGCATATCAGAGCAGCCAGGGCAACAGCTACATGATGAAACCCAAGCTCAGAGAGGAAAAGGGGAGGCAGCGGACACTAACCACTTTAGGGTATGCTCAGTTCAGTATTATAAAAAGCAGTTTCCCTATGGGTTGCCTAAAAGAGTGAGTCAGTGTGATTTTGTAACTTCAGCTGATTCTTTGCAAGTTTCTCCAAAGAGTTTTAGTGAAATAAAAAGAACCATGTCAAAGGTGTGCTAACAGTCTTTTGAAGGGGTTAGAACATTCTCTCCCACAAGTGTGACATTCCCCCTAACAGTGGCAGTCTTGCTAGGCAGCTGACACGCTCTTTCTATTTTTAATAAGTATAGTTTGAACTTTAATAGATTTGAATTGGTTGAAATATTAAGTGCTCAACCCTCTTTATCCTATGATTAGTACCTACATATGTTTGTTCTCTTGCTGTATCCAACTGCTATACTCCTTGTGGCTGAAAATAACAAATACGTACTATTTTCTGGTCTCTCAGTCACAGAATAGGACTTGTCTCCCAGCCTGAAATCAAGGAATCTATGGATTTGCACACCTTTCTGTCAGACTGCAGTAACAATTTCCCTTCTGGCATAAGGTTGCCCAGCTTCATCGGCTCATGGTCTCTTCCTGTGTTAAACGCCAATGACTAGAAAGTCTTTCACACATCTCATCTTGGCCATCTTGTTCTCCTGTCCCAAGTAAGTGGCTTAAACACACGGTTATACTTCTCACAGGCCTGGAGGCTAGATGTTTGAGTTCAGGAGCCAGTGTGGTCAGGTAACAGGACACACTTTCTGGCTTGCAGATGACATCTTCTTGCAGTTCCCTTGCATGAGGGCAGGAGGACTTAGAAGAGCACTAATCACATCATCTTAGAAGGGCGTTAATCATACCTCATATCATCATGAGAGTCTACTACCCCATGAGCTCCTTTGACTCTAATCATCTTTCAAAGACCCTGTGGTGATTTGAATGAAAATGACCCCGATAGGCCCATGGTAAGTGGCACTATTAGGTGTGACCTTGTTGGAGTAGTTGTGGCTTTGTTGGAGAAAGTATGTCATCACTGGAAGTGGGCTTTGATCTCTGACATTTTAGATGTTCAAGCCAAGTCCAGCTGCCCGCCAATCTGAATGTAGAACTCTTGGCTACATCTCTAGCACCACGTCTGCCTGCATGCCGCCATGCTTCCCACTGGGATAATAATGGACTAAGCCTCTCAACTCTAAGCCAACCCCAATTCAATGTTTCTTCATAAGAGTTACCGAGGTCCTGGTATCTCTTCATAGCAACAGAAACCCTAAGACAAACCCCCGCCTCCAAATCACACAGGGTGTTGGGACTTTTACCTATCAGCTTGGCAAGGGTGGGTATGCCATTCAGTCTACAATATGCCTTGCCACCCTGGCCATTCCACATTTAAAAACTTGTAATTTCAGTGAGCCCAACTAGATAATCCGGAGCTCTGTCTCTGTTTTAGGGTCAGTTTGTGACCTAAGTTAATACCCCCTTGCTAGTTAAGGCAACGTATTCACAGGTTTTTAAGGTCATGGGTTCCTTAGGTGCTATTTTTCTCTCTGTCACAATAGCATATGTTCCACAAATGTAATGGGTCTAGACAAAGCTGTTAAACTAGAAGAGAAACTGATAAAATGCTCCAATGTGCTTTAGATTCATGAGAATTTTAATAGGTTTGTTTTTGGTTTTTGTTTATTTTTGGTTTGGGATTGTTGTTTTGTTTCTGTTGTTTTTAGACAGGGTATCACTGTGTAGGCATGGCTGGCCTGGAACTCTCAATGTAGACCAGGCTGGCCATAAAGTCATAGAGTTACTTGCTTCTGCCTCCTGAGTGCTAGGATTAAAGGTATAAACCAGCATGCTGGCTGTTCCATGACTTTTATACTAAATTAAATGTAAAAGAGAACAGGCTGGTAAGATGGCCACGCCTGACAATTTAAGTCCAATCCTTGGAACTCATGTGATGGAAAAACAAAACAGATTCCTAAAAGATAGCCTCTGCTCTTGCTGCCTAGCAACACACTAACTTGGAGAGAAACTTGTATTCTAAAGGGAAACACTCCATCCTGCTGGGAAGTGCTTTAAACTAAAAGAGTAAACAACTCAAAATTTTGGGAAGTCCCTGAAACTGACCAGAAACATTCTGACCTGCTCTTCTCCAGCTTATGAGAGTAGTAAGGAGTGTTGACACTTTCCAACAAGTCAGGGTGCTTAGAACAGGCATAGACCAGCCAAGCTGCCTTGGAAGAGACACTAGCAAACCTGCTGATCAAGTCATGCAGTGAGCTCCTAGGTTTCAGCTTTCATGCTGTGTGGGCTCTTGGTGATACATTTTTTCTCTGAGCCATTTCTGTTCCTGTAAGTAACCCCAATAAAACTCGTTACTTCACCAAGCTGAATTCTAATGGTATCCTTATTTTGGTCTGTCATTGGTTCCATATCTGTAGTGAACAAATGTTTATTCACATCTCTGTAAGAATACTGTCATACCATGGACTCTGTTGCCTACTTTTGGATCACTTCTCCCAGCTGGGCTGTTTTGTTGGGCCTCAGTGGAAGATGATACGTTTAGTCCTGATGAGCCTTGTGCTGAGGTGGGATGGTATGGGGTAGGGCTCCTGTTTTCTGAGGACAAAAGGAAGGGGGGAAAGAGAAAGAGGATGAGAGGGTGGGGCCATGAAGAAAGGAAGGAAGGGGGCTGCAGTAGGAATGTAGAGTGAATACTGTCATACAACAGACTTCCACATGCATGTATACACAGAGAGCAAATGTGAAAACTAAAACAAATTATCAGAATTTATGAAAACTGTTATCTATGTTGTATATGCACTTAGGACATAGACCAGTAGATCTTAAGTAAGGAAGATTACTTTCATATAAGGAAACTTTGCCCGATCAGCTGAAAGCCTTAAATAAAAATCTGGAATCTCCTAAATAAAAGGGATCTTGGGGCTGAAAAAGATGGCCAGCACCTACACAGTGGCTTATAAAAACTTTTAATTCCCAGGTACTCACATAGTGCACATTCATACACATAAAACAAGCAAAACATTAGAAAAGACCTCTGCCTTCGGGCTGCCATTGCATGCATAGATATAAATCTGTAAGATCTTCTCCTGCAGAAATGTCCAGCCTTGGTGGTGTTGAGACCAAGTCTTGTTATGCTGTCCAGGCTTGCCTCATACTACAATGGACTCATGCCAATCCTCCTGCTCCAAGCTTCCAAGCTCTGGGATTGCAAGCATGGACCACTGTGCTGGACGAAACCTTTCATCATAGGAACTTAAAACGTTGGATCTGTTTCTGTGGAAGACACTATGTTAGAAATGGAGCCTGAAATTGTCATAATTCAAAGTCGGTATAGCTTGGAAGGCCCATACAGGAAGATCAATATGAGCAGGAAATTCCAGACCATTCTAGTCTACAGAATTAGACTGTTTCAAAAAAGAAAAGAAAGAAAAAAGTATGAAATAGGGATACATGACTGTAAGAACATTCTGAGTCCTCAAGGAAACTCGCTTGAGAACGATAGTAATGGAACTGTCCTCTTCCTACAGTACAGGCCTTACTATGAAGAATCTTGTGAAAAGAAGTATTTCTGCTGTAGAGAAAGAAACTAATGAAAAATTAAAATCTTAGATCTAAAAATATAAATAAAAATTTAATACTTTTATACACTTAGAACATAGGCACAGCCCCTCGGTCTCTCACAGGCTTTTTAAAAGGACCCCAATACTAAAAATTTTGCCTTAAATTATGTACTGAAACATTTATTCTCCTAGCATGTGACCATAGGTCAGACAGGGTCCTGGAGAAAGCCTTGGGAAGCCAGAAGGATCACAGTTGCTTTGTTAGACTTGGTATAAGGAGAGATGAGCAATCCTGACATTAAAAATTCTGTACTAGTATATTTTCAGAGAGAAAAAAAAAACTGTCGAATTCATCACTGACTTAGGGAAATAGAAAAGAATGTACTGCCGCTATAATTTTCAAGTTGTCACAAAACTAAGAATTTGTCAGATAAGTGGATTTCTCTAGTTTTCAAAGTGTCGAACAACCTCCAGCTTACACAAAAAAGCAACTGAAAATCATACAGGAAAGAATGAACACAGCAGTGTGCTGTTGAAATTAACCTTTATACAGTTTTTGCCTGCCCCAGACATCACATTTCTCTGATTGTTTCCAACTATAAATAAATGTTTCAGAGTCATTGGTAGAATAAGCTACTCTAAAATGATAGGACTTGGGCATGAGGATGAAGTTTGTTAATCTTCTCTGTAGACAGCAGATCTTAAGTACAATGAGCAAGGTAAATTTTGATTGCTGGAACTTATCCACTTATCTCTAAAGAAGAAAGACCAGGTATTTCTCAAAAGCAGATATATAAGTAGCCAGCAAATGTATAGAAAAAATGTTCAGTATCACTATTCATAAGAGAAATTAAAACTATAAGATACTACCTCACTCCAGCTGGAATGGCTATATCAAAAAAGCATAAAGTAACAGACACTGAAAGAAAAGGACCATTCCGCACTGTTGGAGGGACTGTAAGAGAACTCGGTCAGCATGGAAAGCAGTGTGCAAGGTTCCTTAGCAAACTGAAAAAAAAAAAAAAAAATGAACTACCATTTGAGCCAGCAGTGTAACTCCTGCATTACAAAGGAGAAGAGGGCACAGTGCTGGAAAGCCATCTGCATGCTCATGTTCATTGCAGCACTGTTCACAATAGTCAAGACAGAGCCCTATCCAGAGTGTCAATTAACAGATGAATGGATGAAGACAATGGGGCACTTATACACAGTGGGATACTCTTATGCCATAAAAAAAAAAAAAAAATGAGTGAAATCCTGTCATTCAGAATAATACAAGAGGAAGAAGAGCTCATCAGGTTAAGTGAAACAAGCCAGTCTCAGACAAATGCTGCATGATAACAATGATAGGAGGAATCTGAAAAGGTGAGGGCACAGGGTAGAACAGAGGTTACTACAGTGATACTGGTCCGAACTTCAAGGGTCTCCAAAGGCCCATGCATTGAAGGCTTGGTGGCATTGATGCCACTGTTAGCAGAGAGAGCTAGTGTAAGAAAGTTGCGTTGTTGGAATTGTGCTATTGAATGCACTATTGGAATCATGGCCGCTTCCTGTTTCTTGTTGATTCCAGGCCATCATGAAGTGAACTGGTCTCTTCTACTACATATTCTCATTACAATGCACTAAGCAGTCACAGCTCAAAGCCACAGAGCCAAGAGTACTTGGTCTCAAACCTCTGAAACACTGAGTTTAAATAAACCATTTTTCTGATGTTCTTTCAAGTACCAGAGGTTGAACCCAGAGCCTCGAGACAAAATAAATCTTTTCCTTTATTATGTTGACTGCATCAGTCATTTTGTCATAGTGATTAAGTCTGCCTAACTCACAGAAGCTAGGGAGAGTAGTATAGACAGAGGACAGGAAGAAATGTGTTGAATGTCTTGTGTTGAATGTCTTGAAATGGCACTCTATGCCATAAACATGTAATTTCTACATGCCAATTAAAAGCAAATTTTTCAAAAGAAAAATTAATTCAATGTTAAATCACACTGATTATTTGACTGTTTAAGAAAGCAGTTTCTCTGGTCCAAATATTTGCCAATATTTAAGTCATAGATTTATAGTAAATTCATTTATTCATTCATTTCTTCAACAAGTATTTCTGTAATTTCTAATGTGTTCCAGAAATCGTTTGAGTGACTAGGAGAAAAGAGAAAATGCTTTACGAATTCATTCTTAAGGTAAGCTTCTGAAAATTATGATGCTCAGGAATTCGGATTTGTCAAGTTAAAATGTTTTAATTTACAGAAATGTTTGGCTTTTGTTTCTATTCATCCTACCCAGGCCCAGCAAATGTATAGTCAAAAGTAAATGAGATGAGGAGGTGTCAGCCTAACTCTGAGGTGTTATAAATGGGAGTGAAGCAAAAAAAAAAAAAAAAAGGTGATTTAACATGAATGAAAATAAGTCTTCAGATTAATAAAAGAGGTGAGGAGCTGGCACTCATTTTATTGTGTGCATCAACAGTGCCTAACTGAGGAAGGGATGCTTTGCCTTACCTCCACATCTCTAGTACATGAAACTAATTTTTAGTTATAATGATGAGGGATACAATTTTACCTTTCAGGCCACAACATGCATTTATTCTGATTCGTGGAATAGGACATAGCAGAGACAATCTGGTCATTAACATCTGCTCATAGGCTGCCTCTTCAGAGCCTGAGTTGGAAAATTAGCCTGCACCTAGTTCATAATGAACAGCTGACATAGAGTACATGTCCACCATCAACAGGATAAGTGGATGGCAGTAATAGACAGTGGAATCATCACGTGGTACAATACAGCTACTACAAGAAACTATTCTAAATCCATAGCTACAAATATACTGTACTATACTAAAGAGTTTTCCAAAAAGCCAGCTGTAAGATAATATACTTTAATCCAGTTTATGTATAAGTTTACATTCAACTCTCTCAAGCTGTTCTCTGACTTTCACAGATGTCCTGTGATATCATGAACACCTATGTACATGCACACATACCAATAAATAAATGTGAAAAACCTTTTTGCTGCAAAACTATATCAGAAATTGTTACAGTGAAATGAGAGTACAGAAATGTGAAATTTAGATTTCATGTTATTATAATCTAATGTGTTAATTATTTAGATGATGGAAAAAACTATAAAATATCTTTTAACTGGAATATCAGAAAAGGATATTGAATAGAAAATAGGAAAACAATCTCAGAAGATAGTAGTTTAACAATTTTCTGAAATTAGTGAAAGACGCATACACGCATGTATTTTGAGAATCACTGTGCATATTAAAAGATAAATCTGAAAAAATTAGTAATAGAAGTAACTTATTCAGAACCTACTATGCCCTTTACACTAACCATTACTCCAAACTTCCACTTCAGCCCATATACCTTTGCTCTTCACCCAGTCCCAGCCTGTACTCCCTGGACAAGCAATGGAAGCTAAAAGAAAGGACACAGCACTGGTGAAGTTATTACTGTCTTTGTGCTTTCAGGTGTTGGAGCTAAGCCTTCGGACGGCTGTTGGAAATGTTAATAAAGACATTTTCAATGTCCTTTTAGATTCGGATTTTCTCACCATGAAATATGACCATACTCAGGCAAGAGATTTTAACTCTGGTTTTCAACTGAACTTGCCGTTAAGTGTGGTGGTTTTGGGAAGTAAATGATTCTTCTTTAAGAGATAAAGGAACTTTTCTAGAAGAGTGACTACTTAACAAATGCCATTAAGTTTACCAGTGCAGCTGTAGCCACTGACTGACACAGCAATTTCATTGTGCTTATTCCAGCCTTTGGCAATCTATAAAGTCTGCAGCATGCTTTGTAAATCACCCCTTGCTCCTTCTCCTCGCCCATCTCTATCTTCTTCCCTACTGCAGGTAATCCTGGAAGATGTTCAGTTAAAGGAATCAGCCACTATCAACATGGTATCTTTTCTGGTAGTTAGATGCTCAGGACTGATATTGTCATTTGCAAATCCATGACCATCTCCTGATAGTGTCATGTGTTCAAGTGTTTTTACTCATTAATATTTTCCTGCTTTTATCTACTCAGTATCAGACTTCCATTGATACTCATTCCACAAGACCCTTCTTTGTTTTTTTTTAATTCCTTGATAGTCTCATATATACATACAACGAATTTTAGTCATTTTCAAGCCACCCACCCATTTCACTCTTTCATCCCCTTCCCCCTCCTTCTGAAGTCCTTCTCCTTGTTTACAAGTCTTCCTGTTGTTTCTGTGTCTTGTATGTGTGTGACCTACTGATTTTAATTATGGTTGCCAGCATGAGCATGGGAGGGAGGTTATTTGCTAGAGCTTGGGTAGCTTATTACTAGATACATCTCTGAAAAAAGTGACACTCTCTGTCCCTAGCAACCAAACTGTCAGTAGAGCCTTAGGAACAGATGGATTTTATAAATCTCTCTCTCTTCCCTGATGAGCCCAATCTTACACAGGTCTTTAGAGACCTACCACAGCTACTCAGATACCCAACCTCAAGCCTTCCAGACCTTACTCTTCAGAATATCTTCTGGGAAAAAGAAGCCACATAAAGTCTAAGAGAGACTTCTTTTGCTTTCCTTGTTGTGATGGTTTGAATGGTCCACAATAGTCTAGGACATTTGACTAGTTGGTCCTCAGGTGGTGGAACTGTTTGGGTAAAATTGGATGTGACCTTGCTGGAGGAAGTATGTTACTGGGGGTGGGCTTTGAGGTTTCAAAGCCATGTGCCATCCTCAGTTCACATTCTCTGTTTCCTGCTCATGGCCCAAAAGTGTGGGCTCTCAGCTACTGGTCCAGTCACTATGTGGCCTGCTGCCACATTTTCCCACTGTGATGGCAATGGACTCTTACCTCTCTAGAACCATAAGCCCAAATAAATCTTGTCTTCTCTAAGTTGCCTTAGACATGTTGTTTTACTGCAGCAATATAAAAGTTAACAATACGTTTATCTACCTATGTCCCTCTAAACTCTTTCACTGTCACATGTTTCCTATTACCCTCCCTACTTCTCAACACCTCTTCTCCTCTATCACGGCTTCCTTTCTAATTCCATACATGTACTTACACTCAACTGGCTATATATGAATACATATAAATTTTATAAGCTAGGATTCACACATAAGAGAGAACATATAATATTTGTTCTTTGAGTCACTTTACTATTTCACATCCATTTTCTTACAAATTTCATACAGCCATTATTTTCTTACTGTCGAATAAAATTCTGTATATTAGCCACATAGAAATTATGCACGTTGATGGGCAGCTAGTCAGGCTCCATTTTCTTGATATTGTGAGTAATGCAACAATAAACATGAATGTGAAAGTTTCTCTGTAATAGGATATGGAATCCTTATAGGGTGTAAGCCCAGGAGTGGTGAAGTAGGGTCATGTGGTAGTTCTATTTTTAGCTTTTTTATAAACCTTCATGCTGATCTCCATAATGGCTTACTTCTTTACACTCTTTCTACTGGTAAAAAAAACAGTCTCTTTCCCCCTACAATATAGAAAGAATCCCTTTTTCTCTACAACATTGCCAACATTTGTTGTCCCCCACCCCACCCCCACCCCCACCCCCACCCCTGATGAGACAGGGTTTCTCTGTATAGCTTTGCCTGTCCTGGCTGGCCTGGAACTCATAGCTGTCTGCCTGCCTCTGTCTCCCTGAATGCTGGGATTTTTTTAAAGGTATATACCACCATGCCTGGCATCTCTTTTCTTAATATAAGCATTCTGGGGGCTAGAGACATTGGTCAGTGGTTAAGAACACTGGCTGTTCTTCCATCAGATCCAGGTTCAAGTCCCAGTACCCACATGACAGCTCACAACTCTCTGTAACCCAGCTCCAAGTGATTCAGTACCCTCACACAGACATACCTGCAGGCAACACACCAATGCACATAAAATAAAAATAAACAAATCACTGGGGCTAATTGTTACCAGAAGAATTTTTAAGTTACACAATAAAAACACAAGTGCATTATATTATTTATTTTCAAGTGCTCTGAAATTTTAAATAAAACTTTGATAATACTCATAAAGTAAGTAAAACCTTTCTACTAGGATGATATAGTATCTCAGAGTAGTTTTAATGTGCACGTAGGCTTCAATTTTTCAAAAACCTACTTTATTTAGGGTTCTTAAATGTCTCTACTTCTTTTCCACCCCCAACCTCACCCCTGCCCAAACACACACACAAGTTAGGAGGAAAAAGCAGGTTAATAGGGACAGGGGACAAAAACCTCTCTAGCTACCTCCTGCTGGTTAGGGACACTGGTTTAGTGGGGGCAATACCAATCTTAGTCATCCAGCTAAACAGCAAACCAGCAATCCAGCAAGCTCAGAAGCAACTGCAAAGCATTCTCTGGAGTCTTTCTCTCTAGAAGCCCCTCCTAGTGATGTGAAGCGAAGAAGCCAAAAGATGCAACACGATGCAGAGTGGTCTCTTTTTGTTTGGGGGCTATTTTATGCCCTCCCGAAGTCCATCCAGGATGTTTTTCAGCTAATAAGAACCATGCCCTCCCTAACCACCCCCACCCCCTCCATGGGACATCTTCCAGCCGACAAACATCATGTGCCTTTTCAGCCTTTTCATGGGGTTTGGTTTTCAAGGAAGACATACCAAAAACGTTTCCATACCCCGCCCTTGGAATCAAAACAAAAACATGCTTACCTCCAGTACATGTGCATGTGCTTGATAATTAAGGATACCGAATACTTTTAAAAATACTTACTGGTCTTTGTGTTTTTTTCTCTTGAGAACTATCTGCCCATTTCAACAGTCCATTTGTTGACTGGTAGTTTTACTCTTTTTAGTGTTTAATTTTTGAAGTTCTTTATACAAAATAGATACTAACAGCAGTCTTGTGTCTGATAAAGATATTCTCCCATTGCATATTCCTTATGCTCAAGATGCACTTCTTTTAAACGTATTCTCCATTGTTATCCCCTAATCCATCCTCACCAACACAATAGAAAGTTTTTTTTTCTCCAGCCAATCTTCCCAACTGTTCTAGTCAGCTTTCTGTTGCTGTAATGAAACATCATGAACAAAAGCAACTTGGTGAGGAAAAAGTCTACTTTATCTTACAATTCATGACAAAGGAAGTCAGGGCGGAAACTGAAGCAGAAGCCATAGAGATGCGACTTACTGCCTTGCTCAGCTTGTTTTGTTCTGTTTTTCTGTTGTTGTTGTTGTTTTATTGTTTTAATCTACCCTGGGACCACCTGCTCAGGGGTGGCACTGCCCAGTGGTCTGGGCCTTTAACAGTCATTGAGAAAAAGTCCTACAGATATGAGTACAAGCCAAAACGAGGGAGAACGTTCCTCAGTTGAGGTTCTCTTTGCCCATAACTCTAGTTTATGTCATGTTGACGAAAATAATAAATAGATAAATAGATAGATAAATAAATACATACATACATAAATAAAGCCTACCCAGCTCGCCAATCAAGTTACTTCCCGTTTTTTTATTCTTCCTTTGCCAATGTCTTCATTATATGAGTGGAAAAACTGGTACCAAGAAAGACAGAACGTACCTAAGAGCACATTGGTGGTTAAGAGCAATCACCTACATTCAGTCTTACAATGCCCAGGTTAAAGTTTGTCTCACTGCTTTAAAGAACAAGCCCTTCCTTTCTCATTTCTCCCTCTTAGTCCAACAAGAAACAATTATCTCCTTATCAGATATAGCTAGAATTAAGGTCACAGTTAAATACAGAAATCGCCCAGTGGAAGCTCAAACTGAGTCACTTCTCTATTCACGTCTTTAAACAAAAAGACTAATCAACCCCTACCTAGGAAGATTTTTCACTACCAAATCTTTTGCTGCTATATTCATTTACTGTGATAATTGCCCAGGTGAAAGGAACTGTTTGCTAGGGTTGTTTATTTGTGGATTTGGATGTTTTTGCCATGAATATATGTATTTTTTCTGTGCAAACAAATACTCCATGATCTGTGACTAATGCCTTTTGTAAAGAGACAGCCTCACCATCTAGTCTGGCTAATTCTCTCAAATTTAAGATAGAATTCTTTATTTTTTTTTTAAAGAGGGGGAATTATTTAAGGGAATTATCAAAATGTTTTCCAGGAGTAGAAATGTAGTGACAAGAGATTTTGCACTCTGAACTCCAACTCTATTAAAACCACTGCTGAGTATAACAAAATGGCTGACAAGTTCCTTCTGGGTGGAACATCCAGAGAGCTCCTCTTCCAGTCTCATCACCTGAGAACACACCAACACCTGATTGCTTAAACAGTCATAAAGGTGATTATTGGCTTTCTTCTCCCAATAGCAAAATATGAAAGGGAATGGTAAACAGGAAGGCCTAATTTCGATTTTTTAATATCATGTGACAAAATATACTGAGGAGTGTATTTCAGCAGCAGAGTAAATACATTCATAAGCAAGCAAGGAAGGAAGGCAAGCAAAAAGCAGTGCTGGGTTTCCCTCAGACCTATTTATGGAAGCACAAGGGTGCTGGCCACTCTGAGAGAGGGGCTTCCACTTCCGGTAGCCTTCCAGGAAAGCCTCCCACAGGTCTCTTCCAAATCTAATCAAGTTAGCAAACAAGACTGAACCATCATGGCAACCACAAAGCCCCAATCCATGGCCATTTTCAGCAAATGAAAAGCCAAGATTCCTGAAGATGGCCCAGGAGTCAGAAGTGATTGCTGCCCCTTCAGAGAACTAGCTTTCAGTTCTTCCCACCCATGTTGGGCAGTTCACAACCGTAACACCTCTGGCCTCCTCGGGCACCTATACTTGTGCACTTGAACACACGCACACAAATACACACACACAAGAATATAATGTAAGACAAAATAATCTTCAAATATAAAGGTAAAATTCCCATACATCTCATTAATATGTTCTGAAATTTTTGTACTTTAGCTTTTAACATACAATGAATAAAGCATATTTCAGCAAAATCAATTTTTGTAACAGAGAGAAAAAATGCTTTTGAAGTTGAGGTTCAAAGAGTAAATTTGTGTGTTTTTCTTGAGTAGGGACATAGTACTAGCGTGGGAAAGATTCAAAAACAGACAAAAATACTCACACTAAAATGAGATCCTTGCTTGAGGTTTTCAATAAACTGCTACTCATCCATAAAACCTTTGTTCTTTCTGAATCTGGGGGAATGAGAGATTTACAAGGCAAGACCTGTGTGTTGTTGAGAAGAACCTCCGGAGATCCCTCGGCCTAGACCCTTGACCTGTGTTAGCAAGCACATCAAGAACTTCCTTTCCGTGCTGAGCTCTTGCCATTCAATAGCATCTTCACATTTGTTCCTGGTAAGGACCCCAAGTTCCACGTTTTATCGTGGATCCTTCAAGCATGCCTGCCTTGAGGACCACAGCTCTTACAAGCAGAAGATATGATTCTCTCTTACATGTATATTAGCATATATACAAGCACATATACCTGTATCATACTCAACTTTAACCAAATGGTTGCTAAAAGAAACATAAATTAAACCGGGTGCAGTGGCATAAGCCTGTAATCCCAGCACTCTGGAGGCAGAGGCAGGTGGATCTCTGTGAACTGGAGGCCAGACTAGTCTACAAAGTGAGTACAAGGCTGCACAGAAAAACGCTGTCTCAAAGAATCCAAAAAACAAAAAACAAACAAACAAAAAGAAAGAAAAAGAATGGTAAGTTATTTCAGTTTTTACTTTTTAAATTGCTTTTATTTGTTTATGTATATTCATTGGTGCACACATGCCATTGTGCACACGGTCAGAGTTGCCGCTCTCCTCCTACCCTGTAAGTGCCAAGAAGCAAACAGAGGTCCTCAGGCTTGGCACCCAGTGTGCCTCATGTCCCTGGCCCTATTTTAGAGATTTGTAAGCTGATGCTTGCATCCTAGTAGGCAGGAAGAGTTAAAGGAGAAGGTGAACTGAGCTGCAGAAGCGTGAAGTTAGTTGTCCTATTTTTCAGATCGTGAGATGAAACTTCTCAGTTCCTGTCAGTGATGGAGCCTCTGCCCCAGGGAGCCCAGCTGCTGTGGTGCTTGGTGTTGTTATTACCTCAAGGGGATTTTTGTGTGTGTGTGTGTTTTGTTTTTTTTACTGCTTCTTGTTTGGTTCAGCATAGACAAGGCATTTCAACAACTATTTTTTTGTTTTGTTCTCAACCCACTGTGCTAAAATAATGTGATCACTGCGTGCACCTTATGTTCTTTGAAAGATGGTTTTAAATAAAAGTATTCTGAGAAATAAGCCTTCTTTGAGTGGAGTTTTCTTTTTCTTTTTTCTTTTTTCTTTTTTTTTTTTTTTGAGCAATTACCACAATCAGAACTAATTTTGAAAGTGAAGTACTCAATTAGACAGCAATTGAATGTGAGAAGTAACCTTTCCAGAGATGGTTGAGAAGTGGACACACTGATTTTTCTTGATATCAAAAGTAAAGGGATATATGTGTGTGTGCATGCATGTGTATGTGTGTGTTTATTTTTTTAAATGCCCACGATATAATTCTGAGTGAAAAAGCTCTTGTAAATTTCATTTGATATGAAAATAAGGTGGGGGGGGAAGAAAAGAGCAATCTGGAACAAAAGTCACTTAAAATTTACTCCAGATGGAAGAAAAGGACATTCAGTTTTTATGTAACAGACTCCCGTATTATTAAACTGTATTTCAATAAACGCACAACTTTAAAAAAAAAAATTAAGCCAGCAAACATCAGGAATATTTTTTTTTTGCTGTGAATTAACCACGTGTTGTTTTACAAATGAATGATTGAAAATTATGGGCCATATAAAGCACTGTTTATGGATATGCACTTACTTAGTATACACTGACTCTGAGAAGCTAGTTGGCTTGTTGGTATCTTTTTTGAGACATGCTCTTGCTATGTCATTCAGCCTTGGGTCAAACTTATTCTACTTGCTGGGTACAGTGGCGCTCACCTGTAATCCCAGCACTCAGGGAGGGAAGTCAGGTGGATCTCTTTGAGTTTGAGGCCAGTCTGGTTTACAAAGTGAGTCCAGAACAGCCAAGGCTACACAGAGAAACCCTGTCTCAAAAAACCAAAAACAACAACAAAAACATACTTTCCTTTTTATTTATTTAGTTATTCATTTTTAAACAGAGTGCCACTCTATGGCCCAGGTTTGCCTTGAACCCATGGCAGCTCTGCTGCCTCTGGAGTGCTAGATTACAAGTGTAGAGTACAAGTACAAAGGACAATCCTGGGTGTCTGTCCTCACCATTCACTTTGTTTGAGATGGGCTTTCTTTGTTGTTTTCTACTGCATGTGCCCCTCTAGCTGGCCTGTAAACTTCTGCTCATTCTCCTATCAATCTCTCCCATCTTCCTGTGGTCATGCTAGGATTACAGATGCTCATCATTCCTACCTGACTTTTATATGAGTTCTGGGGATTTGGGCCTGGGTCCTTACACTTGAGCTGCAAGCACCTTTACCCACTGAGCCAACGCCCCAGCCCTCACTCTAGCAGTTTAAAATCAAGGTTATAATGCCACTTTCAAAGCCTTAAGTCATCACAGATTTAACTAGCTCCAGAAATCACTGACGCTTATAACTGTAACAGGATGACATAGTGGAGATATACCCTTACAGAGCTGTGCTGCAACTGGGCAGAGGTGGAAAGTTACAAAGAATTTCTTGTGAGACTGGTTCTTTCTGACACTTCCGGCATCTGAATGAAGTTCTAAGAAGAAAATGATGAGGTGAACTCAGAATCCTTCTAGACATGGCTTCATCCTCATCATCATTATTCTAGGATTACTTGTTTCTATTCTATATGCACAGATTCTTAGACTCCTTGGATGTATGTATACCATGATTGTCCCTGGTGCCCTTGGAGGTCGGAAGAGAGCATCTGAGAACCTGAAACCTTATGAGACCTAATGGAAGGTCGTGAACCTAAATGGGTGCAGGGAACCAGAGCTCTTAATCAATAAGCCATTTCTCCATCTCCCCAGCCCTTAGGCCTGGTGTATTACTATAACATCCAATTGACCTCTAAGGTAATGCTTATTAAAGATATGATAGTAAAATCATAAACACTGCAAGTGTTCACCTTATAATTACAGTGTGGACCACTGCACCCTCTAGGCAGGGATATGGGAGAGCATGACTTCCTCCACCAGATGAAGTCACACACATTCATATACACTCCATTGTTCAAATCATCCAAGAACACAATTGCAGGATCTAAAATCACTCCGATAGAGGGAAAAAAAGAAAAGCAACTAGAGAAATACCTATTAATTCATGCAACAACTGTTTCTTCACAAATCTACTGGGTGAGTGGTGTGGTGCTGATAAATAAATGAAGAAATTAAAAACAAAACAAAAAAAACAATCTTAGATAACTTGTATGTATACCAGTTCACACAAAAGACACATTCATTAATATTATACACTATCTTTAAGAAAAGATATTACCTATTCAAATGTATCATCTGCCTTTGCCCCAGCAGAAGGCTCAGGCCTCTGCACACACACTTACCTGACATGGTGGCACACATCTGTAATCTAGCATTTAGAGGTAGAAGTGGGATGATGCAGGTTCAAAATCATCCCTGGATACGTGGCCAATAAAAGATAAGCCTAGGATACGTGAGATCTTACCCCCAAAACAAAGTCACATCCAGAACAAAACTCCACACTGCCTTCAGTACAACTGTAAGAACGTTACACGTAAGCACTGGCTCCCGGAAATGCTGCAATATTATCTGTTATAGCAACTACTGTGCATTATGTACTATGACTACAACTGTGTTTGGAATTAGCTCTAGTTCGTAGAACAACTCTGCAAGAAGGTCTTATTTCCATTTTACAGATGATTTATCAAGATGGTTTAACAGTCCTGGGGTGTATATCAGAGTGAGTTGCCTAGCACTCAGAATCCCCTGGTTTCAAACTCCATCAGACACACACACACACACACACACACACACACACACAGACTTATTACCTGTAAAGGGGGGAGTTGATTATTGATACTGAAAATGATAAATTACAATACCTCTCTCAGTGCAATCCATGGTATTCTGCACAATGTTCCGGCCCACAGCAATAGCTGTACATGTCCCCGGACAGCCCAGTGGCCATCTAATGAACTCCAACTCTGCCCTGATACTGCTCCAAGCCCTTTACATTCATAATTCCATTCTTTCAACAGTTCTCCAAGATTGATGATAATGCCCCACATTACAGATACAGAAACACTGACTCAGAGGGGCTAAGTAATAACACCCCACGTCTTTCACCCTGTGAATGAGTACCCTGTCAGGGCTACCAACCCAGAGCTGTCTAACCTTCAAATAATCTCTTATCCTGAAGCGGTCTTTATAAGCTGCTGAAACCCTCTGGTCTGTCTGTGCCTATAGGAGTTATACCCCTCAGCCCCTTCTCTGTCTTCAAGATCAAACAAAAAAAGCTCCTTCTTCAGTCTCAAACACTCTAGGCATTGCAACCAGAGCAAAGGTGTCTGCTTCAAACTTTACACTTACCTTGTATCATTGTGATTATTTGGATATATCTCACTCATGTGGGAGGTGAAGACATTGACTAGAAAAATGTTTCTTACTCACATAGTGTACCCAGTGCACAATACACAGCTAGGTTCCCAGGTTGACACTCAGTGCTGTCCTTGGTGACAGACCTAACAACACAGGACAGCATGCTGCAAATTTAAAACATGTCCCTAAAGAGAAAGGGCAGGTTCTCCTGCCGCAATGTAGATATCAGATTTTGAGTGCTTGCATTTACTTAGTTATATACTTACTTACTTGATCTCTTTAAAGATTCTCCTGGAATGAATATTAAAATCTTTCCGCCTCAGTGTTTGTCATTGACCTACAGATCATTCTATCCCCATCCTTCCAGGTTCTGCCTCAAAGAATTTTGCCATTTCACATAAACAACAACAACAACAACAAATAAGCAAACAAAAAAACCAAAATGGAAGCCTGGACCTGGGGATGAGGATGAGGGCAGAGTGCATGGCTAGCATGTACAAAGCAAAGCAGGAAAGAGGAAAAGAGAAAAAAAAAGGAGAGGGGAAAGGAAGGAGGGAAATAGGCAAAAAGAAAGGAAACAAAAAATGTTGGATTTTTTTTAAAAACCTAGATTAATTTTTCTGATTAGCTGAGTATGCATAACCAAAACCTTTTTTTTTCTTTTAAATCTGTGGATTCATTGCCAGGGGAATAGCCACAAAACATAAACATCTCATGCAGAAACCCACTGGACCATGGATTGGCTCAGCCTCGCATGTAGATGAGTGTGCTTGCACTGACTTGTGTCCCCAGAACGTCTACCATGGTTTGTGCTCCTATGACAGAAGTCATAGCTTTCCTCCTCATTTAGCAGAGTAGAAAACTACAGCATGGAGGAAATGAATGACTGGGTGCTCACCTTCTTGTCCTGCAATCTGAAATTTAATTCCAGAGTTTATACTTTCCATGTTACACCCTATTCCAAGGCAAATTTTCAGAAATGAATTTCTACTATAGTATTTTCTTCATCAAGATGTTCAGGTCATTCTTTTAATAACTACTTTCTGCTTTAGAAGAGACAAAGAGAGCAGGGCACAGTGGTGAACGCCTGTACTCCCAGCACTTGGGGAGACAGAGGCAGTTGGATCTCTGTGAGTTCAAGGCCAGCCTGGTCTACAAACAAGTCTACAACAGCCCAGGCTACAAAGAGAAACCCTGTCTCAAAAAAAAAAAAAAAAAAAAAAAAAAAAAAGAAAAGAAAAGAAAGAAAAAGAAAAAAGGAAAGAAAGAAAAGAAAAACAACAAAGAAACAACAACAAATGAAGAGACATTTAGGTATAATTTTCTTGCAGGCTTCTATGTAAAACAGACTAATACAAAGGTGTTGTGGTTGTTTTTGGTGGTGGTGGTGTTTTTTGTTTGTTTGTTTATTGTTTGTTTGTTTGTTTTGAGCTCTTTCCTGAAGAGAGAAGTTCATGGATAATTGACAGTTCTGTCTGGATAGGGATTACTGCTTCGTGGTCTGAAAAACACAGCCTACTTGTCCAAATTAGTTCAAGAAATCTCCCGTTTCTGAGAGTGGAGCTGGCTGCCAGCCCTGTAAGAGAGAAAAACAGCCTCTTAGGAGATGAATCATCACATGTCACATAAGGCCTGAGCTGGGTACACACGGGAGTCTCGGGGGTTGCTCAAGACTTTCCAACTATCCTTCCATCATGCATAAGGTGCATCTTTGCCACCAAGTTCAGCTTGTCCTTTTCCTAACGACACTGTTTACCAAGAACACTGCCAAGTGAGACGGCTCAAGATGCACTGTAAACAGGGGCACAAACCAGACACAGCAGAGGACTCAGAGCTGAGGTTAGAGGTTGAACTTGATGCCTGCCCTTGGTTATTTGCCAACCCTGTTTATAAAACAGATCGGTTGACCTTAGGCCTATAACTGTTTACTTCATCCCGTTCCTGAAATGCAGCCTTCTTAAGGGAAGAAGACCTAATCAGTGCTTTCTGTTCTTCAGAAATATGCACTGAAAGTGTGATCAGAACAGAGGGGAGGTCACAAGGCCAAATAAAAGGACCAATAACAAGGTTATTTGCCAGAAGTGAGAGGGACACATGGGTGCCTCTATTATGCTTATTATCCACACTCAAAAGTACTGAGGCACTGAGTGAGCAGATGGAGAGTAGATGGTGGAAATGAGACCAAAATAGTTCCAAACTCTAAAGACAAAGATTCCAGATGTCTCAACACACATTCCTTCAAAAGCAAGTTTACAGTGCACAGAGAGTAAACTGCTTGGATTTACAAGAATAACTAATTGATGTGCTCTTTAACTGCCTTGGCTTAAATAACACATTCCCTGGGGGAAAGTAGTATTTCTTTTCCAATGTTAGCTAGAAAGTAAAAAGAACTACTGAGCTGAAATACGATGACATTTATTCCCTCCTTTATAAATATTTATGATTTTAATCTGGTGTAGTGGCATGTGCCAAAATCTGAGCACTCAAGAAGTAGAGGCAGAATGACCACTGTGAGACTAACATAGTTATGCAGTAAAAGTCTGTCTGTCTGTCTCTCTCTTTCTCTCTCTCTCCCTCTCTCACACATACAGACACACCTCTACCTTTACTACTAGATCTTGTGTGAAAGGAACTTTTATTCTATTGTTTCAATTGTTGTCTTGGAGGCTTACTTCCTCTGTCTGCTAAAGTAGGCCTAGTCCTGAAAGCTTTTAGCCTCTGTACAATCTAACCTAGGCCTAGACTGTGTTCAGCCTCTGATACTGCTTTAATAAGCTCACCCTTTCTTGTTCTCTCTGAGCTCTAAGATGGCTGGTTCAATTCAGCTATTCTGGCTCAAACTTCTCTTCCAGCTAACTTATTCAATCTGGCTTTTCTCTTGGCCAGCTCTGGTTGGCTCCGAATTAACTCCAGCAGCCTTTTCTAATCTCCTGGCTCCTTCTCATTCTCTGACTCATTCTGTCTTTACCTGTGTCTAGCTTGTTCTCTCATTCAGCCACTCTCTATAAAACTCTCCTGGTAAAACTGTCTCCTCCCTCCTCACTTTCTGTGTTGCTCCCTTAAGTAGCTTCCTTCTTCTCTCTGTTCTTATGAAAGTTGGGTGTATCCTATTCTGTCAGATCTTTCTCTGATTCAACACTCTGATTCTGCCACTCAGTTCTTCTACAAACTAACTTTACCTCCATTGTTTAGGAGTAAAAGCTCATACCACCATGCCTGGACCTAAGCTTTTCTTTACCTGAAACTTTCTCTACACCAGGCTGGCCTTGAACTCAGATCTGCTTGCCTCTGTCTCCCGGATTAAAGGCATGTGTGTATTCCAGCTGGAGCGCACAGACCTAGAAGATCTTTGGATGTTATCTCTTGCCAGAGCAGCCATGTTCTGAGTTAAAATTTTTCTACAATCTTGGTCTTTAATACCTCCTATCTTTAAAAGTTATTTTAACATGGTAGAGCCTCAGTTTACAAATTCAAAAGTTACAGCTCTGTTTAACACTGAACTGGCCCATTTCATAATCCATTTTGTCATGTTTGTATAATTTAATAGTTATAAATACCCATATAACTATCTTCAGTGACCAAAACAGCTTTGCCAGCATTCTATGATCAGACCACGTCTAAAGTGCTTGGCAGAGAAGGGGGTCTTTCTGAGATGATATCCACCATGAATTCTCAACTGACCTAGAACTTGCTCACCTTGAACTTGCTGCAATGCTCCTGCCTCAACTTCCACAGTGCTAAAATCACAGACATGCAACACCTTACAGATTAAATCTTTTGTTGTTGTTGCTCAGTACTCTGGAATGAAAACCTGCATTTAAAATGCTGTAAGAGCATTTTTAAAAAAAACGTGTAATGTAAAAAGAATAAAGCAAACAAGTCATTAAATAAAAATAAATAAATAACTTCCTTACTTGAAGAACAATTTTTATCTGGTTTATTAGTGTGTTTTAAGCGTGCTTAATCTGAGCCAGATATGACAGCACCTGCTTATTATGATAGTATTTAAGAGTCCTGCCTCAACCTCTTAAATACTCTTAAATAGCAGGAATATTGTTGCTAGTCCCCACTCATCTTGAGCTATATGAGACTCTAGCTCAAAGAAAACCTTTAAAAAATTATTTGAAAGACTTAAAATTTGATGAATAAAATAATCCACAACATATTCACCACTAAAAGAAAGAAAGAGGAAAGCTAAGAAAGAAACAAACAAACAAAAACACATGAGATAGAGACTCTCTTACTAGGCCACAGTTAGCCAGATACCCAAAGCACATAAAGAAAGAGAAATTACAGAGAAAGACAATTATAGTCCAAATTTCCTTTATGAACATAGATAAAACAATTCTCAATAAAATAGTTGCAAACCAAATCCAAGAACATGTCAAAAAGATCATTCACCTTGAATTCATTAGCACAGGGTTTTTGTTGTTGTTGTTGGTTGGTTGGTTTTTCCTTTCCTTTTTTCTCTTTCTGGTTTTTTTGAGACAGAGTTTCTTTATGTAGCCCTGGCTGTCCTGGAACTCTCTCTGTAGACCAGGCTGGCCTTGAATTTAAGAGATCTGACTGTCTCTTAGTCCCGAGTGCTGGGATTAAAGGTGTGCACCACACCTGCATGGCTAGAATAGACTTTTTAAACAGAACAGAGGCACTAAGATCAACAAGTAAATGGAATCTTATGAAACTGAAAAGCTTCTGTATGGCAAAGAACACTGTCATTCAGACAAATCAGCAGCCTAAAGAATTAGAAAAATTTTTTACCAACTGCACATCTGATAGGAGGTTACTATCCAAAGTATATATTAAGAAAACAAATAACCCTATTAAACACCTATTTAAAAATGGGGTTTAGATCTAACCAGAGAATTCTCAAAGACACAGCTTGGAGAGCTGAAAAACACTTAGGGAAAGTTTCAACATCCGTAGTCAACAGGGAAATGCAAATCAAAACTACCTTGAGATTTCATCTTACACTTGTCAGAACGGCTAATATCAATAAATCAAGAGACAGCTCATGCTATCCTCATATTCAAGAGAATGTTGAATAAAGGGAACACCCATCCATTGCTAGTGGGAATGCAAACTTGTGCAGCAGCTATGGAAATCACTGTGGCTGTTCCTCAGGAAGATGGGAATTGATCTATCTCAAGATCCAGCTATACCAGTCAAGCATATACCCAAAGGATGCTCCATCTGACCTCAGTGACACTTTCTCAACCATGTTCACTGTTGCTCTTTTCATAATAGCCAGAAAGGACTAGGTATTTGCCAACAGACGGATGGATAATGAAAATGTGACACATTTACACAATGACTCAGCCATTAAAAAATGATGTAAAAAAAAAATCACAGGTAAATGGATGGAACTAGCAAAAAATTATCCTGAGTGAGGAATCCCAGACCCAGAAAGACAAATATGTTATATATTTGTTTATAAGCGACTATTAACTTTTGAGTCAATGATAACCAAGTTACAATCCATAGAACCACAAAGATTAGGTAGAGAATAAGGCATTGAAGGAAGAAATAGATGAAGAAATAGAATAGTTAGTTGTGGATGGATGAGGGGACTATCTTTTTTCAGGAAGGAATTTTGCATACTACCAAACTGTAACCATAAACACCAACCCAGACACAAACTCTTTGATCTACAATAGTCTCCTGCCTGCTGGGACAATGGTGTCAAAAGATTGTGGGACTAACCAACCAGTATTTGATTTGACAGAAAGTTCATTCCATGAGATGGAACCTATATTTTACAGTGTTTGGGTAACCAAGAACTTAAGACCAGATAGTCCTAAGGACCTTGGGTAAACCCAAATACTACTGCTCTAATGACAACAGCAACAACAAAATAGTAATAAAACAACTCTTGACGATATTCTGCTATACTCATAGATCAGAGTCTTGCTCAGCCATTATCAGAGAAGCTTCCTCCTGCAGCAGATGGGAACAAATACAGAGGTCCACAGCCAGATATCAGAGAGTGACAGACTTTGAAATACTCATCCCTAAAAGGAATGTTTCAATAAATCCTTCCTCTCAGGGTTCAGGGATCTCCAGCAGAAAAGGAAGCAGAAAGAGTGTAAAAGCCAGAGGGAATGGAGAATACCAGGGGGAAAAAAAGCTCTCTAAATCAATAACTTGATGCACATATGAACTCACAGACACTGAGCCAGTATACATAGGCCTGCATGGGTCTGCACCAAATGGGGTCCCAGAGCTGAAAGAAGTATACATATGCCCTCATTCCTAATCCAGAAGCAATCTGCAGTTGTAAACACCTAAAAATGAAAATTAATTTTTTTCCAGGAAAGTCTCACCGGGGAAAGTTTAGACTACATGTTTAGCAGCAGATGGCCAACAGAAAATTAACTAGTCACATCTTTGGAGGTTCCTTTTCTTATAATGTCACATTAGGGGGGTTCCTTTTAAATTTTTTATCTTAATATATATTAATAATAATATATAATTTCTTCTTTCTTTATCCCAGAGGTTTTTGCATATGACTTCCAGTGTAATTTTTTATGGAGTCTTGAGTGTGCAACCAAGTAGATCTCTGTTTCTTGTGCCTTCTCTTGGGCTCTTTTCCTTCTCTGTTTTGCTCAATTCTGATGTGTTAGTTTTGTTTTATCTTACCTTATTATATTTTATTTTTATTATTTTATTCCTTTGAAGACTGTTTTCTTTCTTTCTTTTTTCTTCTTTTTGGAATTTTGAGACAGGATTTATTTGTTTAGTCCTGGCTGTCCTGGAACTTGCTTTGTAGATGAGACTATTCTTCAACTCAGAAATCACCCTGCCTCTTCTTCCTGAGTGCTGAGATTAAAGTCATACACCACCACACCTAACTAGAAGCCTGTTTTCTAATGAGATAGAGAAAGGGAGCGGAGCCAGATGGGAGAGGAAGTAGGGAGGAACTAGATGGAATAAAGAGAGGGGAAATCATAATCAGGTCATGTTATGTGAAAAAAAATCTATTTTTAATAAAAGGGGGGAGCATGGTTTCCTGGGTAACCTAGTGCACGTGCTTTGATTCATCAGACTGAAACTCCTAAATTTCTCTAAGCCCTGCTGGTTACGTCTTACTATACTGGGAAGGGATGATGTTTATGTAGTATAGACACAGAACCCAGCTCTAGCAGAGATTTATTTACAAGTAAAAACTCAGTTTCAGTCCTGGAAACACTAGCTAAAATGGGAGTAACGGCGATAATGGGAGGAGGAGGAACTGGAAACAGATTTTCATGCATGGTCCGTTCCTGATTTAAACCAAAATGTCAATGTTTCCCTTCCCAAAGGCTCTTATTCACACATCTAGCCTGAGACTCAACTAGCAAATTCCCTTTTTTTCCCTACACAAAGGAGGGTTCAGATCCCTTCACAGGAAGCCTGTCTAACAGATTCTTCCTTTTGGTATAAGCCACAAGTTGGATAACTACTTGTCAGGACTTAGAGACTCTGAACTACATCCTTCAATGAACTTTGTCCTTGGCTTTGTCCCCTGCTCCTACTTCTCCTCCTGATATCTTAGAGCCCGCTTGACTCAGGTTTTTCCTCCGGAAGGCCCACCCCTGACCAATCAAACTCCCTTCCTACAAAAATCTACTAAAGATAATTGTTTCCAAGTCACTAAATATAATCACAAGTTCCTTTAGCTCCTGGGGGATCCTAAAAGAGATACTTCATACTTTCAAAGGCTAGACAATCAAATGTAGCCCAAATGACCTAGAATTTCTCCATGGCCTGGTGCAATTTTGTCAGTTCAAGAAGTGACCGTATAAAGCCAAATCTGAAAGTATGCACCCAACTTGCTGCTTAGAGCCTTTATTGGCCTCAAAATCGTTGGCCACATGCAAATCCTGAAGTGACGATGCCTTACATCTTACACTTCTGAGCCAAGCCACCTGACTCACAAGACCTCTACTAGATACATAGTCAATGAGTCTTTTTAATATTATCATGTAGATAATAGATTTTTTTCACCAAACCTACTTTATTTAGGGTTCCTAAATGTTTCTACCTCCCTTCCACCCACTGACCAGAGGTAGGGGAGAAAGAAGATTATTAGGGAAAGGGCTTGTAAACCTTTTTAGAAGTAGTTCTTTGGGTTGAGTCCGTTCTTCATTGTCCAGATACCAGCAGCACAGTCCAAAGGCCAACACCAAGCAGCAACATGAATCAGGACAATTCAGAAGATCTGGACAAGTCAGTAAAAGCCACAAAACTCAGTTGGATTGCCCTGAGAAGTTCTCTGGAACCTTTCTCTCTGCGAAGTCAAGTGTCGAAGCACGAAGATCCGCACAACAATGTTTTTCCAAAAAGCATTGTTTCACTGTCTGTGGGCTTCTACATATCTTTTCTCCTCAGAGTCCACCCATGGATGTTTTCAGCTGGCCAAAGTCATGCCTCTCACATGAAATAGCTCACAGCAAAACAACACATGCCTCTCACAAGCCAGCCTCAAAAACAAACAAACAAAAAACACAAGCCCTCTTACCCCTCAGCTTCTAGCAAAAAATCACATGACTCAACTGAGTCTTCAAAGAAAGTAGAAACTCCCCTTCATTATCATATTTCAGAGGGTCACTTGCTTGCCTAACTATGAAACAGCAAAGATTTCTGCGGCCTGGAAAAATGTCTTCTTGCTCCTCCCAACACATAAAATATCCATGTAGACACAAAGCAGCACCTTTGATCTCATAGGTAATGGCTCTGAGTGGCTTGCTTCAGGAAGGTATCTTGGTAGCTGGGGAAAAACTGTATGTCCAAAAACAATGGTAAAAGAAGCTGCCAGGACCATACAAAACACTGAAGAGCAGCTAGCCCAAATTTAAGATCAACTAGACTCCCCGGCAGGAACAGTCCTCCAATAAGAGAGTCTTAGACCTACTCGCCACAGAACAAGAGGGAACTTGCACGTTTCCAGGAGAAATGCTGCTTTTAATTCACAAGTATGGGGAAGTCCAACGGCATATCAGTAATACCTCTGAGGGGCTGATGTGATTGACAGTCAGGACAACAGTCTTTTGGTCCCAGGCTGGTCCCAAGTTGGATACTGTCAGCACTCTTACCATGGCAGCATGTCCCCCACCCAACCCCCAGAGTCAACAGGTCAATTTACAGATGGTCCTTCAACAACAGCTGCCATCCGGAACAAAAAAGGACCCTCATGTGACCATGGCCAAGGGAGACATCTGTTCAACCCTGGATGAGCAAGTTGAGAAATTTTATGGATGTTCTCCAATAGGGCCCCAGGCAATGTAACTGTTTTAGGGACAGAATAGGAGAGACTGTTTCTGCTCTACTCACTCAGCAGGAAGCAGTTCCAAGATGGGTGACCCTCCAACTTCAGCTCCCCTAACAAGTGAGGGGGACAAGCAGAGGCGATAGTAGTCAGGAATCCTATTTGGTTTTAGATACTCACACACCACCCCTTCTAACAATGTTCAAAGCAGCCTAGCTCCTTTATCTGCGTGTATTATGCACACATACTCTTTCTTAGTTTGATTTTTATTGATGTCATAAACATTATGACCAAAAGCAAGTTGGTGGGGACAGGATATACTTCACCAGTGTTAGACTCTCAGCCTATCACTGAAGGAAGTCAGAGCAGGAACTCAAGCAGGGTGGGGTTGTGGAGGCAGGAACTGAAGCAGAACCACAGAGGAATGTTGTTTACCACCTACCCAGGGAGGGCACTCCTCACAGTGAGCTGGGTTCCCCATTATCAACCATCAACCAAGAAAATGCCCCCACAGATTATCCACAGGTAGTTTGACGAAGGACTTTTCTTAAGTGACGGTCCCCTTTCTAGATGCCTCTAACTTGCTTGTCAAGTGGACAAAACAAGCAAACAAACAAACACAAAAACTAACCAGGACACACCCCTTCTGAATACTGTGATATCAGATACACACCCCTCCTCCATCTGCACTGGGCCATAAATGCACAACTCCGGATAACAATTACATTTAGGGGATGAAGGGATGGCTTGGTAGTTAAGAGCATGTGTCACTCTTGGGGAGGACCTGAGTTTGCTTCTCAGCACTCTGCATCAAGATGCTCACAACCATCTGTGATTCTGTTGCCCTAGTACGGCTCCCACAGGCAGCCACAGTCATAGGCACATACCTCTATGTAGACACACATGCATACACACAATGAAAAGAAAATAGGATATCTTAAAAATATATAAATGTTAGACAAATTTTGTTCAAATATATTTTCATTGTATCTAGTTGGAAAGAACTGAAAAGTGAATCCAGCGTGAACTGCCTTGGGGAACATGAATAATAACACAACTGTGCCCTCAAGTAAATTTTTAGGGTGAACCCTCTGTTTACCACCTCATGCCTATGTGTAATTAGACATACATATGTATAAAATCAGATGAAATATCGGAAGGCCATCACAGTAGAAAAAAAGAGTATAAGATCTAACCTATCAATCAGAGAATCACCCTTACAGTACCTTTAAAAAACCCAAACTCCTTCTCTTGAACCCCACAAAAGAAATCCCTGAATAGTAATTAGGTCTTTGTGGCTATTGCTTACTTAGGGGACCCACAGCTTCCTTAGGGTGTGTGTTTTTCTTTTTGATCTGTACTATTCATTTGCCTTGCTTTTGAATGAAGCTACTCGCTGTTAGTTTGCAAATCTGTGTGACTCCTTATTTTCATTTTTTTTTTTTAAATAGGAGTCCAAAAGCTTAAAGACACCTCATCCTGACCCCAACAACCTGGAACAGATCCTGTAGAGCTGCTTCAGTGCCAGAAAGTCCCATCCCACGTCTCTTAGCACATCACCCACTCCCTTCTCCTTAACTGTCAACTCCATTGCTGTGGATCTCTTCCTTGCTTTTCTTTATACTTTTGCCATCCAAGAATGTATGGCTCAGGGTCATAATTTTGCCTCTGAATTTACATAAATAGAATCGTGACTATTTTTTAATCACACTTTCAAAATTAACTTTTAACTTTTGATGTGTGCATATAAGAGAGAGAAACGGGAAAAAGAGAGAGAGAGCCCAAGCTCAGGAGTAGAGGTATCAGTTACTCTGGAATTCCGTTTTCTTCGGGGATTGAACTCAAGTCAAGAGGCTTATTTGGTAAGTGCTTGTACCCATCACTGAACCATCTTTTCAGCCCATGCACTAGACTTTTCTTAGCTTGGCGTTATATTTTTGAGATCCATTTATATTGTAGCATACAGTTACATAAGCCATGCTCATTGCTATATAGAAACCCACTGCAGACTCACACCATAATTTATTCCTATTCTCCCACCAATGGACATTTCACTTATTCTTAAGTTTAGTCTATTGAAGTTGTTATAAGCTTTCTTATTCTTTACTGAACCTTGAAAGGGATCCTCATTATTTAAAACAGATTATCTTTATTTTTAGCAGATATTCCAAATTTCTTTCCAAATTGGTTAAGCCAGTTTCCATTCCCACTAGCCGCACCTCATGCCCTTGGCAACTCTTAGCTTTCCAGTGCATATTTAATTTCAGCCCCTCTTTGCAATTGTAATGTTCATTTCTCTGGTGACTAGTAATATTAAGCCTTTTATCACATTCATTTATTAATTTAACAGTGCCTGGTTTTGTTTCTTTGTTTAGGGTGTATGTGTGTGTGTTGCTGTTGTGTTCCCTGAAACTGAAATTACAGACAGTTATGAACTGCTATGTAGACACTGGAATCGAATCTGGGTCCTCTGGAAGACCAACAAGAGCTCTTAGCCACTGAACACCTCTCCGGCTCAATAAAGCCTGTTTGGCCTATTTATAACTGTTGAGTCTATCTGGCCATTTCCACCATTGGCTATTACTTCTTTATCAAGTTTCCTGAGCTCTTCAATATTCTAGGCAGGAGCTCTTTGTTGGCTGTACAAATAGCTATGGAGCGTACATTTCAAATGCCTTCAAATGTATGGCATCCCCTGTCTGCTTTTTTGTTTTTACTCTTCTTAACTTTATTATAACAAAATTCACAATCCTTAATTTTAAGAATGCTGTTTTTCTTTGTTTGTTTTTAAGACAGTCTTGTGCTATGTAACCTAGTCTGGTCTTGAATTCATAATCCTCCTGCCTTGTCTTTCAAAATGCTGGGATTACAAGTGTGAATCACCACACCTGGCTAAGGATGGTACTTCTTAATATCCAGCATACTCAAAAAAAATGATTGATTTTTATAAAATTAGTTCCTATACAGAACATGAAACTTTTTTACATTATTTTACATAAAGAGTCTATGGTCTATTTAGACTTTTTATTTTTGTTAATAGTGTGGATATAATTGTATCATCTTCCTCTGTTTTGTTTTGATAAAGCACTGTCTTCTGCATCTCTCAATTTTGGCAATATTTTAGCTTTTTGTCAGATTCTTTGACCTCCCATTTTGAAAATGAGAATAGCTGAATCTTCACTATTGTTTGCCCCTCTCCTACCTGACTTTCCTCTACCCAGATCTATTAGCCAGAGGGTTTATTTTTTGGGGAGAGGGGTTTGGTTAGTTGGAGTTTTTTGGTTTTTCAAGACAGGGTTTCTCTATGTAGCCTTGGCTGTCCTGGACTCTCTTTGTAGACCAGGCTGGCCTCGAACTCACAGAGATCCATCTGCTCTGCCTCCCCAAGTGCTTGTTGGGATTACAGGTGTGTGCCACCACACCCGGCTCTACCAGCTAGAGTTTTAACATCATCAAAGCTACAAGAAGGTACATAATTAATCATAATTAATCCCTCCATGTTTGGTGCTTGGGCATGTTAAAAGGTGATAGTCAATTAACAAAGTGGCATTGTTATAATTAACCAAGTTATTGATGGTAGAACCAGAGTACTGCTGAAGACATTCTCTTGGGACAATTCTGTTTTCATGATCTTTGTGTCCCTCAAAGAAAATTCATAGACATTGAGGTTAAGTAGAGTCTCCCCCAAATATTAAAAAAAAATCACGTTTTAAATTATTTTGTGCTGAGAAGATAACATTTTTGTTAGGTGATTTGATTTACCTGCAGTATCTGGTCATTTTTTTTTTAAAACATTTTAAAGATACAGTTAAAAATAGGTTTTGGAACCATATTCTAGGATGGAATATCTGTCTGCTATACAGTTCATGTTTTCCGTGAGTCAGCCAAGCTCTGCTCTAACCTGGACATACATCCCTCTGAGTCTGCACAAGAGTCATCCTGGCCATCATGCTGTAACTCCTCATATCTAGTACTACCCCTCGTGTGTCTGAGACCAAGCCAACTGCAAACCTAAGGAATACAACCCACAAATGACCGTTGCCTCCGTTTGTGGTGTCACTGTCAAGCTAGGGAATTTCTCCAAATTATGCTCTTCATTTTAATAGTTTTCTAGAAAAATCTCAAAGAATCGGCTAAGTAAGTACTGTATTCGTGATTAAGAGTCACTGTAGAACATGTGAAAGTAGGAGAGGCCCTACTTGGAAGAAATGGGGATTTGGCAGAAGTGGGAGGGGGATGAGAGGTGGGGCGGGGGGTAAGATGGTAAAAAATTATATATACATTCATAAAAGTGCCAAAGAATAAAAAACAATAAATTTAAAAGAAAAGAAAAAAGATTCCCTGTCAAGAAAGGACATTGGGAGCTGGGTGTGGTGGTACATGCCTATAATCTCAGCATTCAGGGAGGCAGAGGCAGGTGGATCTCATGAGTTCCAGGCCATCCTGGTTTTCAAAATGAGTCCAGGACAGCCAAGGCTACACAGAGAAACCCTGTCTCTGCCTGCCTCTGCTCCCCACATGCGGTGAATACAGGCGTGCGCCACTACGCCTGGCTTGGCCACATCTCTTTACCTAAACTAGACCTAAAAAATTATTTTAAAACAAATCCCTAAGTTTCCCATGGCTTCTACCAAATAAATAAACTAGTAAATATGCATTAAGTGGGAAGGCAATTCAAAACACATTAACTGTTTTTAAAAAAATCAACCATACCAATACTCGCAATTAATTCAGAAAGATTTCTATTTTCAAGGAAGTCATGTGTGTACTTCCATTTTCACAATAAAATATTGGGTGTACCAAGTGACATGTGCCAGATGGAAAAGAATAAGAAATAGAAACTTAGGGGCTGGAGAGATGGTTTAGTAGTTAAGAGCACTGTCTGCTCTTCCAAAGGACCCAGGTTCAATTCCCAACACCCACATGTCAGCTCACAACTGTCTGTAATGGCAATTTGAGGGGTTCACACATTCACAATAATGCACATAAAATAAAAATTAAAAAAAAAACTTAGATTGGAGCTTGACAAACGAATACAATTTCAATTATCTGAGGTAAGTGGAAGAACTTTCTGAGGAAAGGGGACTGTATTCACAGGGGTTGAAGATGTTTACAAGTAAGCCTTTCTTGTAAGGATTACGGAAAGCTGGGGCGGCCCGAAGAACAGGTTCCAAGGAGAAGGTATATGAGATCTATCACATGGAAGATCTTTCCTAACAGGCACTAGACTTTATTCTGCATGTAATGGGGAGATTTTGAAGGTATTCCATGGTTAAAACTGTCATAAAATAAAGTAGGGCTTCATAACTCTCTTATTTATTCTCTATTACAGTTCACGCTGCATTCGTGTAACCCACACAATTCTGTGGTAGAAGTGTTAAAATTCTTTGTGGCTAGAAGAATCTTTATACCAGATCTGGACTCTGAGACTTCTGATCCCAAATCCAGGATTCTTCAAACCAATTTCTAGTGCAACAGGAAGGGTGTGTATAAAGTACCCTGAAGTAGGCAGGGCTGCTCCTTATGAGAACTTGTGAGAGAGAATGTAGTTTAGGGGCTAATGTTTAGCAAAACAACACAAAAAATATATAGACTCCTCTCCTATCCAGAAGGTGGAAGGAACAGAACTCATGCAATCTCGTATTTCTTTCAAGTCTTCCGTGGAGTTCTTAACACTGACCTAGGCATACTACAATGTCAGTGTGCCCAATACTATCATTGCCTTCAGCTGGGTGCTGATAGATACTTAGCCTGTTCAGAAAGTCATGAAGAAAAAAAAAATAGAAAGCAAGAGCAGGCTGTGCCTTAATCCTCATATCAGGCTGAATTTTACTAATGCTCCCAATGGCTGGCTCAAGCCACTCCAACAGAATTAAGTAGGTGCTTCTCCCAACACAATGAGATGTTTGTCTAGATGGCAACTGTAAGATCCCCGAGGACATGTGAGCCATGTGAAAACTAAGCAGCGTTGCTCGTTCACAACTGTTCGTTTCAACAGCCAAGAGTAGGCAACTGTGGAAAAACAAAACAACTAAAAGTTTCCCTGCTGATGATTCCACATATGAAGATATTTTTAAGGAAGATCTCATGTACGTTAAGATAGACCTTTCACTTGATTTAAGCATTTTATTACTTTTAAAGATTAACGTGGTTAAAACATTAGACAAGGCCTTTCTTTCAGAGTACTTCCTCTGTTCTGTTTTTCTGTTTTGGTTTTTTTTTTTTTTTTTTTTTGAGACAGGGTTTCTCTGTGTAGTCATGACTGTCCTGAACTCACTTTGTAGAAGAGGCTGGTCCCAAACTCATGGCTCTCTGCTCCCCTGAGTGCTGGGATTAAAGGTGAGAGCCACCATATCCAGCTACTTTCTCTGTTTTGTATTGGAGTGGACTGAGCTGCAAGATCCTCCTCATTCACTCAACTCAGATATTTCCCAGTTACTGAGAAGTGTTAGTAGAATCTGAACTTAACTCTCAGTACAGGAACTCCATGAAACTCTGAAAATTGCTTATTATTCAGTGGTCAGCACAGAGAACCCTGTCCTTACGAGGCATCTTATGTAGATGTGCAAGCCGTAAAACTGCTAATCAGAGTTGAAGTCACTGGAAACAAAATGAAAAGAGTATAGGACCAAATGGAGGTCTGCTCACCATGCTCCCTTGGGCCATCAGTCATTTGTCCAACATGGAGTAAAAATGTTGACTGGAAAGTATCCAACCACGCGGAGAACTTGACTAATGATTCTCAGAAGCTCAGCACGTAAGACCATAGTCAGAGCTTCTGGAGCTTCTACTTGGTCACTTGATTCTTTTTTCTTTCTTTCTTTCTTTCTTTCTTTCTTTCTTTCTTTCTTTCTTTCTTTCTTCCTTTCTTTCTTCCTTTCTTTCTTTTCATGGCTACTCACTGAATATTTACAACATACAAGGGAGTTTTCTAGCAATGAAAAATCAGCTATCAGCAAATGAGACAAATTTTCTGCCTTTATGGAGCATACATTGATCATGAGGGAAGACAGTTTAAACAAAAAAGCCTATGCAAGTCCGGTAAGAAAATGGATATGAAAAAAAAAAAGAAAAATACTGTAAGAGAATAGTGCAAGACATATAACTGTGAGGGAATGTGTCTGTGTTCATATGCACATAGTTTTACGTGAGGCTCCAGGAAGGGTTTTCTTGTAAAGGGGTTTAAGAAGAAAATAATGAGTCAGGCATGGTAGCACACACCTTTAATCCCAGCAGTCAGGAAGCAGAGGCAGGTGGATCTTTGTGAGTTGGAGGCCACCCTGGTCTACAAAGTGAGTTCCAGGACAGCCAAGGCTACACAGTGAAACCCTGTCTCAAAAAAGAAAAACCCAAAGAGAGAGAGAGAGAGTTCCATCTCATTCTACCTACTAATATTTCATAATAGAGATTAAATTTCAACATAGATGATTTTGTTTTGTTTGTTTGGACCCTGGGGGTTAAAGACAGGACACACCCAGGGAATAACATGTTTTTGTTGTTGTTTTGTTTTTAAACAGGGTCTCACTGGGTCTCCTGGAAAACAAAGAGATCTGTTTGCCACTGCCTGGGGCTCCAGCTCCAAGGAATCTCATACCGACAGATTCCCAGAGCACTCACATGCACATACCCTTACAAGGACACATGCATACACATAATTTTAAAGTACTGAAATTAAATCCTCTTTCTCAATAAAGTTAAAAGTGATAGAAGACACCTGATGCTAACCTCCAGCCTCCCCGAGTACCTTAACCCATACATACAAACACACCACACATACACGCCTTACACACACCAAAAATGAAAATGATTTTTTGGGATGAGAGATATTCCAGCAGAAGAAACCATAAGTGTGAAGTCTCTAAAACAAGACAGTATACTACATGGCGTGTTTGTGGAAAAGCAAACAAGCCTGAGTAGCAGGAACCAAGTGAGCAAGGATGAGAGTAGCAGCATGTAAATCAGGATGTTGTCTGAGAAAGATGTGAGTCAGCCTCAGCATTGCTCTCTGGAGTCCAGTAGTCAGTGATGCAATAGATTTTCTATCTTAGTGTGTTCTATACTACTATTAACATAGTAAACTGAGTAAGTTATAAAGAAAGGAGGTTCATTTGGAGCTGGGGGGCGGTGGTGCATGCCTTTAATCCCAGCTCTTGGGAGGGCAAAGACAGGTGGATCTTAATGAGGAGGCCACCCTGGTCTACAGAGTGAGTGCCGCGCTATATAGACAGAAACCTTGTCTTGAAAAAAACAAAACAAAAACCAACCAACCAAACAAACAAACAAAAAGGAGGTTCATTTGAGCTCACAATCTGGTACAAGATGAGCGGTGTACATCTGGTGGTGGCCTTTGTGCCAACAGAGTCCCTGGGCAGGGTAGGGCATCACATGGTGACAGGCAGGGGGTGTACAGGAAACCTAGCCAAGCTGGTTTCTAGAGCAGACTCACTCTCAAGTAACCCATTAACCTAATAATCCATTAGTTCATGAATATGCTAATTAGTCCATTAAACAACTCATGAGACTAGAGCCCGAACAACCTCCTGCCCATTCTACCTACTAATATTGCATAACAGAGATTAAATTTCTATGTAGAATAATTTGTTGTGTTTTGTTTTTTTGGATCCTAGGGATTAGAGGAGGGGCACAGCCAGGCAATAACATTTTTGTTTGTTTTTAAACAGGGTCTCGCTGTGTACGTAGCCTGGAACACACAGAGATCTGCCTGCCAAGTGCTAGGATCAAAGAAATGTGGGATCAAAGGGCCACCAAATTGATCCAATAACAGTGGCACTTGGAGAATACAAGTTGTATTAAATAATAGCAATATTAATACATATGTGATGAACAGAATCAGAATTAATTTCTTTCTTTCTTTCTTTCTTAACAAAGTTTCTCTGTTTAGCCCCTGTCCATCCCAGAACTCAGAGATCTGTCTGCCTCTGCCTGCCTCCAGAGTGCTGGGATTAAAGATGTGCACCACCTCCCCCAGCTAGAAACTTCTTCCTTCTTCTACAGCAAGAAAACTGTATCAAAAATTCTTTTTGTTTGTTTATGTCTGTCTTTGTTTCAGTTTGGTTGCTCTTTCCGGACAAGGTCTTATGTAGCCCAGGCTGGCGTAGAGCTGACATAGCCCAGCCCTGTCATCGTATAGCTGAAGATGACTTTGAATTTCTGATTCTGCTGCCTATGGCTTCCAAGTTCTGGGATCACGGGGGCAGGGCGCTGCACCTGGTTTACAACACATTTAATTTCTTACCTCTTCTGTCGAAAAGCCAGAGGTGGGAAGCTTATGATTTCTTTGTCTGATATAGTTCAGAACATTCCCGTCTCTTGTGGAAAGTACCACCTCCCTCTCTAGTGTCCTCTGCCTCTTGAACAGAGTGTCCCCAGTGTTTACAGGGCTCCCCACCCGCACCCCCCACATTCTCAGAGTCAGTTTGTGATGTTCTTTCTGCTCAGATTACAGTGTGGCTCGTTCCCAGGAAAATGATGGCTAGTGAAGGATGGATGCCATTAATAACGCAGATCCCCTTGCATTGAAAACATGTCTTACTTTAAATCAAAAGACAGAGACACTGTGTAAAATTAGTGGCGTCACACTGTACCCCTTGACTTCCCAGGATGTCAATGGACACAGTTTTGGTCAGTGATTTCAGTTCTCCGTTTACTTTAAATTAAGCTGTATGAGTTACATTGGTATTATTGGGTGAAAATTGATTTACTCTTCCTTTAGTGTGTTTGGAGGAAGCCATTTCTTAGCATCAGAGTTTAATGGAGCCAGTCTCTTACTCTTTTTTTTTTTTTTTTTTTTATAAAATCAAAACTTATTTTAAGACATTTGTCTCACACTCAGGCAGACCTGAAACTCATTATGTGGTCCAGGCTAGCCTCTACTTCATAGCAACCCTTCTGCCTCAGCCTCCCAAGTGGCAGGATTATAGGCATGAGCCTCAATGCCCAGGTTAGAGGCAGTTTTAAATATTTTTTTAGGTGGGCTGGGAAACTCAAAATATTTAGCCTTTTCTTTTTAAAGTGTGTGTGTGAGAGACAGAGAGAGAGAAAGACAGAGAGAGAGAGAGAGAGAGAGAGAGAGAGAGAGACCATCTAGCTCTGTGGCCTTAAGCTCATATTCTTCTTGGTTCAGCCTCTGAGGTGCTGAGAATAGAGGCAGGTGTCACCAAACCTGACATAATTGTCTGTCTTTTAAAGATTTGTCTCTGGTGACATATGGTTAGTCCCACACTTGGTTATTTATTTTCTCTCTCATGCACATGAGAGGGTGCACAGTTACTCCACCACACACACAGTTTGCTTTAAACACTGATAATGAAGCAGCTTGGAGTGGTAGCTTCATCTACAACAAGAAAAAAAAAAAAACAGGGCATTTACTAGACATACTTTGGACAAAGGCAGGACATTAGATTTAGTTGTTTGACATTTATAACCAAAGGAACCAAGCATGAAGGCACACACCCTTAATCCCAGTGCTTGGGAGGCAGAGGCAGCTGGGTCCCTGTGAGTTGATCTACAGAGTGAGACTATTCAGTCTGGAATGGAATATCTCAACACGAAAAATAGAAGAAATAATGTCTTTTGTCGTTTTGGAGTCTGTGTGAGTAAGTCCTCTCGGTTTAGTCTCTTTGTCACTGTGACAAAACACCTGAGACACACAACTTCAGAAGAGAAAAGGCTTTATTTGGCTCACGACTTCAGAGGTTTCTGTCTCTGAACACTTTTCCTTGTTGCCTTGGGCAGTTAAGACAGAACACTAAAGCAGAGAGTACGTAGCATAGGAAACTCTTCACTTCATGATGAATGGGAAGCAAAGAAAAGGACAGGAATGAGAGAGAGGAAGGAAAAAGGAGAGAGAGAGAATCTAGAGTGGCCTCTTCGAAGGCTCATCCCAACAAACTAACTTTCTTCCATGAGGACACACCTCATATGTGTCTACCACCTAAATGAGCCAAAGGATGGCAATCAAGCCTTTAGCGTAAGAGCCTTGTGAGAATACTTTAGTTGGTTTTTTGTTTTGTTTTGGTTTGGTTTTTGTTTTGTTTTGTTTTTTGAGACAGAATTTCTCTGTGTAATCTTGGCTGTCCTAGAACTCACTATGTAGACCAAGCTTACCTCTAATTCAGAGATCCACCTGTCTCTGCCTCCCAAGGGCCGGGATAAAGGTGTATGCCACCACCACCCAGTGGGAATACTTTAGATCTAAACCATAGGTTGGTTGTTTACTTTTTTTTAACCGATTCTTATTATGTAACCCTGGCTAGCTTGGAACTCCTTGTGTAGAATGGCAATGAAATCACAGACATCTCTCTGCCTCTGCCTCTTCCTCTACCTCTGTCCCTGTCTCCAGAGTGCTGAGATTAAAGGCCTATACCACCATGTCAGCCCAAGGAGCAGAACTCTTGGTTGACAGCTTTCTGAGTTATCTTACAAAATTCCTGACAAAAGAAACTTACAGGAGGGAAGGGTGTGTTTGGGCTCATGGTTTGGGAGTATGATCCATCATGGTGGGTCATCGTGGTGGTAGAAGCTTGCAGCAGCTGGTCATATTCTAAGGTCATGCAGTAGAGAGAGGGGACCATTTGTGCTCATCTCATTTTGCATTTTGTATTCACGCCTGGGACCCCAGCCTTTGAATAGTACCACCCACATTCAGAGTGAGACTTCCTACTTCACTTAACCCAGTCTAGAAAGTCTTTCAGGGACACAGCCAGAGGCTTGTCTCCTTGATGATTCCAGATGCCAGTAAGTTGACAGTATTAACTATCGACTTTGCTGCAGACATAAGGGCATAATGGCACTGCTCTGCCTCCACTTAACAGTGAAGGAGGCTGGGACAGCTGGGATTCCATGGAGACACCCTGCTGTCAAAAATAAAAAGATAGAAAACACAACAAACAAACAGTAAGGAGTGAGGCCTCATGGTCCAGGCCTTTGAGGTGCACCATGGTGTAGTACTGTTGCTTTTCTACCAAGCCAGTAATAGCCTCTTCCAGTTTCCACATTATCAAAAAGGAGTTCATAATTAGGCTCCCAGCTTAATTCTCCTATGAGAGTGAAAATAATGCATGTAAACTGCTGACAATGTAGCCTATACAACATAGATGCTCATCAAATGTTACCCATTGGTACCTCAGTTCTTAGACTACGCTGGGAGAAAAGTAGTAGACTTGCCTGTCCTGTGATTGATTCCCTTAGTGAATCTTAAACTGAGAAGCCAGATTAAATCAGTCAGATCAGCTTAAGCCAGAACAGCTGAGTTGAACAAGACAGCCAGAGTTCAGAAAAAGCTAGAAAGCGTGAGCTTTTTCAGAGTAAGTCTCAAAGGCTGAAAACATTCTAAGCTTAGATACATTATATGAAGGCTAGAAGCTTCCAGGAC